>JAHRHZ010000052.1:31967599-31980656 GCA_024137785.1 Ginglymostoma cirratum | reverse complement strand
TCTAGGCCCGAAACGTCAAGCTTTCCTGCTGCTATGATGCTGCTTGGCCTGCTGTGTTCATCCAGCTCTGCACCTTGTTATCTCGGATTCTCTAGCATCTGCAGTTCCTATTATCTCTGATCCCATCTCTAAAGTACATGATTTGATATTGGAGGCAGATTAAAAAACTCAGAGAAAATTTTAAAATTTTATATTATGCAAGATCCCCGTGCTTGAGTTGCTGGTCTTGGTCATGTTCTGGCAATTTTGCATTTGACTTACACCCAGCTGCAAACTCTAGCAACTAGGCAGTGTGAAACCTGAAAATGCCCCCATTGTTGCGAAGCAGGAGTGTACTGGTAATGACAGTAAATTAGTAATCCAGAACTCCAGACATATTGTGAACATGGATTTGAATCCCAGTATGGTAGTTGGTTAACATATGAGTTTAACCATAATAATCCGGAAAGAAAGCTTGCCTAATGGCAACTAGGTAACCACTAGGTAACCAATTGTTGTAAAAACCCATCTAGTTCACCAATATCCTTCAGAGAAGGAAATCTGCCACCATACCCGATCTGGTCTACATGTTACTCCAGATCGACAGTAATGTTGTTGACTTTGGGGGATGAGTAGTAAATGCTGGCCTGGCCTGTGAGGCTGACGTGCCTTCAATTAAAAACAAGCCATGTCCTTTCATGTAACACAATGTTGAATGCTTTTTTGGAAATCCAACTATATTAGCATCAACTGGTACCCTATATACACCCTGCTTTTTGTGTCCTTAAGGAACCCAAGTTAATTTGTCAAAGAGATAGTAGGAACTGCCGATGCTGGAGAATCTGAGATAAAATGTTGTGGAGCTGGATGAACACAGCAGGCTGAGCAGCATCAGAGGAGCAGGAAAGTTGACGTTTCGGGTCGAGACCCTTCTTCAGAAATTCTTCAGTTAATTTGTCAAATGCAATTTTCCTTTCACAATGTGATGTTGATGCTGCTTGATTGTTCGATCACTCCCTATATATTGTAACAATACTATGGCTTTAAGAGATGTATTTTGTCCTCATTTTTTTTGAAGAGAGGTTTTAAGATAGAGGTGTCCATTTGTCTATTGACATCCCATAAAGTAAACAGCTTGGGAGGACTTGTCTTTTTTTAAGTCGGAAGAGTAGAGGCAGCATGAATGGTTAGGGTCAAGCTCCCACAGAACCAGGATTTTTAGTTTTAGCTTTTCAGTAGCAGTTGCTGGGGTCTTGAAGCTGGGTTTGGAAGCTGCAGTACATCTCTCCCTGCTGCTGTGTCTCTCTCAGAGTCTTCTTTTGATGTTCTTTTTTCCTCCTGGATTGGAGAATTGTCTGTGAGACAATCTATTTTACTGAACTTTCCTTTACCAAGAACATGTTTATGGATTGTTGCTATTATTGGAACAGTTACTGTTTAGTAGTAAAATAATCTATTATTCTGTTAAGTTTTCCAATAGAATTAAATTATTCTAATTTCTTCTTTCTTTTGTTTTATTTTAACTAAAGTTTATGAATAATGTGTATTTTGCTTCAAATCTGGTAGTGTGATCAATCTAATTGCATCCAGAATGGAATACATGGTGCTTGTGTTTAAAAATAATAAAATGTTAGGGTCTAGGCTATCCTTTGAATATATTTTGAGGGTGTCTTGTCTGGTCCATAACAATATCTTGCTAAAACACTCTGAATAATGTGCTGTAACATTTTACCAACGACAAATGTTAGGTGAACTGTTTTCTGTCTCCCTCCTTTCTTGAATAGATGTTTTACATTTGCTTTTCTATTCTGTTAGGGCACCCCCAGAATCCAGGGAATTGTGGAAGATTATAATCAATGCATCTACTATCTCTGTAGTGACTTGGTTTAAGACCTTAGGTTGAAAACTATTCCAGGAAACCGGTCAGCTATCGGACCCATTTGCTGGGATGGATGGCGGGGAGTGTTGATGGGTGGGGAATTGGACCGACTTGTTTTTAATTATCGATCAGCCCAACACCTTCAAGATGTTGGAGGTCTCTACCTGAAAGTCTGGAGCCTGATGGCCAACCCCAACTTGTGGTCAGGTCCTAGATGAATACATACACACAGTCTTGTCCCCGCCTGTCCTATTCAAATAATTGATCCTCCCACTGACTGCACAAACACAGAAGGCAAAAACAGGTACAATCTTAGCAAAACCAGTTGGACCATATGCTGCAGGTTTGTAGAGGCAGTTTCTTAAGTGCGGATACCTATTGCCCTTTTTTTTTAGGATCCTTGTTTCTGATCTTCAGGGATTAATAGAAATGCAAGGTGTCTCCAGGACTCGTGTGCGCCGGTCAACCCCTCTCTACAGCTATGAAGTCTATCATTCTTTAGAAGAGGTATGTAGATAAAACCTCAAGACTTGTAACTGCATTGCTGTTTGCCCTTTATATGATCACTCCTGCCAGTAAACGATGAACCGAACCTTGGGTTTGAGATTCAAGTCCTCAAAAATTCTTTTGCTTGGTCAGTTGAAGACTGAACTGATACATTGTGGCAATGATGAATTTTAAATACTGACATGACACAATTGATTAAGATTGATATTTAAATGTATATTTAATAGCTTCAGAAGGAACAAAACATAGCTCTGAGCACTTTATAAAAGCATGATGGGATATGTAGCCAATTCTGTGGGAACTTAGCCAAGAATGGAAGTTGGTAGAACTTCACAAAGCTGAACAACACACTTGAAGTGATAAGAAAACAGACAGGAGGGAGATATACAGTCACAATGATAACATCACTTCATAGGACACAAAAGTGCTGTGTAGCCCAGTTTATTGATAAGGGAATATTTTGTAGATGGCAGGATAGTCATTGACAAGGGAATGTAAAAACTTTGTAAAACATTATAAGTTATTATGCTGACTGTGTTTCCAGGAGACAACTTGATGGACTTTGTGCAAAATATGTCTCTGACATATGTTTGAATATAGTCTGTAATAACTGTGCCCAAGGCACAAGGTAATTTTTAAACTATCACAACAGCCATCAATGTCTGATCGAGAGGAGATTCCCAAGGAATGGAAAATGGCCCACCTTTTCCAGCATCTTGATGTTAATCGATGTGGGATTTTGCTGTGAAACTTGGTTGGAAGAGGACTTTCATTTCCAGGTGTTTATTGAAAGACCAATTTTCTCAAATTCCTCTGTCCGAGTTGACTGTGGCCTGGGGTTCAGTTTCTGAATCAACATACACACCAGCATCATCTGTATAGTGGAGCTCAGTAATTGATATTTGAGTGATCCTGGTTTTGGATTGATGGTGATGTGAGTGGAGCAGTTTGCTGACAATTTGATGATTCTGTAAATTGTGGGTAATTTGCCGGACGTGAGATGCAGAAACTCAATGAGATTGTACAATGTTCAGCACCTTTTGAAGCAGTCAGAGTGTATATGCGGCAAGATCAGTGCAACATTCTGGTTTGGGATAATAAGTGGCAAGTAACATTCATGCTATACAAATGCAATGTGAAGACACCTCCAATAAGTAACAATATAACCACCACCCCTTAGCATTCAAGAGCATTACCATTGATCAGACACCATTACCTAAGCTTGAAAGTTACCAATGACCTGAAACTAGACTGAACTGGCTATATGAATACAGTGGTTACAGGAACATTTCAGGGGCTAGGGATTAAGCAGTAAGTAACTCAACATCTGACTCCTCAAAGCCTTGCCGCCGTCTACAGAGAATGAGTCAGGAGTGTGATGGAATACTCCCCACTTTCCCAATGAGTGCAGCTCCAACAACACTCAAGGCATAATACCATCCAGGAGAAAGTAGCTTGCCACCATACCCACTACCTTCAACATTTATTCTTTCCACCAGCAACACACAGTGACAACAGTGTTTCATATCTACAAGAAGGACTGCAGCAACTCACAAAAGCTTTTTCAACAACACTTTCTCAACCTGTAACTGTGACTATGTAGAAGGACAAAGGCATCAGATACATGGAAACACCGACAAATGCCTCCCTTAAGCCTCTCGTCATCCTGACTTGGAAATATATCAGTTGTTCCACTACTGTTACTGAATCAAAATCCTGCAACTTCCTTCTTAACAGCACTGTGAGTACAGCCACTGCACAATGAGGGCAGCTAGGAAGGTGGCTCACCACTACCTTTTCAAGAGCAATTATGGATTGGCAATATATGCTGGCGCGGCAGGGTACAGCCACTCCTTAGAAAGAACCATTTTCTCAGCAGTTTTTGGCAGTGGCTGTTTGTCAGAACCTTCTGTTCTCTGGGACATGGTGAGAACTCAGGTCCCAAATCTATGTCACCCAGAACAGGAACACTGCTGGCATTATTGTGAACCAGCAAGTCAACTGACCCCTCCCCAGGTTGGAATATCCCACTGATGTTTGCAGCAACTAGGTAAGGAATCAGAAGGTATCAATGAACAGTGGACCTCCATCTCTGCAATGCATCCAGGAGAGGAAGAAAGATGGATGCTCATCCATCTTTATATACACAAACTAGCACTATTGTTGTAGACTTCTTGAGTTCTCTGATCAATCTATGACCACTCTGTACTCATACGCTGAATATGTAATTTCAACAGCTGAGGCCACTACACGCTTCCACTGGGCCAGGATTAAGTTTGCAGTCCGGATGTATTTGAACTTTTGGTTTCTGACCAGAACTTGTCATGGAACAGGAATTGATCATTCTGTTAGACCGCGACCAATCTGTATCTCAACTCCATTGATAGTTTTTCTCTGTGTTTCTTGTTGCTGTACCGAGCACAACTCATCAATTTCAATATTGAAAATTTCAACTGTCCTTAACGTTTTGCAGCGGAAGAGTTTAAGGTTTCTGCTAGATTGTCACGTATTCTCATCTGCCTAAAAGTATCAATGGGTTAAATTGAAAACAGGCAGCCTTGAAATTCTAATGTAAGTCTCTCTCCTGAAGAAAGCTTTCATGCCACAATGCGGATTTTCAGTTGTGGGTGAGCTCATATTATGCAGTGTCTGACAACAATTTGTCATTTGACATTGTGTAAAGAGTAGAACATTGTGTCATCTTTAGTCTTACAAATACATGTTTAAAATTCAATTTGGCCTATTTATAGTTACTAATTGTCAAATATTTGAGAATGATGCATCAGATTTAGGACTGACTTTTGAACCGCAGCTTGTAAATGTGTTCTGCACACAGTGGCTCAGTGGTTTTGATTCCTGCCTGGAGTGACTGGTCTGTGCGGAGTTTGCACATTCTCTCCATAGCTGTGTGGGTTACCTCCGGGTGCTCTGGTTTCTTCCCACAGTCCAAAGATGTGCAGGTTAGGAAGATTGGCCATACTAAACTGTCTATTGTATCCAGGGATGTGTAGTTTGGGTGGGTTAGCCATGGGAAATGCAGGATGAGAGAGAGGGTGTGTCTGGGTGATGCTCGTCACAGCTTCTACACTGTGGGGATTCTATGATATTCAATGCACATTATGAAAATACACTGTTTGAATCTACAGGTGGGGAACTACACAGCAGGATCAAATGTCTGTTTAAAGAATTTTTCTTATCCTCACCTTCTTAAACACTGTTGCATAAAATCTAACAGATTATTTTGAAATCTATATTTTAAACATTTTTTTTCAGATTCAAAACTGGATGCACCAGATGAATCAATCACATTCGCAGTTCCTTTATCTTTTCTCCATCGGAAAATCCTTTGAAGGACGACCTCTCCATGTTCTTCAGGTAGCTTACACAGATTGTTGAAAATCGCAATACATGAGTCATCGGTCAAATATTTTTGAGTGTTCACTCTAATTTTTATTTCAGCTTGGCAAGAGATCAAAACATTTAAAGAAAGCTGTATGGATAGACTGTGGCATTCATGCAAGAGAATGGATTGGTCCAGCATTTTGTCAATGGTTTGTCAAGGAAGTAAGTATTCAAACATAACCATTTGGCTATATTTTCTCTTTGCAGTGTTGAGTTGATTTGGAACATTTAGTTTTATTCAATGAGTCGATGGAGCTGCAAGACTGTTATTATTGCAACAACAACTTTTAGTGTAATCATCCATGAAGTAACTGCACAGGGAGAAACAAACTTACTTGATAGTTTTATTTTGCACCCATGAGATGTGAACTTCACTGTCTGGGCCAGCATTTATTGCCCATCCCTATTTGCCCGGAGCGCAGTTAAGAGTCAACCACAATGCTATGGGTCTGGAGTCACATATAGGCCAGGCTGGGTAAGGATGGCAATTTTATTTCCTAAATGGAATGAGTGAACCAGATGGGTTTTTCCAACAATCAACAATGGTCATCTTTAGATTGTTAAATGCAGATTTTTTCTGAATTCAGATTCCACCACCTGCCATGGCAGGATTTGAACCCAAGTGCCCAGATCATTACCTGGGCCTCTGAATTAATGATCTAATAATAAAGCCACTAGGCCATCACCTCCCCAATTTTATGGCAAGAACCTTTTCTTCCTGCTGCAGCATGGTCTTGTGTTGGAAGAAGATAGAAAAGATTAAAGTTAACAGCGAAATAGACTGGAGAAACTTAAGGAAGTAAGATCTGACCAATCACCAGGCTCTCGTATCCTATATCCTAGGACTCTAAAAGAGATAACTACAGAAATAGAGTTGATGCTTTGGCTACGATTTTCCAAAGTTCTGTGGATACCAGAATGGTTCCAGCATGTTGGAAATTGGTAAATGTGACAGTGCTATTCAAAAGGTAGGGGAGTGAAAATTGGTAACTACAGTTAGCTTGGCACCAGTTATCAGGCAAGCACTGGAGTCTAATATTCAGGAAATATTAGCAATGCACTTATAAAATCACAGTATGATCAGGTAAAGTTAACACATTTATACAATATGAAAATTGTGTTTGACAAATTTATTAGACTCTAAGACTATAGATACAGGGGCAGGTGTCGGCTATTCAGCCCATTGGGTCTGTTCTGCCATTCAACGAGATCATTCTCATCTCCGCTTTCCTGCCTTTTCCCCATTACTGTTAATTCCACTACTGATTAAAAGTCTAACTTGGCCTTGAATGTACTTAATGATCAAGCCTCCACAGCCCTCTGTGGTAAAGAATTCCACACATTCATTCTGCTCTGAGGGAAGAAAATCCTCCTCATCTCTGTCTTACTCTCTAGTCCTTGACTCATCTATAAGGGGAAACAAACTTTCGGCATTTACCTGCCAAGCCCCCTAAGAATCTTATATGTGTCAAAAAGGTCAGAGGACACACGCACACAGAGGAGGACGTAAACCTAAATACTGGACAAAGCAAACAAGAAAAATCCCTTACACATACATAGAGAAAGAGAGTGCAAGATTAGACACAGAGAGACTGAGATAGAATTACTGACCAGAAACTAGACCAAGGGACCCTAACTATTGAGTTAAGGAGATTCAGAAATAGAAGGACACCTACACTTTAGTCCCAGTCCATCAAGTCTCCCCTTTGATAAAGATCAAAAGCTTTCTCCCTCACACCATCCACACCCTCATTGCCCCTTACACTGATTTTGATTTGATTTATTATTGTCACATGTACCTAGGTACAGTGAAAAGTTTTGTTTTGCATGCAGTACAGGCAGGTCATCATAGAATAGAAGCCCTACAGTGTGGAAACAGGCCATTTGACCCAACAAATCCACACCAACTCTCTGGAAAGCATTCCACCCAGATGCAATCCCCCACCCTATTCCTAAAACCCTGCGTTTCCCCATGGCTAATCCACCCAGTCTACACATCCCTGGACACTATGGGCAATTTAACATGGCCAATCCACCTAACTTGCACATCTTTGGACTGTGGGAGGAAACCAACACAGACACAGGGAGAACATGCAAACTCCACGCAGTCACCTGAGGCTGGAATTGAACCTGGGTCCCTAGCCCTGTGAGGTAGCAGTGCTAACCTCTGAGTTACCGTGCAACCCAAACCAAATCATAGTGTGCTAAGTTCATAGGGTGATAGAACAGGGCGAGAAATACAATGTCGTGGTTGCAGAGAAGGTGCACAGAAAGCAAGCTCAGCATTTGATTTGAAATTTGAGAAATTGTTCTGGACAGCCTCTCTATGAACATGGATAGAAAGTAACTACAGCCTGTAGAGGGTCAGGAGACCATTGGTGTTCCACAGCCACCAGAAAGTGGGGGTGTCATGCAGATATGTGAGGAACTCATTGTCCAATTATTCCAATGAGCTATAGATTTAAACACAAATATTTGTTCATACGAGAGTCCTGCCATCCCAGGAGTAAGTCTGGCAAGCCTTTGTTTCACTTGCTCCATGGCAATAATACCTTCTCTGAGATTAGGAGACCAAAGCTACATACAATATTCCAGGCATGGGCTAAGCAAGCTCCTCTACAATTGAAGCACTATACTCGTTCACAAAACCACACACCAAAGTCCTGCTCTCCCTGTGGTCATCAGGCTGAACTGTTTGACTGGTCCCGTCCAGTTTAAGTATCAGAATGCCAATACAGTGAATGTGTTACCTTCTGGAGCCATTGAGGAGCACCTTACCTTCTGTGTTTCAGTACAAACAAGGCCAAAGGGCACCGTGGCCATGTTTAGTGACTTCTGTGGACTTTGATTTAGCCACTTATATCAAAAGTTTGGATCTTCAACTAAATCCCTGTGAAAATAAATAACTCCCTATCTCTTAATTTTAAATATACCCTTCATTAATCCAACCAAATGGTACAATATTCCCCTTCACCTCATCAAAAATGTAATGATTTAAACAAGTCATATTTATTTCCCTTTTCTTTCCCCTGGAAATAATACTGACATCCATATTTTCCAGCCCTAGCATTTTTTTCTCCGATAAAGCTATGATAAACATGTTCTGGTGCTACAATATCATTTCAGTAATGGAGCGTACCAGGTGATGTACACAACTCTATAACTGTGGCATGGCTTACATTTTTAATCAAATGCATCATTGGTTTGTTATTCTCACATTCCATTTTATAAAACCCAACATATTACTTTTTTTTAACAATCTGTATGAACTCACAGTTTAAAGGAATTATGTATCTGTACACACTTAGGTGTCCAAAGGAAAGTGTGACCATCTCCTATCTTCTGCTTCATACCCCTTCTAACTCTGTTACCCTACCCATCTCCCACCAAACCTCATGGTCTACTGTTCATGCTACTGCATGCAACATCTTTTTTTCAATGATTCTCACCAGACCCATCCCCTAAACTACTAAACCTTCCTGCCTCTGCACTTCCTACTCATTCACTGTGAACACTTAACACTACCCTTGACTGTGGAAGGAGCAATCCCTAGCTCAGTCCTCTGTTTTTCCTGACTGACTTCCCAGTAATTCCCAGACTGGTTGAACCGAAACTGCAGGACTGACCAATCCTTTCAACTGAGATTGGTTGATGACCTTTACTGACTGTGATAGTCCTCCCAGAATGAGTTTCCCTGGACTGGACTATGGATTTCTCCCCTTAGACTTGCAGGCATAGCCATTTGGTTGACATGCATGTAACGTCGTTGCTGCATGAACTGCTGGCGTAAGCTCTAGATGTGACATTGACATAGCATGGTGGCATACATGAAGGAGAGGTGATGACCTAGTGGTCTTATTGTTAGACTACTATTCCAAAGACCCAGGTACCCTTTCTGGGGACCTGGGTTCAAATCCCAGTATAGCAGATGATGGAGTTAAAATTCAATATTAAAAAATCATCTGGAATTAAGAGGCTAATTGTAACTATGAAACAGTGTTAACTGTCTCAATCACTAATGTCCTTTAGAGAAGGAAACTCTCTTGTCCTTACCTGGTCTGATCTACATGTGACTCCAGACCCACAGGAATGTGGTTGATTCTCATCTGCCCTCTGGGCAATTAGAGATGGGTAATAAATGCTGACTGTGCCAGCAACACCCACATCCTATGCATAAAAGAAAATATCTGACCGCTTCACCGTTCACTGAATGACACTGAGGAAGCAAGCTAAGAGTCCTGAGAGCCCTGGCACTTTGTTCCAGTGCATGTGATGTGTTCCTACCCTTTTGTGCAATGTGGCCCGGTAGCAGTATTTCAATGTAAAGTGCTGGTCAGCTGCAAAGTGCAGGATTGAAGAGCTGAACTAGATTAGAATTTATTCAAAGGTGTCTTGTGAAGATGAGGTCCGGCTAGTGCTTTGCTGATGCCAAGCTCCAGGGACAGAGGTTGCGGGTGGTCGCTGCCTATTGAGCATGCCCTGAGGTGTTGGGGAATAATACTCAGGATGGAGATACAGAGAAGATGTTGGCGAACTGCAGGTTGCTGCACCAACTTTCATGTCAGGAATTGGTCCATCAATACCTCATGCTTGCACACCTTGAATTGCATCTTCAACCTGTCTACCTATCCCTGCCTTCTGGTGCTATATTTGAGTCCCATCACTTCAACCCCATTTTTCTCCCTGTCTAGGCAGAATTTTGAGGAGGTCTCAGGAATGGAAAGCAAGGTGGGCAAAGGAACTGAATTGTTCAAGAAGACAGAATTCAGAATTTTATTTATTCATGGAATGTGGGCATCAATGACTAATTCAGGCCATCCCTAATTGCATAGAGGGCAGTTAAGATAAGCCCACATTGCTGTGGGTCTGGAGTGACATGTAGGTAAGGATGGCAGTTTCCTTCCCTAAAGGACAGTAGTGAGCCAGATTGGCAGCATGGTGGTTCAGTGGGTGGCACAGTTCAGTGGGCAGCAAGTTGTTTCTGTGGTTAGTGCTGCTGCCTCACAGTGCCAGGGACCCAGGTTCAATTTCACCCTCAAGCAACTGTCTGTGTGGAGTTTGCACATTCTCTCTGTATCTGTGTAGGTTTTGTCCGGGTGCTCCGGTTTCTTCTCACAGTCCAAACGTGTGTAGGTTAGGTGGATTTGCCATGTTAAATTGCACATTGTGTGCAGGTAAGGTGGATTAACCATAGGAAAGGCAGGGTTACAGGAAAAGGGTAGGGTGTTGGTTCTGGGTGGGATGCTCTTCAGAGGGTCAGTGTGGATTTGAGGGGCTGAATGGCCTGCTTCCATACTGTAGGGATTCTATGATCCTAGATGGGATTTTACAACAATCAGCACTCACTCCCCTTTGCTGTCCTCATCTCTTAGAGTTTAACATCAAAGTGATTTTGTTTAAATTCATGATTCAAAATTCTTTTGCGGTAAAAAAATTCTGGTTCAGTGAAATCAACAATGTAGGCCTAAACTATGTTCAAGATAACACCAGTTTATTTTAGAAAGCCCTGGCATATTACTTGGTAATATTGCAAATTGCCCAACGATGTCATGACTGCAAAAAAAAGACCACCCATCCCAACTAGGGACCACACTTTGGTCTACTCTCAGTTATCAGAAAATAATGGGAGGTATTGTCGATAATTTTGACAAGGGATAATAACCTGCTCATTAATACTCAATGTGGGTTGCACAATAGACACTTGGCTGAAAACCTTCTGACAGCCTTGGTCCAAACATACATCGAAGAGTCAAATTCAACGGATGTGTTGTGAGTAGTTGCCTTTGGCATTCAGATAGCATTAGAGCAGGTGTGACATCAATGAGCTTTAAAACTGAATTCAAACATCTACATATGGGTTGAAATGGATCAACTTTTACACAGTCCTTCAGAACTCTAGTTCACAAAATTATTAAATATGAAGCATCTTCATAATGCAGCATTCAGGTTTGGGTTGATAAGACGCAAGTAACTATTGTGCCACACAAGGGTCAAAGCAATAGCCATCCCCAACAAGAGAGAATCTAAGCTTCTTCAATTGCATTGAATCCCCGACTAACAAAATCCTGAATGTTACCATTAGCCAGAAACTAGTGGACCAACCATATGGATGTCTTATTTACAAGAACAGGCCAGAGGCTGGGAATTCTGAATAATTCATCACCTAATTCCTCAAAGCCTGCCCACCATCTACAGAAACTAAAACAAAAGTTGCCGCAAAAGCTCAGCAGGTCTGGCAGCACCTGTGAAGAGAAATCAGAGCCAACATTTCGGGACCAGTGACCCTTCCTCAGAACTAATGGTAGTTAGAAAAATGTTGGTTTGTTTGCTGAAGGTAGGGTGGTAGGAGGGGGTAAGGAGTAAACAACAGATGGGGTTAGAGACCAAAGAGAGAGAAGAACAGTTGGACAGACAAAGGAGTATATAATGATCTGCCTAGGAGGGTGAATAGTTGTTAATGGAGACTGTTAGTGACGAACAATAGGTAGTGTGTAATGGCAGGCTATGTGATAATGAGGCCTGGTGTGTGGTTTACGGGCTAGGAAATGGGAGAGTTCAGGCCCTAAAATTATTGAACTCAGTATTGAGTCTGGAGGGCTGCAGAGTCCCCAAGCTGAAAATGAGGTGTTGTTCTTCCAGTTTGCGCTGAACTTCACTGGAACAGTGCAGCAAGTCAGAGACAGAGATGTCAGCCATCGACAGAGCTCGATTCAACAGTGCAGTAAAATACTGTCCACTTGACGAGATGGGTGCAGCTCCAATAACATGCTAGAAGCTCAACACCATCCAGGTCAAATCAGTCTGCTTGATTGGCACCCCATTGATCTACCAACTTCAACATTCAGCCCCTTCACCACGAATGTATTGTGGAAGTCTGTACCACAGACAAGATGTACAGCAGTTACTCACTAAGGGTCCTCAAACAGCACCAACTAAACCCAGATAACAAGCATGGGGCTGGATGAACACAGCAGGTCAAGCAGCATCATAGGAGCAGGAAAACTTGACGTTTCGGGCCTAAACCCTTCATCAAAAATGGGGGAGGGGAAGAGGGTTCTGAAATAAATAGGGAGAGAGGGGGACGCGGATAGAAGATGGATAGACGAGAGGATAGGTGGAGAGGAGGCAGACAAGTCGAAGAGGCGGGGATGGAGCCAGTAAAGGTGAGTGTAGGTAGGGGGGTAGGGAGGAGATAGGTCATTCCAGGGAGGACGGACAGGTCAAGGGGGCGGGATGATGTTAGGAGATAGGAGATGGGGGTGTGGCTTGGGGTGAGAGGAAAAACCGGTT
>JAHRHZ010000052.1:31906233-31962599 GCA_024137785.1 Ginglymostoma cirratum | reverse complement strand
CCCCCATTTCTGATGAAGGGTTTAGGCCCGAAACGTCAAGTTTTCCTGCTCCTATGATGCTGCTTGACCTGCTGTGTTCATCCAGCCCCATGCTTGTTATCTCGGATTCTCCAGCATCTGCAGTACCTTTTATCTCTGATACCAACTAAACCCACAACCTCTAACGTCTTGAAAGACAAGAGCACCAGATGCATTGGAATATCCCCACGACCAAGTACCCCTGCAAGCCGCACCCTATCCCGACTTAGAACTATATTGCCATTCCTTTACCGTCACTCAGTCCAATTCCATTAGATCCCTTCCAAATATCAAATTAGGGTAAGGAAAGGAGAAGTCAGTCAGATGCTCTCTTTATACATTGTTATATATTGTCTCATGGGTGTCATTAATTGGAATACCTATACTTTCAAACTGATGTAATTACTGGTTTCAAAATTTAACTTGTGCTAATTTTTTAAAAATGATCTTGACTTCAAAGCAAAATAAATCCCACAAACCTTTAGGCCAACAACAGAAGTTTTACTTTTCATCAGAAAATAGATCAGATTGACCCTATCAGGTCAAGCTGAGCAGAATTCTTAGGCCATCCGAGTAATGTTCCCCAAGCGTAATTAAAGTTTTCTGATTTTATTGATAGAAATTATTTAATTATGCTGATGTTATAGATTGGTTGTCTCAAACCTGACTGATAAGCCTGCAGTCTATCCACAAGAATTAATTAGCTAAGTATGTTTTCCCAAAAGTGCTACTGTACAGTTGAATGATATAAAAAAATGTAGTTCTAAATCCAAAATAGCCATATGCAGAGCAGATCTTTCTGCGATCATTTTTATAAACATGCCCATCATTTACAGTGTGCACGTACAGTTGAGGCATTCAGGAGGGCACTGGATGTCATTTGGAGAGGAAATATTTTGCTACGGTATGTGTAGAAAGCAACACTAGATGATGATGGTGACTGTTGAAGAGCTGGCACTGGTGCAGTGGGTGGAGTGGCCTGATTATGCACCATAACAATCCTGTGATTCTGAGTTACAACATACATTGGATTTTAGGAAAAGCAATGGAGTAGATTAATTTGCATTTCTTTTCTGTGTAAGGCTTTGCAAACATACCATAGTGACCCTTCAATGCGACGACTTCTGAAACAACTGTATTTCTACATCATGCCTGTGTTCAATGTAGATGGATACCATTATAGCTGGACAACTGTAAGTGAATCATGTTTAAAGCAAAGGCTAATTCTAATTCTAGATTTTGTTTCTGAACTTTTTAAGTAAAAAGCTTGAACTCATGCAGATCTATAGCTTAATTTATTAACAAACAAATTTGAAGAAAAGGGAATCTTTTATTTTTAATCATATATAACAAACATCAAGCAGTGAAGGAAGTATAACATGATGACATTCCTCTATATTGTCCACTGACCTATTGTTTTATCTGTCATTACAATAAAGTTGGAGAAGTTCTTCAGAAGATTCAACTCTTATTGTACTTTGAAACATGAACAATTTTTGCATCATGTTTAGGATCGTTTCTGGAGAAAGACACGTTCCAACAGTACCAACTTCAATTGCCATGGAGTTGATGCCAATCGTAATTGGAAGGTCAAATGGTCTGGTAAGTTCAACTGTGGGATTCCATTCATCTAACTTCTGTCTTTTTAATAAAAGTTTTGAGAAAAGAATTGTACTATTTGGTAGGACATACTAATTCAGGCAGGTGTAGATCATTGGTCCATTTGATCGACTTACACATTTCCCACAGAATATCCAGATCTTTTTGTTTAGGGATTATATATGCTAAAAGTAAGGTCACCATAGTCCTATTGCACCATGTGGCTGCTCTGTCATTAGAAAAAGAGAGGTGACTGGTGGTGACCTGACCTGGGGGTCACAACACCTCAGGCAAGGGAAGAGGTTGAGAAAGTGAGTCCTTCACGGTAGCCTCAGGAGTGGGAATGAACTCACAGTGTTGGCATCACTCTGTATTGCAAACCAGCTACCCAGCCAACTAAGCTAACTGACCCTCCCAGGGATTATATAAGAAAGACAACCCAGAAACTGACCATTTGACCCAAACTGTCCCAAGCCCATATTTATGTTCCACTTGAACTCCTCCCATCTTTCATCACCTCTATCTGTCATTAATGCTGTCTGTTCTTTCTCCTTCATTCACTTGTCTGCTTTCCCTTTAAATGCATCCATATTGTCAGCTGCAATTATTCACAAGTTCCAAAATGTTACAACAATTTGGAAAAGTAAGTTTCTTGTGTCTCTCCACTTGGATTTCTTGCTGACAGTCTCTAGTTATGCTCTTCCCCACATAAAGAAACATTTTCTCTGTGAATCGTTTAAAATGTTAAATGTCTGTTTTTGCTAGGTCCTTTCGTTATGTCAGCAAGACAATAATTTTTCTGCCAATACTTTTATTTCACTATGAATGTGGATGACACTATGATAATGATCAGTTAAAAATTATTTTTTGTATGTGATGTTGATTAAGGTATAAATGTTGGGCAGGACACTAGCGATATCTCCACAGCTCTTCTTGAAAGAAAGCCATGGGCTCTTTTACATACAATACATTAATACAATACTATACAATATAAAACAGCACAGGAACAGGCCCTTTGGTCCACCAAGCCTGCGCCGATTCCTACTTCTTTTTTAGACCTGCTACTTATTGCCCACATGCAGTAACTATCCCTCTATTTGCCTCCCATTCATGTGTCGAACAACATATGCCTTAAACGTTGCTAATGTGACTGCTTCCACTACCTGCACTGGCAATATGTTCCAGGCACCCACCACCCTCTGTGTGAAAAACTTTTCCTGCACTTCTCCCTTAAACTTTCCCCCTGTCACCTTGAACCTGTGCCCTCCTGTGGGTGACCTTTCCAGCCTGGGAAAAAGCCTCTCAGAATTTTGTAGACCTCTATCAGGTCACCCCTCTGCCTCCGTCTTTCCAGTGAAAACAATCCCAGTTTATCCAACCCGTCCTCATAATGAAAACCCTCCACACAACATCCTACTGGAACAGAGATACCACAGTGTGGAGCTGGACGAACGCAGCAGGACAGGCAGCATCAGAGGAGCAGGAAAGTTAACATTTCTAAAGAAGGACCCCGAGCCGAAACGTCAACTTTCCTATTCCTCTGATGCTGCCTGGCTTGCTGTGTTCCTCCAGCTCCACACTATGTTATTTCTGACTCCAGCATCTGCAGTTGTTACTATCTTTGAGTGAGTTATATCCTACTGGAACAGTCAGCTAAGGTCTAGGTCTTAATCCAAAAGACAGCCATGCTTCGTTTATAACAGTAACCCCTCAGTCTTCTCTTTTCCAAGAGAAAAGAGGGCCAACTTGTTAAATCTTTCCCTAGTATGTATAGCGGCGTGCTTCTGGCAATATTCATCCAAGCTCTCTCTGTACCCTCTACAGTAACTCTGTGTCCTTTCATAAATGGTGACCAGAACTTCACACAGTACTCTGTGTAGTTTACCCAGGCTTGGCACTGGTTTAGCATAACTACCCTACTTTTTAATTCTAAACCTGCTGACATAAAACCTTGTGCTAAGTTTCCAAGTTGAAAAATCATGAATGGTATTTGTTGAGAAAAAAATGCTTTGTTGAATCCCATCTCAGTTTCTTGTACCTGACAGTTGTTCATGGTCTGTTATAAATATTAATAAACAAAGCAAATGGACTGATTTGTCCATTGATGTCTTTGATTTGATTACTCTTGTTCTTGAATTTCACATAAAACTTGCTTAAATCTTCTTATAATCTTAAAAAATGCATATCACACCATCCCTGTCTCTTTCTTAAAAAAAGAGAATTCCCAAATGAACTATCATTTTACAACTCTTTTTCTCTTATATTTGAGGGGATGTGTTGGGAGGTAGGGTGGTGGTGGTCATAGTTGGGCAAGTCCGAAAACTCAGAATAAGGGGTTTTTCTCTGGTCTTGCACATTTAAAGGCAGGATAAGATTCATGTATTTTCATCCACTTCCTAGTTAATGGGCAGATAGGCATTGGGCACCAGGTCAGAGGCCAGGGTTATAGGGTGAGGAACTTGACGGAGGGAGAATCAAACTTTGGGTGTGTGTTAGTTGTGGGGACGAGATTATGGAGTGAGATTAGAATTTAGAATCAGGGGAAGGGTTGAGGTCACAGTTGGTGGTGGCAGAGAAGGAATCAAGAGATCAGATAGACCAGAGTGAGCTGGAGTGGAGGTTATGTGGACAATAGGAAAGACCAATAGTGAGAAATTGGAGCAAGGGGGACATCTTTGTCTTGAGATGGGATCATGACAGTGGAGCAGCAACAGGGGAAGTAGATTAGCTTGATGGGCCAAACGGAAGTGATGATGCTACTTCTTGCCTATAAGCAATACCGGGGAGCTATTTCCCTCCTGAGGGATTCGGTCCTCTCCTCTCTTCACCCATTGGAATCCAGGTGATTCATGTTAAATTTAAAATAGAGGAAAAAACTGAAGCATGCGGCCATATTAAGTTATTTAAATGTGCAAACCACCTCCTAGCTTACTTCTTTAATCGTGAGCCTAACTCTCCCTCTACTGACCCCTTCTCCCGCCTCCAACACACTTCATCCTCCTGGACACCACTCCAAGGCTCCTACCCTCCCTCGACCTCTTCATTTCCAACTGCCATCGAGACATCAATCGCCTCAACCTCTCCACCCCTCTCACCCACTCCAACCTCTCACCCATGTAACGTGCAGCCCTCCGCTCCCTCCGCTCCAACCCTAACCTCACTGTCAAACCGCGGACAAGGGTGGCGCAGTTGTAGTATGGTGTACTGACGTCTACATCGCTGAGGCCAGGCACCAGCTCTCTGACACCTCCTGCTGCCGCCCCCTTAATCATGATCCCACCCCTGACCACAAAAACAGCATCTCTCAGACCATCCACAACCTCATCACCTCAGGCGGCCTCCCACCCATAGCCTCCAACTTCATCGTTCCCCAACCCCGCACCACCTGTTTCTATCTCCTTCCCAAAATCCACAAACCCGACTGCTCTGGCTGACCCATTGTCTCTGCCTGCTCCTGCCCCACCGAACTTATCACCACTTATCTCGACTCCATTTTCTCCCCCCGGTCCAGGAATTCCCCACCTATGTCCGTGACACACCCATGCCCTCCACCTCCACCCAAACTTCCGATTCCCTGGTCCTGAACACCTCTTCTTCACCGTGGATGCCCAGTCCCTATATACTTGCATTCCCCATGCAGATGGTCTAAAAGCCCTCCGCTTCTTCCTCTCCCGCAGGCCCAACCAGTCCCCCTCCACTGACACCCTTATCCGCTTAGCCGAACTTGCCCTCACCCTTAACAACTTCTCCTTCAACTCCTCCCACTTCCTACAGACAAAGGGGGTGGCCATGGGTACCCACATGGGCCCAAGCTATGCCTGCCTCGTTGTAAGATACATGGAACAATCCCTCTTCCGTAGCTACACTGGCCCTAAACCTCACCTCTTCCTCCGTTACATTGATGATTGTATCAGCGCTGCCTCGCACTCCCACGAGGAGCTCAAACAGTTCATCCACTTTACTAACACCTTCCACCCCGACCTTAAGTTCACCTGGACCATCTCCGATACCTCTCTCTCCTTCCTGGACCTCTCTGTTTCCATCTCTGGCAACCACCTAGAAACTGATATCTATTTCAAGCCTACTGACTCCCACAGCTACCTAGACTACACTTCCTCCCACCCACCTTCCTGCAAAAATGCTAACCCCTATTCCCAATTCCTTCACCTCCCCCACATCTGCTTCCGAGATGAGGCATTCCACTCCCGGACATCCCAGATGTCCTCGTTTTTCAAGCACCGCAACTTCCCCTCCACAGTGGTCAAAAACGCCCTCGACTGCATCGCTCGCGTTTCCCGCAACTCATCCCTCACACCCCCTCCCCACAATAACAACAAAAACAGAATCCCCCTCGTCCTCGCATGCCACCCCGTCAACCTCCTGATTCAATGCATCATCCTCCACCACTTCCGCCACCTGCAATCTGACCCCACTACATTATTCCCTCCCCACCCTTATCTGCTTTCCGGAGGGACCAAGCTCTCTGGGACTCCATTGTCCACTCCACACTCCCCACTAGCCCCTCTACCTCCGGCACTTTTCCCTGCAACCGTAGGAAGTGCTGCACCTGCCCCTATACCTCCCCCGTCACCCCAATACCAGGCCCCAAGAAAACCTTCCACATTAAACAGATGTTCACCTGCACATCTGCTAATGTGGTATACTGTATCCGCTGTTCCCGATGTGGCTTCCTCTACATCGGGAAAACCAAGCAGAGGCTTGGAGACTGCTTTGTGGAACACCCATGCTCGGTTCGCACTAAACAACTGCACCTCCCAGTCACGAACCATTTCAACTCTGCCTCCCACTCCTTGGCTGACATGTCCATCCTGGGCCTCCTCCAGTGCCACAACGATGCCACCCGAAAGTTGCAGGAACAGCACCTCATATTTCGCTTGGGAACCCGGCAGCCCAATGGTTTCAATGTGGACTTCACAAGCTTCAAAATCTCCCCTCCCCCGACATCATCCCAAAACCAGCCCAGCTTATCCCCGCCTCCTTGACCTGTCCGTCTTTTCTCCCACTTATCCGTTCCTCCCACTTCACTGACCAACTCCAACCCCACCTCTTACCTAACAGCCTCATCTCCGCCTCCTTGACCTGTCCATCTTCCCTTGATGGACCAACCCCCATCTTAACTCCCCACCTACGCTCACCTTTATTGGCTCCATCCCTGCTTCCTTGACCTGTCCGTCTCCTCTCCACCTATCTGCTCCTTTATCCACCTTCCATCCATTCCCCCCCCTCTCTATTTATTTGAGTGCCCTTTCTGTCCCTCATTTCTGAAGAAGGGTCCAGACCAAAACATCAGCTTTCCTGCTCCTCTGATGCTGCCTGGCCTGCTATGTTCATCCAGCTCTACACCTTGTTCTCTCAGATCCTCCAGCATCGGCAGTTCCTATTATCTCCTAGGAGCAGAATGTCTGACCCCCTTCATCCCTCCTTTACAACATCTGAAAAGTGTGAGATCATTTTTCTGGTTTGAGATTTTTAACATTTTCATATGTCGCCTGAACCAACCTTACCTGGTAGGGCTTCCTAATCAGCACAATTCCTTCTTTTACCACCGTTCTGCTATTTATATGCCTAAAGAAGACTCTGAGATTTCCCTATATGTTAGATGCCAATCTTTTTGCACAATCCTTCTTTTATTATCTTATTTACTTTTTCACGACTATCCTGAACCTTCTGTATGGTTGGTTCTTACTTGCACTTTCTAACTGGCACTTGTCATCAATACACTTTTTCAACTTTAATTTAGTCTCAAAAAGCTGACAATCTCCTTTGTCAGTCAGGGAACTCTGGATTTGTTTCATCTACCTTTTCCTCCAAAGGGAAAGTTCAGGCATTATTACATCATGAATGTTAAGAACAGTTAGTAACATTTGAAAGGCATTCCTTCATCATCTATATTGACTTGTGAACTTTCTCCAACTCCCTATTTTTGATCATATTGACCCATTAACATAAAATACTCACAACCACTTTATCCAAATGCCCTTTCTTTTGAATATTAGGATTAACAAACTAATTGAACAAGCTGGAAATTCTGTGTACATGTTTCTAAGCCAATTCTTTTACTTTTTTATTTAAAGCAACAACAGCATAAAATCATCATCCCTCCCAAACTATGTTTAAGAATGTTAATAAAGTCCTGTAAAATACTTTTGGATGAATTTTGACAAGACAGGTGGGACATGAACTAACTTATAATTTAATTTTAAATATTTTCCTTTTGATATCAAAAGTAAATGGCATGAAACTAAATGTAGGATTCAAGAAGGAGAATAAGAGAGGTTAAAAATAATGCACTGTCTAAATACACAAAACAGATCTCCAAAGTAAATTGAATTAGAGTATTGCCTACAGTCATAGAGGTTTACAGCTTGGAATCAGGCTCTTCAGCCCAACTTTTCCCTGCCACCCAGTTTAATCTCCTCCCATTTGCCTGCATCTGGTCCACATCTTTCCATACCTATATCCCATCCACATACCTGTCCGAATGTTTCTTAAATGACAAAATTTGTTTTGTTATATTTGCAATTGTTGCTGGTAATTTTGGTAAGAATTACTTGTTAACCTTACTTTCAATGAATTGTAAATACATCAGAATCATTTTCTTTCAGCACAGAGAGCATTACACAACATGCAACAAGCTGGCCATTGTATCTGCAATGACACCACCAGCAAAAATGTAACCTGGGATATAAAAATGCAATAAAATGTCTCTCAGAAACATATTTAAACATTAAAAAGCTCAACAATTGTGTAGTATAATTGAATATGTCGATGATGATGTAACTCTGACATCAACAGAACAGTAGAGGAGTAGAAAAGCATGTAAAAGAGCAGAACTTGGATTCTGTCAGTAATCTGGGTGGCACGGTGACTCAGTGGTTGGTACTGCTGCCTCACAGCATCAGGGACCCGAGTTTGATTCCACCCTCAGACGACTGTGTGGAGTTTGCACAGTCTTCCTGTGTCTGCGTGGATTTCCTCTGGGTGCTCCAGTTTCCTCCACAGTCCAAAGATGTGCAGGCTAGGTGGATTGGCATGTTAAATCACCCATAGTGTCCAGGGATGTGCAGGTTAGGTGGATTAGTCATGGAAAAGGCAGGGTTATGGGGATACGGTGCGTAGGGATTCTCTTTGGAGGGTTGGTGTGGACACAATGGGCCAAATGGCTGGCTTCCCCACTGTAGGGATTCTGTGATGATTCTATGAATCTATAAGTATACAAACATAAGTAAAGGGCACTGCAGTATTGAAAAGCATGAGGGAGCCATATTCTAGGATAAGGACAAACTAGACATACCAGAGACCAAGAAGATTGATAAAACTAATGAAAGGAAACAGCTTCTAAAGATGTATGAGGAGACACCCAGCACACCAAGATACATACAAATAGTGTTAAAGAGTGCTAGCTGCGGTGCTTATGTAAAGCAAAGCTTAAAGCAGATTAAACCTGAAGCATTGAGTGAATTTTCTTTTCAATTTTTGATTTAGGTTTCTAGTATCGATGGGTCTTTATACTTCAAACACCATGAAACTGATTTCTAGGTGTTAGTATCATCTGCAAGGTTCAAATAATATTGTTCATTTGATATTGTCTCTTGGTTCATGGCATCACACAATTCCTCAATAAGTTTGATGATTTTAATCACTTCCAGGTCTCGTTTTTTCTCCAGTTTTTATTCATAAATTTTTCCCTAATTCATTAGGTGAAGGTGCTTCATTACATCCTTGTGCTGATACATACTGTGGACCTGTACCAGAATCTGAGCCAGAAGTAAAGGCTGTTGCAAGATTTCTTCGTAAACACAAGAAACAAATTCAAGCATACATTTCATTCCATGCATATTCGCAAATGTTACTATACCCATATTCCTATAAGGATGCAATCATTCCCAATTTCAAGTGTGTGGTAAGTAGAATTAACCTGAATTAGTAATTTCAATTTATTAACTCGAAGTGTTGTCAGATAGGCCAAGCAGCATCATAGGAGCAGGAAAACTTGATATTTCGGGCCTAGACCCTTCATCAGAAAATCTGCTCCTATGATGCTGCTTGGCCTGCTGTGTTCATCCAGCCCCACGCCTTGTTATCTCGGATTCTCCAGCATCTGCAGTACCTTTTATCTCTGTTGTCAGATAGTTTCAGTTTCTGTTCAACTATGAGCAACATGATTATGTAATTGCTCCTGAGAGGCTTGAATGCACTGATTTGGCAGAAACATATGTTGATATATTTGTTGCTTACTTATTAAGCAATAATTAATGGCCAGGATACAAATTCACATAGGATTTATTTCATTTGTATGTTGTTAATTTCACAGAGTTGAAACTGCTGTGAAAGCAATGAAAGGAGAAAATAATAGTCTAGTACTGAGCAAAACATGATAGTTTGCCAAACTACTGTTTGAGGAGCCTTTCAGGGAAGATTACATAGGTTTGGAACTATCATTTGTGCTAAATATATTTTTGGAAGAGAGGGAGTATGGACAGTAGGATGTCACAGCCCAGAACTTCCAAAGCAGAAATTCAAGATTGTCACTATCCATTGCACCTCATATGTTGCTGGTGAGGTACTGGTGCTCTATTTAAAGAGAAGCCTCTCAAGAGGTACATGAATTCAGACCTGAATCCAGTAATGTGATTCTGACGTTGTCAAAGAGCAGTGACTACAGTACAATTTTTTTACATTAGTGGCTGCTTCAAGATGCTACCAGCTGTCTGGTGTGCCAAACCAGGCATTGACATAAACCCTTCACCTGGATATTTTGCCCATTGGCAGAGGAACAAAGAGAGATTAGCTTAGGGTATTGATAGAGCTGAGTATCGACAGCATATGGGACTAACCCAACGCTTCCACATGATGTAATTTGCAAATTGTGAAGTGGTAAGTTTGGGGATAAAGCCTTGGATTGTAGCAATGTAGAGTTTGTAATACTGAACCACAAACTCTGTTCAGTAGTACCCCTGAATGTTATGAAATAAAGCTTTGAGCTACCTGATGCCATAATACCTCATTCACTAAGATTCATTAAGATGTTACACAAACAAAGTTGCTGGAAAAGCTCAGCAGGTCTGGCAGCATCTGTGAAGGAGAAAACAGAGTTAACATTTCGAGTCCGGTGACCCTTCCTCAGAGTTCTGAGCTTTTCCAGCAAATTTGTTTTTGTTGCTGATTTACAGCATCCGCAGTTCTTTTGGTTTTTATTTTGTTTGTTAAGATGTTACATGCCATTCATTTCTGCTCTGGCCTGCTAATGATTCCATTCCACACAACATGATTGACCTCTAATGTTTTCTGAATGACCCATCAGAGTGCTCCATTGTTAACATGGGATTGGTGTTCACATGTGGTAAACTGTCCCACAGATTAGTAAAAAACATTGCATGATAATGCTCCCTGAATCGTTATCTAACAGCAAACCTTCATCACAATTCTTAGGTTGACTTGAACTCATTGACACAATGGACTCACCAGAGGGAGCACTGTATTATGCTTGGTATGGTGCAGCTTTGGCATTTTCACATTGACAGTGGCCTTAATGGCTTCAGGTTGAACATAGCCAAGGCAATATCTTGCTGATGACTAGACACTTCTGTTCCCTGTGTTTCTGACTCATTAGAACCATTTCATGTTCAAAACTAAAACTGCACCTGAATTTTACAGAGAAATAGACCATTCATCCCAGTAGTCTGTTGCTTATGTTTCTGTTCCACACTGGCCACTTCTCATCTTACTTCATCATGTCCCATAATGAAATCCTTTTATTCTTTTTACCTCTATGTACTTACCCAGCTTTCTCTTACATACATTTGTGCTATTCAATCATTGCCATTCCCCATCCCTGACTCTTTGCTTTCCTCAGTGTGCTTTTGTCAAATTTTGACTTCCAAGATCCTGGACTTTTCTGGGCATCAGAATAATGTTTCTGCTCTGGATTTCACCCTAAAACACAACTACTGCGTCTTTTGTCTGTTGCTTACATCTTAATGTAACTTTCCACCACCACTTCAGTTGTCTGCTCAACTTGTTATGGTTTTTCAGCTTCAGCTGCAGTAGCATTCTACAGCAAGGATTTACTTCCTTGGACTAAAAAATACTTTATGTCACTTCTCCACTTTATAGTGATCTTGAACTGCACCATTAGTATTTACTGTCCTGTGACCAATTCTCTATACCTCCTGAACTGCTATTTCCACAGGTATATCTTCACTAGTACATCCTCTGATAACCTACCATCTAAATATCTTCTGAACTTCAGTCTTATGTCAAACCAGTCTCTAAATCCGTGTAAAAATTCATCAATATCAATTCTGTCCAAATGACATCCGTTTTATCTCATTATAGCACCTCCGACTTTAGCATTTGACATCCTCCTAGTGTCTCCCTCTCCTTTATTTACCACCAGGATAAATTCGTCCCAATAATTATTACATTACCAAGTGCAAGTAACCTGAGTTTTCTTTGTGTCCATTTGGGTGTGCATTTTATCTGTTAATCCAGACTCTAGACCATATCCTTTAGTTCTGCCTTTTTTTCTGTTTTTTTTCTTACTACGTTGCTGTTCGTCCCTCCTAGACAATGTTTCCTTTTTCTGTGCCTCCTCACATTCTCCCCTGTTGCTATCTATACTTTGTCATATTTTCATACCACTTGACCTTTCTACTCTCCTGCCACTGATCTTAACTCCCTCTTGCTAAGCCTATAGCTTCCTTCCCCTGTTATCCATTGAAGTGATTACCAATGCACTCATTACTGTTTCTTTAGCAACCACAGCCTCAACCACCCTATTCTGCTCCCTTGCTCTCCTTCACATTCTGGCCAGGGCAATGCTGCGTTCTACACCAGATGATCTTCACTCAGCCAACTTGTTCTCACCAGCGCAAACCCTGTGGCCTCCACCAGCTGATGAGCTATCACTGCCCTTCTCTGTCTCTGCCACAGAAAGTGCATTCACTTGAGAACAAGACTCTTTCGATCCTTAAATGTTTTCTCTCTGAGACATCTTCACTGCTTTCCTTTCCCAGCCTCTGTACTGAATTAATTTTCATCCTCAGTGATTTCAAGCTCTATTTCAATTCATCACGTTCTGTTTCCTCAGAGATCACTTCTCTTATTCGCCTCTCTTCTCGTTCTTTCTCTCTCCATGTAAATTCCCTATAGGCTATTCCTTGCCGAAATAAAACAAAGAATTACAGATGCTGGAGATCTGAAACAAAAACAGAAATTGCTGGAGAATCTCAGCAGGTCTGGCAGCAGCTGTGGGAAGAAAGCAGAGGTAATGTTTGAACCGAGCGACTTTTCATCAGAACACATCAGAACTCTTCTGATGAAGAGTCATCTGACCCAAAACATTAACTCTGCTTTCTTCCTGCAGATGCGGCCAGACCTGCTGAGTTTTTCCAGAATTTCTGCTTTTCTTTCATATTCCTTGCCACCTCTTTGACCTTACTATCTCAAGTAGCCTCACTACACTCTCATGTCAATCACAGACAAGGCCATTTCTAATCAATTCCTTGGAATGGTGTCCACACACACTAGCTTTCACCTGGGTAATCCTATTTCTTTCTGAGCACTTTGCAGGAAAGGATATTCTTCCAAATCCCGAACAGTGACACTTTCAAAATCCCGACTGACTAACCTTTGACCCAACAGTTACCACAGCATTTCTGTAGCCACTAATTCGCTCAACCAAATCCTCACCTCCATACTTGATGACCTGTTCTCCATTAAAACCATTACATTGACTTTCGGGCTGTTTTCCATGGTAGAGCACTCATCTCCATTCCCTTAGGCCCAAAGGACACCAATTTGAATAGATGTGTTAGCCCTTTACCACGAGATCTCGCCGGACCACAGAATGTACTATCAGGCCTGACTTATGTCAGCTAAAACTGCTCACTATTACAAGAATGCTGAAATGCAAAGATGACCCTTTGAAAACTTCCTTGTTCTACTACAAACCATCTTCTTCAATCTCCCATTCCCTGGTTTCCATCACTTCATCTCCAACGGAAAGTGTGACAGACTCATGGACTTGTTTCTTGCTAGGTTTGAAATTATCGAGTCACTGCTTCCCTCTCTTTTCTTGTTCATTGAGCCAAACTTCCTCCTGTCTGAGTATTGAACTTACATCTTCCTCTAGTTTCTCTCCTGACAGTTCTCATCTTGTCCATGTGACCTAACACTTACTTGCTCCCCTCTATTTGAACTAGATCCATTCCTGGCTCCATAGTTCATTATTCATTCATTGTTCTCTCTATTCAGATACAGTTCCCTTCTCCTTCAGTCTTCCATCATCACATTCCTCCTCAAAAACCAACCCCTGTTCTGTCTATCCTTAAGCTATTATCCCAACTCCAATCTTGCTTTCCTCTCCAGACCTTTTGAATATGTTGAGGCCCCACAAATTAATATTCCACCTTTCTCATGTTCAAACTTGTCTAACTTTGTTTACCACGTCTGCCACAGAAGTCTGGAATTGAAAGGTAATCTAATGGCAACACTATCAATTATTGTGAAAAACCCACCTTTACAGAAGAAAATCTGCCATCCTTATCTAGTTTCACCTACATATGATTCCATACCCTCAGCTCAGCGATGTCATTGCCTCTTAACTGCCCTCTGAAATGGCCTAGCAAGCCACTCAGTTCAATGGCAATTAGTATAAATAAATGTTTGCCCAAAAACTGGTAAGCAAATGTTTAAAAATGGATTTTGGCTCCATCATCATTACCTCTAATGTTCAACACATATCTATCCTTGGTTCTCTCCTATCTCCTTATCATACAGCATCTTTTTTAATCATGGGATTTGCTGTGAAGGCCAGCATTTATTGCCCATCCCTAATTGCCCAGAGGGTAGCTAAGAGTCAGTCACATTGCTGTGGGTCTGGAGTCACATGTAGGTCAGGTAAGGATAGCAGTTTCCTTCCCTAAAGGACATTAACGAACAAGATGGGATTTTCCTGACAATCAATTCATGGTTATCATTAGACTTTTAATTCAAGATTTTTGTTGAACTCAAATTCCACCATCTGCCAAAAAGAATTTGAACCCCGGTCCCCAGAATTGCCTACCTGAGGCCATGTCAACCAAAACTAATTTTCATATGGCCTGCAACACAGCATGGTTTACAGTATCCGCAGTTCTTTTGGTTTTTATGGTTGACTCTTAACTGCCCTCTGAAATGGTCTAGCGAACCGGTCAGCAGTTCAATATCAGTACAGAAGAACTGCAGAATAATAAAACAGGTCAGACCAGCTGGCAGCCGCTTAGGCACCAGAAACAACAAATGCATGACTCATCTGGTTGACCCTGAAATGTTGTCCACGTGAGCATCAGGGTACTTGTTCCAAACTTCGGAGATTACCCACAAAATAGTCAAGCAACAGCTTTACGCAATAATCATCAGTCGATCTGATTTTATTGGCAATGTTCCAGACACCTCCATCATCCTCATCAGACCATAAGGTGTAGGAGCATAAATGGGCCATCGAGTCTTTTCGGCCATTCAATGAGATCAAGTCTGATCTAATCATCTTCAACATCAATTTACTGCCTTTCTCCCCATAGCTTTCAGTTCTGTTACTGATTAAAAAGCTGTCTGTCTCAGCCCTAGATATATTTAATCACCTAACCTCAACAGTCTTCTGTGGTAAATAAATTCCATAGATTCGCTACCCACTGAGGGAAGAAATTCCTCCATATCCCTATCTTAAATGGGCAACATCTTATTCTGAGATTATGCCATCTGGACCTGGACTCTTCCAATGCAGGGGAAACAACTTTACCACACTTACCCTGTCAAGACCCCAAAGAATCTTGTACATTTCAATAACGTGACCTCTCATTCTTCTAATTCCTAATGAGTGCATGCCCAACCTACTCAACATTTCCTCAGAAGAAAGCCCCTTCATACTTGGGATCAGCCTAGTGAATCTTCTCTAGATTATGTCTGATGCCTGTTCATCTTTCCTTAGATAAGGGGCATATATGTTCTGTCACAATGGCAGGACAGAAACACCAAAGTGGTGTTACAGTCATATACATCTGGGTGACAGCCACCTTGTGAATCATCAATATTAATTCCCAATCCCATGAAGTCTCCTCAGGTCAAACATGGACAAGAAAACCTCATTGCGATTATGATCTAGCGCTGTTCCTCAGCTGATGAATATGTTTCCTTCATGTTGGATACCAATTGGAAAGAATGCTGACGATAGCAAAGTCACGTGATGGAATCTGAATGGGGACCATCAATGTCCATCAGCCACAATGGCTCAGTATCACCAGTACTGACCGATGTTCACCACAGCTTGAAGGACATGGCTGCCATACTGCACCTATGGCTTTTGGTGAGAGAAGCACAAGAGGGAAAGCCTATTTGACCATGTTCTCACTCGTCTACCTGTTGTAGATGCAATTGCCTGTGACAGTATTAATGGAAGTGAGCATCTCTCACTTCTTAAGAATACGAGGACCTATTTTCACACTGAGGACATGTTCCAGTTATACATAGTAAACGAGATAGTTTCAGAACAGAACTAGTAGCTCAAAACTGGGCATCATGAGGCGCCATCAGGGACTTCAGAACTGTATTGAATTATGATCTGAAACCTCATGGTCCAGCATATTCTATATGCTATCATTGCCATCAACTTAGCAGACTCGCCTTGATTCAATGAGAGAGAATGTCAGGAACATCTCCAGGCAAACTAAAAATGAGATGCAAACCTGCTAAATCTGTAACACGGGAGAACATGTAAGCTAAACAATGGAAAAAGCACGCTTCAATTAGAAGAGAACAAATCTGTAAGGATTCTGGTTTGCGATCAGTAATTTGCTGATTTTTAGGTGGTTCGAATCATCCCCAGATCCCTGGTTCTGACACTGGATGTAATTTAGGAATGTGAAGTGAAGAAGGCAGTAGACAGGTGTTTCAGGACAAAGAATCTCTGTGTTTATTAAATACAAAGGTGAGTATATCACAAGAAATTAAAAAGGCAAATGTAATAAACAGGGAAACAACACAAAGGTGAATAAATAACAAGAGATAAAAAGGCAATACAAAAAAATGAAACTGACACTATCGGTTATTAACTTAACACAGGCTAATTACTATTAGAAACTAAACAGTAGTTTCAAACACAGACACTTTAATTAGATAACAAGCATGGGGCTGGATGAACACAGCAGGTCAAGCAGCATCATAGGAGCAGGAAAACTTGATGTTTCGGGCCTAAACCCTTTATCTCTGATACAACTTTAATTAGATTCCTTGATCTTGGGGTGTCCTGCACAGTCACCAACCCACCTTCCCTTCCCTGCTAGCTAGGTTGGATACTTTGGGTCTCTGGGGATAAACGCATTTTGAATTATAGCTGGCCGTTCCCACTTTCAGTAGCTGCTGCTTCGCTGAAGACTTTGGACAGTGTAGGCCTTCAATCTGGTTGAGACCTTGGGTTTTCTTACTTTGTGAGAGGTGGTATGAACTGCAGATACTGGAGTCAGAGATAACACATATGGAGCTGGAGGAACACAGCAGGCCAGGCAGCATCAGAGGAGCAGGAAAGTTGACATTTCGGATCAGGACTTTGTGGTGGTTTTATGAGCCAGTTTTCACCTCAGGGTGGTCTGAGGCCTTGTCAGTCGTGTTGGTGGTTTTCAGAGGTCTTGGTTGGTTGCCTTTGGTTCCTGTGGTACAGAACAGGCCTATGTCGGTCGGTTTCAGGGAGATAGCTGTGCAGATAGTTCTCGGGGAGAATTGCTGTCTGGGATCCCTCTTCTGAAGATGGCTGTGGAGATAGTTCTCTCTCTCTCTCTCCCAGATCAGGGCTAGCATGTATACAGAAAGTTGACTGTCGTGCTCCTCTGATGCTGCCTGGCCTACTGTGTTACTCCAGCTTCACGCTGTGTTTTTTCTGACTCCAGCATCGGCAGATCTTACGATCTCTTAGCATGAATACAGACTGTGTGCTCCGTTATCTACCCTCAAATCTGTGTTATCCATTGTGTTTCTGTTGTCCCCTTTGAGGTGAGTTGGCTTCCTATTAGTTCAGAGTAGGTGTAAATGCATTTTAATTAAGTGGAATGTCCAGTATTTCTGCAAATGAATATTAATTGAATTTGAACGTCTTGGTATCTGTGAAGGTTCCATAATGTCTGGGTTAAGTTGGTTTCTTAGGCCTGGATAATTGTTCTTTTAGAGTTGAGGTGTGAATTGGATTTTCAGGCTGAACAATGGTTCCAAGCAGCTATCTTTGTCTGTGTAATTTTCCCAGAGCATAGTCCAGCTGCCTTTTTTTTAATTTATAAAAGTTATTGCAAAGTCCAGGATTTTCATCCAGTATTTCAGAATCAGGGGATTTTTGCTCAATCCTACATATCAATCACACCCACACTCTGCAGTCCAGTCACATCTAGATGAGAATGATGGTAGACACTTCAGCAACAGGAGGAGGAGACTGCACAAACATCCCCATCTTTAATGAAAGCAGAGTCCAGCTTATGAGTATAAAAGACAAGGCTGAATATTTACAACCATCTTCAACAGGCATGCTGAGCAGATAAGCTTTCCTACTGACTGTCTGTTACTGAGGTCACCAGCATCACGGTTGCTTGTCTTCAGCCAATTCCATTCACTCTACAGTATCTCAAGAAAAACTGAATGCAGTGGCTACAAAAGAACTTATGGGTCCTGACAATATCCCTGCAGTGATATTGAAGATTGTGTTCCAGAATTAGCTTCACCCATAAACTGCTCCAGTGAGGCTGCATCACTGCTATCTACCTAACAATGTGGAGAATTGCCCAAGGTATACCCTGTCCACAAATAGAAGGAAAATTCCCATCTTACCAATTAGCTCACACTAGTGTCCTCACAATCATTAACTAAATGATGAAACACATTGTTGCTATCAAGCAGCACTTATTCAATAGTTACCTGCTTATTGATATCCAGCCTGCGTTTAGCCAGAACCACCTCACTCCAAATTTCATTGCAGCCTTTGTCCAAACTTATACAGAAGATCTGAATTCCACAACATGATATGAAGGCAGAGTTTTCCCAGCCATGATAATAATGAACCTGTGTAAAGTTGAAGTCAGCACAGATCAGGGCAATCTCTCCACCAGTTGGAATTAGACCACATCAGAAAGGTTATGGCTGTTGGGACAGTGAGTACCTCAGCCCCAGGACATCATGATTTTATAAACTTCTATGAAGTTACCTCCTACACTCAGGTAGGGCTTATACTATTAATGGTTGGGGCTTGGGGAGTGTTGTGGAACAGAGGGACCTAGGGATTCAGGAACATAATTCTTTAAAGTTTGTGTCACATATAGACATGGTTAAAAAAGGCATTTGGCACATTTGCCTTCATTGCTCAATCCTTCGAATAAAGGAGTTGGGAAGTCACGTTGAGATTGTACTAAAGTCCAATGTCTACTGCTCTGCCCTCATCAATCTTTTTGATTACTTCCTCAAAACTCAATCAAGTTTGCGAGACATGATTTCCCATACACAAAACCATGTTGACTATCCCTAATCAGTTGTTGCCTCTCCAAATGCATGTAAATCCTATCTTTTCAGAATCACCTCCAACAACTTATCCACCACCAATGTCAGGCTCACAGGTCTATATATCCCAGGCTTCTCCTTATAGCCTTTCTTAAATAAAGGCATAAGATTAGCCATCTTCCAGTCCTCCATGGTTATAGATGATACAAATATTTCTGCTAGAGGCCCCGCAATTTCTTTCCAAACTTCCCACAAAACCCTTGGTGTACTTGATCAGGTGTTAGAGATTTATCCACCTTTATGCTTTCTAAGATCTCCAGTACTTCCTCGTCTGTAATGTGAACTGTTTTCAAAACATCAAAATTATTTCCCTGAGTTCTCTAGCCTCTATTTCTTTCTTCACAGTAAAAACCAACGCAAAGTATTCATTTAGTATCTGTCCCATCCTGAGACTCAACACAAAGATGACCTTGTTGATCTTTCAGGAGGTCCTATTCTCTCTGTAGTTGCTCTTTTGCTCTTAAAGTACTTGAGGAATCTCTTTGGATTATCCTTAACCCGCCAAGGCTATCTTATATCTCCTCTTTGCCTCCCTGATTTCCCTCTTAAGAATATCCTGAGGACTACCATTGACAAGAAATCCAGCCATCTAAATACTGTAGCTACAAGAGGCTACAAATTAACCCCCACTTCCCTGGCTGAATGTAGCTCCATGCACGCTTAAAAAACTTGATACTACCTGGGCAAAAAGTAGCCTGCTTGATCTTCCCCCATGTTAAATATTAATCATATCTTCCACCACCAATGCACAATGCCAGCATTGTGTACCATTTGCAAGACATCCTGCAGCAATTTGCCAAAACTCCTTCAGCTGCACATTCAAATGCTTGCTGTCACCCAAAGGGATGAGGGCAGCAAGTGTACGGGAATGCCACCACTTGGAAATTATTGTCAAAGTCACACACATCATCCTGACTTGAACTATATCATTCTTCCTTCCCTATCAATAGATAAAAGTCCTGGAACGTCTTGCTTAACAGCACGTTGGGTGCAACTGCACCACACGAACTAGCACAGCTCAGCAGCAACTTTTTGAGGGCAAATAGCAATCGTGGAATCTCAGATTTGTTGTGGCGCGGAGGCCCATTATGTCTGTGCCAGCTGGTGCATTTTAACTTTGTGTTAATTGCTTGCCTTTTCCCTGTAACCCTGCTCATTGTTTCTGTTTAAATAATCATCCAGGGCCCTCTTGTATGCCTCAGTTGAACGAGCCTCCAGTACTTTTCTAAGCAGTGTAATCCATATCCTAACTACTCACTGTGTTAGAAGTCTTCTCACCTCACATTTGCTTCTTCTTTTCCAAAACACTTTAAAAAATGTGCCATTTGGTTCTTAACCCGTTTATGAGCAATAAATGTCAGTGATAGTCATATTCCCATGAACAAATAACAAAAAATTCAACTCTATTCCACCATCACCTCTCGCACCAGTTTCTACTCGGCTGTTACTTCACTCACCTGTGGTGTAATTTTATATTGTCTACGCTGCGCGATTTGGTTTAAGGTTTCCTGAGGAACCAACTCATGTCTACATTTTTATGGTTAGATGTGCCCATCTCTAGTTTGGAAGTTGGTCATTTTCCCTTTCTAGATTCCAGAAGCTGACAGATACCCCTTTTCAGTGTGGTTATATTGTCAGACTGTTTGTTGAAAATCCAGTCCTACATGAACAGAATTTCCTCAAATTAAATGCTGGAAGGGTAACACCTCTTGTTTGCACTGCCCACCACACACTGTTTTCAATATTGATGTTCTATTTGACCCAGAGATGAATGTCTAACCACAGCAGCACCATTATAAAGACCTATTTCTACCTCTGTAACATTGCTTGACACTATCCCAATTCAACTCATTCATTGTTGAATGAATGTGTCTTTGTTACATATAGACTGAAGTGGTGAGATGCATTCCTGCTTGGCCCCCCTCCTTAACCTTTAAATCACCCTCCTTAACCTTTAAATCATCCGGTCTCTGCCGACTGTGTCCTCACATGCACCAAATCTCACTCAAGCATCATCCCCATGTTTGCTACTTAAATTGTTTTCCAGTCAAGCCATGTTTAATTTTAAAAGTTCTCATCCTTCTTTTCAAGCAATACTTTAGAACTGAGTTTATCTTAGGAATTTTAGGAATACAAGGAAGTTTTGATCTTTAGCTTCAGTATGAAATTACTTCAACAAGTCCTCATGGCAGTGGGAGTTGTTGATGGCAGACACTGTAGTAAAGTCAGGAACCTGTTATCTTAGGATAGGAACAAGCTAATTATTTAAATGATTATAGGATTGGACAGGCTTTCTGAATATAGCTGGTATTGTCCAAAACTAAAACAAAACAATGCAAAAATAGAAACAAGATTAAAACAATCCAATAAAATCAAAACACTTTGCATTGTGGAGACCTGGCTATACCTTAGGAGCAGATGTAGGCCATTCAGCCTATCAGTTCTGCTCCACCATTTAATGAGAACATGGCTGATCCGATAACCCTTAACTCCGTCTGAAATCAAAACTGAAAATGCCAGAGAAATTCATCTGGTCCGGCAGCATGTTGGGTAAGAGAAACAGAATTAACATCCTGAATCTTATGACTCTTCTTCAGAACATTGGATTAAACTATTGCTTATGTATAACCCCATGAAGTGAAATTAGTTTAATTTAATGAATTAAATGGTGATCTTTAGTATCACTCATTAGGAATTACATTAATGTTAACAGCTTCACCAAACAATGCAGACTTTTTATTTAATGGAGGCTGAAATTCTTTAAGTAACTAGCTGTATCTGTTTTGTTTCATTTTTCAGGAATCTGCAGCATTTAATGCTGTCAATGCTCTTTACTCAGTGTATGGTATCAAGTACAGACATGGGCCAGCTTCAAGTACTTTGTGTAAGTTTTTATAATTAATAACGGGTGAGTTTGACTCAAGACCTCGAGCACAAAATGTGTAAAATAGATAACTCTCCCCAAAGTAATATAAAAAGGAAATACAATTTATCAAGTAAACTGAAAGCCATTAATGCTCCCTGAGTGATAATTATTTCCAGTGAAAACAAAAAATGTTGAAATTACGTAAGTTTCTTCAGCATGCATAAAGAGAAATTATAGGTAAGCGTGAGGTCTGCTGTTAAAATTGATTAAAGGAAGATGTGTGAGCACTTTAATAGAATGAACAAAATATATTTGAGTGTTAGGGAAGAGAAGAAGAAGATGTATTCAAGGATCAGGAATTCCAAGTGGTGTTAACATAGAAACATCAAAACTAGGTGCAGCAGTAGGCCATTCGGCCCTTCAAGCCAGCGCCACCATTCAATATGATCATGGCTGATCATGCAATCTCAGTATCCCCTTCCTGTCCTCTCCCCATACCCCTTGGTTGCTTTAGCCACAAGAGTCACGTCCAGCTCCCTCTTGAATATATCTCATGAACTGGCCCCAAAAGCTTCCTGTGGGAAAGAATTCCACATGTTCACAACGCTTTGAGTGAAGAAGTTCTTCCTCATCTCAGTACTGAATGGCTTCCCCTTATTCTTAGCCTGTGATTCCTTGTTCTGGACTTTCCCAGCATTGGGAACATTCTCCCTGCATCTAGCCTGTCCAGTCCCATCAGGATTTTATATGTTTCTATGAGATCCCCACCTCATTATTCTAAATTCCAGCAAATACAAGCAATACAGTCTTTCATGGGAAAATGATCAGAAAACATGATTTTTGAAACTTTGGTAAGATTAAAACAGGTGAGGAGACGTAAATATCTTGGAGAGACAATGAAAAATCATTCAAAATAAGCAAATGGGGTCAAAGTGTCATCAGCAAATAAACAGCCAGCACCTTGCTATTAAAGGAGATAGTAAGAACTGCCGATGCTGGAGTCAGAGATAACACAATGTGGAGCTGGAAGAGCACAGCAGTACAGGCAGCATCAGAGGAGCAGGAAAGTTGACGTTTTCGGTTGGGATCCTTCTTTGTTCTAAAGAAGGGTTCCGATCCGAAACGTCAACTTTCCTGCTCCTCTGATGCTGCCTGTACTGCTGTGCTCCTGCAGCTCCACACTGTGTTAACCCTGTTGTTAAAGGTGTATTCTGATATAAGACCTATAATTAAAACACCAGCCCTCCTCACTACATCCCTTTTTCTCCAACACTTCTCCTCTGTTCCAGACAACTTGTATTCTGCCTTCTCATTCTATTCGTATTGTTGCAATGTAAATGGTGGGGCAGTAAAGCGAAGAACTGAGGATGCTGAAGATCTGAAACTGAACCAGAAACTCAGCAGGTCAGGCAGCATCTAGTGTGGAGAGAAAGCAGAGTTAACATTTCAGGTACAGTGAGACTTCTTCAGAACACTGAACTCGAAATGTTAACTCTGTTTTCTTTCTACAGATACTGCTAGACTTGCTGAGTTTCTTCAGTAATTTCTGTTTTTATAAATTGTAGTGCAAAATTCAAGAGTAAAATTATTACTTTTTTTATTTATCTGTGGAAAATGGGTGTTGCTTGCTGGCCAGCATTTACTGCTCATCCCAGGTTGTCCTCTGAGCTGCTTTCTTGAACCACTGCAGTCCACCTGCTGTGGGTAGACCCACAATTCACTTCAGGAAGAAATTCGAGGATTTTGACCCAGTGACTATGAAGGAACAACAATATATTTCAGAGTCAGGATGGTGAGTGGCTTGGAGGGGAACTTAAAGGTGGTAGTGTTCCTGTGTATCTGTTACCCTTGTACTTCCAAATGGAAGTGGTCATAGGTTTGGAAGGTGCTGTCTAAGGAGTTTTGGTGAATTTCTGCAGTGCGTCTTGTAGATAGTACACACTGCTGCTACTGAGTGTCGGTGGTGGAGGGTGTGGATGCTTGTGGATGTCATTGCCAGTCAAGTGGGCTGCTTTGTCCTGGATGGTGTCAAGCTTCTTGAGTGTTTTTGGGGCTGCGCTCATCCAGGCAAGTGGGGAGTATTCCATCACACTCTTGACTTGTGCCTTGTACGCGATGAATAGGCTTTGGGAAGTTAGGAGGTGAGTTACTCGCCACAGTATTCCTAGGCTGTGACCTGCTCTTGTAGCTACTGTGTTTATGTGGCAAGTCGACTTGAGTTTCTGGTTAATGATAGCCTCAAGGATGTCGATAGTGGGGGATTTAGTGATGGTGACACCATTGAGTGTCAAGGGGCGGTGGTTAGATTGTTCTTATTGGTGATGGTCGTAGCCTGGCATTTACAAGGCACAAATGTTACTTGCCGTTCGTTAGCCTCCAAGCCTGGATATTGTCCAGATCTTATTGAATTTGAACACGGATTGCTTCAGTACCTGAGGAGTTGCGAATGGTGCTGAATATTGTACAATCATAGGCAAACATCCCCACTTCTGATCTTATAATGGAGGAAAGGCCATTGTTGAAGCAGCTGAAGATGGTTGGGCCAAGGACACTACCCTGAGGAACTCCTGCAGAGAAGTTCTGAAGCTGAGATGACTGACCTCCAACAACCACAACCATCTTCATATATGCCAGGTGTGACTCAACCACTGAAGAGTTTGCCCCCTGATACCCACTGATTCCACTTTTGCAAGGATTCCTTGATGCCACACTTGGTAAAATGCAGGCTTGACATCAAGGGCTGTCACTCACCTCCCCTCTGGAATTCAGCTCTTTTGTTCATGTTTGAATCAAGGCTTTAATGAGGTCAGGAGCTGAGTAACCCTGGCTGCTTCATTTAGGGTGTCATCTGGGGCCAAGCAGATTCGTGACTGTAGCAGTGACTGTAACATGTAGTGGGGCAGTGACTGTAACAGTGAATACAGCACCTAATGGGGCAGTGGCAATAGTGGTGGCTGCACTATACTAAAAAGACCACTGTGCACCCGGACAAACACTGACTTTCTGAATGTGCTCTACTCAGTCAAGGACCTTTTCTGAAGATGTCGCAAGGGGGAAGGTGGCTTTGCTGTTCTCCGACAGGGATCTGATGTACTGGGTGGTGTGAAGGAGAAGAGTCCTCCTGCTGGAGGACCGGCAGAGGAAGCTGTGTCACTGGCATCCAGCAGCCTGTTATCAGGTCAGCCCTTGGGTCTGTGCCTTCTCGATGGTGAGAAGGAATGGCCGGCAAGGCTGGAAGAAAGCCTTTAAACTATTCCACTTCCCCCAGGCTAAGTGCTACACTCTTGTTTCTGCGACTTCACTCACACCTGACCTCTGCTACTGTGTCCACTTCCTACCAAGGCCCATGTTTGTAATCTTAGGCTGAAAGTATCTCATGGGTTCTTTAAGGTCCAATCAAAATGATTACAAGAAGACACGTGCACTTTAATACGTAGCAAATTTCTTAACTTAATCTACTTTATAGGTATACAAACTACTGAGCCAACCCATTAGCTTAAACTACTTTATACAGATGCAAACTAATGAGTCTCACTGCCTTGTCTTCACACCGAAGATCTTGACGGATGGCAGTGGGGTCTGTCTCAATTGTATGGTACTGGTTTTGTGAACCCAGTCCAATGAGTGGGGCAGAGACTCCAATTTAAATACTATTCTGAATCTAATGTTACATGCATTATTGCCATTCCTGAGTACTTTTCCCAAGTATTCCTCTGTGAAAAAACAGGTCCAGGTGTCTCTGTGTTAAATGCACAATCGTCTGTTTCCCACGTACCTGGCCAAGGTCAATCCAGCCAAAACAGGCTGTTTTTGCACTAGGCCACGTAACTCTCCATTTTCTTTAATTGCTCGTTGTCATGTCCAATTAGCCCTTAATGATCTGGTTTGGAGATATCATTTTTAAAGCAACAATGCTTTACCACTCTCACAGTTGCCTGTAACATCTTCCCTCACTCACTCTCCTCGCCTCCACGTATCCTCCCACACTGCCAACCATGTATGACCTCTGCCCTGCGTCCTCACTCTGCGGGAACCTCATGACATTTCAATTGGTAGAGCGGTACTCAACATCAGAATCCTCAGCCCTGACAAGAAGAGAATGCTGGCCTTGCAGGAGAAGGTTTGGACTGCTCTTGTGAGGATCCGTGTCCTGCTAACTGAGTAATTACCAGTTCTCCGGGTTCTCACGCTAACCTCACTGTCTGAGTCATAGTGGTGCGCAATCAATAAGACTAAGGGCAATGTCTTCTCTCTCCTTATTCTTGTAGCCGCCATGACAAGACACCATCTCCTCAGCTCCTGAGGAGTATGGTGGCCTCGGAGGAAGTAGCATTGAGATAGCCTGCTGCCTTTTAGCAAGATTTTTTTATTCATTCACAGGATGAGGGCATCACTGGCTAGGCCAGCATTTACAGCCCATCCCTAATTGCCCAGAGGTCAGTAATGAGTCAACCACATTGCTGTGGGTCTGCAGTCACATGTAGGTCAGACCAGGTAAGGATGGCAGTTTCCCTCCCTAAAGGACATTAGTGAACCAGATGGGTTTTTCCAGAAATCGACAATGGATTCATGGCCATCATTAGACTCTTAATTCCAGAGATTTATTGAATTCAAATTCCACCAACTGCCGTGGCAGGATTCAAACCCAGGTCCCCAGAACATTACCTGGGTCTCTGGATTAATAGTCCAACGACAATACCACTAGGCCATTGCATCCCCTAATGTACAACCCTTGACCAAGGGCTGTTGACCAGCAAGGCAAATCACCTGGTTGCCATGAATGCACTAATTGGCACAGCGAGGCAAGGCAATGCAAGAAGGCTGTAATCATGCAGGTAGGCATTAAGTTAGCAAGCTCTAAGAGAGTATGTAAGCAGCCCTGAGGTGCAGCCTGGTTAAATCCATGAGCTGAGTGCCTGTCCAGAACACAACGAGTCCTTATTACATCCTTTTGATGCTAATTGCCCAATGCTCCCTGCAATGAAACTCTGAGCTTCCTAAGTGGACTGCGATTGGATTTGAGAGATGCCATGATTGTTATGAGAGCTTGACAAATGTAGGATGCCAATGTTCATGAATGAAAGGTGCGTGTAGCTGGTGCCCATGGATTGGGCCGTGAGATGATGCTTGGTCTTGAGCAACATGGAGGCATTTCAGTGGTGAGCTGAATTTGCCAAATACCGAGACTTTTCGACATCAGGCTTGTGTAGCACCTTTGGTAAGACAGGAAGCTGACGATTAGTGAGGTGTGCTGAGCTATTAATAAGGCATTTAGCAAGCTATAACACCCCCTTAATTGGCAACTTGCACTGCTTTGTGAAAAAATCACCTCGCCATTCCTCAAAAGTGTAAAAGATAGAGCAAGATACTCCTGACATCATTCTGGACCTCATTAGATTTCTCTCCCAATTCTGCCACAATTCTCACTCAGACCTTTGTAATATTCAACCCATGTGACTGCAGTGAAAACTATTGTTTCCTTGAAGAAAAATTGAGTAAATCATTGAAAAAATAGAGGATACAGCGCTACGGGAAGAGGCTAGGGAAGTAGGATTAGTTTTGAACAGCTAAAGAAAAATGCTAACACAGGCTTTATGGATTGAAGTGGCTTGCTGTGGTGGAAATTAGATCACAAGATATAGGAGCAGAATTAGACTACTCAGCCATCGAGTCTGCACCACCATTTGATTATGGCTGATATGTTTCTCAAACGAATTTTTCAGAATTTTTAGACTTAGATTTTATTGTCATATATACTGAAATATAAGAACACGAGTACAGTGATAAGTGTACAAAGTCGCCATCCTGGTTAGAAAACTAGAATCTCAAAAAAAACCAACAGCAGAAATAAAAGAAAACTGAAAGTTGAGAAAAACATCCAGATCTCAAAGCCTAAGTCTTATCTCCATAAAGGTTTTTGGAACCACCAATGCAGGCCCTTGGGCCTAACCATGGCCTGAAATTCTTCTGCCTTCTCCCCGTAACCCTTGACCCCCTACTAATCAAGAACCTAACCATCTCTGTCTTAAATACACTCAATCACTTGGCCTCCACAGCCCTCTATGGCAATGACTTCCTCAAATTCACTACCCTCTGACTGAAGAAATTCCTCCTCATCTGAATTCTAAAGGGTCCTCCTGAGAGGCTATGTCCTCAGGTCCTAGCCTCTTGAGGACTTATCCCAAGATATTCTTTACACGTAGTAGTTTTTAAAAAAGGGAAAGGCTTCCTCCAAAACTTCCGATTCCCTGGTCCTCAACACCTCATCTTCACCATGGACGCCCAGTCCCTATACACTTGCATTCCCCATACAGATGGCCTAAAGGCCCTCTGCTTCTTCCTGTCCCGCAGGCCCGGCCAGTCCCCCTCCACTGACACCCTTATCTGCTTAGCCAAACTTGTCCTCACCCTTAACAACTTCTCATTCAACTCCTTCCTCTTCCTACAAACGGGGTGGCCATGGGTACCCGCATGGGCCCAAGCAATGCCTGCCTCTTTGTAGGATACATGGAACAAACCCTCTTCCGTAGCTACACTGGCCACATCCCCCACCTCTTCCTCCGTTATATCAATGACTGTATCGGCACCGCCTCACACTCCCACGAGTTTGTCCACTTTACAAACACCTTCCACCCCAACCTTAAGCTCACCTGGACCATCTCTGATACCTCTCTCTCTTCCTGGACCTCTCTGTTTCCATCTCTGGCAACCACCTGGAAACTGATATCCATTTCAAGCCTACCGACTCCCACAGCTACCTAGAATACACCTCCTCTCACCCACCTTCCTGCAAGAATGCCATCCCCTCTTCCCAATTCCTTCGCCTCCGCCGCATCTGCACCCAAGATGAGGCATTCCACTCCCGGACATCCCAGATGTCCTTATTTTTCAAGGACTGCAACTTCCCCTCCACAGTGTTCGAAAACGCCCTAGACCGCATCTCTCGCATTTCCCGCAACTCATCCCTCACACCCCCTCCCCACAATAACAGCAAAGACAGAATACCCCTCGTCCTCGTGTACCACCCCACCAACCTCCGGATTCAATGCAATCCTCCGCCACTTCCACCACCTGCAATCTGACCCCACTACTAAGGACATTTTTTCCTCCGCACCTTTCTCTGCCTTCTGAAGGGATCGCTTTCTCCCTTGTCCGGTCCACACTCCCCACCACATCTGGCACCATTCCCTGCAACCGCAGGAAGTGCTACACCTGCCCCTACACCTCACCCCTCACCCCCATCCCAGGCCCCAAGAAAACCTTCCACATTAGCAGATGTGCAGGTATTCACCCGAATGTTGCAGGAACAGCACCTCATATTTCGCTTGGGAAACCTGCAGCCCAATGGTCTCAATGTGGACTTCACAAGCTTCAAAATCTCCCCACCCCCGATCTCATCCCAACACCAGCCCAGCTCGACCCACCTCCTTGACCTGTCCTTCTTTTCTCCCACCTATCCGTTCCTCTCACTTCACTGACCTACCCCACCCTCACCTCGTACCTACCAGCTTCATCCCCACCTCCTTGACCTGTCCGTCTTCCCTTGACTGACCAACCCCCACCCTAACTCCCCACCTACACTCACCTTTAATGGCTCCATCCCCGCCTCCTTGACCTGTCCGTGTCCTCTCCACCTATCTGCTCCTTTATCCACCTTCCATCCGTCTCCCCCCCACCTCTATTCATTTCAGAGTCCCCTTCCTCTCCCCCATTTCTGAAGAAGGGTCCAGACCCAACACGTCAGTTTTCCTGCTCGTCTGATGCTGCCTGGCCTTCTGTGTTCATCCGGCTCTACACCTTGTTATCTCAGGCTTCTGCATAATGTACTTGTGGTGAAATCCTTGCAATCATTTAAAATAAAATTATGTCTGTTTCACTTACTGTTTAGATTAATTCAATTGAGTCAAATGCTCATCATTATGCTATGATACATTGAAAAGTAATTTCTGATGATGGATTTCTCCTTTTCCTTTTAGATGTCACTTCTGGTAGTTCTATGGACTGGGCCTATAAACATGGCATCCCATATGCATTTGCATTTGAACTGCGAGACACTGGATATTATGGATTTCTGTTACCAGAATCCCTCATAAAACCCACATGTACAGAAACAACATTAGCTGTAAAAAATATTACTAACCATATTCTTAAGAAATGCCCTTTGAGTTGAGCTAGTCACCATCTCCTGATTAGAGTTTTTAAAATTAATTCAAAGCATTTCGAAGTATAACTTTTTGCATAAGTTAACTTAACCAAACGTTTACATCCCTTTCTACATTCTGGCTTCATATGACGTGTGGGATAGATAATAAATGATGACTTTCCCAGTGACAATTAATCAATTTAAAAATAAATGTAAGAATTTTGGCGACCACAAATGACAGACATTTATTGACATAAACTTCACACTGTTGCACAATATCACAAGAATGCAGAGTTTCACCTCTATCACGTGGGGTGAATCAAATTGGTTGGAGATTGGTATCTGTGATGCTGGGGACCTCTGAAGGAAACTAAGATGGACCATCCACTTTGCACTTTAGCTGAAGATTGTTGTGAATGCTTCAGCCTTATGTTTTGCAGCGATGCGCTGGTCTCTCCCGTCATTAAGGATGGGGATACTTGTGGAGACTCTTCCACTGGTGCATTGTTTAATTGTCCACTACCATTTATAACTGGATGTGGCAAGGCTGCATAGCTTAGTTCTGATCCATTGAATGTGGAATCACTTAGCTCTATCACTTGCCGGTAATGCTTTTTGGCATGCAAGTACTCCTGTTTTGTAGCTTCTCTAGTTTGACACCACATTTGTAAATATGCCCTGCTCCTGGCATGCCCTCCTGCACTCTCGATTGACTTGATGGTAATGGTTGAATGGGGGATATGCTGAGCCATGAGGTCACAGATTGTGCTAGAGTACAATTCTGCTGCTGTTGGTGGCCCACCGCGCCTCATGGATACCCAGTCTTGAGTCGCTAGATCTGTTCGAAGTCTGGTTTCCTCGCCAATGTCTGATCTGATGTCATGAAACTTCATGTGGTCCAGGGTCAATGTTGAGGACTCTCCGGACAACTCCTTTCTGACTGAACACCACTGTGCTGCCACTTTGCTGGGTCTGTCCTCCTGGTGGGGCAGGCCAAATCCAGCAAAAGTGATAGTCGTGTGTGGGATATAGTCATTTTCACAAAATCACACCTTACAGACAATGTCAGGCTATTCCTTGACTAGTCTGTGAGGTAGCTCTCCCAATTTTGGTACTAGCTCCTAGATGTTAGTAAGGAGTACTTTGCAGGGTTAACAGGGCTGTTTCTGCCATTATAATTTCCAGAGCCTAGATCTGATGACCTATCTGGTTTCATTCCTTTTGTCATACTTTGTGGTGAATGTTACAACTGAGTGGCTTGCTGAACTATTTCAGATGGCAGTTGAGAGTCAACCACTTTTCTGTGGGGCTGGAGTCACATAGGCCAGATAGGTAAGCATGGCAGATTTTCTTCACTAAAGGACATTAGTGAACCAGCTGGGTTTTTCTGAAAATCAATAGTCGTTTCCTGGTCACCATCAGACTCTTCATTCCAGATTACTTTATTGAATTATCTGCCGTGGTGGGATTTGAACTTGAGTCTCAAGAACACTACCTGGGTCTCCAAATTAATAGTCTACTGTTAATACCATGTGGTCATCACTTCATTGTAACCCTTGACATTCAACAGTATCACCATCACTGAATCCCCCACCACTAATATCCTAGGGGGCACCATTGATCAGAAACTTAACTGGACCTGTCATGTTAATACTGTGATGACAAATGCAGGTCAGAGGTTAGGTATTCTGAGATAAGTGACTCAGTTCCTGACTTCCCAAAGTCTTTCCACCATCCACAAGGCACAACTCAGGGGAGTTCTACATTATTCCATATTTTGGTGGGCAGCATCCCAAATGCAGGTACTCATGGAGTATGGTCTGCGCAGAGTCAAGGAGAACATGAATGAGAGTTACCTGCTTGCCGATCCATTTATCTAAATGAGTGCAGCTCCATCAAAACTCAAGAAGATCATCACCACCCAGGTCAAAGCACTCTGGTTGATTGTCATCTTGTGCACCAATTTACACACTCCTACTACCAGGGTACCATTGTTGCACTATTTATGATCTATCAATTGCACTGTTACAACTCACCAAGCCTTCTTTGATGACACCTGCCAAATGCACAACATCCACTATCTAGAATGACAAGGACAGCAAATATATTGGATACCACCTCCTGCATATTCCCTCCAAAAAACACAACATTCCAACTCGGAAATATATTGTCATTTTTTTCACCATTGTTCGATTCAAATTCTGGGACACCCTACATAGGAATACTGACACCACCAACAGTACAGAAGTTCCAGAATGCTACAGGCTCACTGCTGCCTTTTCAAAGGAAACTAAGAATGACCAGCAATGCACACATCCATAAACAAATAAAGAAATAGTCACTTATGTTTGCAGACATGAGAAATTTTGAATTGGGTGGAAAGCACAAAATGGCAAGATCTGACATGGCAATATATTTCGTTAACTGAATGGAATTTAAACATTATTTTTAAGCTACTTACAGAAGCATGGTATTGTTGCAGTAAATATGTTGTTAAATAACAAGCCAATAAACATGTTTGCATTTCAACAAACTTCATGCATTACAACAGAAACTGCTTGCATTTTAAGACTGTCTCTAACATTGTCATAATAAATGACAATACAATAAATTGGTTGTTGTCTGCACTAATAGATGTTTCCTGAATTAAGCCTGAAATATGTACTTGAACATCTCATTCAAAATAGAAGTACCCAGAGGCAATATCTGACTGCAAGAAAGATATTCTGAATTTTATTGACTGCAAGGAGACAGGGTTAGGTGAAACCATGGGGAGCCATGTCAGTTCAGTTCTTGGCTATGGCCTGACATCTGGGCATTTTTCTGAAAGCAGTATTGAAATTGGACACACAGATTGGACCTTTAAATAAAGAAGTTTCAACCCACCTATGAAAGGAGGTGACTTCCTACCTGTAACATGCTGACAGTACAAGCTGCCTACTCTATGATTGTGCTGGCTGCTCTTGGTGGTGGGCTGCTGACCAGAATAGCATGGCACCCACTTCACTAGCTGCTGCCCACAAAATTCAGAGAAAACTCCCTACTACCACTTGTGCATTTTGACCCTTGCAGTTCCTACTGATGTTAAGCCATCTGCTGAATTTGCAAAACTCAGGATCAAGTCTTTAAAAAGGTATGAATGTTGACACATTTCCATGCAGTACCCCACCAGTAGACAGAATGTATGATCGAATTAAAACTTTCAAAAGTCTTACAAAACCATTAAGACTTGGGATAAAAAGAGAAACTGAGTAAGAGACACAGCTGACATTTCAAATTCAATGACTCTTCTTTGAAACATTTGTTTTTGCAGCATTCACAGCATTTTCCTTTTATATTAACACTTTAAGTTGCATTTTCAAAGGATTGTAAAGCACTTAATCAATGGAAGTGATATTACTGAAATGTTAATAAAATGAATTTGCCTGTGTTCCCAAAAAACAATTGCAATGTCATAGAACTGCACTATTTGCTTTGTATAGCAACCTCAGAAGTGGATTCACAAAGAACTTGAAGTATTCCTGGAAAATAATCTGCAGCATTCAAAAACATTTTGATCCAAAACTGTACTGAATCAGACTGACTCAAAGTCTTTTAAAATGGCAACTAGGACCCAATTCCAGGAGCCCTGCCAGTATCTAGTACCTACGTATTGTTGCAGGATGAGGGCATGCTCTCAGTTTTGCTGCACCTCTGACCTATTCCCCGAAAGTGTGCCACAGCAGTTTCCCAAGCCATCTTCTACTTCATCTGGAGGTCATAGATAGATTTTGCCTGCAGGGATGCTATGTAGATAGACGGGGGAAAATGTACCCAAAGACACAAACATCCTGATGACCACCTTTATGTGTGGCTGCATCAACCTGTGCGTAGACCCTCAGTACACAAGCACCAAGTGTCACTACCTGCTGTGCCTGGTGTGGTGAAGGGTGGATTTGGCTATCTTGTCCAGAACATAAGTAGTTGGACCATACTGTACCACTTGTCACTCATGGAAAGGTTTTTACAAAAAAAGACACGTTTGACCAACTTTTACCATCAGACAGTGGTCAGCCTGAATGTCCTCAAGATGTTGCAAGAAAAGCAGAGGGTTGATCCCATTGGGTGGTTCCCTGCGTAGACTGTCAAAATCATTTCCTTGGATGCCTCATTGCCAGAACTTTCCAACAAGCACCAAGACATAGCTTGGCTGCGATAGGTGCTGGGAAAGGTGCTACCTGTCTGTCCTTTCATGTATGCCCAATCTCTCTGTACACTGCCCTCAAGGCGGCTGTGATGGTGAAGAGACTGTTGCACATCTCCTTCTGGAATGTGGTTTTGAAAAGGAGGTCTGGAGCGAGACACAGTAGTTTTTGTTGAGGTTCATCCCGAGCAGCTCCGTGATGCAGAACTCTTTGAGCTATTGCCTAGGAAGCACATTGCACAATCATCAGCGAACATCCCCATCTTTGAATTTATGGTAGAGGGAAGGTCATTGATAAAGCAGCTGAAATGGTTAGATCAAAGGCACTATCCTAAGGAACATCAGCAATGAGATGCTGGCATTGAGATGATTGGCCTCCAGCCAATTCTTGTCATTAGACTAGTAGTTTAGAGACACAGGATCATACACAGAGGATAGGTGAGAATCCCACCCTACGTTACCTGATGGAATTTAAATTCAATTCACAAACCTGCAATGTGAAGATAATCTCAATAACAGTGACCGTGAAACTGTCATTAAGTTGTGTAAAAATCCAACTGATTCACTATTGTCCTTTAGGAAAGAAAATCTGCCATCCTTCCATATGATCCACACTCACAGCAATGTAGGTGACTCTTTTTACTCAGTTCAACAGCAATTAGGAATGGGCTATAAACATTGACAGTGACCCCAACATTGCACAAAAGAATAAAAAGATGCACAACCATCTTCCTTTGTGCTAGGTATGACTCCAGTTCATGAAAAGCTTTACCCAGATTCGCATTGAGTCCAATTTGGTTCCTTGATGCAACATTCAGTCAAATACTGCTTTGACGTCAAGGGCAATCATCTCACATTACCTCTGGAGTTCAGCTCTTTCATTTATGCCTGGACCAAGACCATAACAAGTTCAGGACCCTGGAAGAGTACAAAATGTGTGTCAGTGAGCAGGTTACTGCAGAGTAAACGTTGCTTGATAGTGCGTTAGACAACGTGGTCTATCTCTTCACGAATGATCAAGAGGTAGATTGATAGAGGTAATTAGCAAGGTTTGATTTGGCTTATTTTCTTGTGGAGAGACATACATAGGTAATTTTCTGCATTGTTGGATAGATGTCAGTGTTGTAACTATACTGGAACAGCTTGGCTAGGGCCACAGCTAATTCTGAAGCTGAAGTTTTTAGTACAATTGCCAGAATGGTCTCAATGTCCATTGGCTATTTCTTGACATTACATGGAATGAAATAATTGGTGGAAGGCTGGCATCTGTGGAACTGAGGACCTGAGGAGTAGGCTGAGATGGCTCACTTATAAGAAATACATTTTTTATGTGATGTAGGTGTCACCAGCAATGCTAGCATTGTTGCTCATCCTGAATTGACCTTGAACTGAATGACTTGCTTGATTACTCAGAATCAATTCTGTTACTGTGGATCTGGACTAACACAGGCTAGACTAGATAAAGATAGCAGATTTCCTACAGTCAAGGAGCATCAATGAACCAGATTGGTTTTTACAACCATTAATGATAATTTCATGGTCACCATTACCGAGGCTAGTTTTCAATTCCAGATTCATAGATTCATGCAACATGGAAAAGGCCCTTCGGCCCACCGAGTCTGCGCTGATATAACTACCACTAGAGGTGTGATAATTCCGATCTCTTGCACGTGTCCAATATCCTTGACTGTTACGATATCTGAAGTGCTCATCCAAATATTTTTTAAAGGTTATAAGGTTTCCAACCTCCACTACCTTCCCAGGAAGTGCAATCCGGATTCCTGACAACTGCTGAGTGAAAAGGTTTTTTCAAATCTCCCCTGAACCTCTTGCCCCTCACCCTAAAACTATGCCTTCTCATGACTGATCCCTCAACCAAGGGGAACAGCTGCTCTCTATCCACCCTGTCCATACCCCTCAATCTTATACAACTCAATCATGTACCCCCTCAGTCTTCTCTGCTCTAAGGAAAACAATCCAATCCTATCTAGGCTCTCCTTATACCTCAATCTCTCCATCGCAGACAACATCCTCTTCAAACCCCTCTAGTGCTTTCACATCCTTCTTGTAGTGAGGTGACCAGAACTGCACACAGTACACCAGTTGTGGCTTCACCAATCCTCTGTACACCTCCAACATTAAACTTCCTTGTTCTTATACTCTGTGCCATGGCTGATGAAAGCAAGTGTCCCATATGCCTTCCTAATGACTCTATTCACAAGCTCTGCTGACTACGGGGATCTGTGATTAATTACCCCAAGATCCCTCTGTTCCTCTAAGCTACTCAATATCCTGCCATTAACTAAATATTCCCTCATCTTGTTTCTTCTTCCAAAGTGCATCACCTCACACTTATCAGGGTTAAATACCATCTTCCACTGGTCTGCCCATCTGACCAACCCATTTGTATCCTCCTGTAACCTACAACCATCTTCTTCACCATTAACCACTCTACCAAACTTGGTGTCATCTACAAATTTGCTTAACAATCCCCCCAAATTTTCATCTATATCATTTACGTATATAACAAACAATAAGGGTCCCACTACTGATCCTTGCAGTACACCACTGGACACCGGCCTCCAGTCACTCAAATGGCCTTCTACCACTATCCCTTGTGTCCTATTACTAAGCCAGTTGCTGATCCATCTCACCAAGTTTCCCTCAATTCCAAGTGCTTTAACCTTCTCAATCAGTCTCCCTTATCAATAGCTTTGCTAAAATCCATGTCAACTACATCAACTCCCTTCATCCACACTCTTGATCACATTTTCAAAAAATTTGTTAGGAATGACCTCCCTCTGACAAAGCCAAGCTAACTGAAATTCCACCAGTGGTCATGATGGGATTTGAACTCATATTCCCAGACATTCGCCATAGTCTCTCAATTATTACGCCAGTGATGATACCACGACAGCACCATCTCCCCTCACTCACCTGTTCATCCACTTGACACTTCTGGTTGAAGATGGTTGCGAATGCTTCAGCCCTGTCTCTTGCACTAATGTGCTGATCATCCCACCCACTCCGTAAACCCCATCATTGAGGATGGAAATATTTATGCAATTTGCTCTTCCAGACATAATTCAAATTCCACCACCTGCCATAGTAGGTTTTGAACCTATGTCCTAGAACCTTAGGCTGGTCTTCTGGATTGCTAGTACAGTGGTATTACCACTGCACAACCATCCCCAGTCTAGCACCTCTCAATCACCATTCTATATTCATGTGCCCTTACCAAACCTTCAGCTGTATACTTTTCAATCACTTAACCCTTCACAGTCCAAACTCTCTGCTCATTACTGGCAGGAGAGGCAAAGAACCATGGGTGGAGCTACAATAATGGTTACTTTAACTTCAATGCAGGATGAAAGGATGGTTGCCATGGTTGAACAGTTGCTGTTGGAAACATGGTGCTGGCTGAGAGTCACAGTGAAAACATTAGTTATTCTGTCACTTACTTCTTCCCCTACATCCAATATTAATGCCTGTCTCCTGCAGCTGCAATATCAATGTTATATCAGGAAGCGATGGAGAACAAAGTAGTGGTGGTATCACATTGGGCATTCCACCCATTGACATTCTTCTAGGTTTAGCCTTCCCATGGATCTGAGCCAACTCTGCAATTAAAAGTCTGCCCAAGGAGTTTCCAAGTCTTAATTATAATTCTTCTGAAATAGGATTACATTTTTTATTCTTTAATGGGATGCGAGCAGAAGGACACCGTTTGTTGCTCATCCCTAAATTCCCCTGGAGAAGGTGTTTCTTGGCTGTTAATTTGAATGTGCAACAGTCTATTTAGCATAGATACACTGCATTGTTGTTAGGAAGAAAATTTCAGGATTTTGACCCAGCAACAGTGAAAGAACAGTGTCAAATTCTAAGTCGGGATGGTGTGTGACTTGAAGGGAAATCTGTAGGTAGTAGTTTTCCCCTGCATCTAAAGCCCTTGACCTTCTAAATGGCAGAGGTAGTGATTTTTGGAGCAAATACAAAACGCAATATACGATAAAGCAGAAGCACAAGTTGAGACTTATAGAGCAGTATGCAATTTTGTAACTTTTTTAAAGCATAAGACTAAGTATTTTTGAACAGGGCAAAATCTAGATTTATAAAATGCAAAGATGTACTATTCTGAAGTACAGCTTTATATCAACATCAACCAAATATTTATTTATTGGTAGTTCTACTGTGTATTTTACACATACCATGAGAATTCATTATTGTATATTTCTAATAATAGCTTTGAATCTTCTAGAACAAAGAAAAGAACAAAGAAAACTTACAGCCCAGGAACAGGCCCTTTGGCCCTCCAAGCCTGTGCCGATCCAAATCCACTGTCTAAACCTATCGCCCAATTCCTAAGGATCTGTATCCCTCTGCTCCCCACCTACTCATGCATCTGTCCAGACGCACCTTAAATGAATCTACCGTGCCTGCCTCTACTACCTCTGCTGGCAACGTGTTCCAGGCACCTACCACCCTCTGTGTAAAGTACTTTCCGCGTGTATCCCCCTTAAACTTTTCTCCTCTCACCTTGAACGCATGACCCCTCGTTATTGAATCCCTCACCCTGGGAAAAAGCTTATCTCTATCAACCCTGTCTATACCCTTCATGATTTTGAAGACCTCAATCAGGTCCCCCCTCAATCTCCTTTTTTCTAATGAAAACAATCCTAACCTACTCAACCTCTCTTCATAGCTAGCACCTTCCATACCAGGCAACATCCTCGTAAACCTTCTCTGTACCCTCTCCAAAGCTTCCACATCCTTTTGGTAATGTGGCAACCAGAACTGTACACAGTATTCTAAATGCGGCCGAACCAAAGTCTTGTACATTTTTAACATGACCTGCCAGCTCATATACTCAATACCCCGTCCGATGAAGGCAAGCATACCATATGCCTTCTTGACCACTCTATCCACCTGTGCAGCCACCTTCAGGGTACAATGGACCTGAACTCCCAGATCTCTCTGCTCATCAACTTTTCCCAAGGCTCTTCTGTTTACAGTATAGTTCGCTCAAGAATTAGACCTCCCAAAATGCATCACCTCACACTTGCCCAGATCGAACTCCATCTGCCACTTCTCCACCCAACTCTCCAGTCTATCTATATTCTCCTGTATTCTTTGACAATCCCCTATGCTTTCTGCTACTCCCCCAATCTTCGTGTCATCTGCAAACTTACTGATCAGACCACTTATGCCCTCTTCCAGATCATTTATGTACATCACAAACAACAGTGGCCCCAGCACTGATCCCTGTGGAACACCACTGGTCACCTTTCTCCATTTCGAGAAACTCCCTTCAACTACTACTCTCTGTCTCCTGTTGCTCAACTGGTTCTTTATCCAACTAGCTAGAACACCCTGCACACCATGTGACTTCACTTTCTCCATTAGTTTACGATGGGGAACCTTATCAAACGCCTTACTAAAGTCCACGTAGATGACATCTACAGCCCTTCCTTCATCTATCAACTTGGTCACTTCCTCAAAGAACTCTATTAAGTTAGTAAGGCATGATCTCCCCTGCACAAAACCATGTTGCCTATCACTGATAAGCCCATTCTTTTCCAAATATAAATAGATTCTACCCCTCAGTACCTTCTCCAGCAACTTTCCCACCACTGACGTCAGGCTTACTGGTCTGTAGTTACCTGGAAAATCCCTACCACCCTTCTTGTACAGGGGGACAACATTAGCAACTCTCCAGTTCTCCGGCACTTCACCTGTGTTTAAGGATGCTACAAAGATATCTGTCAGGGCCCCAGCTATTTCCTCTCTCGCCTCCCTCAGCATCCTGGGATAGATCCCATCCGGTCCTGGGGATTTGTCCACCTTAATATCCTTTAGCCTACCCAACACATCTTCCCTCCTTATGTCAACGTGATCCAGAGTAAACAAACTTCTATCTCTAATCTCAACATTCATCATGTCCCTCTCCTCAGTGAACACTGATGCAAAGTAATCATTGAGAATCTCACCCATTTTCTCAGGTTCGACACAAAACCTTCCTTCCTTATCCTTTAGTGGACCAACCCTTTCTCTAGTTAGCCTCCTGCTTCTTATATATGAATAAAAGGCCTTGGGATTCTCCTTAATTCTGTTCGCTAAAGTTATTTCATGACCCCTTTTAGCCCGCTTGATTCCTCGTTTAAGATTGGTCCTACTCTCCCGATATTCCTCCAAGGACCGTTCTGTTCTTAGCTACCTGGACCTTATGTACGCTTCCCTTTTCCTCTTGGCTAGTCGCACGATTTCTCCTGTCATCCACAGTTCACAAATCTTTCCTTTCCTATCCCTTGTTTTCAAAGGGACATGCCTATCCTGCACTACCTTCAACCTATCTTTGAAAGCCTCCCACATATCAAATGTGGACTTCCCTTCAAATAGCTGTCCCCAGTCCACATTTCCCAGCTCCTGCCGAATTTTGATATAATTGGCCTTGGCCCAGTTTAGTATTCTTCCCTTAGGACCACTCTCATCTTTGTCTACGAGTATTCTAAAACTTACAGAATTGTGGTCACTATTCCCAAAGAAATCCCCCACTGCAACTTCTGCCACCTGGCCTGGCTCATTCCCCAACACTAGGTCCAATATGGCCCCTTCCCTAGTTGGACTATTGACATACTGCTCTAGAAAACTTTCCTGGATGCTCCTTACAAATTCTGCCCCATCCAGACCTCTGACACTTAGTGTATCCCAGTCAATGTTGGGAAAATTAAAATCTCCCATCACCACCACCCTGTTACCTCTACATCTTTCCATAATCTGTCGACCTATTTGTTCTTCTACCTCACGCTCACTGTTGGGAGGCCTGTAGTACAGCGCCAACAATGTAACTGCACCCTTCTTATTTCTCAGCTCTACCCATAATGCCTCACTGCTCAAGCCCTCCATTGTGCCCTCCTTTAGCACAGCCGTGATATCATCCCTGACCAGCAAAGCAACTCCTCCTCCCCTTTTACTTCCCTCCCTGTCCTGTCTGAAGCATCTATATCCTGGGACATTTAGTTGCCAATCTTCCCCTTCCTTCAACCGAGTCTCTGTGATAATTGACCAAGAAGTTGAACAAGACAGAATGTCCTTTAACCTTATGCATTTGTTAATTTAATGCACATTCCCAGATAAAGGACTATAGTGCTTCCTTCCATATTTCAGAGTTTGTTTAGCCACCTTTCTATTTCAGCAATGATGATGCTGCCTTGCTGGTTGGAGTGACACCTGCTGGGAGAGAATGGCAGAATTGTCATGACATTGATGAAGTTGATATTTACTACAAGTTGTGTTTACAAATGTATTCATTGATATAATGAAGGCAAAACACTGCAAAAGCTGGAAATCTGAAATAAAAGCACAAAGTATCAGAAACTCTCATTATTATGTGGGATATGCAAGGAAGGAATAGGAATTGCAGGTTGAGTAACATTGTGGAGAACTGAAAGAAATTGGAGATTGGGGTGTTCTCAAACAAGAAAAGGTCGGGCAGGCTGGATTGCTTTTTTGAAATGGAGAGTAGATTTAATTCAGATATATCCATTTATGAATGGCCTAGATAAAGTCAATAGCAATAGTAAATAACTAGGGGTATGGATTTAAAGAAACTGTCAGAAGGATGGCAAGGGAGTTAAGGGGAAAGTCTTTCATCCAGAGGATGGTAAGGATCCAGAACGGGTGGCATGGTGGCTCAATCATTAACACTGCTGCCTCACAGCACCAGGAGCTGGGTTTGATTCTAGCCTTGGGCGACTATCTGTGTGGAGTTTGTATGTTCTCCCTGCGTTTGCATGGGTTTCTTCCAGGCGCTCTGGTTTCCTCCCAGAGTCCGAAGATTTGCAGGCCAGATAGACTAGTCTGTTAAATGTAGGTTAATGGGGATAAGATAGGGGGCTGGGTCTGGATGGGATGCTCTTCAGATGGTTGGTGTAGACTCAGTGGGCTGAATAGCCTCTTTTTGCGCAGCAGAAATTCTATGATTCTATGATAGCTGACTTCCTCAAAGGATGGTTCATGTGGAAATTCATCACATTAACAGAAAATCTGTGTATACCCACAAGACTATAGATCAACAACTTCTAAATGCTTTAGATTAGGTGGATCTTAATAGATTCAGATGTCACAAATGAGATGGGTTGTATGGCCACCTCTTGTGCCACAGAGTTCCTAAATTTTAACAATCTGCACTGGAATTGATTTCAGTAACTTACTATAACCATTGATGCTATTATTTTGGACGGGAGATGTAACGTTTCTCCTATTACCATTTTCAGTGCCTCCAGGCCTATTTTTCGTTCCTTTACTTGTCCCCTCACTGCTCTTCCATTTTGCTCCATCATTCAATTTATTGTTTAGTTATTCCTGCTGTCCATCATATTGCATCCTTTTGTTCTTTTCTATTCTCCATATACTTGTTCATGAACTGTTTAACTTTCAACTTCTTGCAGCTCTGACAAAAGGTCAGAATCAATCTGAAAGACATTCAGGTGAGATAGAGTGGGATATAAATAGGGTGAGAGGAGTTGCATTACTGATTAAGGAGGATATAACAGCTGTACTGAGAGCGGAAATCTAGGAGGGTTCATCCAGCAAGGCTATATGGGTGAAACTTAAGAATAAGAAAGATGTAATCATTATGGTGGAGTTATACTATGGGCTTCCAAATAGCCAGCACCGGATTGAGGAACAGATGTGTAAGCAGATCAGGGAAAGATGCAAAAGTGTTTCAGAGACAGTAGGAACTGCAGATGCTGGAGAATCTGTGATAACAAGGTGTATGTCAGAAGAAGGGTCTAGGCCTGAAACGTCAGCCTTCCTGCTCCTCTGATGCTACTTGGCCTGCTGTGTTCATCCAGCTCTACACCTTGTTATCAAGGATGTAAAAGCAACAGGTTGTTGAAGTGGATGATTTTAATTTCCCCTACACTGACAGGAATCCCTTAGTACTGGGGGCTTAGATGGGGCAGAAATTGTTAGGTGCATCTACGAGGGTTTCTTGAAACAATATGTAAATAGTCCAGCTGGAGAAGGGGCCGTACTAGACCTTGTATTAGGGAATGAGCCTGGCCAGGTGATCAAAGTTTCAGTAGGGGAGGATTTTGGGAACAGCAATCATAATTCAGTAAGTGTTAAGATAGTTATTGAAGAAGGCTAGGATTTGTCCTTGGTGAAAGTGCTAAATTGGAAGAAGGCTAATTATATTAGTACTGTTCAAGAACTGGAGAAATTAGATTGGGACAGGTGTCTGAAGGTGAATCCATATCTGACAGGTGGGAGTATTTCAAAGGCCAATTGATCAGCTTTCAGGACCAGCATAAAAACAAAGTTGCTGGAAAAGCTCAGCAGGTCTGGCAGCATCTGTGAAGGAAAAAATAGAGTTAATGTTTAGGGTCCAGTGACCCTTCCTCAGAACTCAGGACTGAGTTCCTCAGAACAGTTCTGAGTTCTAATGGAAGGGTCACTGGACCCGAAAGTTAAATCTATTTTTGCCTTCACAGATGCTGCTAGACCTGCTGGGCTTTTCCAGCAACTTTGTTTTTGTTCCTGATTTACAGCATCCGCAGTTCTTTCGGTTTTTATTCAGGACCAGCACATTCCTGTGAGATGAAAAGTAAAAATTGCAAGATTCAGGAACCTTGGATGACAAGAGATATTGAAAGATTAGTCAAAAAAGAAAAAGAAACATATGTAAAGTTTAGGAAATTGAAATCAGACAATAGAAGAGGCAGGATAGAACTTCAGCAAGGAATTAGTAGGCCTAAAATGGGCCACCAAATGTCCTTGGCAAGTAGGATGAAAAAGAATCCTAAGTTATTTTATACATATATTAGGAGCCAGAGGGTAACTAGGGAATGGAAAGATCCACTCAAGGACAAAGGAGGAGCTAGAGGAAATGGGTGAGGTCCTTAATGAGAATTTTGCATCGGTATTCACTAACAAGAAGGACATAGATCATGGTAAGATTAGGAATGGATACGTTGATATTCTGTAGCATGTCAATATTAAGAAGGAGGAGGTCTCAGATGTCTTGAAAAACATTAGGGTAGATAAGTCGCAAGGGCCTAATGGCATCTATCCCAGGATACTGATGGAGACAATAGAGGAGATTGCTGGGTCACTGACAGAGATTTTTGTATCCTCTTTAGCCACAGGCAAAGTCTGAGAAGACTGGAGAATAGCCAATGTTGTTCCTTGTTTAAGAAGGGCTACAGGGATAATCCAGGAAATTATAGGGCGGTGAACCATATGTCAGTAGTAGGGAAATTACTTTAGAAGATTCTTAGGGACCGGATTTACTCATATTTGGAAAACAGTGGCCTTATTAGGGATAGTCAGCATGGCTTTATGCAGGGGGAGGACTTGTCTCACAAACTTGGTTGAATTTTTTGAGGAAGTAACAATGGTTTATGAGGGTAGGACAGTAGATGTTTACATGGAATTTACTAAAGAATTTGACAAGGTCCCTGATGGTAGGCTGCTCCAGAAGATTAAGTTGCATGAGATCCATAGTAAGTAGGTAAATTGAATACAATCTTGGCTTGGTCAAAGGAGACGGAAGGCAAACCTGGAGAAATGTTTTTCTGACCGGAGGTCTATGACCAGTGACATTCCACAAGGATCCCTGTTGTTTACAATATTTTTATACATGACTTAGATGAAAATGGGGGTGGTCTGATTAGTAAGTTTGCAGATCGCACAAAAGTTGGTGGAATTATGGATAGTAAGGAAAGTTATCAAAGGATACAGCAGGATATAGATCGGTTGTAAAATTGGGTGCAGAAATCGCTTATGGAGTTTAATCTGGACAAGTGTGAGGTCATGCATTTTAGAAGATCAAATGCAGGAGGAACAGAAACAGTTAATTGCAGGACCCTTAGGAGCATTGACAAACAGAGGGATCTTTCGTTACAAGTCCGTAGCTCTGTGAAAGTGGCAACATAAGTGGATAAAGTGGTAAAGAAGGCAGGCAGCGTGCTTGTTTGCAGTTTGGGGCATTAACTATAAAAGTTGGAAAGTCACGTTGCAGCTGTGTATGACATTAGGCTATATTTGAGTATTGTGTGCAGTTCTAGTCTCCATGGTACAGGAAGGATGTGGAGGCTTCAGAGAAAGTGCAAAAGAACTTGGATTTATACATATAACTATGATGTTGTAGCTATTATAGAAATTTAACTAATAGAGGGACAAGACTGGCAGCTTAACATTCTGGGATTTCGATGTTTCAGGCAAAATAGAGAGGGATGTAAAAGAGGTGGTGGAGTTGCATTACTTATTAGGGAGAATATCAGGGCTGTCGTGAGGAAGGACACATTTGAGGCCTAATCCAGCAAAGTCATATCGGTAGAAATCAGGAATAGGAAAGATGCATTCACTTTCATGGAACTGTAATACAGGCCTCCCAACAACCATCAAGTGATAGAGGAACAGGTATGTGGACAATTATAGAAAACTGTGAAAACAACAGGATTGTTCTGGTGGTGATTTTAACTTCCTCTATATTGACTGGGACTTATTTAGTGCCGGGGCTTGGATGGGGGAAGACTTTGTTAGGTGTGTTTTTAGCAACAAGATGTAAATAGTCCAACTAGGGAAGGGTCCATACTTGATGTGGTATTAGGAATGAGCCCAGGCAGGTAATCAAAATTTCAGTGGGGGAGTATTTTGGGAATGGTGACCATAATTCTATGGGATTTAAGTTACTAATGGATGAGAATAAGAGAAGTCCTTTGGTAAAACTACTAATTTGGGAGAAGGCTAACTACCACAATATTAAGCAGGGACAAAAATAGAAATTGCTGCAAGAGCTCAGCCGGTCTGGCAGCATCTGTGGAGAGAAATCAGAGTTAACGTTTCAGGTCAAGTGCCGCTTCCTCAAAACTGTTCTGAGGAAGGGTCCTCGATTCAAAACGTTACTCTTATTTCTCTCCACTGACGCTGCCAGACCAGCTATGCTCTTCCAGTAATTTCTATATTTGTCTCTGATTTACAGTATCTGCAGTTCTTTCACTTTTAATACAATATTAGGCAGAAACTGGGGAATGTAGACTGGGGAGCAGCTGTTTGAGGATAAATCTACATCTAGCACGTGGTAATCTTTTAAAGATCAGTTGATTCAAGTTTAGGACCAGGACGTTCCTGTAAGAATAAAGGATAGGGATGGCAAGATTTGGGAAACTTGGATGACAAGAGAAATTGAAGGTTTCATCAAAAAAAGGAGGCATTTGTAAGGTTTAGGAAACTGAAGACAGAATTTGTCCTTGTAGAATTCAAAGATAGCAGGAAAGAACTCAAACTAAGAGTATATAAAGTGACCACGAAAAGTCTTTCTCAAACAGAAAAGGAAAAGGAAAATCCCAAGACATCTTCCATATTAATAAGGAGCAAAAGAGTAGGTAGAGAAAGGGAACGTCCAATCAAATACAAGGGAGGGAATTTATGCATGGAGTCAGAGGAAGTGGATGAGGTTCTTAATGAACATTTTGCCTTGGTATTCAGAGAGGAGAAGGACATGGTGGATGGTGAGTCTCGGGAGGGGTGTGTTGATATTCTATGGCATGACAAAAGAAAAATGATTGAGGTGTTGGGTGTTTTGAAAAGCATTAATGTGGACAAGTCGCCAGGACTTGATGGGATCTATCCCAGAATGCTAAGGGAGACAGTGAGGCAATTGTTACAGCCTTGTACAAAGCCTTTGTATCCTCTTTAGTTTCAGGAGAGGTGCCAGAGGAATGGAGAATGGCCAATGTGGTTCACTTGTTTAAAAAGAGCAACAGGGATAATCCAGGAAATTATAGGCCGCTGACCCTTACATCAGTGGTAGGGAAATTGGAGAAGATTCTTAGGAATAAGATTGACTCACATTTGGAACAATATGGACTGATTAGTAATAGGCCGCATGACTTTGTGCAGGGAAGGTCATGTCTCACAAAATTGAGATTTTTTTGGAAGGGACAAAGATAATTGGTTAGGGCAGGGCAGTAGATGTTGTCCACATGGACTTTAGCAAGGCCTTTGACAAAGTCCCTCATAGCAGTCTGATATAAAAGGTGAAGTCACATGGGATCCGCAGTGAGTTGGAAGACGGATACAGAACTGGTTTGGTCATAGGAGACAGAAAGCAGCAGTGGGAGGGCGTTTTTCTGAGTAGAGGTCTGTGACTAGTGGTGTTCTTCAGGGATCAGTGCAGGGACTGCTGTTGTTTGTAATATATATAAATGATTTGGAGAATAATGTAGGTGGTGTAATTAGTAAGTTTACAGACAAGGCAAAGATTGGCAGGGTGGGGGTTGGGGTTTATTGTGGATAGATGAGCAGTTCATAGTGACACAAGCGATGTTCCCAGAGAGCAGTTGGTTAATTTGGGAGGATGAAGCGGGTAAGGGCCATTGAATAGTGTATGCCTTGAGTTAAAGTCCACAAGCCTCAATGACAGGTGTGTGTAGCTACAGTGATGAGTGAAAGAGGATGGCAACACATAGCCTTACAGAGCACAGACGGTCATTAACCTCCTTCCCGTTGTTGTACGTTGCATTTCACCTGGGCCACTATCTTGGCCCAGCCTGCTTATTCCTTATGGTATGACCTCCTTTGCTTGTCAGCAGGATACGCTACTCCACCACTCCATCCTTCAGGTTCCTGTTGACAAACCAAGGATAGTCTTGCTTCCCCATTTCCTTGGGGATGTTGGTGCAGGACCACAGTGTGAACAGCAGCTCCTAGTTTACATTGTCTAAGGTGTTGTGGAGTTGTTCTTTAAAAATGGTGCAGATATTACGTCTGCTGGAAACTGCTAGCAGACTCCTTCCTCTTTGCCACGCAATTCCACAATGGGTACTGTACAGCCTTGATGCACAATGAATAAGTTGAAGAAGGTGTGAGAAAAGTTGGAACTTGCCATGTCAGACTGGGCAAAGCGAATCTCACTCAAGAAAATATTTTGCCAAAATATAGGAAAGTTTTGCCCAATATTGGGTTTGACGGTTACCCCAGTGGTTATTCCCAGGTCTGACCGTTATCCTGGTGGTTATCCTGGTTCCTGTCCCAGGTCTGACAGTTATCCTGGTTGTTATTCTTGGGTCTGATGTTTATCCCGGTTGTTATCCTGCTGGATATCCAGGTTGTTATTCCTGGATCTGGTGGTTATCCCGGTTGTTATTCCCGGTTGACGGTTATCCCGGTTGTTATTCCTGGTTAACAAGCATGGGGCTGGATGAACACAGCAGGTCAAGCAGCATCATAGGAGCAGGAAAACTTGACGTTTCGGGCCTAAACCCTTCATCCAGCCCCATGCTTGTTATCTCGGATTGTCCAGCATCTGCAGTACCTTTTATCTCTGTTATTCCTGGGTCTGACGGTTATCCCGGTTGTTATTCCCGGGTCTGACGGTTATCACAGGTCTGACAGTTCCGCCCCTCTCCGCTCGCGCCTAGCCCCGCCCCGCCGCCTGTGACGCTGCTTCCTCCCAAGATGGCGGCCGGGTCTGTGTAATGGAGGAGCTTGGCCTCTGGTTTCACCCTTGTCCTGGTTAGAGCCGTCAGAATTCACCAGTCCCTCAGGTAGGCAGGAGGCTGCAGCTCTCTGCTATTGCCCGGATTATCCTCCTCAGCCCCTCACCTTTCCTGTCCGTGCTCTTCCTGAACGGGTAAAGAGGAGGAAGACGGAATAAATTAATAAAATTCGGAAAATCCAGCAGGAGAGAGTGAGTGAAAGAGCCTTAGGCCGCTTCGAGTGAGCTGCCCCGTCATGTATGAAGGGAAAAAGACGAAGAACATGTTTCTCACTCGGGCGCTTGAGAAGATTTTGGCTGATAAGGAGGTGAAGAAGGCGCACCACTCTCAGCTGCGCAAAGCCTGTGAGGTGGCACTAGGTGAGAGGCATCTTTCCTTTATTTATAATAGACACAGGGCACGGAGGTGTCAATTTACAGGGCAATGTGAGAATGAACAAAGCAATTACTAATGATAATTTCAATACTGTCAGTCCTAAAATAAATGAAAATTGTTGTTGTGTAGACTTGTGTCAAAAAAGTGCGGGGCTCATTTCATCTGACATAAGATGATTTCAAGGTATTGTATTCAAAAATGTGTATTTATATTTAACACACACAATCAACAATGATGTTTCAGTGTATTTAAAACACTTGAAAAAATAGAAAAGTCGAATGGTGGATGGGGGCAAATTCAGACCAGATGATGCTACAAAGAAATAAGAATGTTTTGTATATGTTTGCATGTGGGGATATGCATGGTCATTGGGATATGACTTGTAATTTTAAAGGCATTGAGGTGATAATAATGGATGGTATGTGCCCCATTACTCTACATGTGTTGTGGGGAGGATAAGAGTAAAAGACCAATACTGTCAATTGATGCTGGGGTAACGCCTGGACTAGGAGGCAAATCAACAAATGAGAAACTAATTTTGTTTCACACAAAGATTATCTCAAATCTTTTATTGATTTAATTGATACTAACACATAAGCTGATGAATGTCTGACATACTGTGAAATGAAGTGATAATTTAACAACACTTTGCTGACATTAATGTATAAGTAATATGTTAGATGTATTTATTTCATTTAAGGTATATGTTAAATTGATATAGAATCTTGTTTTAAAACATGAAGGTGCTGCACAAATTTGCATTTTTTATTTGCTGTGGAATTTAGCATTGATTTTCATGTAGTGGTAATAGCTATTCTAGCTATTTGAATGAGTTGAATTATTACTGCAAGTAATAGCTGTGGTTGGGAGAAGTTTCAACTGATAGTAAGGAGTGCAGCTATATTTGAAACAGTGAAAGATTCATCCATGACATTTTACATATTATACTGGATATACCCACATGAAGTCAGAGTGACTCATCTGTTTGTGTTTCTCTTTCCATTCTGTTGAATTCATATTGTTGCTGATCACATTTGTAGGCTAGATTAATGATCATGTTAACTTTTGTGAAACATCGTGGATCTTTTAATGAAGAGGCCACAAAAGGCAAAATATTTATTGAGTACACTGAAATACTCATGTTCGTCCTTTTTCTGACTAATGAAACAAGAGTGACAAAAGATCTTGGAGTAATGAATTAAACCGACTAACCCCTGAGTAGGAAGGCCTTAGTTATATGCATCTTTTTGGTGTAATAAGCATGTTCAGTACACAGGACAATAATGCAGTTGGTGGAATCTAGACATGATATTTCAATGGGAAGAGTTGTTTGAATGGATTAGTTTGATTTTGGAGATCAACTGAAATAGAATGTACAGGTTATTTGATCAAAATGCTGAACTAGTATACAGCATGTGGAAACTGCAGTTGATGTTACTTCAATGAATTATTCATTTAATTAACGCTTCAATCTAACACCAGAACATTGTGTAACATGGTAGAGTTTGTTTCAGGTGTGTTGATTGCTTCCCTAATCTAAAATTTTATGTGTTGCTGAAATCGTTTTTCTTTATCACCAATTGTACAAAACCACAACAGGGGCATGTATATTAGTGAGATTAGAGTGTTTCGCAATATGATTTATTTAGCCTAATTTTCATCATTAAGTTTGTAGTCCTGGAGTTTTGAATTTTTAGTTGTATTGAAGGAATCCATTTGATTGTGATAACAAATTAAAGTAAAAACAGCTATTTGTTGAAACAATATTTTATTGCACTGAGTACTGTTTTTGAAAAGTAATCATATTTCATGTTCCACCTTAACTATATTAAACAGTGTAGATCTAAATTCTCATGTTACAGATGTAACATCTCTTGTCTCTTAGTATTTCTGCACATTCTGATTTTGGAGCTCAGAAATATTAAAACTATGGTGAATTTTGCTGCAGTCAGAGGGGGGGAAACCTTGTCCATTCAGAGTAATTTATTTGCTTTTATGTTGTTGTAACTGACTCCTTTGCTAACAAAGACCCTAGTTTATTGGAATGTATAGCTTTTCCTGCTAGCGTTTGAGTGGGACTATTTCCAGGATTCAATGAGCTAAGCAGATAATTATGCAGTGTCATGTAACTAATGGTGAAGGAGGGCGAAGAAGTCCTGAATGTGTCTGCAGCAAATGGTCTTGTCAGAACAACAGCATGCAAGCGTTTTGAACTGCATTGTCTGTAAACTAATTCTGATCTAAAGCACTTGTTTAAATGTAATATTTTATTAATTGAAACTGTACAGCAGAAATTTTTTGTGGTTGATGTTGGTGAGCCTTTATTTAAAGGAAGAGCTATTAAAACAGTAGAATATAGATTAATTTAATTGATTCATGTTTTATTTCCATGTGTAGTAAACAAAAAATGGGAAAAATCTCAATTCAACTGTTTACTGGATTATTTGTTTTCTGTCATTTAGTTCGACATCTAGATTATGTAGATTCATGTATTTTCCTTTAATCTACCTACAATTGTTAGCATCATCATCGCTTAATATTGTATTGTGCACAAATTTATTCATTTCTACCAGAGTCTGATGCAATAGTGGTTTATCAACATGTATTTACAAAGGTAGGATCTTTGACCATGTATTGCTAGAATTGCCAAGAAAACAATTGCTTCAGTGTGATTTTAAAGTTAGTAGCAGCACTACTGATTTGAGTTGGCTGAGTCTTAAAGGCAAAGCTGCTAGGTTGGGTCTGTGATGGGTGGTGAGGGAATCAACGAAAGGGAACAACTTAAATCAACCTCAGCCTTACCACTCTACCTGACACATCCTTTGTCCATTATGTACTCAGTAGCAGTCACCATTGGCACAGTCATTGTGGAGACCAAGTCCGCTCTTCACATTGTGGATACCCTCTGTTACATCATGTACACTACTGCTTTTCTAACTGTGACAGGTTTTGAAAAGGCCTAGCAAACAAAAACAGGGCATTCATGAGACTAAGTGGGCCATCATCAGCATTGAAATTATATTTGGCTGCAATCTGAAAACTCACGCCCAGCATATCCAATGTACCATTACTATCTAGCGGAAGATCAACTCTGCTTTGATGAAGAGCGCAGACCATCAAGCGCCCTAGCAGGCTTATCTAAGAATGAGTTGTCAAACTGGTAAAGCTACAATGCAGGATTGCTTGGAAGCCAAACAACAGAATGAATGAAGTGATTCCACAGTATTTAAGGCAGATCTAAGCTCTGCGCTCCTGCCACATTCAGTTGTGAATGAGGGTTGACAAGTAAACAACTAATAGGTGGTGGAGCCTCTACATGCATCCCCATCCTCAATGTGGAGGAGCCCAGCAAATCAGTGCACAAGTCAAGACTAAAGTATTTACATTCATCTTCAGCCAAAGTACTTAGTTGATGATCCTGAACTCCTTTTGCAATCTCCAGTATCACAAATGCCATCATTCAATCAATTCGATATGAAGAAATGGCATCTATCTAGCAATGTGGAAAATTTTCCAGCCATGTCCTGTTCTCAGGAAATTCACAAGACAAATTCACACTGACCAGTTACTGTGCCAGCTGGCTGCTCTTGATCATGAGCTGAGTGGTAGAAGAGATTTTTGAGAGTGACTATAAAGTGGCTTTTGTTTAGCAGTAACCTGCTTATTAATGCTCAGATTGTGTACAACCAGGCCATTCAGTTCCTGACTTCATTACAGCCTTGGTTCAAATTTGGCAAAAGAGCTAAACTCCAGAAGTGAGAGGAGCTGCCCTTCACATCAAGGCAGCATTTGGCTGAATATGACATCAAGGAGCCCCAGCAAAACTGGAGTCATCTGAATTTTTGGGGGGAAAATCTCTGTTTGTTGGGGTCAGACCTTGTACAAAGGAAGATGGTTGTAGTTGTTCGAGGTCAGTCGTTTCAGTTCTAGGATGAGCCAATGACATCCACATCCCATGAGTAAGTTTAAAAAAAAACCAAACATCACTAAAGCAGGCCCTCAGGGTAGTAACCAAAACTCAACCATCTGCAGCTGCTTCACCAATGACTTTTCTTCCATCCTCTGGTCAGAAGTGGAGATCTTCACAGCTAGTTGGTGTTGAACATGATGCATTCACAGCTCCTCAGATACTGAACCAATCCATGGCCATATGCACGACCTGGACGACATTCAGGCTTAGGCTGATAAGCAGCATGTGTGATATATTTTAGAGTTTGGATTTTGGGTTGGGGCATGGGTGTTTTGGCCTTGTTGTAGGGGGTTTCCTGATTAACTTGTAAGTACTTATTGGTACCATGATCTTTTTTAAAGCTCTTTAAGGGAATGAGTCCCCAGGGTGGTAATGGCAATTCGTTTGCATTGGGAGAGTTTCATGCTTGGATAGAGTAAACATTTAAGAAACAGTAACTGTTTAGAAGGAGCAGTATTATTTTTGCTTAAGGGCAAAACCCATAGCTTGGAAAGCTTTTGTTTTTCAATTTGCAGCAGCCTTCATTGAAGTTGTATACAGGAACAGGAGTGGGCCATTTAGCCCTTTGAGCCTGCTCTGCCACTCAATAAGATCATGGGCAATCTGTGGCCTATCTTTATATGCTTGTTTAATTTTTAAAAAAAGTCTCTCTCATATTTAAATTTAACACTTAAATTAGTTTCAATCGCTATTTGTGGAAGAGGTCCAAACTTTCTCTACTCTTTGCATTTGGAAGTGTTTTCTAACATCTCTCCTGAATGGTCTGGCCCCAATTCTTAGACTATGCCCCCAGTTCTAAATCTTCAAACGGCAGAAATAGTTTATTTTTATCTACTTTGCCTTTCCCTGTTAATATTCTGAAGACGATTTGTAGCTCGGGTATCGATAAGGTTGTACGCTTGCCCATCAACCCGGTGTGTTTGGTTGCAGATGTTTTGCCACCCTGCTAAGTAATATTGTCAGTGCGCCTCTGGTGAAACATTGGTGTTCTGTCATGCTTGTTGTTTATGCGCCTCGGTTTGCTGGGGTGGTTGGCATCACTTCCGGTTCTGTTTTTCAACAGTTTGTATAATAGAACAGGAAGTGATGCCAACCACCCCAGCAAACCGAGGCACATAAACAACAAGCAGGACAGAACACCGACGCTTCACCGGAGGCGCACTGACAATGTTACCAAGCAAGGTGACGAAACGTCTGCAACCAAATAAACCTGCTTGGCGAACAAATCTACAACTTCATTCTAAAGACCTTGATAGATAACCCTTTCGACATCTAAATTCTACAGAATAGAGGTCTGATTTGTCTAATCACTCAACGTCATCCCTGAAGTCCAGGTGTCATCCCTGTAAACGTGTTGTACTCCCTCTTAAGCCAAAACATCCTTTCCAAGGTGTGGTGCCCAGATCTGTTCTCTGCACTCTAAGTGGGATGTGATTAGGTTTTTTTTTTAAGTATAACTGCCGCATAATGTCTGCATTTCTATACTGCAGCCCTTTAGATATGAAGACCAGCATTCCGTAAGCCACCTTGACTATTTTCTGTGAGATAGTAAGAACTGTCGATGCTGGAGTCAGAGACAACAGTGTAGAGCTGGAGAAACACAGCAGACCAGGCAGCATTAGAATCGTAGGAAAGTTGACATTTTGGGTTGGGATCATCTTCAGAAATGGGGTGGGGGGAAGGGAGCTCAAATAAATAGAGAGAGGAGGGGTGGGGCTGGGGACGGTATGTGGGATGGTGATCGTGTGAGTGCAGATAGACGGTGGAGATTGGCCAGTGAGGTGGGAGGAGCAGATAGGTGGAGAAGATGGACAGGTTGTGTCAGGTCAAGGAGGCAGGGATGAGAGAGAGGGTTGGTCATGGGATGAGGCCGAGCGGTGGGGAGATTTTGAAACTGTAAAGTCCACATTTAGGCTGTTGAGCTGTAAGCCTCCAAGGTGAACTATGGGGTGCTGCTCCACCAGTTTCAGGGTGGCGTCATCGTGACACTGGAGGAGGCCCAGAATGGAGATGTTGCTGTGGGAGGGGGAGTTGAAATGATTCGCAGCTGGAAGGTGTGTCATTTGTCGTGAGCAGAGCACAAGTGCTCTAAAAAGCAGTCTCCAAGCCTCCGCTTGGTCTGAGCGATGTAGAGGAGGCCACATCGGAAGCAGCGGGTGCAGTAGACCACGTTGACGGATGTGCAGGTCTGTCTGACGTGGAAGGTTTGTTTGGTGCCTTGAACATAGGTGAGGCGGGAGGTGTAGCACTTCCTGCAGTTGCAGGGAAAGGTGCTGGGGCTGGTGGGGCTAGTGGGGAGTATGGAGCAAACAAGGGATTCATGAAGAGAGCGGTACCTACGAAAGGAAGGGGTGGGGAGGGAAATATATCTTCGGTAGTGGGGTCAGATTGCAGGTGGTGAAAGTGGTGGAGAATGATATGTTGGGGTATATGTGAGGACAAGGGGAGATTCTCTTTGTTTTTAGAGGTGGGGTATGTGAGGGCAGAGATATGGGAAACGCAAGAGATGCTGTCGAGAGCATTTTTGACTACCGAAGTGGGGAGGTTGCAGTCCTCGAAATAAGAGGATGTCTGGGATGTTTGGGAGTGGAATGCTTCATCTTGGGAGCAGATGCACCAGAGGCGGAGGAATTACGAGTAGGCGATCACGTTCTTGCAGGAAGGTGGGTGAGAGGATGTGTAGTCTAGATAGCAGTGGGAGTTGGTGGGCTTCAAATAGATGTCTGTTTCGAGGCGGTCGCCAGAGATGGAGACAGAGGTCCAGGAAGGAGAGAGAGGTATCGGAGTTGTAAGCTTCCGAGGTGGAATGTAAGGTTTTAGGCCACAAAAAAATTGGAGGAACAACTGTGACATTGGAGGAATACAAAGAAAACTTATTTCCTTGGAATTTACTAAAATGGGAGTCATGGCTTAGGACAGTCATGAGAGTTCTTATTCAAAGGTTAACTGAAAGTTCTAAGTATTTTATCACAAAAGGAAAGGTATAAAGGAGATAAGCCAACAAAGGTATTGAGAGATAACAAGCATGGGGCTGGATGAACACAGCAGGTCAAGCAGCATCATAGGAGCAGAAAAACTTGACGTTTCGGGCCTAAACCCTTCATCAGAAATTT
>JAHRHZ010000052.1:31847310-31905833 GCA_024137785.1 Ginglymostoma cirratum | reverse complement strand
AAATTTCTGATGAAGGGTTTAGGCCCGAAACGTCAAGTTTTTCTGCTCCTATGATGCTGCTTGACCTGCTGTGTTCATCCAGCCCCATGCTTGTTATCTCGGATTCTCCAGCATCTGCAGTACCTTTTATCTCTTTATCAAAGGTATTGAGAGAGACTGGAATGAATCAGTCACTGATGCCACCTGATGAAGGGGTTAATGAAGAAATTAATATGAATTGGAGGTATATACCAGTCTCATTACACAGCGTTGAACTAAAGCACCCAGGGAAGTTAAAGTGGGATTAATGAAATAAATTCCTATGGAAGGAATTGATTTATTTTTGGGAAATGATTTGGTAGGTCCACAAATATTGGCCTCTCTAGTGGAGATAAGAGAAACTGGCATGTTCCATGACTACATCTCTGGCCTATGTAATTAGACAGGAAGAAGAGGAGCCAGTGAAACCGTGAGATGATTTGGAAATTTGTTTGCAATACAGTTCTTGAAAATTTATCTCAACTGGATGAAGGTAAAGACAGCAAAGTTGATACGTTTCTCTTGCGTGCTTGAATAGAAATGCAGCAAATTGGTTTGGTTTGGAATTGAATCAAAAAAAACTTCCCCTTGGAATTTAATCAGAATCAATACCCAAGTGTCATTACTTGAAAACAAAATTTTAGTGAGGAAATAGTGACAACTTCAGTGGTTGAGGAATGGGCAATTGTCCATCGGTGGCAGCCGCATCTGATCATCGTAATGAAAGTTTGAGTGGTTCACAAATTCCAACAGCAGCTCACTTGGGTTTGAAGGAAAAAAAACAGAGTAGATATTAAAATATTTTGATTGGCCAGGATTACATAAAGATGGTGTCAAATTTTGCCAGACGTACCATGTGTGTCAGATAGTGGGGAAACCCTAATTCGCAATTAAATGTGCACCTTTAATGCTGACACCCGCTTTTGAAAAACTGTTTAGCAGGGTATTAAAATATTGTCAGATCCTACCTGAAGCCATGAATGGGAATTTTATCATTTCATGTTTATGGATGTTTCCCAAGATTTCCTGAAGCATTACCTTTGGAGAAAAAATTGTGCAGAAGTGATAGTGTAAGTGATAATTCAGTTTTTTACGTAAGTGTGGATTACCCAAAAAAGCAATGTAATCAAGGTTCATATTTTATGTCACAGATGTTTAGAAAAATGTCGTCTAGTTTGGGAATAAACGAATTTAATCATTTTCTTATGATCCATAATCAGAAGGTGCATTTGAAAAGTGGCATCAGACTTGAAGACTGTGATTCAAGTTTATTGCCAAAAATGTCCTAATGATTGGGATAAGGGAATTCCTTTGCTACTGTTTGCCATAAGGGACACTTCCAATGAGTCCACACAATTTAGCCTTTTTGAACTAATACATGGACATAACACGAGGGATCACTTAAATTTATTTAAGAAAAATTGATAAACCAATGAACAACGTATATTTCCAACCAATAATTTGACTTTCAGAGACACTGACCAAATTTTGAGAGTTGGCTAAACAGCACTGAAGGGTGTTCAACCAAAGTGAAAAATTGAGCCAGTCAGCCAAAGTTCAAAATTCTGTTGCCTGAGACAAGCTGCTAGTGTTGTTACCTTCCTCTAGGGAACCATTAAAAGTAAGGTTGGCTGACTGGACTGTATCAAATCAAAAAGAAACTGTTATATAAATTATGCCAGAAGAAAGCAAAATTTGGGGTTGGTGACCCTTCTTCAGTTCTGATTCAGAGTCACTGGATTCGAAACGTTAACTCTGTTTTCTTTCCATAGATTTCTGTCTTTCTCGAGCAATTTCTTTTTTTGATTCAGATGTCCCGTATCTGCAGTTTTGTTTTATTTTTATGTAAATTATGTACTGATTACTCCAGACAGGAAAAAGAGTGAGTAAATCTATCATTTTAACAATTTAAAGAGATGACAGGAATAATAGTAGGGAGAAATGTGTTCTTAAGTAATGAAAGAAAAAGGAAGCGAAATAAAACAAAATCAGAACAATTGAAGAATGAATCAGAAATACAAAATATGAAATTGACCTTCCAGTGATTTAGATTGGATGATGCACGGTGCCTAAAAGATTGGATTGCATCATGCTTTATCTTCCAGAAAGCTATTGAAGTGACTTATGAAGGCTATTAAATAATTATACATCAATTTGTGGGAATAGGCCAGAAAAAGTGATTTTGTCTGTTAATGTGAGAATGCATTAAAGAAAGCAACGTCCTTGCAGATTCAATCCAGAGAAATTAACTCGTGAGGTAAGAGATTGAGTTCATGATGGACAATGACATTTATTGGGCGAAGATCACCTATTGTGTAGGCGATGGCATAGTGGTACTATCATAAGACCATTAACGTAGAGACTCAGGTAATGTTCTGGGGACCTGGGTTCAAATCCCACTATGGAATTTGAATTCAATAAGAATTTGGAAATAAGAGTCTAAAGATGACCATGAAGCCATTGTCAAAACGCATCTGGTGCACTAATGCCCTTTAGGAAAGGAAATCTACCATAAGGTTGTAGACTTGCTCGCCAAGCTGGCTTGTTTTCATTCAGACGTTTCGTCACCATGCTGTGTAACATCAACAGTGAGGCCTCCTATGAAACAATGTTGTTCTACTCCGCTTGGCATTTATACTGTCCGGTCTGTTATGGTGACGAGTGTCATTTCAAGTTTTGTTCTGTATGGATTTGTATATGGGGTCCAATTCTCTATTTGTTGATTACATTATGGGTTGAGAACCATGCCTCTAGGAATTCCCATGCATGTCTATGTTTGGCTTGGGCTACTATAATAACATTGTCCTAGTTAAACTGATGGCCGTCATTGTCCGAGTGTACTGGTATTAAAGAAAGTTTGTCATGTCGTTTTGCTACTAGCTGACGTTCATGTATTCTGATGGCGAGTTTCCTTCCTGTCTGTCCGACGTTATGCTTGTGGCAGTCGTTGCTGGTATTTTGTAAACTACGTTGGTTCTGCATGTTGTGGAAATGTGGTCTTTAATCCTTGAGTGTTTGTTGTATGGTGGCTTTGGGCTTGTGTGCTACCATGATTCCCAGTGGTCTCAGGAATCTCATTGTCAGTTCCGATGTGTTCTTCATGTAGGATAGTGTGGCCAGTAGGTGAGGGCGTACTGTGTTCTCTTGTATATTTAGTAGGCACCTGTAGATGAAGTTGCGGGGATATCCATTTGTAGCGAAGACTTTGTATAGGTGCTCTTCGTCTTTCTTGCATAATTTTGGAGAGTTGCAGTGAGTCGTGGCCCATTTAAACAGTGTCCTAATGCAGCTTTGTTTGTGGACTTTGGGGTGTTGCTGTGGAAGTTGAGGATTTGGTCAGTGTGGGTTGCTCTCTGATACAGGAATGACCAAACGAATGACAGGAATGACACACTGACCAAATCCTCAACGTCCACAAACAAAGGTGAACACCAGCTAGCAGCAAAACGACACAACAAACTTTCTGTACTATCAGTACACTCGGACAATGAAAACCATCAGTTTAACTGGGACAACGTAACTATAGTAGCCCAAGCCAAACATAGACCTGCATGGGAATTCCTAGAGGCATGGTTCTCAATCCATAATGCAATCAACAAACATATAAATTGGACCCCATACACAAACCCATACAGAACAAAACCAGACATGACACTACTCACCATAAGGGACCGGACAGTATAAATTCCAAGCAGAGTAGAACAACACCACTTCATCTGAGGCCTCACAGGTGATGTTACCTAGCATGGTGACAAAACGTCTGAACGAAAACAAGCCAGCTCGGTGATCAAGTCGACAAGCTCACCCATGACCCGAGCTACAAATCTTTGTGAAAACTGGAAATCTGCCATCTTTACCTGGTCTGGCCTACTCCAGACCAACAGAAATGTGGTTGACTCTTAACTGCCCTCTGGGCAAATAGGGATGGGCAATAAATACTGGCCTCGCTAGTGACACCCACTTTCCATAAATGAATTTAAAAAAAGTTGTGATGCTGCCAAAACCAGATGACTGCCAGTAATAGTGTATTGATTATTGCAGAGTCATTGTGGTAACAAAAGTGGACTCGTATCCTATTTTGAGATTGGAGTCCTGAATTGAACAAATTGGATATGGCATTCTGTATCACACAAATTGGCTTACTAAAAGTATTGGTAAGTTTTTTTTCTATAGCCAAAGAAAGAATAGCTTTTGTAATACCGGATAAACTTTTATCAGTTGCAGATAATACCACTTCACATGAAAAATGTACTGGCAACATTCCGATGAAGAACCAATAAAATAATTGAAAACTATGTGACTGTTAACTTCGGTAATTTGTTTTTTAGCCTAACATGCGAAGAACAACATTCAGATCACTTAACTGATCTGTTTGACTGACAAAAAAAACAGTTTGGTTATAAATTTAACCAAGAATAAATTTACCAAAGTATTTGGGCCCTGCTGTGGGACAAGACCAAGTGGCACGTAGTGAAGTGAAAGTAAAGGCTATTTTGGATTTTTCCATGTCTAAGACAAAATGTGACATTTTGCATTATGTTGGCATGAGTGGCTTTTATTGCACGTTTGTGCAAACCTCAGCACTGTCGTTGCATCTTAAACTAATACATTGAAAAAAATACCCAGAAAATTTGAATGGCAGCAATAGTGTCAGAGTGCTTTTGAGAGTTCTGATGAAGAGTTGTCTATACTCGAAATATTACCTTGCTCACCCTCCTTCGATGCAGCCCAACCTCTCCAGTTTTGGCTACACCGAATGATAAGAAGCCGTTTCAACTGTCTGCTGATGCCAGAGACATCAGTGTGGGACTTTTTGACTGCAAGAAGACGAGATGGGATTTAAAGGCCTGTAATTAATTTTTCAAAGAAGTAAACAAGATGCCAATAAATATATTCAACATTTGTGAAGGAGACGTTAATCTTTGTGTTGGGTCTACGTTGTTTTGAACTCTTCATCACTAAAAATGTAGAAAATACTGTGATTATTCTTTGTTTTTGGAAAAAAATTTGTGTCAAAATTTTAGTTATTTCAGTGGAGCTTAATTCTCCAGCTGTACAATTTGAAAAACATTTGTGTGCCTGGAAAAAAAATGTTTTAGCAGGCACTTTTATTCAAGAGCACACGAGAGGTACCAAGTGCTGTGGTGTCCGTTGACTTAAGTAAAATATGGTTGCTGTGTAACCATTGGATATTTAATGTGAAAATGTTACTACTATTAATGTGACAAAGACACAGTGTTAAGATAATTGTTAATGTTTAATGAGTATACTACTTAAAGATACATTTTCATTTATAAATATTTATTTTAGAGTTTAGATAGTTGTATCTAGTTTATATCTGTTTATGAGGGAGTTTAACAATTAACCTGTTAGTGTTTCTGGAACCATGATGATTTTACAAGTCATTGTGAGAGAGGGAGGACTCGTGATAATGGGAATTGGTTTGCATTAAGAGAGTTTCACAAGTGTTTAGAATAAATATTGAGGATAATTAGCTTGCTTTCTGTTTCAAAGAATGAGGACTTTTTTTCTTGCAAAGTATAATTTATAGCAATGTGTTTTTTGTATTCCGTTCATGGCACATGAGCATTGTAGGACAAGCAGCAGTTATTAATGACCCTGAATCGTGCTTGAAAACATGGTGAGCTTAGTTGGTGCCTCAGCTGTCAATGCGGTATAGATACACACACGTTGTTTGGGAGGTAGTTCTGGACTTTTATTCAGCCATGGTGAGGGAATGGATGACGTTTCGGGCCTAGACCCTTCATCGAAACGTCAAGCTTTCCTGCTCCTATGATGCTGCTTGGCCTGCTGTGTTCATCCAGCCCCACACCTTGTTATCTTGGATTCTCCAGCATCTGCAGTACCTTTTATCTCTTATCTATGGTGAGGGAATGATCATGTTTTCAAGTCATGTTTAATGTTTAAGTCATGTTCTGAGTGATGTTTAAATCGAAGGAGACCCTGCTGATCTTAGTGTTCCAATGCCTTTGCTTCCCTTATTTTTCTTTGTGGTTGATGTTTCAAGATTGAAAAGTGAGGTCGAAAGACCTTGATGAGATGCCGCACTGCATTTTTTTAGATGGTACACATGGCTGCTGCTGTGCACCGGTGGTGGAAGAAGTAAATGTTTAAAGTGGTGGGTTGATCTTAAATCAAACTTCACTCTGAGTTTTGTTTGCATACTACATTAAAGCATTTGTTTGCCATTGTTGTTTAAAGACAAAAATATACAGCAACTGTTAGTGAATCGAATGACGCAAATCAGAAGGAGAAGTATGTCAAATGGTGTCTCAAATATATTTTCCCTCAGCTCCACTTTGCTGCTTGCTCCCCATAACACTTGATTCCCTCAGAGGCCAAATCTCTCTCTACCGTGATCTTAACTAGATTCAACTGTGAGAGCTTCTGTAACTCTCTGGGTAAAGAATTCCAAATATTCAGTACTCTCTGAAAAATTTTCTTCATCTCAGTATATAAACTTTAAACTGTGCTTTGTGTACTAAATTCTCCAGCCAGGTGAAACAACTCCTCTATTTCTGCCTTGTCAAGTTTCTCCACAGTCTTGTATGTTTCAGTCGCTGTTCTAAATTCCAGAGTATCTGCCCTACTCAATGAACCTCATCCCAGGGACCGTTTTAGTGAATCTTGTCTATGCTGCTTCCAAGGCAAATTTTTTGTTCTTAGATATGGAGACCTGAACTGCACACAGTATTCCAGATGTGGTCTCTCCAAAGCCCTATACAACTTTTATAGGAGTTCCTTTTCTTGTACTTCAATTCCTTGGATTAAAGACTAGCATGCAATTTGCCTCCCTAATTGCTTGCTGTAACAGTGTGCTGACTTTCTATATTCCTTAGTGGAGTAGCTCCAAAATTTGTTTGAACATTGCTTGAAAAGTGTGAAACTTTTAAATGGTAAAAACTGGTCTCTAAACTTACTACCAAAGTGACTTGCCTCAAGTTTTGTGCATTATGCTCCACCTGTCGCCTTGTTGCCCACTCACTTAATCTGTCTATATTTCTTTGCAGCTTCTTTGTGTCCTCCTGACAGCTTACATTTCCACTTAGCTTTGTATTGTCAGATACGGTAATATTGTACAGTGTGTCTGTGTGACATTTTTCTATTGTTAAACAATGAATATTGGTGGCTGAGATAACACAGTATGGAGCTGGAAGAACACAGCAGGCCAGGCAGCATCGGAGGAGCAGGAAAGTTGACGTTTCAGGTCTGGACCTAAGTTCAAAAATTGGCCTGCTGTGTTCTTGCAGCTCCACACTGTTATCTCTGACTCCAGCATCTGCAGTTCTTGCTATCTCTGAATATTGGTGGCCTCTGCGTTTAATATATGAGGAGAAAGCTGTGCACGTAGTGTCGGTTGGAATCAATAAGTATTACTGTTACTTGATTTGCCATTTGTGTTATGAAAATACAGATTTATGTATCAAAGTATGACTGAAAATAAATTGAATCTTAGTAAAGGCTCTTTTTTGGATGTAACCATTTTGACTTATACTTTACCTCCCTTACACGTTTTAAAATTGTAAATTGCTTCAATTGCACTGTTACACTGGTTCTTATCAACAATGGAGCAGATCAAAGCAGTCACACTTGACTAAAAATTAAATTTCTGATAGAAAGCAGGAAAGGAGAAACATTACAGGGTATTTTTCTTAAAGCCATTTTGGCATCTTCTGTATGTGCAGCTGATTTTTTTTTTTAACTTTGCCTCTGTTATTTTCAATCTATATGCACAAGAGGAATTCAAAGAAAATTCTGGGTTACAAGGTATGGACAATAAATGAAGCTTTTCTTGAACACCTCTGCATCCCTGGAATAACCAGACAATAAAATGTATTTCTGTGACTTGTGCAGCTGAATGATACAATTGTGGCAAATTAAGTTCTTAACACTTAACGGTATAAGCTCACCTTTTATTTTGTAACCCAAATTTTATTGTGTAATTGAATGAAATGTATTATTTCCTCTAATCAAAAAGTGAAATGATTGTCTTCCGATAATTTGTACTGTATGATGTATTTGAAGGGATTTTTTATTTGTAAATTAGGATATCTTGGCATTTGGCTGTAGTAAAAACTTGCATGTGTGTACAATACTATACTTATCATTTTTTAAAAAAAAAATTCAAGGCACATCGCAACTGGAAATGGATAAAGAAATAATTATCATGTCATGGAATGTCAGATTAGAAAAGCTGAGCAAATATTTCCTTCCAAAGATTGGTTATGGGAAGATGTTTAAACAAATGTAAGGCGGAGAGATACATGGATTTGTGGGCAGGATAGAATGAGTTCTGGAGCAATAGACTAAAGTTACTGTAGGAATGACCTCCCGGGTGAGGGATCAATTGTTGATAGGTTCACAGAATCATAAACATGTACAGCTGGAGAGCACTGCAGAAGATGAAATGAAATTGGAAGAAAACAACGCACCTTTCTTAACCTCAAGATGTCCCAAAGTGGTTCACGGCTAGTGAAATATTTTTAGTGGAAGGAAATTGGGAACCAATTTGTGCATAACTGAGTAAGACTTATTTGTTCATGCACATCAATCCCTTTATTATAAAAGCTAACAAAATATTTGCTATCTTAGTTGCTTTTTGTAACTAAATGTTAACTCTGATTTGTGTACAAAGGCACCTAGGTCCCTCTGAAATGTGAACATTTTCTAGTTTCTCAGTTTTTTTTTCTGTTTTTTTGGTCTGTGTTGTCATATTCTTACTCTCATTAAATCTACGTACATGCCGCTGCAACTTCTTCGCATTGTCCTTACTGCATAGTTTCTCACAGTGGTGTTTCTTCAGTCAAATTGGATGAATTACATTCCATATCTTTACCCATGTCATTAATATAGATTGTAAATATTTATATTCCAAGTATTGATCCTTGTGGCTTTCTGCTAGATGCAGGCTGCCTGAAAATGTGCCATTAATTCCTACTCTGTTTCAGTCCGTCATCCAATGCTAGCTATTATGTGATCTATAGTATCTTCTTGTGTATTAACTTGTCAAATGCTTTTTAAAAAAGTCTGAATACCTAGCATCTACTGGTTTCATTCTACTCTTATCTTTTTCCACTATTATGTCCTCTGAATAAGCTCTAACAAATGTGCAAGAAAATTTTCATAAATCTAGTGACTGCTTAATCTTGTTATGATTTCTAAATGCATTGTTACCATATCTAAAATAATCAGTGCTAGCATTTGCCTATTACTGATGTTAAGCTAACTGGCTGATAAACTGTTTTTTTGTTCCTCCTTGCTTAAATTGTGGGGCGTCCCTTGGAAGCTGTTGTATAGGAATTCAGGAAGCCCAACACCAGTGCTTTTGTTATTTCTGCAGCTGTTGGTTGAGTGATAAATGTTGGATAGGACATGGGGTGAGGGGTGGGCCATGTAACCAGGGCAATTCAAATGATAATGTCAGTGATGTGAACTTATGCAAGACAGCTGTATTTCAGACACATTTAATTTTTGTAAGATATGGCTGGGCCACCTTCATGGAAGGCACTTGAGAAAAACACTCTGGTCTAGATAACGGTTTTAGAATAACAGTTTTAGAAGAGGAGCTGAAATAAGGACAGAAGTGGGACTGACTGCAGAGGGCAAATTGCATGATTTTGAAAGAGGGGTTATGGGATTTGAAGTTCCATGTAGGGCTGAATAGAATATCAAAGTTAATTTTCTGAACGGGGAAAGGCTTCAGAAATCTGAAGCACAAACTGACTTGTGTGTTGTAGTTCATGTATCTAAAGGTTAACATGCAGGTTCATTTGGCAGTTTGGAAGGCAAACACAGGTGTTTGCATTCATTTCAAGAAGGCTAGAATGCAAGAGCAGAGATGTACTGCTGAGGTTGTATAAAGCTCTGGTCAGACCGCATTTGGAATATTGTGAGCAGTTTTGGGCCCCATATCTAAGGAAAGATGTTCTGGCATTGGAGGAGGCCCAGAGAAGGTTTACAAGAATATACCGTGGATGAAGGGCTTGTCTTATGAGGAGCAGTTGAGTGTGTAGTCAACGAAACTTAGAAGGATAGTGGTGTATCTAATTGTAATTTACAGAATACTTACAGGCCTAGATAGAATGGATGTGGAGACGATGTTACCACTAGTAGGAGAGAATAAGACCTGAGGGCACAACCTCAGAGTGAAGGGACAGCCCTTTTAGAATGGAGTTGAGAGAGAATTTCTTCACCTAAAGGGTGGTGAATCCTTGGAACTCATTGCTGCGGAGGGCTGTGGAAGTCAAATCATTGAGTGTATTTAAGACAAGTTCTTGATTGTTAAGGGGTTCAAGGGTTATGATGAGCAGGCAGGAGAATGGGATTGAGAAACATATCTGCAATGATCAAATGATGGAGCAGACTCAGTGGGTCAAATGCCTAATTCTGCTCCTATATCTTATGTTCTTATGATCTGTGGTCTTGTGTGGTTAAGTTCACCTGACAGATAACTTTGGCAGGGACTTAACTGATTAGCAATTGATTCTCCTAGGATAGGGATCTAAAATTTTGACTCAGTTGAGTTTCAGGTGAAAAATGTTTATGATGTGTTTTGTGTATCACCAGATTTTTATGTGCAAAGTATAGAGCTTGAGCTTCACTTTGCATCTCAATACATTTGTTAAAATGTCGCTTCACTACATTTGACTAATTTTTCTTCCTGGGTAACTATTCACTAGCGCTCTGTTTTCAGTTATGAAACAACCAAAAGTTCATTTTGGAATCAAAGATGCATTTAGAAAACTGTTGCTTTGGTGAGTTGAGTGCTAATTTACCTCAGCAAAAATAATGCTGTACCTTGTTTAGTTCATGTTTCAATTGTTTTGTACAGCTGAAACATGACTTGCCAACTTTTATATTCAATGCCCAGACTTACGAAGGCGAGCATGCTGTATGCTGCCTTTACCACCTTATCCAGTTGTGTTGCGACTTCTAGGAAGCTATTAACTTGTATCCCCAAGATTCCTCTGTATATTAGTGCTCCTAAGGGTCCTGTCATTTACTGTATACTTTCTTCTTGCATTTGACCTTTCAAAGTGCATCAGCTCCCAATTGGCTTGATTGTCTGTCCAACTGATCTTTTTCCTGCTCTATTATTTAACCATTTTCCTCACTTTCCACAACTACACCAATTTTTGTGTCATATGTGAACGTACTAATCAGACCATGTAAGCATTTTATTTATTAAAAACAAAGATCTGTCTGAGGCCATGAATAGTGAGGAGAGAGGAAGTAAGTGAAGCAGTGATTTCCCTGTACTTCACTCGATCTAGTTTACTATATTCACTGCTCACATTGTGGTCTCCTGTACATTGCAGAGATGAACGCAGGCTAGGTCACCACTTTGCAGCACACTTATTTTCAGTCCACTAAAATGATTCTGAGCCTTAGTTGCCTGCCACTTCAACACCACTGTGTTCCCTGTCCAACATTTCTGTCTCCAGCTTGCTGAAGCGCTGCAGCAAGCCCAAGCTCAGCACAAGGTGGAAGAACAACATTTCATTTTTCGCTTGAGAACGTTGCAGCCATCAGGTCTCAATATCGAATTCAGTAACTTTAGGGCCTGAGCATCATCTTCCATGTCGTCCTTCCAATCTCTACACATCAAGGTTTGTTATCATATGGGCTACTGCCATAACCAACTCAGTGTAATCTACTAACAGTCCCCATTAGCAGTCATTGATTCTCCCAGGCTGACTATTACCCATTCCTTTATTTGCTGTTCTCTCTCTCTGGGCACCATCTCAACCCATTATTTATCCCCCCCGCCCCGATCATCATCTTGTATACCAACCTTCTCTCAACTACAGTCAGTTCTGAAGCAGGGTCACAGGACTTGAAATGTTAATTATGCTTTCTTTCCACAGATACTGCCTGACCAATTGATTGCAACCAATAGTATTAACACTATGCTTCCCAAATTATTTTCCAAAATGACCCTAAATGCGAACAGAAACAAAACAAAGGTGCATAGAAATATTCTGTATATAATCATTAACATTTGCACATTATGGATCAACATAAACCATGAATTTTGGCATTTAAGACCACCCCAATGCTTCTAATGATTTTACCTACGTATGTTATATGGCTTCTCTTCCACTACAAACCACCAAGCCCAGTTCCCACTGCCACCCCATTACCATTTCTTTTGATCTAGTTGCTACAATCTGTGAAACAGTCTCGGCCCAGGGAAAGAAGCCTGTAGAACAAGCAGACGAGCAGAAACACACAGCAGAGTTTAAGCTGCCTATTCCTAGGTCAGCCGTGTGAGTTCCCCCCTGCATACAATTAGTGTACCAAGTCAGTGCCTGACTGTGCCATGCTATGTGGCTCTCACCTGTAGAAATGTTTCATGGGGTACTTTGGATTCACCATCCATTCCTTTGTTTGACCACATCAATCCTGTGGATCCAGGTTTATTTCTACAGCGTCTCCTCTCTACTGGCCCCATCGCAGTCTTGGAGGAGGGGGAAGCTCATGATCGCAAACTCCGTGACCCCGATAGGGCTGCAGCCCTAATGTCCACTTTATGAATCTCCCATTTAAGAATACATGCTTATGTTGTTGCATGAAAAATAGAATAAGTTAGTAAAAGGTTCATCTGTATTTTTATTTTAAAAATACAACACTCATGTTGATGCCTACCCTGATCAATGCAGGTAGGAGTTTCGACAAGATATGCCAGCTGGCAATCAGACCAGCATACCCTCTTCAATGTATTGACACTCTTAGTATGACCCCCTTTGACCTGCTTCTTTGGAAGTACTCTGAAAGTACTCAACATTCTGAAACTATTGCATTTTAAACTTATCTCTCTGGATTGCTTTGGCTTTTGTTTCTTACATCACCGTCAATATCAAATTTTGACTTTGAACATTTTCATGTGTTCATCCTTGCCTTGAGATCAAAAGCACCTGGCTAAATGAGCAAGAAAACCTGTTCAGTAATTGTGCCGTCTTGTAACTGAATAAGGTCCCATTTAGTCTTCAGATGTGGTAGAGCATCATGTAAGACAAACTTTAACTAAAGCTGCTGAGTTAATTTGTTATAACAAGCATGGGGCTGGATGAACACAGCAGGTCAAGCAGCATCATAGGAGCAGGAAAACTTGACGTTTCGGGCCTAGACCCTTCATCTTATCTCTGAGTTAATTTGTTAGTTGGTGTTTGAATAATAATGAGGCTAAGGAAGGTAGAATCAACAGATAGGTAGCTGGCAGGAAAGTGGAGTTCAAGCTAAAGATCTGCCCTGGTCCTAAACGGTGGAGTAGGCTTGCTGAGCCTATGATTTACTCCTGCTCCTGTTTCTTCTTGCTGTGTGCTGTAATGTGGTTTTGTATTTGTGGTGAAATGTTTTGCTTAGTTGATTTTATAAGCAGGCAAAATAATAGAATAAAGTCCCAAAACGAGCTGATCCTATGTAAATGAAAGTGTTCTTCCTTTCACAGTGAAGTATCAACTGGTTTCTTTTGAAATTTTTAGATCTCTTGGAGCCTGTGGTTTTCAAGCTGCTTTTCATGTATTTTGAATGGAATAACTTGTGCTGGAAATAAGAATGGAACATCCATGTGCTAGAATTAAATATCTTTTTGAATGGCTAATCATAGCTATTGGCCATTGTTTTGAGGCTAAACACCTTCCCATCATGCATTTAAATGACCTCCTATCAGCTTGTGGATGGCCAGTTTAAGAACGGATTGTTGAGCATGGACTACTAGCTTTCAGCAATGCTTCTGCTCAAAATACACGCTAAAACAGTTCATCTGGGTTAAACCTATAGAGAAACAATAGACCAGACCAAGTAGGTAACAGCCTGGGGTATGGTCTTTTGTAAGATAATGCAGAGGAGCAATAGAGGGTCAGCAAGGTTGGAATATGGTCCAGTTTGTTAAGATATGGCTTTAGGGACAGATGAAGTAGGAAACTGAGGAAATTTCCTTGGACTGAGGTGTAGTCATAGTGAGATTGGAAGCTGGGGAAGAGGAGTGGTGGTGAGTTTTCAGGCAGATGAAATTTAGTGATTTGTTAAATGTTTTACTCACCAACTGAACAGAGGAAATACAGCTGATTGGGAAACTATGAAACCATCTGATGGTGCGAAGCAAATTCTTTGCTGGTTAATGGCACTGTTAGAATTATTGTTAGAGCACTGCTATAGCATGGCAGGGAATAGTTAAGTAACACTTCCAACACGGAAATTTCCATTAGAAATGTTTAGATGTGCAGCCCTAAAATGGTACATGTAATCATTATGTCTTTAACTTAAAGAAGTTCTGCATAAGGTACAAGTACCACAAAAGCAACTTCATAAATTTTATGCAAGAAATATTGATATTTCAAATTAAATGTGAATGGCACAATTGAAAATCTGCAGATGAGCGATCCGAATGCAAACATTATTTGAACAGTTTAACATTGCTGCGGTTCATGTTATTGTCAAATTTCCATAAATTGAATCATTGTGTTTTTGGGGGATAAAAGTTGTACATAATGGACATTAATCATTTTAGGTACTGAGGGTTTAAAGCACAAAGGACAGGATGTTGTCAGACTGCTACTTCTGCATTGTTAGGGATGCATCCATCCTGACTAATGGAGAATATTTTTATGATTGTGTATTTCTGATAAAGGGTCTAGGCCCGAAACGTCAAGCTTTCCTGCTCCTATGATGCTGCTTGGCCTGCTGTGTTCATCCAGCCCCACACCTTGTTATCTATGAAGATTGGCTGGTTGGTTGACAGTGTGGAAGAAGGTCTTGGTTTCAGGAGGATGTAAATGGATTGGTCAGATGGCAGATCAGTGGCAGATTGGATTTAACCTGATAAGTGTGAGGTAATACACTTTTCAACAATACAAGCCTCAATGAATGACAGGACATAAGCTTAGAGGAGTAGAGGGATCTGGTTCTCAAATCTCTGAAGATAATAAGGCAGGTTAATAGGGTAGATAAGAAGGCATACGGGACACTTGCCTTTACCAGTCACGACATAGATTAAAAGAACACAGAGGTTATGTTGGAGCTGTACAGAACCTTGGTTATGCCAAAGCTGGAGTATTGTGGACAGTTCTGGTCTCTGCAGGAAGATGGAGGAAATGCAGAGAAGATTCACCAGGATGTTGGCTTGAAATAGAGCAGTTTAGCTATGAAAAGAGGCTGGATAAGCTCAGGTTGTCTTCAGAGCAGAGAAGGTTGGTGCGGGTGGGGTTAGAGACTTGTATATAAGATCATGAGCATGGACAGGGTGAATAGGCAGCAGCTGTTCCCCTTAGTTGAAGGGTCAATAACAAGGAGGTATAATTTTAAGGCTTAGAGGGGAATTGAGGAAAAGTTTTTTTTTCCACCCAGAGGGTGGTAAGTGTCTGGAATTCACTGCCTGGAAGGCTAGTTGAGGTGGGTGATCTCACAGCCTTTAAAAAAGCACCTACATGAGCATTTGAAACATCATAATGTTGAAAAGTTTGGGACTAGTGCAGTTTTAGCAGTACAGATTCAATGGCCCAAAGGACTTGTCCTGTACTGTATCACGCTTTGATCTCAGCTGATGGTAATACTGAACAAATCAGATCCCAGAATGGAACCTGGCTGATAGATGATAAGTTTTATTTTTATTTCTATTGTAGAGGTTAGTTACTGTAGATGGTTAGAAGACACTGCCAATGTACATTTAACAAAGAAACTCAAGGCTATTACACACAAAAATGAGCCGTGTTGCACTATTCAAGAACCTCTAAAATGGTCTTACTCAACCTTTCTACCTACAGAAACAAATATTTGGTTTTCCATGTTCGTTCACCCTTGCGTCTATGAAAAATCTCATTGTTCGGCTGGCAATGCTCTATGCATTCATTCAGTACCATTTCTCATTAATTGATATCTCTGCCTGACACCCTTGAACAAGCTACTAATTCAGCTCACTATCAGGTATGTTTCCTTAAACTCACGTTTCAATCGGTCTTGTAGGATATCTTTTTTTTGTGACACCCTCATAGCCTTCTGCTTCCAGAGTTTTCTTCTGAGCAGCTCAGCAGATCTTTGCTTGCCATGTTTGCTCAGGCAACTGATTACAATATCTCCACTGTTAAGGTCCTCTGTTACTAAATCTGTTTCTCTTCGAATTAAGAGATAACAAGGTGTAGAGCTGGATGAACACAGCAGGCCAAGCAGCATCAGAGGAGCAGGAAAGCTGACATTTCGGGCCTGGACTCTTCTTCATCCAGATCTACACCTTGTTATCTCAGATTCTCCAGCATCTGCAGTTCTTACTATCTCTTTTCAAATTAACCTGCTTTTAGGCAACTATCTCCCTGGCGAGCATGTTCATCATTGAACTAATATCACATTCTTTGGAAATGCTGTCATTTGTTCATTGTTCAAAAATGACTTTCTGACCCCTTTCCTTGGAAAGAAAGGTCAGTTCTTCACAGCACCGAAATATAAAATCCCTTTCTCTCCCATGTTAGAATCTAAGCTCTTAAACAATAATAATATATAACAACCCTTCATAGTTCTCCACAGGGGAAAAAATTGAAAGGTATCTTTGAGAAGCTTCTCGTTTTGATGACCATTTCTTCTTATTACTATTTCTATTTATACAAATTTTATTTGGTTAGTAACAACACATACAAAGGCATACAGTTCTGGTCACCATACAACTGGAAGAATGTGGAGGCTTTGGAGAGAGTACAGAAAAGGTTCACCAGGATTTTGGCTGGTTTGGATGATATTAGCTGTGAGGAGAGATTGGACAAATTTGGTTTGTTTTCACTTGAATGTTGGAGCTTGAGGGGCAACTTGGTAGAGGCTTACAAAATTGAGAGGCGTGGATAGCCAAAGTCTCTTTCCCATGGTAGATGTATCGATTGTTAGGAGACATAGGCTTAAGGTAAAAAGGGGAAGTTTAAAGGAGATGAGAGGAAAGTTTTTTGCAGTCCCTGGAATGTGCTGCCAGAAGACATGGTGGAAGCAAATACAATAACAGCGTTTAAGAGGCATCTTAACAGATATATGAATAAGTAGGGAATAGAAGGGTACAGACCGCATAGAGGCAAAAGTTTTTTTGGTTTAGGAAGGCATCATGCATTGGCACAGTCTTGATGTGCCAAAAGGCCTGTTCTTGTGTTGTACTGTTCTTTATTCTTTGACTTTCCATAACCATCATATTCCACACAAGCCCAATTTGACCATACAATTAGTTCGCTGTGTATTTGTTCTTGATAAATCATCTACTATGATATTTTCTTTTCCCATTGTGTAAACGATTAGTAAATTCAAGGAAATGTCAGATTTTTATAATGCAATTTTGCTAAGAAAATTAATGGATTGTGGTCTGTATAAATGACATTTCCTCTTATTACTATAGTAGTTAGAGTTGTTAGACTTGAAAATGTTGTAAAGCAAATACCAATCTGAAAGTCCATCTTCCCAGTGTTGACAATTTCCATTGGTATGCGTTCAACTTGTGTGAAAATAAATGACTGGTTGCTTGATTCATATTTGGTCTTCCTCCAATAAGAAACTACACCAAAATTGACATTGCTGACATCGATACAGTTTAATTGGTTTTATATAATCTGGTGCTTCTGAAATGGTGCAGTTGTCAGTACAGTTTTCAAGCTGTCAAAGGCACTCTGATATTCCTGCAACTATTTAAATTTCTTACCTTTAACAAACTTGACTAAGGATCTGTCAGTGGTGAAACTTGGCATGAGCCTCCAATAAAGTCCACTTGTTGATTATGTGGCAAATTTTCTTGTTTCGTCTTGGGTGCTGGAATTTCCAAGAAAATTGTTACTTTTGCTTCTTTTCGTGCTACTTGTCCTCCTCCCACAGTGGCCCAAATAAGTTTTTGCTTTGGCAAATTGATTTTCAGCCAAGTTTCTGAGCAAATTAGGGCTGGTAACCAAACAAGCAATTCATTCAAGTGTTGTAAATGTTCTTCCCATAATTGTGTAACTTTGCAGTGATCTTGTTGGTTAATCATTAAAATGCTGTTGTTGCTTTTTCCATTCTGAACAACATAATTTTACATTTATTTATCAGAGGATTCCTTTGGCTGTGTGAGTTAATGGAATTTGCTAATATCCCTTCGATTTAGTGCATTTTTAAAAGAAACTGTGCTTGTCCAATCCTTTCAACATAATCCACCAATCATGCTGTGAATCTGCTTTCATTACTGTGTTGACTTTACACGCAGTCAGTGTGATTCATTTGGTTTCACCACCCTTGCAATATGTAAACGCCAGCAATAGTTACTCAGTTCAGTGATGTCATTGTCCATCATAAACTTTCTGTCATCCTTCGATTAGGCTAACTTGTCTGGCTACTAATGTTGCCCTAAGGATGGTGTCACCTTGACATTAACATCATTTATGGTCGAAGGTGCTTTTCCTAGTCTGTGGTTGCTTTTGTAGGTTATATCACAGGAAACTAATATTCCAAACAATATTTTAGGCAACTCTATATTATCCTTTCTGATTTACTGGAAAGTCCAATTCAGAATTTTCAACCTCTTATTGATATTCAAATTACTAATAGGTGTATTTCACTCTATTACTTCAACTGCAACAGGTGTCTGTTCTGACTCTCTTCCATTTCTAATATCGCTTCAACGTAATAACATGACACACTCACTACATACTTTACATCATTGTGTTTATTTGTGATTTGATAAGGTCCTGTGAATGTCACTTTAGAATGAACAAACCTGGAAACAAAGGTTTTTTTTCCACAAAAGGCCTGAACGTGGTGTGTCTGCAGATTCATTTGGATCCACTTTTGAAAAGAACCTTTGATTTTTAGGTCTTTTCAGTTTTTGGATGTGCAGGTAAAGAAAACATGACCTGTGGCTGATCCCAAAACTAATTAACCTTACTATCAAAAGAAGCAAAGTAAAAGAAATGTATAAATTATATAAATGGCAGTATCTTTCTTCTAAATTAGGTAGCATGACAGTTGCTCCTCTTTCCCTGGATAACTATTTCAGATGTATGTAACTTACAGTTGAGAAGTTCATACTCGAATATGCAGAAATGTTTCTGGAATCTTGCTGGTAATTCCAGTGCTGCTACTCTCTGTGTTGTAAACTATTGTAATAAGTGAGCAGCATTCCTGTGATGGGGAGCTCCCACCCATTTTCCATGATCTGCTGAAAGTGTTCGCTAAAACAGCCCACACCCAATAGGGGAGAAAAGATCCAGGTGTAACTGTCAGTCAGCTACTCATCGTGGTACGTCTCACAATTAACCCCACTTGTAATTCCTATGGCAGAGCAGAATTAACTCAAATTCACCTGGAGAATAAAACTGGACCATTCTTTTCCTCGACTCTTTCTTATCTTAATCAGCTGAGTTATTCAGGAAAGACCGCTACATTTGTACAGATTGTTGTGGCTGGTGAAAAGGGTTAATTTTCAATCTTTCTTTATCTCTCGTTTTTGGAGGACAGAGAACGCACATGCATTCACCAGCACTGTTGAACATTCATAGTTTTGAGTGCGAGAGCAGGTTCAAGGGCAATATAGTTGACACCTCCTATTTCTAATGTTCTTATGTAAAATTCTAGTTAAAGTAATCAACAAATGCTTCAATAGTAGGTCAGTGACCACAGCAAAGTTGGAAAATCTTTAAACATTCTGGTGGTTTTCTAGCTAATTACAGCATCATTAATTAAGTAGTAGTTGAGTAATCAGGTAACATTACTTTTAAATGAAACTTGATTTGCTATTTAGGCAGTCCTTTTTTAAAAATTTATCCATAAACTGTCAATATTGCTGGCCAGGACCAGCATTTATTGTCCAACCCTAATTGCCCAGTGGGCAGCTGAGAATCTATCGCACTGCTTTGGTCTGGAGTCACATAGGCCAGGCCACGTAAGGAATACAGATTTTCTTCACTAAAGGATATTAGCGAACCAAGTGGGCTTTTCCAACAACCAACAATGGTTTCATGATTATCATTAGATCTTTAATTTCAGATTCTTCGTTGAATTCAAATTCTATTATCTGCCATTTGAACCCGGGTTTCCAGAACATTAGTTGAGTTTCTAGATTAGCAGTCTAGCGATTAATACCACTTGGCTATTGCCTCCCCCACAACTTTTACTTTGTAGAAAAGTAAAACTAATAGGCTTTTAAAGATTTTATATTTAAATTAATTTCAAATAAAAATCTCAGCACGTTAGTTCCATATAAAGGGCAAGTATTCTGGACTAATTACACGATCGTGTTGCATTGTTAATCACACTAGGTATGTTTTATCATGGACCAGCTTCAAAATGTGGAAAATAATATGTATTTCAGTACAAGTGACCTATCTTTATAGCTTTGTAGCTTTTCAATGATTTTCATGTGTTCAATATTTTTAGTGTTGAGTTTAAAATGGTATTTTTACAGTATAGCATTCAGCGTTGCCATAAGATTTCAGATGTGGAGAGTTCTTTCTGTTTGCCAGACAATTTAAGTACCAAATTGGACCATGGAAATCATGGCATATATTTTGCCAGTTTGCTAAACATTTAAATTACAAATAAGAATTGCTGTTCAATTCTGATGCTTCTATTAGGTATCCCTGCCTTACTGTTTCTGCATGAATCGGGAAAGGCTTTTTCATCTGTGGTACAGATTTCTGCACATGTTGATTTTATTAGTTCCTGCAATTTAATCCTCTTGGTAGCAAATTTCTTGGCTCAGGTTGGTCTTAAATTTGCCATTGATATCATGTACTTGAGCGCACATGGAATACTGCTTCAGCAGAAAACAATTTGAATTGAAATTTTTCTTGGGCCCTCACCCGTATTTAATCTAAAGTCATAGGGCATTTCCAGCAACAGCATTCTCTGCATGATAAGCTTGATTGTCATACTATCCATATCCTGGGTAATTACTATTAATGAGAAACTGAATGGGATCAGCCATATAAATACTTCAGCAAAAAGAGCTGGTCAGAGACTCTGAATCCTGCAAGCAGGAGCTCACGTGTTGACTGCACAAAACTTGTCTACCATCTATAAGGCATAAGTCAGGAGTTTGAACGTTAAACCTCTGCCTTTTGGACCAAAGCAAAAGTATTAGAAACTTACCTTGCATATGAGTATCTGCAATAATTGTGGAATAGTTAAAGCTAATAAAACTTGAAATTGTAAATCTGTCATGTTCATTAAAACCTTGATGCAGTAGTAATGTAAAAGCAATCATGGAGCTTTCAGTAGGTAGTTGATGAGTTTGGCAAAAGATTACATGTCAGATGGGTATATTGAATCATTTGCCCTGTTAAGATGCAGATTATCTTACGTTTGCCATTCAGAGATAATGCGTGAAGGATAGCACTTTGATTTGGTATTATAAAAAATGGTGAACTGTCTATCTACTTGAAACCACTTAACAATTAGTTTTAATTATTAAACTAAGTTACTGCAAGTGATGTTTTTTTCTCTGGTATTCAATGACATTGTTACCATGGATGTACTAAACTCATAAATAATGAAACAGAACCTTTTCCATTGAGTAGCTTATCAGATAATCGGATCACTGGAATGTGTGCTGTGCAAGTTTTAATGGATTATGGTTGCTATGCACGTAGCTTTCTTTTTGTGCTTTACATGTTCTGCTTTTGAGATTTTGTTTTTCACTCGCTGTTTTGGTGGTGTTGTATTTTTTGTATTTCTTTCAAGTATAGTGTAAATGTGTACTTGAAAGCACAGCTGTCACTGCAAGGATACAATTCCCATTTCTGTCTTGAATTGCAGCATCAGTGGTTTGCGTTGAGTTGTTTCAGATGTTATGGTATGCAATAATGGTGAGGCTATCTTCACTTGTCAGCGTAGCTGTCAGATTTACCCTGCAAATTCTCATGTCTTTGCAGGTGTGGTTAACCTCAAATCTAGAAGTTGCTCACCAGTAGAATGGTCGCTGAAAAGTTAATATAGTTTGAACCTGTGGCAATTATCCACCACTTTCACACTAAAAATTGCTAGGGAAATGCATTCAGAAGTAAGCTGGCTGTTACTGGTTGCTGGCTGACCTCCCAAGATTGGATGATCACTAACCTACAAGACTGCCTGGTTGACTGAGGTGGTATTTGCTCACGTAATGTGTAGAATGAGAGAGTGCCTTGTGATTAAACTTATGAATAAGAATATAAAATCTTTTGAAAAAGCTAGAGTATCTGGACTATCTTCATGGAGTGGCAATCCCTCCACAAGATGACTAGTGACCATGCTGTGGCCTGGCAGTTTGGTCAGTGGGAGAGGCATATCCCTTTAGGGCTGGTGCACTGCTAACTTCCCCCTCCAAGTCTGCTGCCAAGAGGCTGCCGCTATCATGTCTGGCTGCTATGGGATTTCTGACTGCCAATTGGAAAACTCAAGTTTCTATTGGCCCTTTTAAATGTCTTATCTGCATCACCATTCAACCATCGACTTCTGAAATTATCTGCAGACAGAAACACGCTGGCAAACTAACATCACTCTGCGGCCAGTTTCTCAGCCCTCCTGCAGGGATCAATTATTCTGACTCATTTCTTTGGCCTTTCTATTATTATAATTAGTGTTAGTGAAGCATCTGGTAACATGGGGACAGTGAGGAATTGAGACGGGTGGTGGTGTGTGGAGTTGATGAAAAGAATGGGACCACATGGCAATGCACTGGCTCAGTGGTTAGCACTGTTGCCTCCCAGTGCCAGAGATCCAAGTTAGTTTCCACCTTTAGGCAACAATCTGTGTGGAGTTTGCACATTCTCCTCATGTCTGTGTGGGTTTCCTTCCACAGTCCAAAAATGTGTAGGCTAGGTAGATTGGCCATGCTAAATTGCCTATAGTGTCCAGAGATATGCAGGCTAGGTGAATTAGCCATGGGAAATGCAGGGTTACAGGGATAGGGTAGGTGGGTGGGTCAGGGTGGGATGCTCTTCAGAGCTTCAGTATGGACTTTTGGGCTGAATGGCCTGCTTCCACACTGTTGGGATTCTATGATTCAACTAATTACAGTCCCACTGAACTGGAAGATGTTGAAGAGGCCTTGGAGAAGTATGGTTTGTTAAACTGTCAAAAAGCCACAGACATGGCCTTGAAGGACAACGAAGGGACAGTTTATCTCCATCGTAGTCTTATAGGATGTCATTGTTAACTTTTAGATGAAAGCTGCTTCTGTGCTGTGGTGAGCATGGTAACCTGACTGGAGGGTTCCAGTAAAGATAAGCGCAGACTTGGGAGGTGACAGCATGTTGTAGGATTTTGGAAAGGAAAGGGAAGCAGGGGATAGGATCTGTCGTTTGCATTGTATTACAGGTTCTTTATGAAGAGAGGAATGAGAACAGCAAGTTTCAAGGAGACAGAAACAGGACCTGAGGACACAGAACCCTTAGCATACATACATGATTGGATGGTTAACAGTTTATTGTAAATATTTGCATGTATGTTGTTTTGCATCACATTAGTATTGTGAGCACGGTAATGCAAATAACATCATGTCATTATCTAGTATGTAGGAATTCAGAGCTGATGACGATCGTTGTTTAGAACTGTCTTTCTCACATAATTTGTAGAACACCATCAATAGCATTTCCCTGTACTTTTTAATTGTAAAGATAAATAGAGTTCTTCTGTCAGGTGTGTTGCCACTTAGCCAAGTAAATCAGGAAGTACTGTTTGAGTAAATCATATTGAAGAGGTAGTTCAGGTATTCTAAAACATCCCCAGTGTCTCTGAATTCCGACATACTAGGTAATGACATAACGATAATGTTTGGGTTTATCTGTTTACCTCAGATTCAAATATATACATTGATAGGGCATCCACAAGCTTCTGGAATAAACAGTTTAAAAGATTCAAAACATTTAGTGAAGAAGTTTCATCTGAATCCCAAATGTGAATTCCAGTTCAAAGTATGAAAGATCATATTTCTTATTTAATATTGTTTGGTGTAGCATCTCTTTCCATGACATCAATATCCTGATCTTTATGCTTTAGAAAAATACCTGAATTTTTCACTTTATCAACCACTTTTTTGAATTGAAATAACAAATCAGTGCAAATATCATTTCAGGTCAGGGTCCTCTGGAATAGTAAGAGGAGTAACTGTAGTGTTGTTTAAAAAAATACTGCTTCCTTGGCTGATAATTCTGGCCTCAAGTGTTTGAATTTCTTAATATCCCGAGGAACTGGGTAACTTGGTTTACTTCACAGAAAAACTTTGTAGTGATGTAAGCATCATATAGAATTATCACAGCAAAGTATATCTGTAATACCACTCAAACTCTGTCCAATGCATCTTGGAATAGATCCTTAATGGAGGTGATGCTATACTGTTGCATATAGCATCTCATTGAATTCCTGTAGAACCACGTCGAGCATCCTCTACATCCACAATGCTAGTGCCAAAATGAATTGCATGTCTACATGGATAGTAGAAGGCAAAGTCATGATCCCAGACCAACACAGTTAAGAGTGATTGTACTGTGTTCTTGACCTCAGAATCTGCCCTATTGTACGCTGCAGCAAAGTACTTTGCACCTTGCTGGTAATGGCCTTCACAGACACATCTTTTTGATACTAATTTGAATCTAATAGTGCATATGGTAAGTGGGATTGTCTACTCAAAACCCCTCTATCTCCTGGCTTTCTGTTCTTACGAACATCATTCCCTTGCATATCTGCCAATTGATGGAAACCCACAAGCTGGTTGAAACCATCCATGCCTCTCCTCAGGACTTATTAAATCTACCTACTGTTATCTTCCAGCTTGGTGTCTTTTTTTTTTGAGGAACTTTTCAAGATCTACAAGCAGAAATCACTTGGATGTTGAATGGGAAATAAATCTGCCAACCTGTTCCTTTCTGACAACTCCCATTTATCGAATGGCAGGCTGTACATTACCATGGCAAGACTGGTCCTTGCTAAATTTGTTCAGGGCAGGCCAAGAGCCTTGCACAGGAAATCTTGATGCTTGGGCCTCACTAAGGACCTCCTAGGCTCTAAGGAGCCTGTACGTGACAGACCACCATAAGTTCAGCAAATAAATAATACTGTTATGATCTTAGTTGAGGGTCATATTGTACAAATCCAATCCCAGACTGAAAGCCAGGTTTGATAAACCATAAGTTTTATTTTTGTAATTTGTTTACTGTTGTGGTCAGTTACTGAAAATACTCAATATGAGCCTGTCAGTGCACTTCTTTTTTAAAACAAAATCATGGTTCATTACCCTAAAAAGGGCAAAATAAAATGGACTGTGTTACATTATGCAAGAACTGATTAAAACAGTTTTAATACAAGTACCAGAAATAAAAAATTCTCCAAACTCAATGAAGACTCACCCAGCTTCCACTTGCAAGTCCCTTGTTTAGTCGACACAACTGCAGATTTCTTTTTGAGCATTCTGCATTCACTTGATGCTATCTCCTGAGGAGCATAAACAAGCTGCTAACACTGCTCGCTACTTAATATGGGTTCCTTAAACTCCTTTCCCACGCAGTTCTGTTTATGCAAATTTCCAGATAACCTGTTTCCACTCTCAGGTCTCAAAGATTTAACTGAAACAGTTTCTCCCCTTCTTAACATACAATACAGATAGTCCCTGGGTTGCAAACGGGTTCCATTCTTAACTATGTTTGCGGGTTAATTTGTATGGAAGTAGGAACGCAGTGCAGGACAATACAAAGTAGCTGTTCATAAGCATGAGGAAACGTTCACATGACGTTGATATTAATTTTAAAGGTCTATGCTTTTATAGAATCTTCCCCCATATGTACGAGCGTTCATAAGTGGTTCGTAAATTGGGGACCACCTTTTATAGATATACAAATCAAATATCAAACTGTGCATGGTTCTGGCTGCTCTTCAACTCAAGTTTACAAACAGTACTAACATCATGAATCTTCATGGCAATAAGCACTCTGTTAAATGTTTGAATTCCTGCTGATTTTTATAATTGAAATTTGGTACAATCAGAACTGCTTCCGGTGCATGATAACTCAGTATGGCACACCAAAATCAATTCCTAAAGCATTGTATTATGTTGGTTTGAACCTGCTTCTTTCACAGTTAAAGGTAAATTTAGGATGATTACTGAGAAATCTAGCTTCACCCACAAGAATCAATATATTGAACAGACTTCCATATACAATAATTCATGCAAAACCCTGTAGCAGCATTTATAGCAACTTGTATTTCTTAGTGTTTGCAAAGAAAAGAATCCCAAAACATCTCGGATAAATTGAAAGTATTGGACCCTGGGCCAAAAATTGAGTTCTTAGACGGTAGAGTCAAAGATTTGTTGAAGGTGTTGCGATTTCACGAAAGATCTTGAAAGAAGAGAGGTAAAGATATTTGAGGGAGAGGATTTCAGAAAATGTGACTTAAGGGGCTGAAGTTACAATTGCTGACAGTGAGACGGAGTGCCAGACAAGAGGTGAGGGTCAACATTTAGTTCGTTCAAGAAGGTTGCATGTCTGCTGGCAGTAGACGGGAGTGATGGATTGCAAATTGTATGCAGAGTCTTGAGTGAGCTGACAGTGTCTGGAAAATGGGCAATTGACGAAGAGAGCACAAATTTTAGTGGAATTTGAAAATTACAGTGACATGATTGAAGATTTTAGCTGCAGGTGTATTCCAATAGTGACACAAATACACAAATGCTGAATTCGAGAGGTCTCTACTGCATTTGTGGATGCTTGAATTTAGCCATTTATACATTTTACTGGTCATAACCATGTTTTTCTCTTGACTCTGTTTCTTCCTTAACTTCTGTCTTTTCCTTCCTTCCTTCAGCTTTTTACATTTTGGAAATATTGTGCAAGCATTTTTACCGAAGTCACAGCTCTCTTGCTGCCATGCTGCACTTTTTTTTCTGCTTTTTTTTTTAATTGGAATTTTCAATAAAGTTGACTCTGCAGGGATTCCTCATTTCTCCTTTGTTCTAGCAGGTCCTCCAGCCTATCATAGGCCTTCCGTTTGCTCTTGCCTTGTCCCATTCACCCCTTGCCTAAAACCTATTTCATCTCTTTTCATAGTTCTGATGAAAAGTCATTGACCTGAAAGGTTGATTTAGTTTGGATTGATTTAAATATTTGTCATCCTTTGCTAAGTCTACAGTAATGTTGATGTCATAAAATGTTGATGTTTACTGAATTCTGTTTTCTTTTAACAGAGGAGATAAAATCAGAAACCGAGAAACAAAGGTAAGCTATTGTTTCTTTAAAGCTTTTAATGTTTGTTCTAGATTTTTTTCATTGCATCTATATGCAGAGTGCCAAAGCAAGATATTTCCCATTATGTAAGATCTATGACTCCTACGTACCTGTAACATTAAAGTTTCAAACTACAAAACAAACAAAACCATTTTAAAAAATCCTTCACATTTAAGATTTTGTTCCTTTATATGCCAATTGCGATTGGATGAGTCACAAATTGCATTTTGCCAGCTTTTAAAAGGCACCATCTTGAATAATTGTTGAAAAATTTTCCTTTTTCTAGAATCTTCAGAAAGAGTAGAGATTATGCAAGAGGTGGTACATGAAGTGCACAAATTGGTTTTTGGGCAGATGTTGTCTGGAAAGCTCATTACTGACTTCTGGACTCAACACAACGTTAAACAATTTCAAGCCATAATCTCAGTTATTTCCTCTCCTTTGCATGTGTTAGTCGTAATATATTTGTAACTTCTCCCAGTTTTGATGAATAGCTCTTTTTTCTTGATAGTTGCTGCCAGACCTACTGATTATTTACAATGTTTTCTGCTTTTGTTTTATTTATTCCAACTTGCTTTTCTGGTTTTAATCAATCTTGTATCCTTGATACTATATTAGTTCCAACTCAATGAGCCCTAATTTCGTACATCAGCGTTTCTTGTGGGAGCTTTTCAAATGTCTTTGAAAAACTAAATATATTGCTTCTGCTGGTTTCCCTTCACTTTGCTGTTACATCCCTAAAAACCTAACTAATTTGTCAAACGGAATTCTTAACATCATCTTAAATGTGCCCAATCATGTTGTCACTTTTTGTTTTCTGTCATAATTTTCTTAACCATGAATTTCAGCTTTTATTTTGATGAATGTTGTCATCCTAATTGGTCTGAAATTTCCTTTATTCTCTCTCGCCCTCATTTCTTGAATACTTGGATTTGCTGCCTTCTAATCCAATGTGGCCATTCTCGAATCTGCTAAATTTGGAACACCTATGTCTCTGCAGCCACCTCTTTCAAAACTCTGTAGACTATCAGGCCAAATGATTTGTCAGCATTTAGTTCCATCAACTTCTCCAGCTCTTTTCTTTGCTTAATTTTTAAAATTAATTTTTTCAGTCTTCTTAGATTCTTGATATGCTTATCTGTGGTCTGTGTTTTGTGTTTCTCTGTGATGGCAAACACAAAATATTTATCTAATCTCTACCATTTGTTACCCTTGCCACCCATTTGGTAGAGAGACTCAGTAGGTCTAGCAGCATCAGTGGAGAGAAAGCAGAGTTAATGTTTCCAGTCCATTGACCTTTTGTCAGTGGGGTCAGTGGACCGAAACACACACACTGCTTTCTCTCCACAGATGCTGCCAAACCTGGTGAGTTTCTTCAGCAATTTGTTCTGTTTCGAATCTTCAGCATCTACAGTTCTTTGTTTAACTTTTGGTAGAGACCTTTGTCTGCCTTTCCTCTCAAATTCGTTGTATACAATTGCTGAAGGCAGCTGTAACGTGAAACTCCAGTGTCTGTTTTTGTTTTCTTCAAGCTATCATCCCATGACAATTTCAGCTAGAATATTAATTTCTCAGATGTCTAATGACTCCATAGCCAGGAATTCCAGTTGCACCCCCATCCAGAATTCTCAATGGCTTTGATTTGGATTTCATGAGATAGCTCCTTAAACAGAAACATTTGCAAAATATGTAGTTCATCGCAAAACTCTTATTGGCAACAATCAAAGCCTTCTCTTCTACACCAATGTTATCCTTAACTGTGATTGTATCATTTTTCCCACTGAGTTTCCATTTTGAATGGAATGTATTTTTTTTATTTGCTCATGGGATGTGGGCATCACTGACTAATCCAGCTTCTGTTACCTATCCCCCAAAGGGCAGCTGAGAGTCAACCATATTGTTGCGAGTCTGGAGTCCTGTGTAGACTAGACCAGATCAGGATGGCAGAGTTCCTTCCCTAAGGGACATTGGTGAACTAGATAGGTTTTTATGACAATCAACAGTTGTTGCACAGTTGCCTTCAGACTGACTCTGTCACAGACCAGATTTTTTTTTCAATTTAAATTTCACCATCTGCTGTGGTGGAATTTGAACTCCCCTCCCCTCCCCATTAGCCTGGGGTACAAAACTGAGTCTAGTGATATTACCACTACACCCTTGTTTAATGGTAGAGAATTACTATTTTTAGAGGAAATGTTCATATTGTTTATCCTGCCTTTTAATCTAATTTTCCAATCAATAAGATTTTGGAGTTCACCTCAATTGTAAGATCTATGTTAATTATCATTATAAACTGAGTTTGAGAGCCAATTCAAATGTTTCTTGGTCCAGGTTAGTTTTAGACTCATTCCAAGTATCAATATGTGTGGGGGAATAGTTGAGTCAGGAAACCTCACAACCTTTAAAAAGTACTTGGATGAACATTTGTGATGTCACTGCATTCAACGCTATGGCCCAAGTGGTAGAAAGTGGGGCTGGCCCAATGAAGTCATTTATGGAGTTCTGAGGAAGGGTCACTGGACCTGAAACGTTAACACTGATTTCTCTCCACCGATGCTGCCTGACCTGCTGAGCTTTTCTGTTTTTGTTTCTGATTTACAGCATCCACAGTTCTTTTAGCTTTTAATATGGGCCACTTATGGTGCCTGCCTAGATTTTATGTAGTGTCACCTAGTATTTAGCTGTCATCCCAAATGTTTCAGCTGATGCATCTAAATGTTCTTCAAAATCTGTCAGTATGTTTTCGTTAGTAGAATCGTGTGTGACTCTGAAATAACTGTTGATAACTATCAAAGCTCAAATTAACCTTACAAAGTTAATATACATAAGCCTGTTAAATACTTTGTTACAAGCCTAAACCATTTAAAACAGGTATTTTACTCAGACACAACTGTGTTCACTTCAAAAGCATTTTGACATTTGTTAGCTAAGTATATCTTAGCTTAAGCCATAAAACTGCAATAAGACCATAATCCAGTGGCCTTACTTTCAACCTGGGGCTTTCTGCCTTAAAGAAATTGTTTTATATCTAACCAAAATTAAACAAAATCTAATTTAATTCCTTACACGCTGAATTAAGTCAAAATAATTAATTACTGAAAAATAACTCAATCCTAAAAATCTACCATAGTCAACTCATCATAATTATTCGTCATAATTATATCATTTGCTTTACTGAAGTTTAGCACTCTAGTTATGCATGTCACCGTTCAACTCGAGGTGAAATTTTAGATTATGATTGCTATTCTCCAGAGGATCTTGTAATATGAAGTTACTAATTAACACTGTTTAAGATAGAACCAGAATGGGAAGCTATGATGTTATGAGACCATAAAATATAGGAGCAGAATTAGGCCATTTGGCCAATCAACTCTGCTCCATCATTTGATCATAGCTGATATGCTTCTCTACCCATACTCCTGCCTCCTCTCTTTAAGCCTTGACTCCGTTACCCATCAAGAACCCATCTATCTCTGACTTAAATGCACAAAATGACTTGACCTCCGCAGACTCTCCAGCAGAAAGTCCCACAGACTCACCACTGTCTGGTTGAATAAATTCCTCCTCATCTCAGTTCTACAGAGTTGTCCCTTGACTCTGAGGCTATCCCCTCGGATCCTAGGCTCTCCTCCTAGTGGAAACATCTTCTCCACGTCCACTCTATCCAGGCCTTTCAGTCTCCTGAAAGTTTCAATCACATCCAAACCCCTCACCGCATCCTTCTAAACTCCACCGAGTGTCAACTCAGAGTCTTCAACTGCTCCTCATATGCCGTGCCCTTCATCCCCAGAATCATTCTTGTGAACCTCCTCAGGACCCTCTCCAACACCTGCACGCCCTTCCTTAGATATGGGTCCCAAACTGCTCTCAGTATTCCAAATGCAATCTGACCAGAGCCTTATGCAACCTCAGCAGTACATCTCTGCTGTTGTATTCTAGCCCTCTTGAAATGAATGCTAATATTGTGTTTGCCTTCCTAACTGCCAACTGTACCTGCACGTTAACCTTAATAAAATCCTGAACTAAGACTCCCAAGTCTCTTTGTGCTTCAGATTTCCAAAGCAGTTTTAAAAATAGTATATGCCCGTATTCTTCCTACTGAAGTGCATAACCTCACGTTTTGTCACGTATTCCATCTGCCACTTCTTTTCCCACTCTCCAAGCCTGTCCAAGTCCTATGCAGCCTCACTGTTTCCTCAACACTACCTGCCCCATCACCTATCTTTCTGTAATTTACAAATTTAGCAACAATACCCTCATTTCCCTTGTCCAGATTGTTAATGTACAATGTGAATAGTTGTGGTCCTAACATTGACCCCAGTGGAACTTCACTAGTCATCAGCTGCCCATCCTGAAAAACACTTTATCCTTTACCCCTACTGTCTGCATTCTGCCAGGCAACAAACCTTCTATCCATGCCAGTATCTCTCCCCTAACAACTTTTCTTATTTATCGTTTTTGAGGTACCTGTCTCCAGTGCATTTCATGAGCAATTCCAATTTTATTTGTTCGGTTTGACCTCATTGGCATCCCAAATTTTCCATGCTGTGGAATTCCTTCCAAATATCTGTCTGTTCATGAGATGATTCTTAAAGCCAACCTTCTTGACCATACTTTAGTTTGTACCTTTTTTCCTTTTGCCTTATGTTTATGAAGAGATGGAAGTTTTTGTGTATTAAAAGCAATATGTAAATGCAGTTCATTTCACAGGGGTAGTCTATTTTCAAACGTCTGACTTACGAGCCCTTGCATGAAATGAAATAATATTGAGAATAACCTAGAAGTAGTCTTACCACCTGCTGTTTCTACCGAGAATACGTTGATAGAGAACAATAAAGAGAAAGTGATGTCTTTGTTTAAGAAATGCATGTATGAAATACAACTCGCCTATGCCGTACAGAGTCTGATGAGTCACTGCTGTCAACGAAATATAATCAGGAAGTAGCTGATTGTGCCCAATTAACTTGTTGCAATCAAAGATATCAGCGTACTACTCTTGCACTTTAAATAATAGTGTAGTGCACTAAAATAAATTGCTGAAATCTACACAATGGAAGCAATTTATTCAAATACACTGACTTGAAATGTTGGATGGCTGAAGTAATAGCATATGCATCACACTATTTAAGTAATCTTTTCATCATATAATAATCAAGCCCAAAAGGGGGCCCACTTTGCCCATCTGGCATATGCTGGAACTGATTTTTTTCCATCATGTATTTATCTAAGTTCTTTTTTTCAAGATATCAGCCTGGATTTGGTAGTTGGTGGCTAACTAGTAGCAATTAGTATTGATCTAGAGGGAAAACTTTCCACCCTTGCAATATGGATATCTCTTTTATGAATGTTAATTTTATTTTGGCACCAGTTATTAAGCATCTCTAGCATTTGGTAACAATATTATCATCAAGCAAACAGCACACAATCTCTTGAGGAATTATATCAAACCGCAAGGCAAGAAGTAACAAGCAGGATTTATCATTTTTTTAAATATAGCTTTACAGAAAATGAAATGAAGATTGGGGCATATACATGAGATTACGGTAAAATCATATTTTGTAATCTGGGGACCTGGGTTCAAATATTTTATTTTGATTTGATTTATTGTCGTCACATGTACCGAGATACAGTGAAAAGTGTTGTTTTGTGTGCTCGACAGGTGGATCCTACCTTACAAAGTGCACCAGGGTAGCAGAACAGAGTGCAGAATACAGTGTTACAGCCATAGAGAAGGTGCCATACCTTCTGTTACAGCCATAGAGAAGGAGAATATTTTGTAATTTTCTTTGCAGTTTATCACTTGAAAAATCTATGGAATTTCTTTGGTCATGTGGGCAAAATTCAGCATTACATAAATACTATGAGCTTTTTTGGACTGACTTTAGAATGCTAAAACAAAAAAATTTCATTTCATTCAACAAGATGTAAACGTTTAAAGGGTTTTTACACTGAGCAGTATTGCATACAGTGCTTTTTAATTAGCTTCCATTCGTGAGGATTTCAGCAGTGTGTCCTGTTGAAATCACTGACGGCAACATGAGATTTCTCTGTGTAACTCTGCATGTGGATGTCAAAAGTTGCTATTAGTTGTACAGAGCTATTATAGTGAAAGGTGAATATTATACTGTCACTACAAATGCAAAATCCAGGACCCAACTAAATCTGCTACCGCTTTCCTTCCAGGCGTGCATTTCACATCATCCCTTGCTTTGTCAATTTTGTTCTCCCATTTTGTAGCTAATTCATTACCTTACATCTGTTGTTTTACCAACTCTACTGCTATATTTCTCATTTTTTTCTCTATGAAGGAAGACTTACCATCATATTTGCACTATCAGTTCTCCCTTAGGCTTTTCTGTTTAAAGAAGGGCAACCACAATTTCTCTTGTCTGACCATGTAGCTGAAGTCATCCCTGATGCCACCCTAATGAGCTTTCTCTGTGTTCTCTCTGAGATCTAGATATTGTTCTTAAACTGTGATATTCCCAGTTGGACCTAGCAGTCCAGCTGGGTCTTAAATGATACTTTGTAATACTGTATACTTTTTACCCCCTCTTTATAAAGCCACGTATAGATTGTTAACAGCTTTCTCAACTTGTTCCTGCATATCGTACCATTTAGTTTACATTGCCTCTTCTCATTTTTCCCACAAGATGAATGACATTTAGGTGAGTTTAACACATGTAAGATATGATTATAGACCATGCAGCACTGGTCTTTATTTCAGAAACATTATGAATATTCACTGCATCAAAGATGTAATTACAGTTCGAATCATTACTTTTGAATTTATTCCATTAAGTTGCACTAATGAAGTAGTCATAGCTTTCATTTTCATTGTGTCTTTTTAATGCTATAATTGAAGTTGCCAAGGGCTGCATGCAAGCTTCTGTCGCTGAGTGATGCTTTGATTAATTCCAAATGCTGAAGCATTTATTTACTTTTCCCTTTGGGTAACAGCTGTTCGAATAAATGGTATTAGTGGCCACTCCAGACAGGCTTTGTCTTGTAAAATTGTCCTTTCAGTTTGCTTTTATTTTTTTCTTCTTTCTACGGAGGAGAAGTTAATAAAATGTAGGCAAGGAAGGAAAGCCAGTCGTAAAATAAAACCTTTTCAGGCCACCAGATTTTTTTTAAAGAATCTTCCTTTAAAATATGATTTTACAAAGCTGAAATATAATGTGGACTAATACTATAGTGCATCTGAACATTCTTACAGTCTTTTTTTTGGAAACAAATGTTGATAATGAATAATGTTTGTGTTTCATGCAGCCCTCCCCATTCAGAAGGAAAAGCTGTTTCTGGGACCTTGCCTCCAGTCAAGTCCAAGGCAAACTTTATTGAAGCAGACAAATATTTTCTCCCTTTCGAGTTGGCATGTCAGTCGAAATGTCCCCGCATAGTCAGCACCTCTCTTGACTGTTTACAGGTTTGTATTGCTGTACTCGGGTGTGAAGTGTAAACAAGTTGTTTGGTTGTAAAGAAGCTGTAAATAATGGCTCGCAAAATGAAGTTTTTTGTTTGCAAATTATATTGCAACGTTTGAAGCAGTGTAGCTATCTTTCTTTATTACCTATCAGAAATCACTGACGAGCCTCAAGTGCTAATTTTAGTAGAAAGCGCCATGCACAACAGTGTCCTCAGTAGCATCATGTGCTCAACATAGTGACGTTATTACCAATGAAACCTTTCAAAATCTTTAAGTTTTTAAAACATCTATTTAGCCTTCTTTTAATTGCCTCTGCCTTAAAGAAAAGAATGCCAGTTTCTGTAATCTCTTCACAAAGCAGAAATTCTACATCCCTGGTACTGTTATAGTAAACATCCTCCATGTTTTTCAAAACCTTGATATCCTTCCTATAATATGGTGGGTAGAATTGCACACAGTGCTCCTAGCTGAGGGGTAACCAGTTTCATGCAACATGGAACTCGTATTTGCTGGGCTAAATATATATGCATGTTGTATTATATGTTTTCAGTTGTAAATTTAGGATAACAATAGGAAAAGAGAGGATACTTAAAAAGAAAAATTGGCACTTCTATGCACTACCATATTCCCTGGCCAATATCTCCGTCTCAGGCTTGCTGCAGTGCTGTAGTGAAGCTCAGTGCAAGCTGGAAGAACAGCATCTCATTTTCCACTTGGGGATCATTTATCTTATCTATCTATCTGTTGCTCTTGCTCTCCGTGCTCTTGCCTGCTCTTGGCTCCATCACCACCCATCATCTACTCCCTAACCTTCCACTCTCCCACCCTGCCAGCCTTTTACGAGCTACAAACCGTTTTGAAGAAGGGTTACTGGACCCAAAATGTTAACTCTGCTTTCTCTCCATGGATGCTGCCAGATCTGCTGAGTTTCGCCAGCAATTTCTGTTTTTGCTGGCACTATAAGGTGTTACCAGAATCTCACAAGATGAAAGGGGTGAGGGTGGTAATTGTGGCAGATCCCCACCATCATTTTAAATTCTCTTTAAATTTGGGACTGTTGCCAGAGGACTGCTCAATTTAACAGAAACAGAAAAGTTTGTCAATTACAACCTAAGGTCAGTGGATGGAGAAAGCTTTATAAATAAAAGCAATCCAGGAAATATGTAGTTCAAAAATCAAAGGAAAGTCAGCACAAATTTTCAGAAGGCCAATTGTGTCTGACAAACTTGATTGGGTGTGTTGATGAGATAATGGAGAGGATTGATAAATGTAATTTGGTTGATGTGTGCAGGGACTTTTGAAAGGTATTTTCCAAAATAGCCCACTGTTGAGGTACAAATAAAATTGAAACTCGTGGACTTGTGGACTTGTTGGGCTGAAGGGCCTGTTTCCGCATTGTAGGGATTCTGTGATTCTATGAAGGGACAGTGGCTGTATGGATAGAAAGCAGAGCAATAAATGAGGAGTACTGCTATTTTTGAAATATTAATGACCTAGACATGGGAGATACTGCATAGTATTAAATATTGTTGATCAAACAAAGAAATTTAAGGAAGATATGAGTAGACCTTAGAAGGGAATATATAGGTTGTTGAAGTGGGGGAGACCCAACAAATGTAAACTATCAGGGCAAAGTCTAAAGTGTTACATCTCCATAGGAACAATAAGGAGAGAGGCAGTATGCAATGAGCAATAGAACACTGAAGTGGGTACAAAGACACACGCCTGTGTATGTAAAATTCTTATAGTTGCAGGACAAGTTTAGAAATATTGTTTTTAAAAAGCACAAATGGGATCATTGACTTTATTAATTAGTCTATATTGTACAAAATCAAGTCTATTTTGTTAAATATTTCTCAGTGACAGTTTTGGCCTTGGCTGGAATGTTGTGTTTAATTTTGGGCACCATAATACTGGAAAGATGTCAAGGCCTGAGAGAGGATGTGTAAGAGAGAGAATAGAAACAAAAGCAAAATTCTGCAGATACTGGAAATTTACAATTAAAACAAAGTGTTGAAATTAGCAGCATAAGAGGTTCAGATATACTAAGGTAATAAATTTAGGACCTTTGACACTATGGCATGATATCAGGACAATTTATTAAGGAAACTTAACAAATCAAGGCAATTAATGTCCTAGTTCAGATTACTCTTCCCATTAATTGTAGTGGCAACAGACAGCTTGCAACACTTTCATGTTCTTTCCTTATGTCTTCCTGCAGTCTATGCACAAACTTTTCTCAGTGCATTCTGTTTCTTTATTTGCTGTTTTTGTGGGTGTCCATGCCTACATTAGGTCATCAGTCATCGTCATGACCCATGTTATGACACAAACAGAGTATTATTGATCTCTTAGCCAACCATCCATGTATGTAGTTTGGATAAATTTGAGCCATGTGAGCAATACTCCCTCAGAGATCTAAATTAACCATTAAAATGCCAGGAGCTCATACAAAATAGGCAAAAAAAAAGAAATTTGTAACACGTGCAAATTGTGGAAAAGATTTTAAAAAGTACAATAAGGTTAATATTACCCCACAGCATGTTGGCAGCATCAGTCAAGAGGGAAACTGTTAATGCTTCAGGTTGATGACTTGCGAGAGATATGGTTCCTTTTGATCAGGCAATTGACCTGAAATATTTGCTCGGTTTCTCTTGCTGCATATGCTACCAGACCTGCTGAGTGTTTTCAGCATTTAATGTTTCTACTTAATAGATAGTACTTGAGACAAGCAACATCAGTTTTACAAATATACTAGAGAACTTGGGTGTTTCCTTTGTGAAGTAAAAGATATTAATAGGTGATGTGGTCAAGGTTTTGAAAATGATGAAAGTTTTCCAAAGCATGAATAAATAGGAGCTGGATCCAGTGGAAAAATGGTTGCTAACAAAAGAACTTGGTTAAGGTGAATATCAAGAGAGCTTATTATTCAATCTCCATTGAGACCAATAACCTTTAAAGCTGTGGTCTCTCAATATTTTTAAGCACAAGATCACTTTTTTAGTTTAAATACAACCTGGATCTATCCTGAACGAAAATATAACAGTGAGTTTATTTTTAGTACAATTATTATTGCTCCCCATTAGGAGGTATTAAGTCTCCTAGGTGGACCATTTACCTATTCCTTTGTCTGCCCAATGCTTGTTATCTCTCTCTTTCCCTGACCTCCATCTCTACATGTCGGCTATTCTCCCAACCCCACCCCCGCAACTTCAACATATATATCAACCTTTTCCTAGCTACAACAGTATTGAAGAAGGGTCACTGGACCCAAAACATTAAGTTTGCTTTCTCTCCACAGATGCTGCCAGACCTGCTAAGTTTTTCCAGCAATTTCTGCTTTTGTTTCACATTTCTAGCTAGAAATTTCTAGCACAGTGCTAGAAATGGTCTTTTTTTATTGCTGTGCCTTGGTCTGATTTTCAGCTTAACATCATTTTACATAGAAATTATGTCAACTCTGCAGCTTGTAAATCAAACACCAAATGTAAGTTGGTAGCCAACCCACAAATATCTACATGAAGGACTGGATTTGAGACACACGTGATTTGTTCCGTCGCAGCACATTTCTGAAATCGCCTGTTGAATTACTGTGATAACTTCTTCAGAAGTGTGCAGATGTTTTCTGGGGGGAACCATTTTTGCTTGTGTTTAATTCTTTTCTGAGTATTTTCTCCAGACTTGGGAGGTGTTACTGCATTTTGTTACTTAATTGGGAAGACTAGAGACAACAGTCTCAATTTAACTGCATTCTCAAGGGGATCAGTGGTTATAGGGAGAAGGCAGAAGAGTAGGATTGAGAAAAATATCAGCCATGATCAAATGATAGAGCAGACACAGTGGGTCAAATGGCCTAATTCTGCTCCTGTATCTTATGGTCTTATAATCTAATGCAGTTCATCTGTGGGAGGCACTAATGGAGGAAAAATTAAATGGAAAGCTGTCATCATATTCTCACTCTTCGGTTGCAAATACCATTGAAACCATTCTATAAAGTTAACTTATCTCTGTAGCAAATGATCAGTTTTTTTAAAAATACTGGTTTGAATTCCCTATTATTTATTGAAAGTGATCTGTTAAAATTTCTTGTTTACAAACTTTTTCTGTAACTCATGTAAGGAAAATCATTCGACTACACAGATTTCTACTGTTGTAGACAAGTTATACTTTTAAAATATGGAAATAAGCTGTTTCTTGTTACTTGCCATGTCTCTCCAGTACTTTACTGCCCTACTTTATGGTTCCTATAGCAAATAACTCAGTTATTCCCAACTACCAATAAGCTGCTTCCCTGTTTTACTTTCCCAGCCGGGTAACTGTCAGTACCAGAACAGCCTCTCGTGTAAGGATTATCCTGTAGATATTTTAGCCCGAATTCCAATTTAGGAAGACCTTCCAGCCTCCTTTTAACTCCTTATGAATTCAGTCCGAATGTGAGCATCCTCCTGTGTTCTACACGATGAATGTTTGAGTCAGTATTTACTCTGCTCAAGTTGTAGACCTGGCTGCTTGTGTCCATAATTCTCAGTTGGATACAGACAAGGTAAGCCAAAACTGCAAGTGATGTCTATCTCTGCTATTCCTGTGTTTAAAGGCAGCCTATACTCTGATCCTAATGCCTACCTATGCCATTTTCTTCATGGCCACACAAAGCATGTTAGTTTTGCAGTGACGTTGATCAGTTTTACTCAATGCTAACTCCCATTCATCCTAGAAGTAAAGGGTCTGCAGCATAGCTACTAATGGTTTACGGTCCAAAACACCCTTCTGAACTGAAGACTCAGGATATACTTGCCTTTCTCCCCAAAGAACTTTCACTTTCCTGTCAATAAGAGGAAAAGGCTCGAACCTCCCTCTGATCTGTAATGAAAGGCCAGGTTCAAGTCATGCCTTCACCAGAGTGTGTCTGGAAAGGTTTTGGAGGCTTGTGGAACAGCGGCAGTGTCCATATCTCTAAGCTAGGAGGCCTAGTTTCAATTCCACCTGTGCCGCAGGTGTGTAGTAACATCTCTAAACAGGTTGATTAAAAATACTTAAACCACCCTCGTCTGCTGACAGGCAAACTCTTGCATAGGTCAGATGACTCCTTTCATCCATCCAAAATTCATACCTCTGAAATATGGTAATCCTTTAAACCAAACTATACTATTGTAAATAATATATCTTAAACCTCTCAATTCTATAAGTGATTTTCTAACTAACGCAGTGCATTCTGTGATCATTACAGTAACCAAAAGTACTTACTATAGGGGCTGTGTATTTGAAATCTGTGAGATTCTGAAAGATACTAAACTGAAGAATGTGATTTGATCTAACGCTAGTTTGTCTTTACCTTCTTTCATGCAGAAGTTAATTGCTTATGGACATCTCACTGGCAATGCCCCAGACAATACAACCCCTGGCAAGAAATTAATTGATAGAATCATAGAGACAATATGTGGCTGTTTTCAAGGCCCTCAAACAGATGAAGGTGTTCAGCTACAGATAATTAAGGTAATGTTTTAATATTTGAACCTCCTCGAACATCTAGGTGTACTTCTGTGAATGTTTTCTGCATTAATACAGAGGATTGCTCCTGTGCATTAATTTGTAACTACTTGGATATAATTTAGTAGACTCATTCAAGAAGTTGAATCGAGCATTAAGGTGGTTAATAAACAAATAAAATGAGTTTACCTAAAAATTGAGAATGTTGTCTCTAATCAGGTGGGACAAACAATTCTTTATTATAAGTTAATTTGAAAATCCCCCCCCAAATTATTAATTAAATGCCAACAAGGTGTTTTCAATGTCTTTCCGACTAGTTGTATCCGAGATAAGTGATAAATCCAGTTCATAATTATTTTTACAGAGGCATTCAAGAGTTAGCTTTTCTGATTTCAGGGATAATCTGACACTGACTCTAGTCCCCAGATTTACTCCACACAATCTGCAAATGAAACACTAAACGATCTATCCTTAGAGAAAATGTAGCAAATTTGCAAATGGAACATAATCGCATGACCAGGCTAAAAAAAAAAAATTAAGCTATTGATATTGAAAAATGCAAGCATTTTTTGGTATTATTGATCATTTCTTCAGAAAACCTGCTTCAGATTCATGCAATCTATTTCTACCTGCTCCAGAACCTCCTGATGCTGAGTCTAAAAATATTTAACTGCCATTATGGCCAGGTAATATTTGTTTAAAATTCTAATGTGCAATATTTTAAATATTAGAGTCACAGAATCATACAGCATGGAAACAGACCCTTCAGTCTCACTTGTCCACACAGACCAGGCGCCCCAATTTGACCTAGTCCCATTTGCCAGCATTTGGCCCATATCTTTCTAGACCCTTCCTGCTAATATACCCATCCAGATGCCGTTTTAATGTAATTGTATCCACTTCCACCAGTTCCTCCAGCAGCTCGTTCCATATGTGCACCATCCTCTGCGTGGAAACAGTTATTGCTTATTTAGGTCCCTTTTAAGTTTTCCCCTCTCACCTTGAGCCTATGTCCTCTAGCTTTCGGCAACCCCACCACCCACGCCAGGAAAAAAGACCTTGGCTGTTCACCCTATCCAGGCACCTCATGATGTGTGCAGTTGTGGTCTCCTTTTCTGAGGAAGCATGCTCTTACTGTTGAGGGAGTGCAGCAAAAGTTAACCAGGCTGATTCTGGGAATAGCAGGTCTGACATTTGAGTAGCGATTGACTGGGTTAGGATTGGAGCTCAGACAAATGGGGGGGGGGGGAATCTCATAGAGACTTACAAAATTCTAACAGGACTAGACAGGGTAGATGCAGGGAGGATGTACCCGATGGTGGGTGTGTCAAGAACCAGGGGTCACAGTCTGAAGATTCGGGGTAGACAATTTAGGATGGAGATGAAGAGCCATTTCTTCACCCAAAGAGTGGTGAGCCTGTGGAATTCATTACCACAGGAAGTAGTTGGTGCCAAAACATTGAATGTGACTAGATATAGCACTTGGGGCAAATGGAAACAAAGGTTATGGGGAGAAAGCAGGATTAGGCTATTGAGTTGGACGAGCAGCCATGATCGTGATGAATCGTGGAGAAGGATTGAAGGGCCGAATGGCCACATCCTGCTCCTATCTTCTTTGTTTCTATGTCACCTCTCAGCCTCCGATGCTTCAGAAGAAAAAAACTCCAACCTATTCAGCCTCCCTATAGTTAAAACCCCCCGACCCTGGCAACATCCTTGTTGATCTTTTCTGCACCTCCTCAAGTGTCGCAACATTCTTCCTGTAGAAGAGTGACCAGAATTGTACACAGTATTCTAAAAGTGGCCGCACTATCCTGTACGGCTGCAAAGTGGCGTCCCAGCTACTATACTCAGTGTTCTGACTAATGAAGGCAAGCATGCCAAACACTGCCTTCACCACCTTGTCTACCTGTGACTCCACTTACAAGGAGTTATGCACTTGCACCCAATCTCTCTTTGTTTGGCAACACTCCCCAGTGCTGTACCATTTACTGTATAGGTCCTGCCCTCGTCTGTCTTACTAAAATGCAACACCTCACATTTATCTAAGTTAAACTCCAGCTGCCAGTCCTCGACACATTGGCCTGACTGATCAAGGCCCTGCTTGTACACTGAGATAATCGTCTTCACTGTCCACTACATCACCAATTTCAGTGTCATCTGCAAGCTTACTAACTATAACTCCTATATTCACATCCAAATCATTTACATAAATGACGAAAAGCAGTGGACGCAGCTTGCTGCTGGTCACAGGCCTCCAGTCGAAAAAGGAGCTCTCTCCCACTATTGTCTGTCTCCTACCTTTTAAGCTAATATTGTATCCACTTGGCTAGCTCCCCCCGGATCTCATGATCTAACCTTACTAACCAGTCTACCATGCAGAACCTTGTCAAATACTTTGCTGACGTCCATATAGATAATGTTGACCACTTTGCCGTCATCAACCTTCTTTGTCACCTCTTCAAAAAAACTCAATCAAGTGCTTGCCTTTCCAAATGCATTCTTTGCTTCCTGTAAATTTTGCTTTTGTTTGCAGCTGTTACCAAACTATAAAGGATTCTCCAATCTTCCATGAATCCAAAAAATTTTGAAAATTTAAAACCGAGCTTAATCTATCTACATAGCCACTTCTTTTAAAACTCTGGGCTGAAGTCTGCCAGGACTCGGACTCATCAGCCTTTAGCTCCAACAATTTGGTCAATACCACTTGCCTGAAATTATAATTTTCATTAGGTTCTCCGTGCCTTCCTTTTCTTGAATTGCAGTTATTACTGGGATGTTGCTTGTATCCTTTATAATAAAGACTGATGTAAACATGAATTACAATCGCTGGATCTTTCAGTAGGATCTCCAGTAAGTCTGTTTCAAGATGTCTTGCCTTGCTACCAGGAAACCAACATATAATGGCAGAATTTTGGTCCTCCTAAGAATGTTTCTTCTGTCACTGAATCCCCAAGAAGTAGCAAGTTACACTTCACATCCTCCTCCTCATCCTGTCATTGAACAATCTCCTGTCACAAGGTGCCGTGGTCGACATTTGACTATTATTTCAGCTCTCACTCTCCATATTGAGACAGAGAACATGTGCCTGCCTTAGTGAATAAGATCAGAATTCCCATTCACTGTTTCACTTAGGTGACCCTTACTTTGAACACACTCATGAACTCTAACCTTGTTTTGAGGATTCAGAAATAACTGAGTCACTTTTGCTGTTGCATGTACTTTGTGAAAAGCTATTTATTGATGGTTCAAAAGGCTACTTACTTGAATTTTTGAATGTGGCAGCGTGATCAACCAGAAAGCACCATTGTGGAACATGCATTTAGTAGCAAATTGTGGAATGGAATCCCTAATGTTTCTTTGTGGAAGCCCTTTGATTAAACAGTATATGTGCACTGACTTGAGCTTTATTTCTTCACATGGCGTACAGCCATCAATTCTTCAAAGATAAGAAAAATGTGAAAGAGTGCATAGTTCTTAAATGCCCATTTTCCCATGAAATTGATTGCACATTAAACCTGGTGGAAGTGTTGGGCATTTCCAGCTGTTGTGAACAAATGGTGTGAGAGAGAGAGGTTAAAATGGGAATGTAATTTTCACTATGTGCTGTAATAAACAGACACAAACTTTACAAAAAGCAGAGGTCTGCAGCTGAAGCCACTAAGCAAGCATTATAGTTAATAGGAATAGCTTTTCTGGTGTCATTCAGGAGATTATTATTGAGATGTGTTGATCCTGATGCATACCAAAGCTGGAATTGGCCAAGCTGATACCACGGCAGATTTAATGGAAAGGTCTCTAAGTATAATGTCAATGTCGGCTTTATCCAGAACAACAAAGCACCCATGTGAGGAGGAAATTTAGAGTGTTAAGAGTAAGGTAAATAGATTGAGCCTTGCAGAAAAAGCAAAATTATTTGAATGCAAAATTTGAACGTTTATGTAGATTAGAGACATCAGATGAGCTCAAGTGAAGAAGATAATACATTTCTTTGTGTTCAAGCTAGTTTTGTGATGCCAAAACCTGCAGGTTTCATAGATTTCAGAATGAGCCAGTTTAGTTAATCTAATAGGAAAGGAGTCCTTTATTGTACAGTGATTGTAATGCTGTTTTATTCAATGTTAGGTTTGAAAGGAAAAACTTAACAGTCTGATTCTTTATTTTGATTGGCAGATTTTAACAGGAAGATGCAGAGATGACAGCAAACTGATCAAAATTGTTATTGAGTAAAATTACTGATGAACAGTGGAAGTGTTCAAAAAATAATTAGTGTAATATGGGACAAGTGTGTGCACCAAAGAGCAAAGAATTCTACTTAAATGTAGTAGCCATGGTTAACAGAAGAGGTAGAGACATTGTAAATCTAGAACAAAGAGCATTAAAAACCACTAAAAACAATCTAAGGGTCAACAGAATATATCAAGAACAGAAAAAAAGTATATCTGAAGAGAGCAAGGGCTCCCAGAAAGGAATGTGAAAAGGGAGTTAGGTTGCACCTCAGCAAGCAGGAAGAAATTCTTTATAAGGAATAATCTCTGGATTGCTCCTGTAACCATACTCAAATAAGAATAAAAATAGAGAGATAATGTAGATGTATGTAAGTCAGGAGAGATAATGCAGGAAGGGGATGCTTTGAACTCTTGGGACAATTGAGATCATTTTTGTGGGAAATCACACATGAGTAGGCTGCATAATTTGCACCAGGATGTCCTTATGGAGTGACTTATTCATACTTGTTGGACCATATTTAGAGTGCTTTGTATAATTCTGGTCTGCAGAATTTAGAATATATTGACTTTAGAAGGGGTGATTTGTTTCATATTTGTAAGATTTAGAAGATAATTGATGGAGTAAATAGGAATTTGAAACTGCTGATGGGGATGTTGTGGACATGCCAGAAAACCTGGTTCATCTGCTTATGACATAAGTTAGATAACACTAATTCATACAAACAGCATTAGAAGTTGTGGAATTCCCTACAAAACAGGAGATGCTGATTGGATTATGGCTTTTAAATCTAAGATGAGTAAGTTTCTTTTTACAGGAGAAAAAAACTCAATGACCAAGGCACTGTAAGGGGGTGAAGTTGAGCTTGTAAGTCAATGAACTCATTGCATGATAGCAAAAGAAACTGAATAGTCTGCCTCTGTTCTTATGAAACAGTAGGGTTTTAATGGCAATAGAAAAAAAACACACACAATTCTTGCATTTGAATAACTATTAAAAACCACATGGGAAGGGGTATAGGTCAAATTAAAAAGCAATAACAAGCATGCAAGAGTTTTGTGGGAAAAGCAGTTGCATCTTAAACAAATTTCCTCAAATGTAGTGGTATATCAATATGGCTTAAACTTTTCAGGCATGTAATGACTTCGTCTTGAGTCAGCTGTTAGACATTACTGAATAGCTTAAGAGTTTACTGAGTTCTAGTACACTTGGTCCCTGACTGCTTGCAAAATGTCAGTGAATTTTCTCATTCATTTACTGCGTATAATTTATATCCTTGGAGTAATCTAAAATGTTTTGTCAAGAATAAAATGTATTTAAGATTTTATGATGTTTAACATTTCCATTTAAGTTAGTTTTTGTCAGTTAATCCTACTATGGTGTACTTGTAAATAAGGGGAACATCTTCCAAAAATAACTGGAAGTGCCATGAACTAGAAGGCACGGCAGCTTCAATAAAGAATAAAGATGCAAGCAGATTTCAGTATGTTTCTGGCACCTTTTGTTTTTATGTCAGTATATGTTCTGTGTTTAATTTAATTTCCTGCAATTTGATTATCTCTTTTTACAAATACATTTAATATGGTCAGTATATTGCGCTGGTTGAAAATGTATTGAAATATACTGTAGGGTAGACGCGCCATATGAACTGTAAAAGATGAAAATGTGCTGTTTTTGTGTATTGCTGGTTCCTGGATCCCGACGAACGCCCAAAACCAGATTGGATTTTTCTAAAACCTGATAATAAAGGAAAATCTCAGATATCCAGTTAAATGGTAATGACCATTCAGTAATTCGTGGAAGTTTCTTCTTCCACCTTAAAAAAAAATTAAGGCATCGCTATGAGAATATTCTGTTGGACTTGCAGATATTAGGCATTGTTTTCTCTTCGGCTTTAATTAATAATGTATCTGTATCAGTATCTGTTTGCAGCAGATTTAATTTTGTTTTGGGCCCAGAAGAATAGCAATGAGATGTGGCTTCCTTGTATTAGGTACTGAGGAAACAATATAATTCATCCAACTGTTGTGCCTTTAAGTGCATGCCCTGCTATATATTCTTAAATTACAAAATACCTGCATTTAACAGCTGCCTAAAAATGCATACAATTGCAACAGTTATAGTTAAGTGAACTGTGTGTAACTATACTCGACATCAAGGCAACACTCAATTGAGTGTGGCATCAAGAAGTCCCAACAAAGTTCAAATTAACGTGAATTAGGGAAGCTCCCCACTGATTGGGATTATGCCTGTCATCTCAGAAGATGATTATGGTTGCTGGAGATTGATCATCTTTGCTTGAGGACATTACTTCTGATTCTGGAGTAGTGTCCAAAATCCCACCATATTTAGTCCCAGAGATGGTAGGAACTGCCGATGCTGGAGAATCTGAGATAACGAGGTGTCGAGCTGGATGAACACAGCAGGCCAAGCAGCATCGGAGGAGCAGGAAAGCTGACGTTTTGGGTCTGGGCCCCTCTGGATTTATATTTAGTCTGGATAATATTTAGTCTCAATTATTTTCCCTCTATCATAAGGTTAGGATTGGGAATATTCATTGATGGTACAGACCCCCTTTCTATTTGCAACTGTCGAAATGAAACCATTCAAGTCTGCATAAAAGAAGGCCAGGAAAACATTACAATTTAGACTGACAACTCGCAAGTAGCATTCACTCTACGCAAGTGCCGCTCAATGACTGTTTCCAAATTGGGAACATTTAATAGTTGCCTGTTGACAATGAATGGCAATATATTGCTGAATACACCATCATCACTATCTGGGCTTATCATTGCCCAGAGACCGAACTGGAACAATCACCCTGTTTCTACAAGAGCAGGTCAGATGGCAATTCTGCAGCGATACCCCAAAGCCACCTGATACCCAAAGACTGCCGTCCTCCTACAGGGCACAAGTTAGGACTGTGATGGAATATACTGTGTTTTGAGAAATTCAATTGCACTGAAATTATTGGCAATCTTGCATAGTCATGTGACCTTTGCCTTTACTGTCAGTGTCCTTGTGTGCTTTCCTTGGCAGCCACTGCATGCATCATTTAAAAAGTGGTGTTATTAGGAATAATGCTGAAAATATGTGGATTTTCAGAACTGTTAAGAACCAGCCGCTGAAAGAAACAACAAGGAAGAATTGTAAAGAAAAATGCAGTCTGGAACTGGAATTACTAGTTGAGTCAAAATGGCTGTTAGGCTTTACTGTCTACTAGTGTGGAAAGGAAAGGAGATGTGAGACAATATTGGATTTTTTTTTTCATTTTCAGTAGTGAAACTATGAAGTAGCTGCAGAACTACTTAAAGAATTTGAGCAAATAAGTATGATAATTCTGTCTGTGATGAGGAAAAAGTACTACAAGCTGCATCACAGACTAAATCTAACTAGGGGATGGAAAGGCGAGACATGAAATTTTGAAAGCTGTGTAAACACACTTTGAACCTCATTATTGAAACTTATGGTATGAGTTTAACAACGGAGTTTAGAAGGAGACTTGCTCAGAATATGACTACATTGATAAATCTGTCTGAATTTAGAGCGTTTAGATGATTGATAGATGATTGGGATAGCCTTGAGCATTAGATATGCTAGAGAATATCTGATGATTGAGGAAGAACTTACTCTCAAGAAAGCTGTTGACATGTGCAGAGCTGATGTAGTCAGTGAAGAGCATGTTAATGGGAGAAAAAAGTTTTGCTTTCTGCAGAGACACATCCCAAATCGAATGAAAGCAGCATTTTGGAAAAAAGAAAAAAAAATCTGTTGAAAAGCTAGCAGAAAGACAAAGGCCAGAAGGCTGAATATAAATATTGCAGAAGACTTTTCGCAAAAGAAAGGAAAGCAAGTCCTGAGTAGGAAAAGCAGCATTTTAACTACAGGAAACTCAATTACTTGCACACAAGTGCAAACAAGCCTATAAAGATGGCTGCTGGAGAGAGATCAGCTGGTGATTCTGATGAATCACTTTGTACCATTTAAGTGGTTGGCATTGTTGTGCTTGAAGATCGTAAGTGGTTTGTTCTTCTAAAAACAATGTCCACAGAACAAGAGCAGCAAGTGAATCTGAAGTGTCAAAGAGACCTTTGCTTCATGCAGCATCATGAGCTTTGTACGTCTGTTAACCCACTCAAGATGATGTCCTCAGAATTATAGTTCAGGGTATATGATGGAACAATACTTGATTTATTGTTGCATGTGTTTTGTTACAAAGTATGGTGAAAAATGTTGTATAGTGTCTTCACTCTCCGGTGCCATATTAAAACACAAAAAAAATCCAAAACATAGAATATAAAGACAGAAAAATGAAGAAATAAATAAAAAATGTTCAACTTTACAGTCCTTCTTGGTAAGTGCTATGCCATGGACCTGTTGGCCAGGCACAAGTCCCCTTCGCTGTACCGCCACATCTGCAACAAAAGTTGCCAGTCTTCAACGCCAACGCCATCGCCTCCACTGATGCCCACGTCACTGATTCCTTGTCAAGTCCAATGCAGATGCTAGTGATGCCACTAGGTACCGCACCAGCTCAAACTCGACATCAACCCTGCAGAGACATTAAATCCAACAGAAAAGTGTCTTGCTCAGCCCTAGCATACTAATCAATATGGTGCACCTTTTCATACTAATCAATATGCTGCAGGAAATGGTGATGAAAGAATGGCCTGAAAGCATCAAGGTCACTCCTGTAGTCACAGGACCATATTGGACTGAGAAAGATAAATTGAAAGCCCAAAATGGCATATTATACAAAGAAAATCCTTATCTCTCAGGAGATGAGGGGAGAGGCTTAAGTGCATTCACGGACGTCATCTAAGAATTTAGCCAAGTCTCGGGAAGAAAAGAGAATTGCTCTTATTGGCCAAAGAAGTGCAATAAGATTAAGTACAACATCAGCTAATGCAGTGCTTGCAAAGAATATCAACTTGAGCAGCTGCTTTTGACACATGACATACCAGACAAATCGTGGATAATTCCTTAGAGTAGACCTCTTCGTGCTTGCAGGAACGGGTATCTTATTGCCATTGACTGTTATCCTGACTATTGTCGAGGGGATAGACCAATTGACTTCAGAGACTGTTGGCGAGATTATAGATGTTGACGCATTCCTGACATTGTCATGAACAATAATGGCTCTTAATTCAAGAGTGAAGAATTCAGCTGCTTCGTAAAGTATTGGGAAATTCAGTACCATATGAATTATTTCACCTTTCGCAGTCAATTGGAAAGGCTGTGCCAGCCGTGAAAATCGCCAAAAGGATCAGACAGAAATCATCACGTCCAGCATAAACTTGTACAAGGCATTTCATGAGTAGAGAAAACCATCTACCAAAGGCTTAAAAAGCAATTTTTGGACTGGATTAATGTAATGCCCCTCCAACAATGAAAAAGACTATTGAACCCAGAAGTAGTAATAGGTATGAGTAACGAAATCAAGGTGAAGCAACAGAAAACCCAATTACATAAAACTGCTGAATCATTGCCAGAACAAAGCCTAAGCTTTGGGAACAAAATCAAAGTTGCTGGAAAAGTTCAACATGTCTGGCAGCATCTGTGAAGGAAAAAACAGAGTTAACGTTTTGGGTCCAGTGACCCTTCCTCAAACTGAAGCTTTGGGAAGCCTGGTCAGAACAGGACATTCAGTGCTTTCAACAAATGTTGGCTTACGTGGCAACTTGGCAGCTGTGTTGAACAGTTCTCCCTTCAATGGTATGCAGTGAATATGTCGTTGCAACTGTAGGTCTATAGGGATAACCGGAGTAGCTGTTTGTTCACTATCGGCTGTGGATCAGGAAAAGTGATCTCAGCACCAGCACAAAGTACAGAACATCCATCATTTATAAAGAAGTCCACTGTTTCCCAGCAACGGCAATGGATCAGCAACAGACGGCGAACAACACTCCCAGCGAAGCGGCATCATCCTTTGTACAATCAGACACCAGAGAAACATCCAGTGACAATTTACACTCATACACTTTCTTATTGACATGATTTAAAGACAATGTATGCAATGCATATGCAGAGACTGATGAAAGTGGATTTGACTAGAAGTAACACTGTGTTATTGTATGGTAAATCTCTTTATGACCATATAATGGGTAACTTGCAAGTGCAGTTGGTGGTGCACACACTTTTTTTGGTTTATTTTTTGTGAAGAGGATGTTTGGAGATGCAAAAGTGTACATTGTGTACTGACTACATTCTGTAGTCACATGACCTCTATGCCTGCACATTATATCTTTGCATTCAGTGTGTAGCTGCAATTACATATATGACTTGAAACAGTATCCACTTGCTTGGATGAGTGCATTTCCAAGAAGACTGAAGATGTTCAGCACCATCGAAGATAAAACAACTCACTTGATCAAACCATCCAGCATCTAAAATATGTATGCTGCCTACAACTGGGACACAGCGTCATCAGCATCCCTCATTTACGAAATATGTTGCAGCAGTTTGCCAAGCCTCCTTTGACCGCTGTTCCAAACCTACAACCTCTATCTCCTGGAATAAGAATAATTACAATGGAGGCTTCAACACACCATAACTACAAATTCTGCTGAAGTCGCACGTGATCTTGACTTGCAACCATGTTGCGATTGCTTTATTGCTGGGTCAAAAACATGAAACGTTCTTCCTAATAGAATTGTGGGACTATCAGACCACAGACCACAATTGCTGCAAAAGGAGACTCCAATCCACTTTCTAGAGTGGAATCAGAGATAGGGTGACAATTCTCTCCTTGCCAACAAAGCTCTCATCTCATGAGAGGAAAAAAAAATATTTACACAATTTTGGGGTGGAGAAAGAGTGAAGAGTTTGGATAAAGTGAGCTTGATCCCCTGTTTTCTTTTTACTGTGCATTCTTGTGTTTTTGTTAACTGTCCATAGAATGTGGTTATCACTGGCAAGGTCAATAGTTATATTTGTTTCTGGAAAACGGTGGTGAGCTGCCGCCTTGAACCGCTGCTGTCCAAAAAAAGGTAAAGTTGCTATAAACTCAAAGGACCAGAACAGCTGCTCTGATTTGAGAGACGACTGGTGGTGAGTTTAACCCAAGGGTCACCATGCCTCCGGTGAGGGGTGAGATTGAGAAGACCGAACCTTCATGCTAACCTCAGCCAGAGCAGAAATGAATCTCTGCTGTTGGTGTCACTCTGCATTTCAAATCAGCCGACCAGCCAACTGAGCTAACCAGCTGGTGTAGATATGAGCCCATAGTATTATTAGGAAGAGCGTTCCAAGAATTTGTCCAAACACAGTGAAGGAATAGAATTGTTTGGTTTGGAGGGAACAATGTGTAAGCTGCCCTTGTTTTTCGAGGGTGCCGTTGAATGAGCCTTGGTGAGTTGCTGCAAATGGTAGATGGTACAGATTAGGTCTAATGAATGTTCGTAGGGAGAGTTCATTGTTTAAAGCTGTGGTTATGGTACTGATAGGGTAGACTGCATTTCCCTAGATGCTATTAAGCTTTAGTGTTGTTGGAGCTGCACTCATCTAGGCAAGTGGAGAATATTTGTCACACTTATAGTTTCTAGATCATGGTGATCATCCAACTCAATACCCCTGTTCCCACTTTTTACCCAACCTCTCTGTTCCCTTCAGCCTTAAGAACTATACCTAACTCCTCCTTGAAGACATTCAATGTTTTGGCATCAACAGCTTTCTGTGACAGAGAATTCCACAGGCACGCCACAGTCTGGGTGGAAAAAAAATTCTTTTTTGTTCTGTAACCACAGTATGGCTGCCTGAGCTGAGTTTCTGGTCAATGGCGGTTCCCAGGATATTAACGCCACTGAATATCAGTAGAAAATTATTTTTCTCTTGAGGGTGTAAATGTTACTGGTCATTTGTAAGTTTAAACTTGCATATTGTCTAGGTCTTGCTGCATCCAGGTAAGGACTGTTTCATGAAAATGCCATTTGTGATTTAAATACTGTTATCAAAGGGGCTTGTGGAAGTGTTTATTTTATTGTTTACTCCACTCTTTTTATAGGCCTTATTAACTGCAGTAACGTCTCAACATATAGAAATACACGAAGGAACTGTGTTACAGGCTGTTAGAACATGCTACAATATTTACCTGGCCAGCAAAAACTTAATAAACCAAACTACAGCCAAGGCAACACTAACTCAGATGTTGAATGTTATATTTGCACGAATGGAAAACCAAGCAGTGAGTATTGAATTTAAAGTTGATTCAGAGTTTTAAAAGAAACTCTGATATGGAAAAATAACAAAATAACTGATCAGTGAAATGAATCAGAAAATGTAGATATTAAAAGTTATCTACGTGCGAGGGCTTCTTTGTTTGTAATTATAGAATTATATACATTAGTTTATTTCTGTGATTGTGCAGTTTGAGAATAAATTTGTTAATGGCACTAAATATGTGATAAAGGTTTGCATGTATACCATTACAGTGTAACAGATGGATTGATTAAATTTAAAGTTACTATAGAAATTATTTTTTCATTTAACTTTAGTGCATTAGCGTATTAGCAAAGTCACAAAGGATATTCTGTGCGATTATGTTTGTTGTAAGCTATCCCCTTCTTTTTCTGTCAGCAACCATTGACAAAGTTTGACCAAATCATAGTAGGAGCAAATTATTGCAGGTGCTAGAATCTGTACTGAAAACAACAGATGTTGGAGATCACAGCAGATCAGACAGCATCAGTGAAGAGAGAGTGCAAGCAATGTTTCGAGTCTAGATAGCTCTTCATCAGAGCTTCAGCTAGACTCAACAGCATGCCGTCTCTCCATGGATGCTGTCTGACCTGCTGTGATCTGCAGCATTTGTTGTTTTGACCAAGTCGTGTTCCTCCAGTGCCTTTACATTGTCATCCGTCTGGGTGGAACAGTCTTGCCTGGTTCCATTTCTGTTTGTCCAATTGGAGCCAGAGAACCACCTGCAGTTCCTTCTTCCAGTCCAGTGCTATTTGGCATCCTTGGGCTTCCTTTTTTTTTCCCACCACACGCAGCCACTTGGTGACATCATCTGAAAGCAAGCTCACCTTTCAAGTTTATGCTGATGAAACCAGGTCCACCTCAATACCTTTTGATACACCCACTGCTACCTCCTGCCCTACAGCCAAACTGCCCTACCATCTCTTACTTATCATATCGCTTATCGATAAATAGTGCTGCATAGGCATAAATTTTCTCCAGCTAAATATTAGGAAGACCAAAGCCATTTTCTTCTGTCCCAGCCACAACCTCTATTCCTTGACCGCTGACTTTCTTCTGCTGTTTGAAGTTGAGCCAAAAGGTTAGCATCTGTGACATCCTCCTTGATCTTGAGCTGGACTGCAAACCCCATAATCGTTTCATCAACACCGGTTCCTTCCAAATTGGTAACACTGCTTGTGGCTGCCACTGCCTCAGCATTATTGCTGAAATCTTCATCTGTGCTTTTGTTATCCCTGGACCTGACGAGCTGAAAATTTTTTTGGTTGGTATCCCACTTTGTATCTTGGTAAACTTGATCTCTTCAAAATTTCCATGCCAGTACCATAAATCTCTCAAGCCGAACTTGTGTGTTCCTCCAATTATCTCTGACTTGCTTTATTGCGCTCTTGCTCTAAATCTCCCTCTGGTAAAGTTGTTGGTCATGTGCCCAAATGACACCATATATGGTTTTGTGTTAAATCCTGTATACTGCACTTGCTCCATAAAGATGGGCAGCAGGTCGGAAGCTCAAATGCGATATAGGGAATAGCAAGGAGTGATTAATTTTCTCTGCCTCATTGTTCTGTTAGAACATGAGAGAAGGCTGGCTAGAGACAGCAAAACATATGGTAAGTGTTTGTACCAGTATTTAGAAAGGAAAAGTGTCAGTAAAGTGAGCATTGGTCCTCTACAGAGAGAGGAAGATCCAGGGAATTGTGAAAAATTAATGCATAGAACTGACAAGGTCGGTGTTTATTGCCAACTCTGCCATTAATAACAATTAAAAATTGTGAAGCAGCAGAGCAGGGGAGAGATTATTGTGTTGTGGTATTGTCACTGAACTTATAAGCCAGAACCCCATGATCATTACTGATTTTTAAAAAAAATTATTTATTCATTTAAATGATCAGTTTCTTGATTTGAAAGATTTTTCTAATGCGGTCATAGCATGTTCCATTTTGTAAAACTTGAATTTTTTTGAAAAGCTCTTATGGTGAAACAATAGGATCTATTTGGTTAAGAAGCAAGAGCGAAGGGGGTTAAACTAATACTATCTTGGTTCATGTCTGGTTTCTATAATGGCACCACCTCCCAACCCCGATATTGGCATTCAGAAACACAGTCCTAACAAACTTAATCTCTCCTCATACCATACCAGGAATCAATTTGGTAAACCTTCACTGCAATTGCTGTATAGCAAGAATATCTTTCCTCAGATAAAGAGACCATGACCAATATTCCAGATGTGCACTGTATAATTGCAGCAGGACATCCTTGTTCCTGTACTTGAATCCTCTCGCTGTGAAGGCCAACATACAGTTTGCCTTCTTTACTGCCTGCTGCATCTGTCTGCTTACTTTCAGTGAATGGTGCATGAGGGCACCCAGGTTTTGTTTAAACATTCCCCCTCTCAATTTACTGCCATTCACACAATAACATGCCTTCCTATTTTTGCTACCAAAGTGGATGACCTCACGTTTACCCACTTTTTATACTTATTACCCACATTATAATTACAATAGAAATGCATAGAAAATCTTCCAAGTTGATATTTGTAACGGGAAAATGTTTTAAATATATATATATATGTGATAATTGCAAACTCTGTACCAAATAGGTCAGTAGGGCTATGAGAAATCTATTTCAGCCTGAGACAGTGCATAGGAAAGGGAGTGGAATTGGAGGTAGTTTTACAGATTTGTTCCGGAGGAACTTCACCCAATTCCTTTGCTGTTTCTAATATTGAACTCCAACCAGTTTAGAGCTCCCTCACCTTTACCTCTGCAACTTTGCACCATATCCCTACTTGAACCTTTCTGATGTTGAAAATCTCATCCTTGCCATTGTCTTCTCCAGTATCTGTTTCAGTTGATGCTTTCCTGGTCAGTCTCTTGGAGCTTCCAAAATACTCATTCAAAATTGCATGTTGGGTCCTTTTTTTGATCCAATAGGAGTAAAACATACTATGATTTACTCAACTTTTTACTAATTCTACTTTTGATCTCTGTATTCCTTGCGTGTTACCACCAAATCTCAACAACTCGAGCAGCATGCAAAGGTGGCATCAAAATAGCATGGTGGCAAGAAGTTACACTTTTCTTGGTCACTCCTAATTGCTGTTGTTATGGTCATATGGCCCACTTAAGCTCTTCCAAACACTTATTTGTTGAACTATAAACATGGTTCCCTAATCAACACAGATCCCAGTTAATCAAAGCAATTACTCTAGCTTTTCGTCTTTGCCCCAGTTCTGCTTCAAAATATGTTCTGGTTCAACAGAAGGTTGTCTTATCCCATCACGTAACAATCCCACTATCAATCAAGTCAACAAGATAGCCTGGTAGCACGAACTCCTTCACGAACCATACTAAATCCTACTCACTCAGCACCCCTGTTGTCGTGGATTTGTATTGTCACTCGTCATAAACTTATACTTCTCACTCTTCAGACTTATTCATGGTCTCACCCAACCCTATCTCTAACATGATTTGTGTTGCAAACTCCCAAACCATGATTTCCTCCAACACTGGTGTCTTGTGTCCCCATCTTTCCTCCTTCGCTACCATAGGCATCTGAGATTTCAGCCAGTTGAAGCCCACTCTTTGAAATAAGAGAGCAGTGGAGGAGTTGGAGACTTGATGGGGAGAAGTAACTCTGTGTTATGAGTGTACATGTGGAAAATAACTTTACATTTGTGGATGTTAGCATTGAAGACAAATGGGAAAGGGGAAGATGAGGCCAAGGCTCAAAATGCCTAGGAGAGGGATCGTGGATTGTGACCAGGCATTATTGTTGATTCTATACCTTCCTCTTTATGTTTTGTCTTTCCTCTTGTGCTCCTATAACTCATCTTGTCCATGAAACTCATTTCTTTGATCTTATTCCCATAAATTATAGACAATCCAACAACCCCTCTTGGCTGATTTTCTGAAGGGATCCCTTTTTAGGTACCTGCCACTTCCTCTTTAAAGCTGTTATAACCTTGGGGGACAAAAAAGGAAATTTTCTCTCCATGAAACAATGCAGTCATCTCAAATATCCCTTTCCTGTCAAATCCTTGAGCATGTTTCTAAAACCTATGCCCATCTTTTCCAAAACTCATGTCTGAGTTAGAAAGTTATCAAACTTAAGACCATATTTTTCAGAGGTGGAAGTCTGTGTCATGCTAAGCCCTGTCTTTATGCATACAGCTGCAGGAAGTAAAACAAATGGAAAAGGAGAGACTTCGGCAACAACACCATGTACAGCAACCCAGTGTGAACCAGTATGAACCTGAATCCCCACAACTGGGTCGTCTTGAGGAGCAGCCTATTCCTGAGGTAGCACAGATGCCTCAATTGGAATCAGGCCACATCAATGAAGTGGACAAGCATACTCAAGAGGGTACAGAGCCAGAAAATGGAATTGACATTTGTAGCACAGAAAATGAACAAACAGAAGTTGACCAGGCCACAGCAGCTAAAAGTAAATGAATTTCTTTACAGGTTTTATATATATAGAGTTTATGACTTAAGAAAGAAAACATTCATTTAAACAAAGGACATATTTATTTCATTGTTCTTCAGGTACAGACTATATGGTCAGTAAACTTTGGTGTTTCTCGGTTCAGTTTCCATATATGGTAGAATGTTGGCCACTGCTTCCTTTGAAAATAATTCTGCTGAGCTTGATTAGCATGCCTTGCTCTTATTTGTATTTCATATTCTTTGCTTTCATTATCAGCAACACATCCCTGTAGCATTTCATGCAAGGGAGTAATCTGAATAAGCACTTAATTTTTTGCAATTTCTGTTAATAGTTCAAAATCTGTTGAAAGGTGATACTGCTAGCCAGAATATCAAAAAATAAAAAATCTTGCTGCAGGTGCAATCAGTATAATTAAAAATTAGCTTTGGTCAAATAAAGTTTTCAAGATGATTATGATAAAAGCTCGCAATGCAGGATCTTGCACTTGGTCACACAGCTGGAAGGGTGCATCACTGTTTGCTTGTTGTCCAGCCATCCATTGGTTTTAAGTCAATTTTACCTTCTGGCCCAGTCATGCACAGGTTGCTGACCAAGACAAGCAGTTATCTTCAGATTTAATTCTGATGTGGAACTGTAGCTAGAAGTGTGACAGTGTCAGGATTGTTTTCAATTTTAACCGCAGACTGGCCCTAGTTATTTACATAATGATTGTATCTTCAGCTCTTGGGAACCTTTACCAGCATATTTCAGTTGAACATGCTTTGATCACCTCCCTAGCAGCAGTATGGAGCCTTGATTCAAGTGTCATTGAGACCCAGCTTAACTTTTCCAAGGTATTTAGTTATTTCAGTACCATTGATCTGGATTATTACATCATGATAGACTGAGTTGAGGATTAAGGGACTGGACTTCTTTTCAAAGGCTTGTTCCAAAACTTAACCATAGCACTTATGTAAAACAACACTTACTAAGTACAAATCCATTGAATTCAGTTGAACTGTTTCACAATTAGAGAGTGTGCTTCAGTTACTACTTAGAGCAAGCAAGGGCATTGTAAACTGTAGCAGTTCTGCTAGCCACATCTTCTGAAGTTTTTAATTTCACCACCCAAATAGGAATCATAGTGACTACCAGCAAAAAAGGCTATGTTCCATTCAGTTGCAGTGGTGCCTAGACCAAATAGGAAATATTATCTGGTCCAAATGGCTCATGTTTTCAAAACCACTTGGTGGATATTTGTTCGTACAGGTCCAAATAAAAGAGAGAGTCACAAATTTGTGCAGCGTTACACTTTTTTTTTATTAGAATCCCTACAGTGTGGAAACAGGCCCTTCGGCCCAACAAGTCCACACTGAACCTCAGAGTATCCCAACCACACCCATCCCCTTGTAACCCACCTAATCTACACATCCTGGACACTATGGGCAATTTAGAATGGCCAATCCACCTAACCTGCACATCTTTGGATTGTGGGAGGAAACCAGAGCACCTGGAGGAAACCCACACAGACACAG
>JAHRHZ010000052.1:31797481-31847210 GCA_024137785.1 Ginglymostoma cirratum | reverse complement strand
TCCACACTGAACCTCAGAGTATCCCAACCACACCCATCCCCTTGTAACCCACCTAATCTACACATCCTGGACACTATGGGCAATTTAGAATGGCCAATCCACCTAACCTGCACATCTTTGGATTGTGGGAGGAAACCAGAGCACCTGGAGGAAACCCACACAGACACGGGGAGAATGTGCAAACTCCACACAGACAGTGACCCGAGGCTGGAATTGAACCTGGGTCCCTGGCGCTGTGAGGCAGCAGTGCTAACCACTGAGCCACCGTGCTTGTTGATCATAAAGTTGTCAGAGTAACTTCCTTTGGAGTAAATGAACAAGTGCATCTTGCCTACTCCAAGATTCATTAAATCATGCTTTGCAAGACACGGCACTGTCCTATTATATTGGTTCTTACCAAATTGTTGTGAAGAATCAAGTAGGTTTCTGGCAATAGCTTATTGTTGGTCAAGTAGGAAAATTATTCTAAGTTTCGCTGAAAAGGCCCTCAATAAATAAATTAGGATAGCTACTGAGGTAAGGATCATCTTTTTTTGTCCAATATTTAGAAGGGAATGATGGAGTTTCGTGCTGTGTGTTGTTTCATTTTTAAGATGAAGACTTGGTCAGAGTTGAAATTCAGCAAAAAATACAATCAAACAATCTTATTAAAGCTTAAAGATGTCGCAGATTTGGGGCTCTCTCCAAATGCATTGCTGAACTTTGTTACATGAGTTTCTGCAATCAACTGTTTCTGACTGTAATTACTTGAAGGGAGGATGCATTTTGTTTTGATCCGTGAAACATTTAGAAACTGCAAACCTCCGTGATCTAGTGACCAGCATTTATTACCCATTCCAAATTGCCCTCAAATAGGTGGTGATGAGTTGACTTTTGTTTTCTTTTGGGCTGTTGCAGTCCATATGACTGTGAAAGAATGATGATATAATTCCAAGTCTCATGATGTGTGACTTGAAGGAGATTTTGCAGGTGATGTATGCTTCCATAGCTTTTCAAGTTATTCATGTTGATCTTCGAGAAGCTGATGTCTCTCTGGCAGGTGACAAACATCTTGACTGTTATTGGTGTGGTGACATTCAGGTAAACAAGACGATATTCCATCACACTCCTGACTAACACCTTGTAGACATTGAACAGGCTTTGAGTCGTCAGCAAGGAAGTTATTTGCCTCAATTTCCAATCTCTAACTTACTCCTGTAACCACGGTGTTTAGATGTCTTATCCATTTCCCATCAATGATGGTTCAAGGAAGTTGATATTGGGGGAACTAAGTGGCAGTAATGCCATTGGTTGTTAAGAGAAGGTGGTTAGATTTTCGCTTGCTGGAGATGATCATTACCGGGCACTTGATTAGTAAAACTCTTGTCTGTCATTTATGAGCCCATTTATGAATGTAGCCCAGGACATGCTGCTTGTAAACATGAATTACTACAGTGTCTGAGGAGTTGTGATTTGCACTGAAGACTGAAAATGGTGCATCCATCAATGAACATTCCTACTTCTGACATTATGATTGAGGAACGTTCATTATTAAGGCAGCTGAAGATGGTTCTGCCTAGCACTCTCCTCTGATGAATTGGGCCTTTGAAGTAACTTGTTGGACGTGTCATCAAATGTTTAAGGAGCCTTGTGACACAGTGGTGTGGTCCTACCTCTGAGCCATGAGGCCTGGTTTCAAATCCCACCTGCTTCAGAATGACATGGTTGAACATGTTGATTAAAAAACATCTAAGAGTACTGAGGAATTCCTGTTGCGATGACCTGGGGCTGAGGTGCTTGGTCTCCAACAAGGAGAAACATCTGTCTTTGTACTTGCTATAAATCTAACCCATGGGATTTTTTTCTCCCCCGATTCTCGTTCACTTCAATTTTGTTAGGGCTGCCTTATGCTACACTCAATCAGATGCTGCCTTGATATCAAGGATAGTCACTTTCATCTTGCCTCCAGAATTCAAATTTTTTTTCCATGCTTGGATCAAGGTTACAATGAGGTCAGGAGTCCTGGTGGAATCCAAACTGAGTGTGGTGAGCATTATTTCTTTTCAGTGTTATTTGAAAACTGTCAGTGACACTTTACATCATATTGCTGATAATTGAGAGTAAATTGACAGGATAGCAATTGGACAAATAAATGAGTACATCTGCCTTTTGTGGAAAGCTCACATCTGGGTAATTTTCGATCTTCACTTTATCCAGTACATGTCTGTGGTGTAACTGCACTGGAACTGCATGACTTTCAGGACTAAATCTGAGTTGTCACGACTGCTTCCAATGCCTTCAGTCTTTTCTCAATAGCTGCCAGTGGAGGATTGTGCCATTTATTTTAGAACATATAAATATTGGATGAAGAGAATTTTTAAGAAATTTATAACTCAGTCTAAATGAGCTGGTATTCAATTTTTGGGCCAACCCAGATTTCTTGAGGGTGTCTTCAAGGCAGCCATGTAAAGAGTCAGTGTCCTTTTTCTCAGATATAATATGCTGTTCTGAGTATTTGGGGCAACAAGGGATTTGCTACAAGCTGCTGTAAAGATGGAAGTCTTCAAAAACCCAACTAGAAACTCTTTCACTGCATTTTTTATACACACAGGATTAAACGCAGGAAGAAGTTTTACTTATTTAATTTCAACGCTGTTCTCATTTTGTTTGAAATACAAGCTATGCATACAAAATTCATTCTGCATTTTGGAACGCATTATTTCTTTACATGACCAGATGTAACTTTCCCATTTTCCTATTATTTTTGGTTTTCAATGCTCTCTTATTTTCAAGATCCTAATCCTGCTTTCTTGGGCTAAAACTCTAAAGTGATTATTAAAACAGTAGGAGAATAAAACAAAAGCTCAATTGGACAGTTTCTTGAAGAGCAAGTACTCAGTCTTTTCTCAAGGTTGATGGACTGCATCCTATCCTATATGGAAGCTGAACTTAAAGATTAAAAAAGACTATCCTGAAGGTATGATCCTTTATTGTTTTGTCTGAGTTTTTTACAATATTAAGATCCAAAAAACCTTACATCAATGATAAGTCAATCATGAAAATGTATTTGGCAGTGGAAAGAGCACTTCATGATGTTTTGAATATATTCAGAGATTATTGGAATTTCTGCCCATATGCTTTAAATGAGTTACCACAGTAAAGCAAAAAGGTATTCATAAATTAAAAAAACTAAACCACTAAGTTCCATGAGGTATGCTTCGAATGTTCTTAAAATGATTTGATTTATTGTCTTTACCAGTAGTTGATGCATTGTGCCTGTGGAGAAAATCTGGTTCTTTACTTCACTTAATGCTACAATATATTAATTCATTGTGGAAGCTACAGTTCTTGTGAATTAGTCTGAGAAGACTCAGGAACTTTGTGTCTTCATTGTGTCTGCTACGGAACTCGAAGCATTCTGCTCCATGATTACTTCTTTCAAATAGAAAATTGTAGGAAGTGTATGTCTGAATTCCAGTTATGTGTTTCCAAAATACAAAGTTATATGCTGATAAAACTGCTGAAAAATTTATTACCATTTCCCAATCTTAGAGGGGATCAAATCTTGAATTTGGGATCCAGAAATCTCTTGTAGACAATTAGTTTATGCTCAAGTAACTATTTTCTGCCTAAGACTTGTGACCAATGTAGTTTTTATTGCCTGTACTCTCACTAAAGTGTTCGACAATGGGAGGTTTTGGAATCATATTTAAGTGACTTCTATTAGAAATGAATAAAATACAATAGTTCAATTGAAAATCTTGAGGGAAAAGTGGAGATCTAATTCAATAACCTGAACAGTAGTCCTAGATGATGTTTCTTTCTTCATGCACCGCTATAATGTCTGTTGTGTTAATTTCGCAGTTTTTTTTGTAAATTTGTTGAATGGGAGACATTTTCTTTAATGTCAAGGCTGCTGCTCAACTTGACTTGGCCTGTAAATTCTCTTGTTCATGTTGCTAAGATTTTATAATGGAGATATTTGTCTATCGGTCTCGCATTTCTCATGTGAAGGGACTTGGTCAGCTCAGTTGGCTGGACAGCTAGAATGAGGTCAACACCATGAGTTCAATTCCAACTTAGGTTACCATGAAGGTTTTTTTTTCTTTCTCAACCCCTCCCCTTGTCTGAGGTGTGGTGACACTCAAGTTAACCGCCAGCAGTTATTTCTCTCTAGTGAGAGAGCAGCCCCTATAGCCCACAAGGGCTATGCCTTTACTTCTCATGTTTTCTTCATTCATCGGACCTCCAAAACCTCCACCCATACAACTTTGATGTACAATTTAGAAAAGGAATTGAATGTTGTACTGGTAGCATATGAATATATATTTACTGTTGCCCAGATTTTGTCATATCAACAACAATGAAACCGTTAATGCTCACTGTTGTTAAGGACTAAGTGGACAGAAATTATTCAACATCTTGCGCAGTTAAACATAGAAATCAGCAAGTTTGTGTCAATTTTCTTCCCCTTCTGCAATAATTTCTCCACTTAGTCATTGAGTCACACAGCACGGAAACAGACACTTCGGTTCAACTCGTCCATGTCAACCAAGTTTCCCAAACTAAACTAGTCCCACTTGCAGTACATTTCCACTAAATACCCAGTAAATTGGCAGAAAAAAGTACATTTATATCTGATATTTTAATAATGTGATAACTCTTGCTGCCGACAATTTCTCTCGAACACAAAATTTAGTTTTATTAGCACGGAGTCTGATTATTTAGATTTTAATTTTCCTTGAAGATTTTAATATTTTATAAAATATTTTATTTGTCTAATTTTTCTAATGCCATATCTCTCTGTCTTTATTACATCTCCGAAATATGGTCTTAAATGGAAAAGGTTGAACACTTCAGTAAGCATACTTCAGTCTAATGTGTTGAAGAGGCATGTTTACTGTGTATCCCATTCATATAGGTTCCAGGTTATGTGCTACATCTGACTCCTTTCGTTCTGTACGAAAGTCTCCGAAAGATGTAAGGCGCAGCGCTAAGTATAATGATTGATGAGCATTCGCTGCTGTCAGCAAAAGCCAGTGCACTAGTTGCCTGAACTCTTTATGTGGAATTTAGTGAAATTATGTAACTGAAGATGAGTGAAAATTACCCCCAATGCAATCAATTTCTTGTAGGAAAAGGAGGAATATGCCTTAAAAAGGTTTTCTCCAAAGGCACTTCATATGCATTAAACATGTTGGTTTAGCAAATTAAGGTAACTGAAAGTGTATTCTATGTATCATATTGGTTACCGATATCACTATTATATTCCTTAAGGCATATGTATATAGATTTTAACCCTATTGAAATTTCATAGCATAAAACCATTCTCAAAACATCATTTTCTATTATTTGAGATAAAGTTGAGGCATGTTTTATTCGTGTTGTTTTCTTTATTTTAGTCCTGGCTGGCTGATTTGTTCTGAGCATTTTATATTTTGTCCTTACACAAGGTTTTGCAAAAGGGATTGCAGGCAGAAGTGATGGGGAGGGTCTTGAATTTGAGGATAATGTACATGAAATTGTACAGAACATTCTACAAGAGTTGGTGACCACTGTTGTTGGAGGTAGTGTACTCATTTTCATCTGTTCATTTAGCTTCATGATTTTTCTGTGCATGTGTAAATCCTCATGACATTTTTTTGCTTTTCCTTGATTTTCTTTGATCTCGTGGGATTGTTTGTTCTTTTTCCCTTTGTAACCAGCATGAGCTTTAATTTCAGAGATAAAAGGTACTGCAGATGCTGGAGAATCCGAGATAACAAGCATGGGGCTGGATGAACACAGCAGGGTTTAGGCCCGAAACGTCAAGTTTTCCTGCTCCTATGATGCTGCTTGACCTGCTGTGTTCATCCAGCCCCATGCTTGTTATCTCTGAGCTTTAATTTGGTTAGTAGAGCTACAATGTTAATAGCTTACCATCGGTCCTTTTAAACTTTTGTTTGCAGTTGACTATACATTTTACAAATCTAGTCACAGACAAATTGGCAGCAGGTTGTGCATTGCCATTATGTAATCAGTAAAGTTCAGTCAATACAATAATGTAATACTGCACCAAAGAAATGCCATCTGCTGTAAACAAATTAAAAATTTAGGGCAGCAAAAGAATTATGGTGCAGAACGATCAGGGAATTTACGTAATGCAGAATCGTTAGTTTTAGAATTTGCCATTATGCAGTGGGAGCAAAGGCAAGTTACAAAGAAAATGGGATAAATATTTCAAAACAAGTTTCAAACATAAATGACATACAGTATCACTTTTATCTACCAGTTTGCAGAGCTAACTGAATCTTATGAATCTTGGATGAGTTAAATAATGATGCATTATATATTGAAATTACTGCATATAACAGCTCATTATCTTGATGCTTGATTTTTCATGTTGGATTTAGAGATTTTTCTTCCAAGACACAATAAATGCAATATTTTTTGGTAATCTCTAGTTTTCCAAGGTGCCAATGAGAAAATCTAGGTAAACAAATAGATCAAATTTAGGACAATTTGATTTTTTTTTCAGTTACATACAAGGTGCATGCTGCGGGCTAGTCCAACATTTATTGTCCCTTCCTATTTGCTCTGGGGAAGGAGGTAGTTAACAACCTCCTTGGAACACTGTAGTCCATATGGTATAGCAACACACACAGTGCTGCCAGGAAGGCTGTTCCAGGACATTGACCCAGCAACAGTGCGGGAATGGTGTTATGGTTCCAAATCAGAATGGTGTGTGGCTTGGAAGGGGAATTTGAAGGAGGCAATGTTCCTTTTCAACTGCTCCCCCTCTCCATCTAGGATTGTAGCAACAGGATCAGGAGTAGGCCATTTTGTGTCTCTGGCCTGTTCCTCTATTCAAAGCAAACAAGGCCAGTCTGTGATGTAAAGTTGTCAATTGCCTTGTGCAACTTAATACTTTTGGTTAACAAAATCATATCCGTCTCGGATTTAAAATTGAGTTGATCAAATATCTATTGCCATTTGTTGCAAAATTCCAAATGTTTTCTTTCCTTTCATGGAATGTGGATGTCCCTGGCAAGGCCAGCCCTCATTGCCCATCCCAAAATACCCTTGAACTGCAAGCTTACTCAACCATTGAAGGAGACAGTTAAGAGGCAACCACATAATTATGGATTGGGTATCATTAGTAAGCCAGACCAGGTAATGATGGCAGTTTCTTTGCCTGCAGAACATTAGTGAACCAGGTGGTTCAAAACCAGACAATGATTCCATAGTCACTACTAACACAAAATTGGTTTTTGATACCATACTTTTCCAATTCAGTGTAAATTCCACCAGCTGTCATGGTGGGATTTGAACCTGCGTCCTTAAAGTATTAGCCTGGTCCCCGTCTTGATATCCAGTGACATTACTGCTACACCACCATCGCCTCATTTTCCGTGTAGAAGTGCTGCTTATTTTGATTCGTAAAATATCTGGCACTAGTTTTTAAATTATGCCCCTAGTCCCTCTGAATCAATGGAAATAGGATATTTATCTCTAACCTATCTACTGTCCTTAATATCTTGGAATATGCTATGACCATACCATGTAAGCATCTAAATTCCCAGGAATACAACCCTGATTTATGTAACCCTTGCTCATGATTTAACTTTTGAAGTCCATATCTGTGCTATGTTCCTCCCAAGACAGTATACCTTTCCTAAGCTGTTGTGATCTTAGTACAATAGGTGTGGTCTAACCAGAGTTTTGGATATCTGAGTCATGTTATTTTAACCCATTATGACAAAGTCTGTGCCAACTGAGATTTGTACTCATGAGGTACTAGCCTTCTGTGTTCTATTTTCTCTGTTGTTAATGCCGACCATTTGATGCTGAAACCCTTTACCTCACAAAGTAGTCGAGGTGGAGTTATAGAATGATTTTACCAGAGGTATACATAGTTTCTTGTTCAGCAAGGGAATCAAAGGCTACCAAGGATAGTTGGGAATGTGTCCAGTCCACCTGTCCTTAATTATGCACTCTCATAATTTCCTGACAGTAAGTGTTCATCAATTGGCCTATAATGCCCCAGTTTCACCCTGTCCCCTTCCTAATTGAGGACAGGTACAAATTTATAATTTAACTGAATGATTCCCAAATGGACAGAACTTTGGATGCTTATCAGCGCATCTGTAATGATCTCACCTCTTCGCCCTGAACTGGGACCCTTCTAGTCCTTTGGATTTGTCACTCCTTACTGCCATTTTCATTACTATTGATTTGCTGACATTAATTTTTGTCAATTATTGTCCCTGCTTCAGTAATTCTTTTATTATCATATCCAGCATAATGATCTCTTACTGTATTGTATCTTCTGCTATAAAGTAAATATTTAGTACCATGACAGATAGTAGGAACTGCTGATGCTGGAGTCTGAGATAACAAGGTGTGGAGGTGGAGGAACACGGCAGGACAGGCAGCATCAGGAAAGCTGACATTTCGGGTCTGGACCCTTCAGAAATGGGGGAGGAGAAGGGGGCTCTGAAATAAATAGAGTGGGGGGGTGGTGATAGAAGGTGGATAGTGGAGCAGGTAGCTGGAGAGAAGACGGACGGGTCAAGGAGGCGGGGATGAAGCAGGTAAAGGTGAGTGTAGGTAGGAAGTTGGGATGGGGGTTGGTCAGTGAGGAGAGAGGGACAGATAGGTGGGAGGGAAGATGGACAGGTGAAGGAGGCGGGGAGGGGGGTGTTGTTGCTGGTCTTGGGATGAGGTCGGGGGTGGGGAGATTTTGAAGCTCATAAAGCCCACATTGAGACCATTGGGTTGTAGGGTTCCAAGGCAGATTCTGAGGTCCTGTTCCTGCAGTTTTCGGGTGGTATCGTTGTGACACTGGAGGAGGCCTCGGATGGACATGCCGTCCAGGGATTGGGATTGGGAGTGGGAGGGGGAGTTGAAGTGGTTTGCGACTGGGAGTTGTTGTCGTTTGAGACGAACCGAGCGTAGGTCCTCCACAAAGCGGTCTCTGAGCCTCTGCTTGGTCTCCCCAGTGTAGAGGAGGCCACATCAGGAACAGTGGATACAATAGACCACATTAGCAGATGTGCAGGGGCAGCTGGTGGCCAGGCAACGATGCCCACATCCCACAAAATAAATTTTTAAAAAATCATTGCCCAATCTAATATACTATGCTCCTTAGACATATTGCAGGAAATTATCCAAGACCCATCAATGACCTTCCCTCCACCATCAGGTTAGAAGTGGGGATGTTCGTCGATGTTCAGCACCATTTGCACTCCTCAGATACTGAAGCAATCCGTGTTCATATGCAACAAGATCTGGTCACCATCCAGGCTTGGGCTGACAATTGGCAAGTGACATTCGTGCCACACAAATACCAGGCTATGACCATCATCAATGAGAGACGATCTGACTGCTGCCTCTTGACATTCAGTGGTGTTATCATCCCTGAATCCACCACTGTCAACATCCTGGGGGCTATCATTGACCAGAAACTCAACTGGACTCACTACATAGACATAGTGGCTGCAAGAGCAGGTCAGAAGCTCAGAATACTGCAGTGAGTAACTCACCTCCTGACTCCTCAAAGCCTGTCCTCCAACTACAAGGCAAAAGTCAGGAGTGTGATGGAATACTCTCCACTTGCCTGATGAGTGCAGCCCCAACAACACTCAAGAAGCTTGACACCACTCAGGACAAAGCAGCCTGCTTCATTGGCAGTACATCCATAAACATCCACAAGCATCCAGTCCCTCCACCACTGACGCTCAGTGGCAGCAGTGCGTTCTATCTACAAGATGCACTGCAGAAATTCACCAAAGATCCTGAGACAGCGCCTTCCAAACCTATGACCACTCCCATCTAGAAGGATAAGGGCAGCATGTATGTGAGAGCACCACCACCTTCACATTCCCCTCCAAGCCACTCACCCTCTTGACTTGGAAATATATTGCTGTTCCTTCTCTGTTACTGGGTTGAAATCCTGGAATTCCCTCCCTAATGGCATTGTGGATCAAACTACAGCAGGTGGACTGCAGCGATTCAAGAAGGCAGCTCACCACCACCATCTCAAAGACAATTAGGGATGGGCAAGAAATGCTAGCCCAGCCAGCAACGTCCACATCCCACAAAAATGAATAAGGGAAAAAAAAATTCACTCTGTTCTTTAATGTGCTGTTCTGCTTGCCTCAATTAAATCAAAGTTAAAATTCACTGTTGAAACGGTTTTCTTTTGCTATATGTTTGTTTAATGTCTGCATTTAGACAATATGCTACTTCACAAAAACACTTAAAGGCTTATCTACAGTTTGCACAACAGGCTTTCTCTATTTGTTAATTTTACATGTACATTCTCCATTATTTCCTCCTCCGAGGATATCATGAGTTATTTTATCATTAATCAGCAAGTTTCCACCTCCCATTCTATCATGTTGCCCATCTTTCCTGTACATCTCAGCTTCTGATATATTTAGTTTTCAGCTGTGACTGTCTTCCAACCATGTTTCCATAAGGCTGTCATGTCAATTTTGCAAATCATTCAGCTTATTTGTGTGAAGATCACTCATTTGGCCTATGCAACCTAACCTGTTCCGCTAATTTAATGTTTTGCTTAGGTGCTTTTTTTTCTCTCTCAGTTTAATTATTTTATATTATGGTTCTCCTTTTTATTACTTGTGCCTGAAGCATGATTTTTAACTGCTGATCTGCTCTCTGCTAGTCTGTCTGTTTTCAGGCTGTTAATGTACAGTCATTTCATCTAAGCTCCCTTCTTCACTTAGTATTCCAAAGTCTTTGTGATGGCCATGTTTATCATTCCTCCTCAAACCTTGGTCCCAGCCTTGTTTAGATGATGCCAGTTCTAATTCTATAGTTCTTTCCTATTCTAATACTGGTGCCTGTGTCCCATGAAATGGAACCCCTCTTTCCCACAGTGGTTCTTGAGGCACATGTTGATTTCACTAAACTGCCTGTTTATTTTGCTTGAGGTTAAGTAATAGTCCAGAGATTATAATGTCATATGTACTCTTATAACAGTCAGTGTTGAGTAAAAATCAATCCTTGACTTGTAGCCAAAAAAGTCATTAATTTTAATAAATTTAATGTACAGGCTAACCACTGATTTTTATCCAAAAAACCTAAACTCCTTATATTTGCCACCCTTTGGCTACTGAAGGCTTTCACTGGTGCAAGCTTGCTTATGATATAATCATTGAATAGCATATCATGGAAGGTAGCTGTTCAGTTCCTAATGTCAGTGCAACTAACTTTGACTCTGTTTTGCGCTATTTTTGGTGGGGCGATGTGGGGGTGGAGGGCGGAGGTGGGGGGTGCGTTGTCTTGTCAGCAAGAATATTTGACGTAGTTTCCTCAGACTTCAGCAAGGCTTTTGGTAAGCTCCTGCACAGGACATTGATAGTGAAAGTAAGAGCCCAGAGGATCCAAGGACATTCAGTTAATTGGGTCCAGAATAATCTGAGTGGCAGGAAACAGAGGGTGATAGTCTAGTGTTGTTCTTGTGACTGGAAACCCGAGTCCAGTGGAGTTCTGCAGAGATCAGTGTTGGGGCCTCTTGGGGCCCGTGCTACTTGTGGTTTATAAAAAAACAGTTTAGACTTGAATATAGGAAAGTTGATCAATGAGTTCACAGATGATCGGGAAATTGGTGGGGTGTTAAGTAGTGAGGAAGATCTAAACAAGCTGAACAATGTCAAATGGAATTTAATCAGATAAATGTGAGGTGATGCATTTGGGCAGGACATAAAAAGCAAGGGAATACATTGTGAGTGGTAGGACCTTGGGAAACACTAAGGATCAGAAGGACCTTGGTGTGTATGTCCACCAATTTCTTAAGGCAGCAGGACAGATAGATAAAGTGGTTAAGAAAACATTTGGTATACTTGCCCCCATTAGTCAAGGGTTAGAGTTCAAGAGCAGGGAGGTTAACAGGGCTGGACCTGTTTAGCTTGTTAGGCTACAGCTAGTGTGCAGTTCTGGAATCCACATTACTGAAGAGATGTAATTGTGCCGGAAAAGGTGCAGAGATTTACCAGGATATTTCCTAGTATGGACAGTTTTAGTTATGAAGAGAGATTGGATAGATGGGAACAGAGAAGACTGAGGGGGATGGGGTCATGGTTGAATTGCATAAAGTGGTGAGCGGCATATACATAAACTTTTCCTGCTGATGGAGGGTCAATGACCTGGGTGTGTAGATTTAGGGTAAGGGGCAGTAGATTTAGAGGGGATCTTTTTTCATCCAAAGGGTGGTGAGAATTTGGAACTTGCTTCCTGTAAGGGTGGTAGAGGTAGAACCCCGCACTTAAGACATTTTAATAAGTATTTAGATGTACACTTGTGATGCCAAGGCATAAAAGGCTGAGCCAAGTGCTGAAAAATGGAATTAAAATAGATAGTTGGCTGTGACTCGATGGGCCAAAGGGCAGTTTTCTGTCGTGTGGACGAGTATGACTCAAAATGTCAACCCGCTGCGTTCTGGTTGGAAAATTAGACTTGTAAGTTGGACGTTTATACAGTATATGTACAGCAATTCTGAAAATGTTGCTTTCTAATGTAGCTCCAATTCTAGAAACCCTATGAACTAATCTTTTGCCTAGTCCACTATATTGTTGATCCCACCATAGATCACAACAATTGGATCCTTCCACTTCTATCTCCAATATCCTTTCAATCTTGCTTGAGTTGTCTTTCATCCCTATACTGGGCAAGCAACACGTCATTTGAAACTCAGGATTCTTTCTTAAACTGACTGCTCCGCAACTGGCATGTTAATCTTTCTCCACCGGCTCCTTTTCCTCTTATTTCCTTTCCCCTTTAGTCAGCCTCCTGCCAAAGATGCTGAGATCACATTTCAGTTGCCCTCCTTCTAGTCTTTATCCTTATCCTCCCGAGACAGACAGCATCTTGTCCCTGCTGCATTCTCTGTGACAACATTCTGACCAATCAGAGATCAACGTATACTTGTATTGGAGGCATGACAGCAGAGGTTTACTCTGTTCGTCCCTGGAATAGTGGTGGGGGTACTGGGAGTTGGGGGGCGCGGTGCGGTGGGAAGAGAGAAGGCGACTGATGGGTGGGGGTGTGTTTTGGGGGGTATTGTCTTAGGATAAGTGGTCAATCATTTAGGACTGAGATGAGGATAAACTAATTCAGTTAAAGAGTTCATAGTTCATAAAATATCTCTAGTGTGGTGACAGGCCCTTTGGCCCAACAAGTCCACACTGACCCACATGATATCCCACCCAGACCCATCCCCCTAATCTACACATCCCTGAACATTACAGGCAATTTAGCATGGCCAATCCACTGAGCCTGCACATCTTTGGACTGTGGGAGGATACCAGCGCACCCAGAGAAGACCCCCACAGACACAGGGAGAATGCACAAACTCCACACAGACAGTCACCCGAGGGCAGAATTGAACCCGAGTCCCTGGCACTGTGAGGCAGCAGTGCTAACCACTGAGCCACCATGCCTCCCTAAGAGTGTGAAACTAAAAAATTCTCGACAACAGAGAGTTGTGAATGTTCCGTCGGGGAATAAATTTAATGTTTGGAGAGACAGATTCTTGATGTCTCGGAATCAAAGGATATGCAGCGTGTATGGCAGTGTGCAGTACGAAGCCGAAGGTCAGCCATTATTGTATTAATTGGAGGAGCAGGCTCGGTAGGCCATATAGTATACACTTGCTCCTTATTCTTGTGTTCCTTGGTTTACATTGAATTGCTTTTGACAATAGTCCTTCGATCTTTGGCAACACTGCATAGCTTGTACCGTTTTCACATAGCTGCCACTTTCTGAAGTGTTATAGCAAAAGTGTTCTGATACTCAAAGCTAGCAGTTTGTTGCAGTGTTGCCATCTTTGTCTTTAGTGGAAATTAGTGGCTCAGTTGCAATAACACTTATACTTTTTTTTTGCAGGTGGTTTCTTTGGCGATACAAATCCTCGAGTGTGTGTGTATATATATGTCAAAACTCAGTTTAAATCTGTAACAGCTGACAGGTGGTTTGAATGCAAATGTCAGTTTTTGGGAGAAGGTCATATTTATTATCCAAGTTGTGTGGTATTGTACATTAGCAAATATGGTGGTGGATAGATCATCAATTGAAATTTTACATTACTGCAGCCAGTTTCATAAGTAACTTTTGACAACAGAAAGCATCCTGTATCTGCAGAAACAGACTTCAATCAATACAAATTTCTGCCTATTAGAAACTTTTCATGTTATTGAGGTTTGAAAATGCCTACACTTAATGTTCTAAAGTAACTTTGCAAGTTACAATTTGACTGTTGTGTGGTGTTTTCCAAAGTCCACCTTTCCAGATGGTACAAGTTGTCAGCACAGCTTTGTTTTTGAAGCAGAGGAAAATCTGTTTTATCCATTCAGAATTTAGGAACAGAAGTATTTGTGATATAATTTTAACTTGAGCAATGGAGAGCTAGTGTTGTAGGTAAAGGATTCAGTCTTAATATTTTGCCAAATAATTTGTTTGTTTTATTTTTGATTTTGTACCCCGTTGTTTTCTTCCTTCCTTTAAAGGACCTCTCCCTACCACACATCTGGGAGGATGGGGCGATGTGGGCTGTGGACCTCCCCACTACCATCCTCAATGCTGCTGTGATTGGCCTGTAAAAAGTGCAATTGAAGGTGGGTGAGGCAGTGCTAGTTTTTCCTACCCGTCCTTCAAGAAAATGTTTTAGGAAGAAAATCTGAGCCTGAAACTCATCCACAGATTTGAGTAAAAGGCAGCAGCCTTCAAACCATGAAATTGTGTTTGCTGCTCTTGACCTTGAGTTGGATTTTAGTTTATTGACTATTTTTGAAAGTTTTATTTGTGGTTAGCTTAAATATTTAGAATCGCTTTAAATTGTTTCACACTATTTTAGCATGTTTTAAATTTTTTTTAATCTGTATCTGATCTTTGAAGTTAAGTATACATTGTTACTAATTTTAGTACTATACAGTAATTTTGTGTATTACAGTTGCTCACTTGCTAAATTCGACAGACATGAACTTTCGTCGAAGTGGTGCCCAATGTTTGAAAAGTCTTGTTTTGTGAAGTGTTTTACTGAAATTCTTATTTTCCAAATTCAGGAGAGAAGCCAGATGGGAATGGTTCGCCTGAAAGTGCTACTGGTCCCCTAGAAGATGAAACTGTGGCAGTGAATGACGCAGACAATGTTCATTCTAATGGAATTCCAGGGACTCCAATCTCTGTGTCATATACACCATCATTGACTGATGACAGATTGTCAGTTTCATCCAGTGACACTCAGGTGATGTCGAATAAAAGAGATTAAATTCATCCCTTTTTATCATACTTATGATCTTTATTGACTTTTTAAATTAATATTTTGGAGCACGTTGTTGTATTTTGCTTTGTGATAGTTTAAAGTAGTCAAGTATCAACTTTGAATCGATGGTAGAAAATAGATTTCTGATTTATAAAACCACTGGTGTCCTGCCAATTATGTGCAGTCAAGTTTTCCAGTACCCAAATCTGTCCACTTTAGAAACTTAGCAGTATGTGGCGAATTAGCCATATGGAAGTACAGGACTCTAGTATTGTTGAAAAAGACCTGTTTTGTGGAAGCTTTTTGGCTTACACTCTTGAGATCGATTTGCAAAAATTACCAAGGTAAGACAACATGGATAGTATATGAGAGGACATTTCTCAGGGCAATTCCTTTACAAATGGATGATGATGGGATAGTGTAGGGGGATGGGCTTAGATTAGTTCACAGGGCGGCGCAACATCGAGGGCTGAAGGGCTTGTTCTGCGCTGTATTGTTCTATGTTCTATGTTCTAAATCAGTTGTTATGGACCAGACCAGACCCCCTCAAAATATATTAAGAACATATCTTAGACCCTAACTTTTTCTTATGTAAATGGTAAATGTGAGGTGCTGCGTTCCAGATGCAATTCGATTGGTCAAACTACTCGACATTAAACAAAACACAATTTATTCAAACACTGTGTGGTTAAAATACAACAAATGAGAAAGGAACTTTGAATAACTTAATAAAAACCGAAAGGTATGCAGATGCTGGAAAACAGAAACAAAAACAGAAATTGTTGGAAAAGTTCAACGAGTCTGGCAGCATCTGTGGAAAGCAATCAGTATTAACATTTCAGGTCCGGTGGCTGCTCCACAGAACAGTTCTGAGGAACAGCCACCGGACCCAAATCGCTAACTCTGATTTTCTCCACAGATGCTGCTAGACCTGCTGAGCTATTCCAGCAGTTTGTTTTTGTTGGAATAATTTAACCATTTTGGAAAACATTATTTCACTACTAAACAGTAATATAGTAATATCCCAAAAACACACCCTTGGTAAAAGGCAAATTCAGAAGCAGAATTGTCTCACGTGCAAATAAGCATCAGCGGGGATGGTACTGGGCAGAGATAGAATAATCATCAGCAGGTACTGGGCGGCAGTGGTGGGAGAAACATCCAGAGAAAACTCAGACAGTGTAGCAGCTGGGGGAGATTCACTGCCTTCCAACCCTGCTGAGACCCCAGCAACAACTGCTGAAAAACTAAAAATCCTGGTTCTGTGAGGACTTGACCACGTCCAACCAGGCTGCTTCTATTCTTCCAACTTCTTTAAAAACTCAAGGCCACACAAGCGTTTTACTCCCATGGTTTTGGTAGACTGCTTGTCATCTCTGCCTTAAAACCTCTCTTCAAAAAAAGGATAAAATAACCTCCTTAAATCCACAGCAGCGTCAGAGTCAGTCTGCCTTATTTAAAATTTAAACATAGCTTGTCAGTTATTTGTTAGTCATCATCTAACTGTTGCAGTCTTCATTGTGATGCTTCTATCAATCAGAGTCCACTTGGCAAGCAGTCAGCATTCTCCTTTCATACAGATCAATGCTATTTTCCCTTTTGTATTAGTATTTCTTGTGCATTATCCTACTGAGTGAAAGACGAAATGTGTAATTTTTCAGCAGTACCGAAATCACTAAAAAGTTGAAACGCTTATAAAGTAAACTGAGGAACTTCAAAATTTAAGACATTTGTATTAACTGTATTTGTAAGTCTGGAATTCCGTTAGCTTACGCTTTTAGGGGTGATTTAGACCTTGTTTCAGTGATTACTTCCAAATGGAGTACAGATATGTTCTGTATTATAAATTACCAAAATGAATGAATTAAACTGCTGAATATAGTTAATATAACTTTTCATTGTAATTGCCAGTTTAAGAAGACGAACTTTGTACAGTAAATAACGACAATAGACACAAAGGCAAGACATAATGACTTCGTTTGTTGTCATAAGAAATTTGAAACAAGCGTCTGTGCTAAATTTTGGTAAAATGAATTAGAACTTCTGACCATTTGAGCCACTGTTTATGCCCTGTCTGAACTTCCTCCCAGTCAACTGACCACTTCCCATCTTGCCTTCAAGATACAGTCTTCCCCATGCTTTGTTATACATCCAGTCTCCTGTACAATATGTCAAATATGAAACAACACCAAATGTTTTCACAAAACATCAATATGGTTAACAAAAACAAAGTTGGTGGAAAAGCTCAGCAGGTCTGGCAGCATCTGTGAAGGAGAAAACAGAGTTAACATTTCGGGTCCGGTGACCCTCCCTCAGAACTCGGATGCTGCCAGACCTGCTGAGCTTTTCCACCAACTTTGTTTTTGTTCCTGATTTACAGCATCCGCAGTTCTTTTGGTTTTTATCAATATACTTAATATTGGAGCTGGAAAAGAAACTCATGTAATCGACGTGTATATGAGTGAAACTGAAAAGTTCTGGAAGGACTCCACAGCTCAAGAAGCTTCTGTAGAGGAAGAATTACAATTCGTGTTGAATGCCCTTCCATCAGAACTTTTCCTTTGTATCCATATCTAAGTATCAGCATGGCTGGGTATTCTTTTGCATACATGGCAATAAATACTAATTTCAATAGAGAACTGTTTTTACATTGTAAACCATAAAGAAAAATGCTTCTTTTATAACACAGCTGGAATTTTGTGTACAAGACTGATAAATCACAAAATCTATTTTTAGAAGTTTTTTTTAAAAAAGCATGTGAAAACTTTGTGCACAGTGTTCCCCAGACTTTGTTTTTTCAAGATATTTATTAAGTAAATATAATTGTGAAACTATGGAGTAGCAAATATTTGTGAAACAAATAGTATGATACTGTACTTTTGTTTTTGTAGGAATGTGGAACCACTTCAGGAGGTGGTTCCAATGCCAAGTTCTCTCACATTCTGCAGAAGGACGCGTTTCTGGTCTTTCGATCATTATGCAAACTTTCCATGAAGCCACTTTCTGATGGTCCTCCTGATCCAAAGTAAGTTAGGCTTGTTAAAGTGCTAAGCCAGAATGTAAGGTTTTGAAATTGAAAGCAATTGAAATGTATCCTTAAAAATAAATTTTAAGTTCTATTTAGATCAAGTGACCCTTAAAATATATTTCTTTTCAGTTGGTTACCTGTGTTGCATTTCAGATTCAGAAGTAACGACTCCTACAAATTTAGAAAGTTAATAAATAGGATCACCAACACTTTTTGGTAGTAATGCTTTGAGTAACTAAGCTCAGCTATAGTATAATGCCTTTTTGTAAGATTGTTAATCTCATTTTCTCAGATTCTTTGTGAGATCCTATACCCTTGTTTTTTGTCACATGAATGCAGTCATTATGATTGCTCTGTCATGAGGCGATGGACTAGTGGTATTATGACTAGACTATTAACATTGCGGAATGACAGGTCATGTTCCGGATCTGGGTTCAAATCCCACCATGGCAGATAGTGTAATTTGAATTAAAAATGATAATCAAGAAGGTGTTGAGAAACTGCTATCTGGTTCACTAACGTCCTTGAGGGAAGGAAATTGCCGTCCTCACTTGGTCTGGCCGGCATGACAGCAGATGTAGAGGAAGGTGGTGGACACTTAATTGCCTAGAGACACCTAGCCTGTGGCACCCACATTCCATGAATGAATGAAAAAATAATTAGAACATGTAGAGTATCCATTTCGCTATTACTGTTACTATTTCAAATTTACATAAAAAGGAATGTAAACAAATTTGGCATATTTAGCCAATGCTTCCACAACAATTCTTCTGTTACCCAATATGTAGAAGTTGAAAGGTGAATCCTTTATTTTGTTTAGCCACAGTAGAAGAAAACACGGATTCTGGAAATAATAGGAATCACCAGTCTAGCAAGACTGAGGAACCTGAAGAAACCAGCATAAGTAAAAAGGAAAAGTCTGAAAAAATTAATGGTACAAAGTCGTGGCAGATTCACAACCTGGTGGCCTGTATACTGTACAGATAGTGAATGCATTGATTTTTGATTGCCTAGATTCAGTTTGTATCTAGAAATCACCAAGAATTAGAAGGTGGCGGACATAACTGCAGACTTTCTTCAAAAAAAAGTGGAAGTGAAAATGGAGAACTGCACACCAGTCAGCCTTTCATTACTCGTAGACAAAATGCTAGATTCTATTATTAGGGACGTAGTGAATTGATGCATTGATGAAGCAGAAGGAAGAAGGGTCGCGGGACTAAAAATGTTGCTTTCTGCTTTCTCTCCAGATGCTGGTTTTCTGCAGTAATTTCTGGTTTTGTTTAAGATGAACAGTTACGGCTTATGAAAGAGAAATTGTGTTTGACAAATCTGTTAGAGTGCTTTGGATACTTCCAGAAGGATAGAAAAGTAACAACTGGCAGGTGGTGTGTATTTGAATTAAAGAAAAGGTGTCACACATGCAGAATTAGGATTTGTGGAATTGGGGGTCATATATTAACTTGGACTGAGGAATGGTTTGTGGACAAGAAACGTGTAGCAATACCACAAATGGGCAAGTGTGAAGTACCCACGTTGGCAGGAAAATTAAAAAGTAGAATACCTTTTGAATGGTGGAACGCTGGGGGATTTTGAATTTGGAGGTGGCTTTGTAAATGAATGATGGAAAGCTAACAGGTAAGAGCAGCAAGCAATTCAGAACGTACATGGTATGTTAGCTTTTATCATAATCATCTTGGAATATAAGAGTGAAGAAATCTTAGTGCGGTTATGCAGGGCTTTGGTGAGACCACACCAGAGAAATGTGCACATTTTTGGTCTCTTCATCTGATGAAGGGCATAATTGTCCTTTAAGGAGAGATTGATACATGAGATTGTCCTGAGAGGAGAGATTGAACAAACTATGGCAGTACAGGTTGTACCTCTGTAATCCCGCAGCCTTTGAGTGGCTTTTGCTGGGCCATTGAAGGTTAAGTCTATTTAATGCACAAGCACTTCAAAACTATAGGTCTCATCTTGACGTAGCAAGCGCATGCCAAATGAATGAATGAATGATTTTTCCAGTTTGACCCCAAAATAGGATTTAGGGTATCCAAACCAGAGAGAGTTTTTTAAAAAAGTAATATTACTAAAGACCAATGCCGAACCGTTGCAAGGAAAACTGACGGTACTCTGTGGGTGGTGGATCACAGAGATTGATGGACCAGAGAGTTCGAAATTAGGGTGGTACAACCTGTATTATGCAAAGTTGAGAGATGGTCTCATTGAAAGTTGTAAAATACTTAATGGGTTTACAAAGTAGATGCTGAGAAAATGATTTCCCTGGCTGGGTAAACTGGAGCATCAGTTTACAGTCTAAAATGCAGGAATATCCGTTTATGGTGAAGATGAGAAATTTCTGAACTCAATGGATTGCACATTTTAAGAAAACTGTAGACTTCCAGTTGTTTTGTATGTTCAAGACAGTGAATAGCTCTTGTTATGCTTAAAATTAAAGTCAGTTGGAATTAAGAGAAAGCTCTCAACTGGTTGAAGTCATGCCCACTGCAATAGCTGAAGAGAGATCACCATTGCTTTTTCAAGGGCAGTTGCTGGTAACCAATAAATATTCGAAGCAGCACTCGCATCAGATGAAGGAATAAAACAAAGAATAAATTCAATGTCAAAGCAGGTAGAGAAAGTGAAAAATGGGGGAAGAAGATTAGGCTCAAAAACAATTAAAGGAGACAAAAATTAGTTTTAAAATGCTTTTTATGAAAAAAAATCAGCATTTTAATGCTGGAAAGATCAGATTTATGGAAAATAATTCCAATGTCATAGTTTCCATATGAATGAAGGGTACTGAACTAGAAAAGACAAACTTCATCAGTTTGTGGTAAGGTTATTTTGTATTTCATTAATTCATTCACAGGATATAGGCTTCACTGTCTGAGCCAGAATTTAATGCCCAACCCTAGTTCCCATGAGAAAGTGGTTGTGAGCTGCGTTCTTGAACCACAGCAGTCCACTTGCTGCAGGTAGACCCAGAATGCCTTTCAGGAGTAAGTTACAGGATTTTGACCGAGCAACACTAAAGGAACAGCAACAGTTTTTAGGTCAGGATGGAGTCTGACTTGTATCTGCTGTCCATGTCCTACTAGACGATGACAATTGAGTGTTTTGGAGGTGCTGTCTAAGCAGCATTGGTGAATTTCTGCAGTTTATGTTGTAGATGGTGCACATGGCTCTAACTGAGTGTCTGAGGTGGATGGAGTGAATGTTTTGAGGATGGTGGTGCCAGTCAAATGGGCTGTTTTGTCCAGGATGGTGTCTGTCTTTCTTGAGTCTTGTTGAAGCTGCATTCATTCAGGCAAGTGGAGAGTATTCCATTACATTGCTGAAATGTCCCTTGTTGATAAGTTTTGGGAAGTCAAGTGAGTTACGTCCTGCAGGATTCTAGCCTAATTTCTGTTTTTGTAACCATAGTATTAATATGAGGTTGTTGACTTGCTCGCTGAGCTGGCTTGTTTTCGTTCAGACATTTCATCACCACGCGAGGTAACTTCATCAGTGAGGCCTCCGATGAAATGATGCTGTTCTACTCCGCTTGGAATTTAAGCTGTCTGGTCCGTTAGGGTGGGTAGTGTCATTTCCGGCTTTGTTCTGTATGTGTTTGTATATGGAGTCCAATTCTATGTATTTGTTATTGCATTATGGGTTGAGAACCATGCCTCTAGGAATTCCCATGCGTGTCTATGTTTGGCTTGGGCTACTATGGTTACATTGTCCCAGTTAAACTAATGACCTTCATTATCTGAGTGTACTGGTATTAAGAAAAGTTTGTTGTGTTATTTTGCTGCTAAGTTGATGTTCATGTATTCTTATGGCTAGTTTCCTGTCTCTGATGTTATACTTGTGGCAGTCGTTGCACGGTATATTGTAAACTACGTTGGTTCTGCATGTTGTGGGAATGGAGTCTCTAATCCTTGCGTTTGTCATAGAGAAACACTGGCCACATTACTAGAGGAAGCAGGAATGCAGAACAGCAGCTCCATCAGCAATGACAACATACTCAAACTACTAGAGTTGTGCCTCACCACACACTTTGTCTTTAATGATCAAGTATACAGATCAATGGCACACCCATGGGGTCACCTGTCTCAGGACTCATCACAGAGAGGCAGTCATGCAAAGACTAGAACATGCTACCCTCCCCCTCATTCAACATAAAAGTCTGGATTCGGTACATAGATGACACATTTGTCATTATTAAACACTTCAAACTAGAAGAGACCCACCACCTCATCAACAACTTATTCACCAGCATTAGATTCACAAGAGAAGAAAACAACAATCAGCTTCTGTTTCTGGACATCAGATCTGAACGTATGACCAACAGGGAGTTCCAAACCTCGGTGTACAGAAAAGCAAATCTTGACTGACCACATCCTTAACTTCCACAGCAACCACCCCAATGTCCACAAACAAAGCTGTATCAGGACACTATTTAAATGGGCCACCACTCACTGCAACATGCCAGAACTACATAGGAAAGAGAAAAAGCACCTACACAAAATCTTCACTATGAATGGATATCCTTGCAACTACATCCCTGCAACTTTAGCAGGTGCCTACTAAATAGACAACAATGAGTACACAGTACGCCCTAACACAATGGCCACACGACCCTAATCAAAAACATAGCAGAACTGACAATGAGACTGCTATGACCACCAGGAATAATGGTAGCACACAAGCCCAAAGCCACTATACGACAAACACTCATAAGGATTAAAGACCCCATTCCCACAACATGCAGAACCAACGTAATTTACAAAATGCCATGCAATGACCCAAGCCAAACAAAGACATGCAAGGGGATTCCTAGAGGCATGATTCTCAACCCATAATGCAATCAACAAACAGAGAATTGGCCCCCATATACAAAACTGGAAATGACACTCCTCACCAAAGCGAACCGGCCAGTATGAAGTCCAATTGGAGTAGAATAACATTGCTTCATCGGAGGTCTCACTGTTGATGTCACCTACCACGGTGATGAAACGTCTGAACGAAAACAAGCCAGCTCAGCAAGCAAGTCAACAACCTCACCCACATCCCAAGCTACAAATCTTTGCTAAAACCTTAAATAGTATTAATGTGGCTAGTCCAGTTCAGTTTCTTATCAATAGTAACCCCTAGGCTGTTAATAGTGGAGGATTCAGAGACTGTAATGGCATTGAATGTCAACAGGCGATGGTTAGATTCTGTCTTGTTGGAGATAGTCATTGCTTGATACTTGTATTGATAGTGTCAGTAATAAACTTCATGTTTAGTAACTTTAAATGGAGAGCCAGATGGTGAAATGTTACTTTTGCGCAGCTTACAGGGACCATGCATCTTGGACTAAAACCTCTGAATTTTCACGTTTAACTATGTATGTGTGCTTCCTGGACATGTAAATAATGATAAACACGCTGGTCATTAAAGACCTTGCCCAGGTGGCAGTTTTTTGTGACTAATGGTAGGGTCCAGCCTGAAGACTATTTTCCAGTAAATCGCTAGATACAAATATCAACTGTTTTCTTTTTCCAAGCAGGAGTACTTAAGATCAACCAACTCAGCACAAACCAGAAATTAAATCTAACTTACAAGATTGTAGAACTCAATTCCAGCAGTGAACTAATTTTAAAAAAACAAGGTTTTCTTAATTTTTTGTATTATGCTTGAATTAGTTATAATGATTGTGTTGTCTTTGAGTATACTGTTGGGCTGAACAGCCTCGGTGCTGTGTATTCTCCAATTTATGATGACAGCTAAGTTAGGCCAGAAATTTCCAGTCTGTCTTATCATACGTGTGTATCTGTGGAGTTTAGTTACACTCAAACTCATTGATTGCTGTTTGGTGGATCAGCTCTGACACAGATGCATCCACAACGTAAACACTGAATTTGACAGTCAGCTGCTAGACTTTGCAGTTGTTGTTTTTTGTTGCTTCCTGTAGATGTTGCAGGTCAGCTCACATTCTAGCATCATGTTCTGTCTGACTGGATCCAGGAATCAGGTCATCATCCATTTGACATATGACCAGTGTTCCCTCAAAGCTGTAATTGCTTGGAGGTCCCATGCCTGTCAGTCAACATGCCAGCTGTTTGACTTCAACACGCTCAAACCTCAGGGCTCCACGCAGCTGTAAAGAAGACCAGGAGAACACAGCAGATGACTCCATCCAGTCTTTCTCAGATACTTGGCATTGTCTTCTGAAAGATTTCCAAGACTGATGCACTATAACAGAATCTGTTGAAACAAAATCTTCATTGCAATATTTGGCAAGTTATGTGCAACCTGGGTTCTTTGAGGGGTCATTACCAAAAAACATGATTTGCATGTAGCTTCATGAGGCTTGCACTCTTGTCCAATTTAGCAAAACTCTCATCCACAGACAACATAGAATGAATTTTACGTTCACTTGCTTTGTCAAGCTATGTAAGATAGTAGATTCTGATAGTTCTGTTGGATTTTGGTATTGGGACCATCCCTAAGCATAAACTTGGTGGTTGTGTTACACATGAACTATCTCCTTGCATCAACGTAATCGATTTTGGCTAGAGTGAATGAGGAACTTTCTCGGTGTAAACAGATACTCCAACGTCTTCAGGACTTAAAGTGATGTGTGGCATGTTGTCATTGGCTTTCCTAGTCCTGTGAACACCTGTGGCAATTTAGCTATGAAAGTTTTAAGCTGAGCTTACTTGCCTTCCAGCTCTTCTTCTCTCCAAATCGGATGTTAATTGGTATGGCCGTTGCACCTGAAGAGAAACAATTCTGGTTAAGGATCCCATATAAAGATTATTTTCTCTCTCTCTGTATTCTGAAGGCATGCATTTAATTGCCTGATGACCTTGACTTCAGAACTCCTGGCCCTGTAGTTTCGTGTATGATGGTTGAAGTGGACTTTTCTCTAAACTATGGTTCAGTGTCAGAAAGAACCAAAACTGGTGCACTTGTTTAAGAACTTCAACTTCAAGCACATCTTGTTTCCGTCTACTAAACTATCAGCACTCTCCTAGCTTCCGATTGGATACTTGTCACTACCAAGGAAAAACATTTCCACATAGAGACGTAGAATGCCTACAGTTTGGAAGCAGACCATTCAGCCCATCTAGTTTACACAACCCTCCGAAGAGCGTCCCACGCCGACCTATACCTGTACCCTATCCACCTAAGCCTGCAGATCCCTAGACACTGTGGGCAATTTAGCATGGCCAGTCTACCTTTCCTGCACATCTTTGGATTGTGGGAGGAATTTGGAGTAGACGTGGGAGCAATGTGCACACTGCGCACAGACAATTACCCAAGGGTGGAATTGAACCCACATCCCTGGTGCTGTGAGGCAACAGTGCTAACCACTGAGCCACTGTGTTGTGATGTATTCTAATTCACGCTTCTTACCATCTTTTGAGGACTTCTCTTTTTTCTTCTATACGAACTTCTTCTTGTAACAGAAGGCTTGTGAGTAGTCCTCCTTGTAAAAATGGCATTTGATCTCTGTTGCGAGATTATTCTTTGTATCTGGTTTTTCCTGCCATACTGATGACGGCTGGAGCAGTTGGTACACATTCTTCCTGCCGCCTTTGTTTTTGTGCAGCATCCTTTTTTGCTTTTAAGCTTCAACCAAAAGATTCAATGGAGCATGTTTTGATGATACACTTCTCCCCATCTCCCTGAATCATTAAGCAATTTTGCATCCTGACCTCAGTTTGTCTTTTCAGATAAGTTACCTTTGTTAATGTTAAGCAATCCCTCTACTGCAAATGGTCAAATGCTGCTTCATCTTAAACTCCAACAGTAGCTTTGTTCCTGATCAGTTCTATAGTTGCCACTTGTCATTGCTTATTGAATTTAACCTGATCATCAGCGGAATCCTTTTTCTTGGTTAAGCATCTGTCATGTGTTTTTGTTACTTTTTCAAATCGTCAGTGTCAATTCAGCCAAACCTCTGATTGGGACCAGCAGCCTGCTTAAAGCTTTCTGGTATTTGAAGAAACTTTTCCATATAGTCCTTTCACTGACAGTCAACATATAATGTTCTGGGTCACGTTGTGCTGGTAAGGAATATTTACATAGTCAATTGAGATAGCAGTTCCGGTAACATGCCTAATGGTGACTTAAATATTGATGTGTCAGCATCTCACCTTGAGATTGCGAGAGAGCAAAATCTTATGATATTGCATCACTTCCTGTGATGGTTCATACTGTCTTATTAACAATTATGGTCAGACTTAACTCCTTACACTATGAAATTACTAATATGGTGCCCAAGGGGTCAGAATTAAAGGAGCCAAGAAATTTGGAAGAGATTATAAAGCATCAGGAGGCAAAGCCTTAAGACATTTCAAAACAGTGCTGATAATTTCAAAATCAAGACTCCAGTTAGACATAACTCGCACAGCTCCTTAAGCATGGGTGAAAAAGAGTTAGGACATAAGTAGCAACATCTTCATCCCACCCACCTTCCTGCAAAAATGCCATCCCCTATTCCCAATTCCTTCGCCTCCGCCGCATCTGCTCCCAGGATGAGACATTCCACTCCCGTACATCTCAGATGTCCTCATTCTTCAAGACCGCAACTTCCCCCCCACAGTGGTCGAGAACGCCCTCGACCGTGTCTCCCGGATTTCCCATAACTCATCCCTCACGCCCTGTCCCCGCAGTAATAACCAAAAAAGAATCCCCCTCGTCGTCACATACCACCCCACCAACCTCCGGATCCAACGCATCATCCTCTGACACTTCCGCCATCTGCAATCAGACCCCACCACCAAAGACATTTTTCCCTCCCCACCCTTATCTGCCTTCCGGAGGGACCACTCCCTCCGCGACTCCCTTGTCGGCTCCACACTCCCCTCCAGCCCCACCACACCCGGCACTTTTCCCTGCAACCGCAGGAAGTGCTACACCTGCCCCCACACCTCCTCCCTCACCCCAATCCCAGGCCCCAAGAAAACTTTCCACATCAGGCAGATGTTCACCTGCACATCTGCCGATGTGGTATACTGCATCCGCTGTACCCGTTGTGGCTTCCTCTACATCGGGGAAACCAAGCGGAGGCTTGGGGACCACTTTGCAGAACACCTGCGCTCAGTTCGCAACAAACAACTGCACCTCCCAGTCACGAACCATTTCAACTCCCCCTCCCATTCCTCAGATGACATGTCCATCCTGGGCCTCCTGCAATGCCACAGTGATGCCACCCGAAGGCTGCAGGAACAGCAAATCATATTCAGCCTGGGAACCCTGCAGCCCAATGGTATCAATGTGGATTTCACAAGCTTCAAAATCTCCCCTCCCCCAACCGCATCCCAAAACCAGCCCAGCTCATCTCCACCTCCGTAACCTGTTTTTCCTCTCACCTCAAGCCACACCCCCATCTCCTATCTACTAACCTCATCCCGCCCCCTCGACCTGTCCGTCCTCCCTGGACTGACCTACCTCCTCCCTACCCCCCCACCTACACTCACCTTTACTGGCTCCATCCCCGCCTCTTTGACTTGTCTGCCGCCTCCTCTCCACCTATCCTCTCCTCTATCCATCCTCTATCTGCCTCCCCCTCTCTCCCTATTTATTTCAGAACCCTCTTCCCCTCCCCCATTTCTGATGAAGGGTCTAGGCCCGAAACGTCAAGCTTTCCTGCTCCTATGATGCTGCTTGGCCTGCTGTGTTCATCCAGCTCCACACCTTGTTATCTCACACTTTGGATGGCCTCAAGTTCACAGGTAACATTCATATTCTATGATGCCATTCATCTGTCCTTGTTCTGCCACATGTTCAGGCTGCTGAAGAAACTGCCACAAAATCTGATACAATGAAAGCAGCTAAGATTTCATTATGGCTTGATTTTTGTTCACCTTATTTCTAAATATGTGTATCAACCTAGGGAAAAAATTGGTACCTGAGGTTGCATATAAAGCATGCCACGCAGCTAGGGAAAAAACGTTCCTGTACAGAAAAGGATCGAGACAAAGAAGGCACTGATTTAAAGTAATTTACAAGCATAGCAAACGTAGTGTGAGAAAAGAAACATTTCACCATTGAGTGCTTTGGGTCTCTCATGTACTGCCAAGAAAGTGTGGTGGAAGCACTTCTTAACTGACACATTCAAGAAGGTATCAAATGATTATTTGACTGGAAACAATTCCCATGGGTGTAGGGAAAGGCGGTTGAGTGACAAGTCGTAATACTCATTGGATAGTTGGTGCAGACACAATAGACTGAAAGGTGGCTTCCTGCACATGCGATACTGTCCTCCAACCTCTTAAGTTCTGAAATCATTCTTCTATCCCTGCACTATCTCACATCAGATCCTGTTGTCCCATTGACACCCTACATTGGTTTTGGGACCTTGAAACATCTGTTTTACATTGTTTGTTTATATCTGTTATGTGTTGCTTCTTCCTAGTTTGCAACCTCCATGTATTCCATACCTTCATTCACAGAATCATGGAATGCCTACAGTATAGAAAGAAGCTATTTGGCCCATCAAGCCTGCACAGACCCTCTGAAGAAAATCCCACCTAGAGCGCCCCCATCCCAGTAATCCTGCATAGGATTTATATCATGGTTAACCCGTCCCCGGACACTACAGAGCAATTTTTAGCATGGCCAATCCACCTAACCTGCACATCGTTTGGACTGTGGGAGGGACCTGGAGCACCCAGAGCAAATCTCCAGCAATGGGGAGAATGTGCAAGTCTCCTAATGAAGGAGCAGCGCTTCGAAAGCTTGTGATTTCAAATAAGCCTGTTGGTGTATAACCTAGTGTCATATGACTTCTGACCTTGTTCACCACCTATCCAACACCAGCACCTCAACATCTTAAATTAGATGGGTGAAGAAGTAATAAGTTTGCACATAAATTAACTAGATCACAAAGTACAGTGTACACTTTGGATGCCTCATGAATATTGATTCACCAGGATGCTGCTAACAATGGAAACAGGCTGCTTGTGCCTGTTCCACCATTTAGTCTGATCATGGCTAGTTGAGCATTTCAATACCTTTGACCCACAAGATCCCCATAACACTGTATGCCATTGTAATCATAAATCTATCAACCTTTAATTTAAACATACTGAAAGACCGAACTTCCATAGCCTTCTGGAGTAGAGAATTCCCAACTTTCAGTTTAAAAAATAATTCACCTCATCTTAGTCCTAAATGACACCAATCCTTATTTTTAAATTGTGCCCCTTGTTCTAGTCTCTCCAAACAGTGGCAATATCTCACTTGCATCTACTCTGTCTCTCCCTTTGAGTATTTTGTAGGTTTCAGTGAGATCACCTCTCTTCAAAACTCTAGAGAATACAAGCCTGGCTTGTCCAATCTCTTTTCAAAGCACAGCCCTACTGTCCAGAAGCAAGGAAACTGGTTATGAGCAAATCATTAACTCGATACCAGTTCATGGTAGCATTCTTGTCTGAGTCAGAATTTTAGCTGTGAACTAGGCTCGCATTTCTTCCAAAGTACTGATGGTCTTCTTACATTCTTAAGGTTCAGTTATTTGGAACATTAAATTCATCAAGCAAATTTATCGAGGTTTAATGAGAGAAAAATCCTTCCATTCTATTTGGGTGTCCTGGTCAACACTTTTCCTCAACCAAAAACATTTGAAACTAATTAGCCAATCATTCATCTCCATTTTTTTTGTGGGAATCAGGTCCAAGTTAGCTGGTGCATTTATGTAGAAAGAAATGATGATTAAGCATTTGATTATTTAATTCACTTATTGTAAACCATTTGGGTATTACAAAGATGTAAAAACCTTCAAGTAATAATCATTTTTTCACTAGAGTAGAGAAATCTAAGTTGTAATTTGGTGTCAGTTTTAAAGTTATGAAATATGAGCATTTACTCTGTGGGTTTAAAATGTAGTTCTCAGAGACTGCGAAAACTTAATGTTTCTATGCATTGAGTTGTTGGTGGATGGAAATCTACCGGATGTTTACAGGCTTGTTTAGGAACAAACCTGCAAAGGATGACTATTTTCTGGCTTCGTGTTGAAGGATATTAACTGCTGCTTTTCTCAAACATCAAGTGCATTAAAAATAATGATAAATTAGATATGTCGTTTTATGCCTGCTTGCTTACATTTACAGTTTTGATCAGTGCCTCCCAAAAGAAAAGCGTTCTTAATTTCACTTTTTTACCAATATTATAGGTCTCACGAATTACGCTCCAAGATCCTTTCACTACAGCTTCTTCTATCAATTCTGCAAAATGCCGGACCAATTTTTCGAACTAATGAAATGTTTATCAATGCAATAAAACAGTACCTTTGTGTGGCTTTGTCAAAAAATGGTGTCTCCTCAGTGCCAGAAGTATTTGAATTATCACTTTCCATCTTCCTCACTCTATTATCAAACTTCAAGACTCATCTTAAGATGCAGATAGAGGTAATGTATTAAGTTCTGCAGTTCTCTGATGCAAATTTAACTCCTTGTAGACTAGCAACTTGACTTCAGCGAATTCTTATGTTTACTGATATTGAAATCGAAGACATTGTATAAATATCCTGTATCTCAAGCTTTTCAAAAATATGTTGTAGCCTACATTAGCAAGATGGAATTTTAACTGGTCTAGTTCCCAAGTTTTGTCTTCAGTAGTTGAATGCAATAAGTTGTATCCTTTTTGGGGGTGCTATTTAATTCTTCATTTTCTTTTCTTTCCCCCTTTGAGTTAGTACTAATACTATCGCAAGCTCAAATTTTCCTTCTGCTATATTAGGTATTTTTCAAGGAAATCTTTCTTTATATTTTGGAAACATCAACAAGTTCGTTTGATCACAAATGGATGGTAATTCAGACTCTGACCAGAATCTGTGCAGGTATGATGATTTTTAGTTGCTTACTTTTCCAGGGCATTAATGTTGAGCAATTTAATATCAATATTTTAATTATTTAAATTAACCTTCATTAAACTTACAGATGCTCAAAGTGTAGTCGACATTTATGTAAATTACGATTGCGACTTGAATGCTGCTAACATCTTTGAAAGATTGGTGAATGACTTGTCAAAGATAGCCCAAGGTCGAGGTGGTCATGAGCTGGGAATGACACCTGTGCAGGTACTGTGAAACAACTATATATGTATATACGTGAAAGTAAAAGTGACTGAATGACAGTAGAACATAGAACCTTTATGTAAATTAGCTGTAACACAATTTACTTGTTTGGTTTGGCTTGATTTCATATCTTCAGAAACTACACCAACTGAGTTTCATTGTGGTGGAAACTCAGTTGGTGTAGTTCCAAACTGCCTGAATTTGACAAGATTGTCAATCTTGCAATCAAAAACTGGTAGTTCTTTTGGCACGTAGAGAAATAGGGCATGACTGTTTATTTTAGCTAGATCTATGATGCTACTTCTAGCAGGATTTTTAAAAGCAAGTTCTTGTTTCTTCCAAGGATGCATCAGCCATTGTGCCTAAAATATCCTTGAAGACTATTTTTAAATTGACTCTTGGGCAGCTTGGGGCCCAAATAATATGAGAGTCTTGTGTAGGGTCAGAGTCATACAGCACGGAAACAGACCCTTAGGTCCAACCGGTCTGTGCTAACCATAATCCCAAACTAAACTACCCCTACCTGCCAGCCCCTGGCCCATATCCCTCCAGACCTTTCCTATCCATATACTTGTCGAAATGTCTTTTAAACATTGTAGTCGTACCCACATCCACCACTTCTTCCTCAGGAAATTCATTCCACATACGAACCACCCTCTGTGCAAAAAAAAAGAAAATTGCCCATCATATCTGTTTTAAGCCTTTCACCTCTCACCTTCAAAATGTGCCCTCTGGTCATAAGAGTCATAGAGCTGTACAGCATGGCAACAGACCCTTCTGTCCAACTCGTCCATGCCAACTAAATAAATCTAGATCCCTTTGCCAGTATTGGGCTTGTATACCTCTGAACTTTTCTATTCATATACCCATCCAGATGCCTTTTAAATGTTGTAATTGTACCAGCCTCCACAACTTCCTCTGGCAGTTCATTCCTTACACACACCACCCTCTGTGTGGGAAAGTTGCCTTGCAGGTCCCTTTAAAATCTTTCCCTTCTCACCTTAAACCGATGCCCTGTAATTCTGGATTCCCCCACCCCAGATAAAAGTCCTTGCCTATTTACCCTATCTATGCCCCTCACGATTTTATAAACCTATATCAGGTCATTCCCTCAGCCTCCGACACTCCAGGGAAAATAGTCCCAGCCGATTTAACCTCTCCTTATAGCTCGATCCCTCCAACCCTGGCAACATCCTTTTCTGAATCCTTTCAATTTTTACAGCATCTTTCCTATAGCAGGGAGACCAGAATTGCATGCAGTATTCCAAAAGTGGCCTAACCAATGTCCTGTACAGCTGCGACATGACCCCTCAACTCCTACACTCAATGCACTGACTAATAAAGGCAAGCATACCAAACACCGCCTTCACTATTCTGTCTTGAAATTTCACATTCTAGGAAAAGACAACTACCACTGGCTATGTCTATACCCCTCATTATTTTATAAACTTCCATGCTGTCACTTCTCAACCTCCTACGCTCCAGTGGGGAAAAAACGTCTCAGCATTTCTTTATAACCCAGCAACATGCTGGTAAATCTGTTCTGAACCCTCTCTTTTGACTGGGCGACCGGAACTGGACACAGTATTCCAGAAGAGGCCTCCACCAATGTCCTGTACACCTCAATATGACATCTGAACTCGTATATTCAGAGTACTGAGCAATGAAGACAAATGTGCCAAATGCCTTTTTATCCACCCTGTCTATGTGTGATGTAGAACTTTTACTGCAAGTCTCAACACTGAGTCAGCTCTGAATTTGTAAGCTTTCTCTTTTAGTTTGTTAGATCTTAAATATGAAGCTATATACATAACAGCAGTCTGCTATAATGAATAAAGGCATATTGATCACCTGAATCTCCTGGTGATCATGTTCCGTATTCAGTATGGCAGATGCAGATGTGCCAGTAGAAAGCCTCTTCACTGGAAGCAAATCCTTCTCCCCAACTGAGGAACTTAAGAACCAATGCAGAACTGGTAGAAAATCTGATGGAATAAGCGAAGGATAGCATGGTAACATTTTTCCCCACATAATTACTGTGTTTATTTCTATAAAGTAGATCAGGTTAACAATTTGATGAAATGGTTTCATTAGGGTAAAGGTAAACTCCCAGAGGACCACAGTATTGTGCTGCCTTTAGGGACAGGGACATCCGGTAGTGGTTTAACTTGAAAATCACCATGCCTCAGGCAAGGGGAGAAGTTGAAGGAGAGTCTTTAAGGGCAACCTCAGCCGATGCAGGAGTTGAACCCACGTTATTAGCATCACTGCATTGCAAATCAGCTGTCCAGCCAACTGAGCTAACTGGCCCCATTTAGTATTAGAGCCATAAAATCAGTGTTTTTACAGCTTTGGAAAATGGCCCACTGGTCCATTGTGGCCCTGCCATTCATAAATCACCAAGCTATTTTAATCCTATTTTTGAGCACTTGGCCTGTAGCCTTGAATGCTATGATGTTTCAAGTACACATATAAAATACTATTTAAATAACTTGAGGATTCCTGCCTCTAACATCCTGTTAGCTAGTGAGTTATAGATATCACCACCTTGTGGATGAAAAGTTTTTCTTTTCCCCCCTCTGATCCCCTCCAAATCTCCTGCTCATTACCTTAACTTGTGCTCCCTGGTTACTGACCCCTCTACTAAGAGGAAACGTTCCCCCGTCTTCCCTATCTATGACCTTCATAACTTTGTACACCTCAGTCTTGTTCCCTCAACCTTCTTTGCTGTAACAAAATCAACTCAACCCTATCCAATTGCTTTTCATTGCCAAATCTCTCCAGCCCAGGCAACGTTCTAGTGAATCTCCTCTGCGCCTTCTCTAGTACAATCCTATCCTTCCAATAGTGACAAAAGCTGACTTATCTCACATTATATACAGCTCCATAATAACTTCTATCTTCTTGCATTCAGTACCTTGACTAACGAAGGCAAGTGTCCCTTGTGCCTTTGTAATCACTTTATTTACCTATCCTGCTGCCTTGAAGAATCTATGGACGTGCACGCCAAGGTCCTTCTCTACTTCCTAACAGTCCTGCCTTGCGATATGTGCTGCCTTGCCCTTTTGGTCCTCTGGGAACGCATGACATCTGACTTTTCAGGATTAAATTCCAGTTGCTACTGTTTAGCCCATCTGATCAATAGACTGTGAATAATTTTGTGGAGTTCTTTTTCACTGACTAATAACTAATTAGAAAATGTATGAGGGGATTTCTAGTGCATTCAATGTAAAATGTAAAAAAGTACCTTTAATATCATAACCAAAGATGCATTGATGAGGGAACCATTCATTGCTATATGGAAAACAACTCCTTTTAGTTAATGCATTATGGCACTCTGAAGTATCTATGTCCCCATCAGCTCTGTTCAATTATCATGTAAGCCTTGCTTTACTCACTTCCAGAATTTGATAAACCTCCAACTTTTTTTCTTTTAAGGAGCTCAGTCTTAGGAAGAAGGGCTTGGAGTGCTTGGTCTCAATTTTGAAGTGTATGGTGGAATGGAGTAAGGATCTGTATGTAAATCCAAACTCTCAGACTAGCCTTGGTAAGATATTTTGACTTTATTCTGATAGTAGGTTTATAACTAGGATCTTAAAACTTTTATCTCCATTTGAAATGAGTTAATAGAAGATATTTGACTAACCTATGCAAGCAGTATACTATATACACAAACTAGACACTGTGTTAATAAAATTTTAAGTATTAAATTTGTGTGAATTTTGGAGCTAAATTCTGGAAAAGCTTTACAGAAATTCATTATGCTATTGCCTTTATACTAAATCTGAAATGACATTTTTTTTCAATTTAATGTGTTGTAGCTTTTCAAACTAATGTTTACAAGCAGGGAAGCAGAAGGCATGTATATAAAAACCTCAGAGTTGTTGCAGTGCATCTTGCAAATATTGTACACAGCTGACTGTGTGTCAGTGGTTGAGGTAGTGAATGTTTATGGTGGCGGATTGAGTCTTATTCATAGGGTTGCTTTCTCGTGGATATTGGAACAGCACTCATCTGGGCATTTGGAAAGTATTCCATCATATGCCTGACATTTGCCTGGTAAATGGTGCACAGACTTGTGAAGTCAGGAGGTGAGTTACTCGTTGTGGGATTCCTAGCCTCTGACTTGTTCCTGAAGCCACAGTATTCACTCGGCTATCCAGTAACGTATCTGATCAGTTGTTCAAACTTCATCCCCCACTGCCCCAAAGGTTTAGAATGGAGATTTAGTGATATTGCCTGGCATGCCGTATGAATATTGTTATTCTGTGGAATGTTGTCATTAAAACCCCTTCAACCTTCTGTTCACTGTTAAGATCCTTCTACGCCTTTGATTAACTACCCAAATACTATCTTCAACTTGGAATCCATTTTGCTGTATTCTGACTTGAACCTGTTACTCCTTGCACTGTTTCCAGTTTTTCCCAGTGACAGATGGTAGATTAACCTCTTTCCAACTCTGCAATGACATTTTCCTGAAGTGTAAACCATCAGGTGTGGGGAACTAGTTGACTTTTCTTTTCATTGATTTACTCATTTTTTTTTTTGGCATCGTGATTAATTTAAGTTCTTCCTGCCCTTCTGTCTTTGATTTCCCACTATTATTGGGATGCTTTAGTGTCTTCTTCCATGAAGACAAAATGCTTATTCACATCTCTCATTCCTGTTTGCCATTATCCATTCTCCAATCTCCTCATCTAAGGGGATGACATTTATTTCAGCTAATTGTTTTAGTACTTGTGGAAGTTCTTATTTGTTTGTACATTTCTTACTTGTTCATTCTCATAATTTCTTCTCTCTTTTAAGATATCTTTATTGTTTTCTTACATTATTGCAACCTTTGAACCTAAAACTAATTTTCTCAGCATTTAATGCCCTTTCTTTCACTTTTATGCCATTCGGAGCTTGCTTAGTTAACTAGTGACTTGCTTTTTACCATCTTCCTTTCTGGATGGGGAGTATACATATGTATGTATGTATGTATATATATATATGCTAAAGGCCCCATTATACAAATCCAGGTGTTTAAATTCAGAAGCTGCTAAGGGTGTTGGGCTGGAAGAAGTGACAATCGGAAGAGGTATGAGGCTATGGAGGGATTTGAATATAGGATAAGAATTCTAAAATGGAGGCATTTATGGACTAGAATCCAATGTAGATTGAATACAGGATGAACAAAACTTCAGTGTTAGAACACCAAACATTTTCCATACATGCACCTGCTTTCCTCTCTCTTTAAAAAACTTTGGACATTCAAATGTAGTTATTGTCAACAATATTAATAGAATATGTTGGTATGATCAGTGGTATGACAATGTAATCGTGGGAATCCACGTGAATGTGTATCTGTTGGGAAAACTGAAATTACTGCAATTATGGTCTGTGTAAAAGAATTTTTGTAACTTTGGAGAAAGAACATTTTTGTATTTCTCAAGATAACAGTGAATGAATTTTCTTAATTACTGAGCTGCAGTTTGAAGGTTAAGTTGCATTTTTTGGGGGCGATGGATCATAAGAAAATGTATAATTTCTGTGATTTTTTTCATTTTTAAAAAGTTTCTCTGCACTAAATGGATTGCTAACTGAAACTGGTGTTTTCAATAAATATATAATTGTTCTAAGGTAAAAGTTGGGTTTCTAGATCATAGGCAGTCAACTTTCAAATGTTTTGTAATGAATTTGGCTTTGTATAATTGTTTTTTTTAATTTGATTTATTATTGTCACATATACCTAGGTGCAGTGAAAAGTTACATCTATATTTGGTAGAGTCAACAAAATCTACTGTTGTTAAAGCGTGATCCTGATCATACTGAATGAGAGGGCAGAATCTAGCACTTGTTCGATATTTTAGAGCTTTTAAATCTTAAATAGTGGTTATTGTTTATGGCTTTCATTATAATCCTTTAGAAATTTTTCATGAACTGTTCTTACATTTGCTTCTTTTGCCTTGCTGCTGAGTGGAATTAAGTTATTCACTTAAACCAAATTAATGAATTCTGTGAACTCAAGTGAGCAAAAATTACTGGAAATTTTAAGAATAACATTTTTCTTTTCAACTTGAGTCTGGAATTTACCGCAGTAATAACATGAGTTGATGAACTCAATATTATGCTGTTACTACTGGGTAAAACAGCTGGCAGCTTCTGGTCTCTGCACATGCACAGTTAAAGGTAGAAACCTGGAAGTTGCTGTCAGTTGATACCATGCTCTGTCACAGGCTGCCATGTTGCTATCTTTGTCAATGGACTCATCAAAGGGATTTCAAACATGGTATGCGCTGATAATTGTCTACTTTTTATTGCACTGAGGAAGGTTGAAAACTTTAGTCAGTTCGATCAGTAACTTTTTTTTAAACTGCAAGGTATGTCATAATTAATGCTGAACAACCTGTCTCGTCCTGAAGTATTAGTTTGAAATATGGAGACTCCTTCCTTCAGAGGGAAATTACTTATTGGATTTTTTATGTCCTTACTTAAAGCTTGTACACTTTCAATAATTTTCTCCCGTAATCCCATTTATACGGCTCAGTTTTTCCTTTCGTTTTCTGCTCAATTGCTTAAACGTAACTTATATTTTTTGGTTTTTGCTTCCTTTACTGTTTGCGAAGTCTTCTCAATCTGACCAGTTGATCAACCTCCCTGCTGCTTGCCATTTTCACTGATATCCTGCAAAGTGCCCCAAATTTAAACTGAAGCTGGAAAACAGGAAGCTTATCCTCTAAAATAAAACAAAGAACTGCGGATGCTAGAGATCAGAAACAAATTGCTGGCTAAACTCAGCAGGACTGGCAGCACCTGGGGTGAGAAAGCAGAGTTAACGTTTTGAGTCTAGTGACTCTTCTTCAGAACTAATCAGAGAGATTAAAGTCTATCCTCTAGAACTCAGCAAAAGATGATGGGCAACTTTTTTTTTCAGGTGAACAGTGAACAGTGTTCCTTCACAACTGACTACAAAGTCCAGCCCATTATTTTTTTGAAGGTTAAAGGATCGCAACTGTGCAGTGAATAGAAGCTGGTCTTTCACTTATGGAACCTAGCTAAGAAGGTCGCTTTTGAAATAGCTTTTGTCAGTTTCAGGAAGGTTCGTGCTGACCATGAATTCTCAGAACAAAACTGCCTTAACTTGTTAATGACAAATTATCTGACATACAAGTTCAGTTGGGATGTTGTATTTTCTAAGAAGGGAAAGCTTATTTACAGATTGTGTTTTCTGAATTCTCTACTGTTCCCAAGTTTCTTCAGCATTTCAATTCAAGCATTTTTTTTCATTCACTTTGGTCAAATAGAAACAAAAGATTGATAAGCAAATATATAATCTGTTCCAATTTAAGAAATTGGTGTGAATTTTGCGATGGTTTTTGTTTTTTTTGTACTTTCATACCTACTTCTGATTTGCTTTTAGTGTAATTTTTACTTTGAGTTTGTGTTTATCTCTTGAAGAACCTTTCTGAAGAGGCAAACCTGTATAATGGTGTGTCAGAATATTCAGAATTTCCATAATATGTTAACCTGATAACTACAAGTTAAAACTGAATACTCACAACATCTAAGATAACAAGCATGGGGCTGGATGAACACAGCAGGTCAAGCAGCATCATAGGAGCAGGAAAACTTGACGTTTCGGGCCGAAACCCTTCATCAGAAATGGGGGAGGGGAAGAGGGTTCTGAAATAAATAGGGAGAGAGGGGGAGGCGGATAGAGGATGGATAGAGGAGAGGATAGGTGGAGAGGAGGCAGACAAGTCGAAGAGGCGGGGATGGAGCCAGTAAAGGTGAGTGTAGGTAGGAGGGTAGGGAGGAGATAGGTCAGTCCAGGGAGGACGGACAGGTCAAGGGGGCGGGATGATGTTAGCAGATATCCATCCTCTCCTCTATCCATCCTCTATCCACCTCCCCCTCTCTCCCTATTTATTTCAGGACCCTCTTCCCCTCCCCGCTTTCTGATGGAAGGGTTTAGGCCCGAAACGTCAAGTTTTCCTGCTCCTATGATGCTGCTTGACCTGCTGTGTTCATCCAGCCCCATGCTTGTTATCTCAGATTCTCCAGCATCTGCAGTACCTTTTATCACTCACAACATCTACATTACTTTAGGTTTGGAAGATTGACTCAACTTAAACATTGAGGTACCTCAGCATGTGTCATGTTTTTGTCTGATGGCATATTATTAAAAAAAACTGAAAAAAGAGTTGGATCAAACTCAAAATATTAACTCTGTTTCTGTCTTCACAAATGCTGCCAGACCTGCTGAATTTCTCTAGCATTTTCTGTTTTCATTTCAGATTTCCAGCACCCACAGTCTTTTGATTTTATTTTTGAGAGAGCCTAATGGGTGAATGCACAGTAATATTTTCTTGACTCCTCAGTTCATTTTTGAGCTGCTGACTGAAACATGTTGAGATATTAAATCCTTCCTACTTGACTTTTTTCTGAAGTTTCTGAATTGATGATACATTCTACCATAAAGAAAAGGAATGATAATGTTTGATTTCTCTTTCTAGAATCAGATTGTGGATTGGAATTGAAATCATGTAGAGTATATACTACTTCCAATGCTCCATGTGAAAACAAAATAAGATTATTTCAGGTTAAAAGTCGGGGAGGTGATAGCCATGGTGGAATTTTAATTCAATAAAAAATATCTGGAATTAAGAAGCTAATGATCATGAATCCATTGTCGATTGTCAGGAAAAACCCATCTGGTTCACTAATGTTCTTTAGGGAAGGAAACTGCCATCCTCACCTGGTGTGGCCCACAGCAATGTGGTTGACTCTGAACTGCCGTCTGGGCCATTAGGGATGGGCAGTAAATGCTGCCTGGCCAGTGACACCGTCATCCTGTGAATGAGTAAAAAAAAAATCATAGTCATACAGCATGGAAATAGACCCATTGGTCTAACTAGTCCACATCAATCATGTTCCTAAACTAAATTAGTCCCATACACTTGTGTTTGGTTCATATCCCTCCAAATCTTTCCTATTCATGTACTTCCAAATGTCTTTTAAATGTTGTAACTGTGCCTGCACCCACCACTTGTGCAGGCAGTTCATTTCACACACAAACCACTTTGTGTTTTTAAAAAAAGTTGCCCAGCGTGTTCTTTTTAAATATTTCTCCTCTTCACCTGAAAAATATGCCGCCTAGTTTTGAACACCCAAGCCTAGGGAAAGACCCTTTGCTATTCACCTTATCTATGCCCCTCATGATTTAATAAGCCTCTATAAGGCCACCCTCAGCCTCTTACGCTCCAGTGGAAAAGGTCCCAGTCTAGCCATAGAGATAACAAGGTGTAGAGCTGGATGAACACAGCAGGCCAAGCAGCATCAGAGGAGCAGGAAGGCTGACGTTTTGGGCCTAGGCCCTTCTTCAGAAAAAGTCTTCTCCAGTCTCGCCAGCCTACTTTTATAACTCAAATTTCCATTCCGGGCAACATCCTGGTAAATCTTTTCTGAACCCTCTCCAATTTCATAATATGTTTCCTGTTGTAGGGTGACCAGAACTGCATGCAGTACTCCAAAAGAGGCCTCACGAACATCCTGTACAACCTCAACATGACATCCCAACTACTATACTCGAAGGTCTGAGCAATGAAGGCAATTGTGCTAAATGCTGCCTTAACCACCCTGTCTACCTGTAATGCAAGCTTCAAAAAATCATATCATCATCGTAGAATCCCACAGTGTGGAGATAGGTCCTTTGGCCCAACAAGTCCACTCCGACCCTCGGAGCATACACCCAATAACCTACCTAATCTACTCATCCCTGAACACTATGGGCAATTCAGCATGGCCAATCCACCTAACTTGCACATCTTTGGACTGTGGGAGGAAAGCAGAGCACCCAGAGGAAACCCACACAAACACAGGGAGAACATGCAAACTCCACACAGATGGTCACCCGAGGGTGGAATTGAACCCAGTTCGCTAGCGCTGTGAGGCAGCAGTGCTAACCACTGAGCCACAGTGCCGCCCCTTAGTTTCCTGAACCCCTAGGTCTCTGTGTTCTGCAACATTACTCAGGGCCCTACCATGAATTGTATAGGTCCTCCTCTTGTATTACATTTTGGTAAAACAAACTCACATTTATCCAAATTAAACTCCACCTGCCACTCCTCAGCCCATTGACCCAATTGATCAAGATGTCGTAATCTTAACCACCTTCACTGTCCACAATACAACCAATTTTGGTGTCATCTGCAAACCATGGCTCCTATATTCTCATCCAACTCATTTATATAAACAATTTAGCCCTTCCATTTGATCATGGCTGATATGTTTTTCTTCCTTTATTTGTTCACGGGATGATGGCATCGCTGGCTAGGCAGCATTTATTGTCCATCCCTAATTGCCTGGCAGGCAGTTAAGAGTCAACGATATTGTCGTGAGCCTGGTGTCACATGTAGGCCAGACCAGGTAAGCATGGTAATTTCCTTCCGTAAAGAACGTTAGTGAACTGGGTCGGTTTTTCCAACAATCGACAATGGATTCACAGTCATCATTTAGACTCTTAATTACAGATATTTATTGAATTCAAATGCCACCATCAGCTGTGGTGGGATTCGAACCTAGTTCCCGGGAATGATATCTGGGTCTCTGGATTAACGGTTCAGTGATAATACCACTCGGCCACCGCCTCCCCTAATTCTCAACCCCATTCTCTTGCCTTCTCCACATAACCCTTGATTCCCTTAGTAATCAAGAACTGTCTTAAATGCACCCAGTGACCTAGCCACAGAAGGCTGTGGAGGCCATGAGGTCTACAGATTCGCCACCCTGTGACTGAGAGAAATTCCTCCTCATCCCACAAATGAATAGAAAAAAAATTCTCAGTTTTAAAGGGTCATCCCTTCACTTTGAGGCTTTGCTCTCAGGTCTTATTCTGTCCAGTTACTGGATGCATCATCTCCATATCCACTCTACCCAGATTTTTCAGTACTCTGTAAGTTGCAATCAGATACCATGCACCCCCCACCCTCACCCCTATTCCTCCTAAATTCCATTGGATACAGATGTAGAGCCCTCAGCTGCTCCTCATATGGCAAAATCATTGTCGCTGGGATTGTTCTTGTGAACCTCCTCTGGACCCCTCCAACACCAGCGCATCCTTCCTCAGGTACAGGGCCTAAAACTACTCTCAATATTCCAAATGCAGTCTGATCAGAGCCTTGTACAACCTCAGCAATAACTCCCTGCTGTGGTATTCAAGTCCTGTCAAATTGTATGCTAACATTGCATTTGCCTTCCTAAATGCCAGCTGAACCTTGCGTCAACCTTGAGAGAATCCTGAACTAAGACTCCCAAGCCCCTTTGTGCTTCAGATTTTCAGTTTTTCCCCATTTCAAAAATAGCCTATGCCTCCATTCTTCCTATCAAAGTGCATGACCTCACACGTATATTCCATCTGCCACTTCTTTGACCGCCCTCCAGCCTGTCCAAGTCGTTCTGTGAGCTCCCAACTTCCTCAGCACTGACCTGTCCCTTTACCTATGTTTGTCAGTTGCAAACTTAGCAACGATGCCCTCATTTCTCTCCTCCAGATTGTTAATGTATGATGTGAATAGTTGTGGTCCCGACCCTGACCCCTGTGGAACTCCACTAGTCACTGACTGCCATCCCACTCTCTGCCTTCTGCCTGTCAGCCAATCCTCAATCTTTGACAGAACTTTATTTAGCAACCTCTTGTGCAGCATCTTGTGAAATCCAAATTAACAGGTCTCTTTTTTTGTCTAACTTGCTTGTTATCATCTCAAAGAATTCTAACAGATTTGTCTAACATGACCTCCCCTTGATCCAGCCACGCTGCTTCAGCCCTATTTTACCATGCACTTCCAACTACTCCACAATCTCATTTTAAGTCATTAGCAAATAGGATTATGGAGAGTCCCAAGGCTTTTTATACATATATAAAAGGCAAGAGGGTAGCCAGGGAAAGGGTTGGCCCACTCACGGACAAGAGAGAATGTATGTGTGGAACTAGAAGAAGTTGGTGAGGTATTAAATGAATACTTTGTATCATAATTCACCAAAAAGAAGGAATTGGTGGAGGATGATTTCAGGGAAGAGAATGTCAATTTTCTAAGCCAAGTTGCAATTAAAAAGGGAGGTGTTGCACGTCTTAAAAAGTCATAAGATAGATAAGTCCCCGGGTTCTGATAGGATCTATCCCAGAGTATTGATAGACATCTTTGTATCCGCTTTGGCCACAGGTAAGGTCTCAGAGGACCGGAAAATAGCTGATGTTATCCCATTGTTTAAAAAGGGTAACAGGAATAATCCAGGAAATTACAGGCCTGTGAGTTTAACATAAGTGGTAAGGAAATTATCGAAAAGGGTTCTCAGACACAAGATCTATAAGCATTCAGAAGAGTATAGACTGATTAACAATAAGTGGCATGGTTTTGGGCGGGGAGGTCATGCCTCACTAAATTGATTGAGTTTGTAGAGGAAGTGACAAAGATGATTGAGGGAAAAACGGATGATGTTATCGACATGGACTTCAATAAAGCATTTGACAAGGCCCCTCATGGCCAACTGGTACAAAAAGTGAAGTCACATGGTAACAGGAGTGAGCTGGCAAGGTGGAATCAGAACGGGCGTAGTCATTTAATACAGGGTGGAAGGATGCTTTTCAGAATGGAGGACAGTGACGAGTGGTGTTCCACAGTGCTGAGCCCTCTGCTGTTCATGATCTACATAAATGATTTGGAGGAAAACTTAACTGGTCTAATTCGTAAGTTTGCAGACGATACAAAGATTGGTGGAGTTGCGAATAGTGAGGAGGATTATCAGAGGATACAGCAAGGCATAGATCACATGGAGGTGTGGGCAGAGAAATGGCACTAGGAGTTTAATCTGGACAAATATGAGATGATGCATTTTGGAAGATCAGGTACAGGTGGAAATTATACGGTGAATGGCAGAATGCTTAGGAGTATTGATATGCAGCGAGATCTGGGTGTGCAGGTCCACAGATCACTGAAGGTTGCAGCTCAGGTAGATAAGGTAGTAAAAAATGGCCGATGACATGCTTGGCTTCATTGGAAGAGGCATTGAGTATAAGGATAGACAAGTTGTGCTGTAGCTTTGCAGAATTCTCTCTGTATTTATAGCCATTTTCCAGTCCTCTGGGACCCTCCCTGGCTCCATTGATTTCTGAACAATCACCACCAATGACTCTATAATCTCTTCAGCCATCTCCTTCAGAACTCTGGGGTGTAATCCATCTAGTCTAGGTGATTTATCCACCTTAAGGCCTTTCAGCTTCCCCACCACCTTCTCGTTAGTGTTGATCACAATACTCACTTCTGCTACCTAACTCTCTGGAAGTTCTGGTATGCTATTAGTGTCTTCCACTGTGAAGACAGATATAAAGTACCAATTCAATTCCTGTGCCGTTTCTTTGTTCCCCATCACTACTTCTCCAGCTTCATTTTCCGGCAGTCCAACGCACACTTTTACCCCTCTCTCTTGCTTTTTATATCTTCAGAAAAAACTCCTGAAATCTTCTTTTAGATTGCTAGTTCGCTTATCCTCCTATTTAATCTTCTCGCCTGGCCCACTCCCCCCTCCCCAGATATACTGTTACAGTTGCCCTCTGCTGGTTTTTAAAGATTTTGAATTCTCTGGATTCTCAGTGGTCTTCAACACAGTGATGTACTCTCTTTTTTGCTTTTATACTGTCACTGACTTCCTTCATCAGCTGTGGTGGCCTCATCATCCCTTAGTGTGTTTCTTCTTCCTTGGATGAATATCTGCTGTGCTTCTCAAATTAGCACCAGAAACATCTGCCAATGCTGCTGTACCATCTTCCCTGCTAGGCTCCCCTTTCAATTAGCTCTGGTCAGTTCCTCCCTTTGTAGTTGCCTCTACTCAAGTGTTACTTCCGATTCCAGCTTCTCCCTCTCAGACTGCAGGGTGGATTCTCACATATTGTGACCACTGTCCCCAAGGGTCACTTAACCTTAACCTACCTAATCAAGTCTGCCTAATGACAAATCATCAGATCCAGAATTGCTGTTCCCTCAAGGGCTGTGCTGCAAGCTGCTCCAAAAAACCATCTTGTAGACATTCCACAAATTTTTTGGTATCGGCTGCCAACCTACACAAAGAAGTCCTCCAAGATTATTGTAATAGTGCCTTTCTTACATGGTTTTTCTGTCTCTTGATTTACTTTCTGCCCCACATCCTGACTCTTGCTAGGGGGCCTGTTCGTAACTCCCATTGGGGTTTTTTTCCCTTTGTCGTTCCTCAAGTCTACCCATACAGGTTCTACACCATCTGATCCTATTATCACTTATTGCTATCAAACTGATTTCATTTATTGCTGACACGGGAAACTTAGTTCCTTTGCCCATCTGCCTGACCTTTCGATAGGATGTGCGTCTTTGGATATTTAGCTCCCAGTCCTGATCCCCTTCCAGCTATGTTTCAGTGATGCCCACAACAGCATATCTGCCAATTTCAATCTGCACTCCAAGCTCATTTGCCTTGTTTCTTTTACTACAGGCATTTAAGTGCAGCACTTTCAGTTCTGCATTGACTGCCCCCTTCTCATAGTTATCCCCTTCTCTAGTGTGCCTGACTCCTGATCCTTTCTGTTTAAAAAAGAAATCTGATCAACAGTAACAACCCAAATAGCCCACAGCCTGTAGAATAGATCAGTATTGTGTTTTACTGCATTTTGTATAAATTCAACTCTCCTAATCTTGTGTTTTTTAAACTAAATGATTTCTAACATCTCTTGTATGAATATAGGCCAAGAAAAGACTTCAGAACAAGACAACAATGAAAATAAGTACCCTGACACAATAAACCGATATGGGAGCATAAATTCCTTGGATTCCACAGCATCATCAGGGATTGGCAGCTATAGCACTCAGACATCTGGTGCAGACAACCCAGAACAATATGAAGTTTTGAAGCAACAGAAAGAAATCATAGAACAAGGAATTGAACTGTAAGTCAGAATCCTCAAAAAAACAGAAGTATGTACAGTGTTGTTTATCGATTTGGAAGTTAATACAAATCTATTTTGTTGAAGCAATCCCAGCATTTTGTAATTGCTCCACTGTTGAATAATTTGTCTAGTATAAATTGCATCATCAGCTACTGGAGCATTAATGATTTAAAGAAATGTTCCTAGTTGTATTATCACTGGACAGTTAACCCAGAGACACCAGGTAATGGCCTAGCCAGCAATACCCTCATCCTGTGAATGAATTTTAAAGAAGTTTTGTATGATTGATTTAATGTTGTCTCATGTACTGAGATACAGTGAAAAGTGCTGTTTTGCATATGATACAGGCAGATCGCACCAGACAAAGTGCATTAGGCTAGCAGAGTGCAGAATGTAGTGTTACAACTGCAAAGAAGGTACAGAGAGAGAGAGAGAGAGAGAGATCAGAATTAACATTTGAGAGGTCCGTTCAAAAATCTGGTAACAGCAGGGAAGAAGCTGTTCTTGAATCTATTCATGTGTTTTCAAACTTTTTATACCTTCTGCCGGACAGAAGAGGATGGAAGAGAGTGTAACCAAGGTGGGAGGTGCCTAATTATGTTGCTTGCTTTCCCAAGGCAGTGGGAAATCTAGATGGAGTCAATAGATGGCTGGTTTGAGAGATAGACTGGGCTGTGTTTACAACTCTCTAGTTTCGTTCAGTCTTGGGAAGTGCAGTTGCCATACCGCTTTGTGATGCATCTTGATAGGATGTTGTCTATGGTGCATCTATAAAAATCATACTCCTTGTATTACTTTTGAATTCCCATGTGAAGATGTTAGATGAAGCTGGCTGACTGGCTCCCTGCACTCTTGAAAAGGAATGACATCTGCGCTCCCTTCTTATGGCCCCAACAGTGTTAGACACAGGCTCTGAAATTCTTCAGACCATTGTCATTATCAACCTACTGTGCACTACTTATGACTGGAAATCAGATGCAATGATGGATTTCAAGACAGCAGTTGATGCTGGCGTAATTTCTGCTCCAGAGGCCACTAGTGTCTAGTCAGCATCTTAGTGTTGCAGAATTCTTCTAGCGCCACAGATAGTATTTGTGGTATTACTTAATTTGAAAAGAAAGCTAAGCAGCCTTAAAAAGGACACTAGTTGTCTTGCAAAATGGATTTCAGAAATTTCATACCTGCTTGAGTGAATTCACCTGGTCTTGAGGCAACTATGTCAAGAAGAAATCACAGGAGTCCTTTTGAAATTCAACAAACATTTCAAGAGTGAAGAGAAATTCATTGACGATGGCTTCCCTGAATTGTTTTTTCCCACCAAAATCCTTACAGAAAAAGAGCCATCAAGCTATTGGGTGAGACAGTTAAGAAGTTACCTCATCTTTAAGACCATGGTATGGCATCTGTACAGTATACTTGGCCTAAATCAGAATTTGACATTTTAGGTTGGCAGTCATTTTCAAGTTTGGAACTGCATTAAAATTTGGCTGTGAGAAGTTATTTTATGCAGAAGTGTCAGGAGAACTGTATTGAAGAGACTTCAATAACTTCGCTGAATCACTAAATTAAAGAGCACAAGAAGGCCATTTGACCCATCATGCTGGATTACCTGAATTATTTAGTGCCCGCTTCCAGCCTTTTCCTCACATCCCTGCACACCATTACTATCCAGAAAAATCTAATGCCCTTTTAAATGCCTCAATTGAACCTGCCTCCGCCACAATTCCATTTTGCAGTACCTTTCCCTACCCCAGCAACTTGCTGTGTGAAAGAGTTTTTTTTGCACATCACCCTTGCTTCATTTGCACTTCACTTCAAATATATGCTCTCTCATTCTTGTTTCTTTTACAATGGAAACAACTTCGTTATACCTAGTCTGTCCAGCCTCCTTATGATTTTGGAAACCTCAATCAGATCTCCTCCCAGCATTCTTCTTTATAAGGAGAACAGTCCCAACTTCTTCAGTCTTTCTTCATAATTGGAGTTTGTCTATCTGGAACCATTCTCGTAAATCACTTCTGCACTCTGTCCAAAGAATTTGCATCTTGCCAATGACATGGCACCCACAACTGTCTGCAATACTCCACCTGAGGTCGAACAAGTGTCTTGTAGACGTTCAACATCACCTCCTTGCTCCTGTACACCCTACCTCTATTAATCAAGCCAAGAACGCTGTTTTATTTAGATCTCTGTATCTATACTGCTGCCCTCAATGATCTGTGCATATATACACTGTCTGCTCCTGCTCCCCCTTGAGAATTGTGTCATCTATTTTAGCTTTGACCTTCCAAACCCACAACCACTATTACTGAGGACAACAGTTATGTGGCAAGTCCCCTTCCAAGCCACTCATCATCCAGACTTGGAAATGTAGCGCTGTTTCTTCAGTGTCACTGGGTCAAAATCCTGGAACTCCTTTCCTAACAGCACTGTGGATCTACCAACAACAAATGGACTGGAATGGTTTAAGGCAGCTCGCCACCACCTCTTTCGGGGTAACTAGGGCTGAGCAATAAATACTGGTCCAGCCAGCAATGTCCACACCCTGTAAATGAAAGAAAAGTCTGTATTGAACCAGGCTTCTATGAGCTAAACTGTAATTCAAAGCAAAAGAAAGAAGTCTTCACTCATTCTCAGATATGTTCTGCTTATTTCACCTGTGGGAGCAACCTCTAGATATTCAATGTACAGAAGTCATCACAGTCAATCTGAGATAACAAGGCGTGGGGCTGGATGAACACAGCAGGCCAAGCAGCATCATAGGAGCAGGAAAGCTTGACGTTTCGGGCCTAGACCCTTCATCAGAAATGGGGGAGGGGAAGAGGGTTCTGAAATAAATAGGGAGAGAGGGGGAGGCGGATAGAGGATGGATAGAGGAGAGGATAGGTGGAGAGGAGGCAGACAAGTCGAAGAGGCGGGGATGGAGCCAGTAAAGGTGAGTGTAGGTAGGGGGGTAGGGAGGAGATAGGTCAGTCCAGGGAGGACGGACAGGTCAAGGGGGCGGGATGATGTTAGTAGATAGGAGATGGGGGTGGGGCTTGAGGTGGGAGGAGGGGATAGGTGCGAGGAAAAACAGGTTAGGGAGATGGGGACGAGCTGGGCTGGTTTTGGGATGCGGTTGGGGGAGGGGAGATTTTGAAGCTTGTGAAATCCACATTGATGCCATTGGGCTGCAGGGTTCCCAGGCTGAATATGATTTGCTGTTCCTGCAGCCTTCGGGTGGCATCACTGTGGCATTGCAGGAGGCCCAGGATGGACATGTCGTCTGAGGAATGGGAGGGGGAGTTGAAATGGTTCGCGACTGGGAGGTGCAGTTGTTTGTTGCGAACTGAGCGCAGGTGTTCTGCAAAGCGGTCCCCAAGCCTCCGCTTGGTTTCCCCAATGTAGAGGAAGCCACAACGGGTACAGCGGATGCAGTATACCACATTGGCAGATGTGCAGGTGAAC
>JAHRHZ010000052.1:31761161-31792481 GCA_024137785.1 Ginglymostoma cirratum | reverse complement strand
GAAACGTCAAGCTTTCCTGCTCCTATGATGCTGCTTGGCCTGCTGTGTTCATCCAGCCCCACGCCTTGTTATCTCGGATTCTCCAGCATCTGCAGTACCTTTTATCTCTGACACAGTCAATCTGACTGTTTTTAACCGTTTCATTTCAGAGGAAGAATCTTCAAGCAAGCCATGACTGCAGTGACTGTAGAAATGGCCTCATTTTCATACCTGACTTATACTTTTTCCCTTGCGTTAAATATTATATCTGTATTTTAAAGAATAGCTTTTCGATCTTTTTACTTCAAAAACCTTTTAGCAATGGTTGTGTGCTGAACTAAACTTTTATCGTGTTTGAAGTTAGAGTAAAGCTGTGTAACTAATTATTTTTAAGCACTCAAAACTAGGAGGTCTAAATACAAACTTACATTATTTAACAGTTTACAGACCTTTCTGAAGATCTGCTTGCCCAGGCTGTCCAGCACTTCAGTGTGTATTCTGCAGATTATGGGAAATTGCCATAATAAATGGCATGCATAGAGTGGATTAAAACCACCTAAATGTCAGTTCAGCCATATGTGTGGAAACCTTTTACCACTGTCTACACAAGAGTTTGGAGCTTTCTTTCTGTTACCCCATACTTATCTATCGTTACTTGATTTAATGATAACATGAAATAATGTTTATCAATTAAGCAATCAGTGACCGAAGTGCTAAGAAATTGAAATAGCTTTTTCTTTAAAATACAGATTTAACAAGAAGCCAAAAAGAGGGCTACAATATCTACAGGAACAAGGAATGCTTGGGACGACACCTGATGATATTGCTCAATTTCTACATCAAGAAGAACGATTAGACACAGTAAGCGATTAAAAGTCCAGTTTTCACAAAAGTGGATAAAACTATTTAGTGTCTTCACAGTGTTCCCATTTATTGGACATTCTTTTAAAAAAACTGTACTTTTACATTAAACAGTTTTCCATCACTGTTTGTCATGTATCTTTCTAGTGAGTTGAAGATAGCACCCATCTCCTGCATTGAGCTAAAAGTTACAGGATTAACGTTGCTAATTTAACATTGTCATTGGCCTAAGTCCCAATGAGCCTTGTGGTCAAGTATAACATTCTTTTGAATCAAAAGAATTAGCAAAAATAGGGTACAATGGTTGAGTGCAGAAAGAAACCCTTCAACTCTTATTACCTGTTCTTGGTCTTTAATGGAAAAACATGATTCGTCTTTTCATCCTCCTTAACAAGACAAGTTATCTTCCCATTAAGTATTTGGCCAGTTCCCTCTTTAAAGGCTTACTAGTAGCCCTTGACTATTAGTGTGTTTAATAAAACCTTAACTTCTCAAACGTTCACCATTTAGCCTCCTGTGTAACTGAGTCACTTCAGTCATATGTTTTCTTTGAAAAGTTGTTTTTATTTCAATGTTCAAAATTTCTTTCTGGTCTTAATTACTAAAAGGTTATTTTTACAGAACTGAACACTAAAATCAATTTTTCTCCACTTTTGAATCCAAGTTTCTAAATAATAATAATATAATACAAACCTACGTCGCAATATTCTAATTAGAAAGGTTTTATGAGAAGGATGCACCACCTTGTAAAGAATGAATATTAAAAAATCTCTTGAATACATGAAAATAAAGGGGTGAAAAGAAGAGAGGGATTCAAAGCAGTTATGAACACTGGAGAAGTAAAAGCTATTGGAACTTAAGGTTCACAGATTTCCTGAAAATAATGGCTTGCATCCTAAGGGTCTTAAAAGTAGTTGCTGTACCAATAGTAAATATGTTGGTTGTGATCTTCCAATGTTCCCTAAAATCAAAGTCAATGAGAATTGGGGAAACCTTTCCACTGTCTGTAGTAATGCAAGGACCTGTCTTGATGTTAAATAAGTCACTCTCACTGACCTCAGCCCTCAAATTTAGCTGTTTTGTCCGTGGTTGGATCTGGCTTGTAATTGGATCTGGAACTATCATCCTGGCAAAAGTTAAACTGAGCATCGGCAAGCATCTTATTGGTACGTAAGTGCCTCATAATAAATAGCACTGTTGCTGGCATCGATGAGAGTAGATTGATGGGGCAATATTTGGATTAGATTTAAGTTACTTTTTTGGACATTACAGGCTGGGTGATTTTTTTTCTATTTTGTTGAGTAGATCAGTATATTGTCGCTTTGATTGAGGCATAGGCGGTCCTGGAATACATGTTCTGAACTGAAAATATTGTTGAGATTCACAGTTCAAGTTGAAGTGGCTGAAGCCTTTGGTGGGAATCTCAGGAAATTTGATGAGATAGACTGGCAAGGTCAAACAATATTGAGGAGCTAAACATAGGTAGTGAAGGTTCTTTCAAAGTGCCCTAATCAAAACGGCTGTAGTAAGTTCATTTGGTAGGTAGTTCAGTCTAGTTTCTTTTTAAGCCAGCAGTGCTGATTCATTGTTAAAATTGAGCCGGTATAAATACAGATGATTGCACTAAGCATGCAAACTAAGCAAGCCTGAAGACAGCTGCTCATCATTGAGTGCAGGGAACTGCAGTGTGTGAATTAGGGAATATGGTGAGTAAGGAAATTCTGTGCCACAAGGCAGGTTCAGTCTAAACAACATTAAAAACAAAAATAATAAAGTAGCAAAAAAATAGTTTTCAAATGAGTAACTGATGAGAACAGTGCAATTTCAGAAGGTCCTTACAATGTGACAGACAGAGAGAGCTATCCACTATTCAGTCTGGTCCACAACTTGAAAAATCAAGATGTGACATCACTCATCAACAGTTAAGTAATTGGTTGGTGAGTTTTTGCTCATCTTTCAAAACTTATGCAATTCTTTAGCAATTGTGAGGAAGGATAAGTCAAAAAGGAATCGTAATGTTGTGGCAGGTTATGGTTCTGAAACAATGCTGAAGACTGTCATCACAACTAGGGTCAGGACCAGCAGGACAGCTCTGGAACTTGAAAGAAACAAAGCCAGCAGCTAGTTCTCCTCAGTCTTTGTAACATATCCAATATGCCAGGGTAGCTTGTTCCTTATTACAGTCATGTCACCAAATATATCTTGTTTAAGACAAAAGCCTCTTCCCATTAGACCACCAGGTGCTTTTGCCCTACCACACGAGGCGGAGCAGGCCCTGTAGATTCCAGCCTAAAAGCACACTTGTAGTTACAGGTCAGTTTTATGGTGACTGAGAATCCCAGCCAGCTCATACAAAATTGTGTCAGTGGTGGTCTAAAGATTCAGTGTAGCTGTGCAATTACAACAAGTAACATCACAGCAAAGTTGGAAGCTATCAGTCAGTGAGTATCTACTGAAAGAGTCTGTTAAATAATTAGTTAAATAATAAGTATCTGTTTTATCAGCACAGGAGAAGGAGATAATTGATGAGTAAGAGTGAGTAATTTGATTTTCTGATCTCCAGATTATATTTAACAGTGCATAAGTAAGCTTAACGAATGGCAGACAGCTTGACTGGATGGAATGCCATCCTCTGGCATGGGGGGCAGGGGTAATCATGAGTATTTTCTGTAGTCAAGACGAACATGTGCAGAAAGTGTCACCCATTGCAAAAACTTGAACTCTGACTTTCAGAATTTAAGCAATGCTGAGGTCACCAGGGAAGAGCGATTTGATGATTATTCATGATGTTTTTTATTACGTGTGAACTTGGATTCTAAAGTGGAGAGAACCATGTATAGGGTCAGATTTATGCAGCACAGAATACACCCTTTGGTCCAACTCATCCATGTCAACTAGATCTAGCCCCATTTCCTAGCATTCGGCCTCTTAAACCCTTCCGATTCATATCCCCATCCAGATGCACTTTAAATGTAATTGTACCTGCTTCCACCACTTCCTCTGGCAGCTCATTCTATCATGCACCACCTTCTGTGCGAAAAAGGTTCCCCTCCTTTTTAAATGTTTCTCCTCTCACCTTAAGTCTGTGTCCTCTAGTTTGGACTCCCCCCGCCCCTCGGAAAAAGACCTTGGCTGTTCACTCTATCCATGCCCCTCATGATTTTATAAACCTCTACAAGGTCACCCCTCAGCCTCCAATGCTCCAGTGGAAAGAAGTCCCAGCCTATTCGGCCTCTCCTATAACTCGAACCGTCCAGTCCTGGGAGCATTCTTGTAAATTTTTGCTGCTGTCTCTCAAGCTTAACAAATCCTTCTAATTGAAGGGGGTAACAAGCATGGGGCTGGATGAACACAGCAGGTCAAGCAGCATCATAGGAGCAGGAAAACTTGACGTTTCGGGCCGAAACCCTTCATCAGAAATGGGGGAGGGGAAGAGGGTTCTGAAATAAATAGGGAGAGAGGGGGAGGCGGATAGAGGATGGATAGAGGAGAGGATAGGTGGAGAGGAGGCAGACAAGTCGAAGAGGCGGGGATGGAGCCAGTAAAGGTGAGTGTAGGTGGGGGGGTAGGGAGGAGGTAGGTCAGTCCAGGGAGGACGGACAGGTCAAGGGGGCGGGATGATGTTAGCAGATAGGAGATGGGGGTGGGGCTTGAGGTGAGAGGAAAGACAGGTTAGGGAGGTGGAGATAAGCTGGGCTGGTTTTGGGATGCGGTTGGGGGAGGGGAGATTTTGAAGCTTGTGAAATCCACAGTGATGCCATTGGGCTGCAGGGTTCCCAGGCTGAATATGATTTGCAGGAGGCCCAGGATGGACATGTTGTCTGAGGAATGGGAGGGAGAGTTGAAATGGTTCGCGACTGGGAGGTGCAGTTGTTTGTTGCGAACTGAGCGCAGGTGTTCTGCAAAGCGGTCCCCAAGCCTCCGCTTGGTTTCCCCGATGTAGAGGTAGCCACAATGGGTACAGCGGATGCAGTATACCACATTGGCAGATGTGCAGGTGAACATCTGCCTGATGTGGAAAGTCTTCTTGGGGCCTGGGATTGGGGTGAGGGAGGAGGTGTGGGGGCAGGTGTAGCACTTCCTGCGGTTGCAGGGAAAAGTGCCGGGTGTGGTGGGGCTGGAGGGGAGTGTGGAGCGGACAAGGGAGTCGCGGAGGGAGTGGTCCCTCCAGAAGGCAGATAAGGGTGGGGAGGGAAAAATGTCTTTGGTGGTGGGGTCTGATTGCAGATGGCGGAAGTGTCGGAGGATGATGCATTGGATCCGGAGGTTGGTGGGGTGGTATGTGAGGACGAGGGGGATTCTTTTTTGGTTATTGTTGCGGGGACGGGGCGTGAGGGATGTGTTCCGGGAAATGCGGGAGACACGGTCGAGGGCGTTCTCGACCACTGTGGGGGGGAAGTTGCGGTCCTTGAAGAATGAGGACATTTGAGATGTGCGGGATTGGAATGTCTCATCCTGGGAGCAGATGCAGCAGAGGCAAAGGAATTGGGAATAGGGGATGGCATTTTTGCAGGAGGGTGGGTGGGAGGAGGTGTATTCCAGGTAGCTGTGGGAGTCAGTGGGCTTGAAATGGACATCTGTTTCTAGGTGGTTACCCGAGATGGAGACAGAGAGGTCCAGGAAGGAGAGAGAAGTGTTGGAGATGGTCCAGGTGAACTTCAGGTTGGGGTGGAAGGTGTTGGTGAAGTGGATGAACTGTTTGAGCTCCTCGTGGGAGCACGAGGCGGCGCCGATGCAGTCATCAATGTAACGGAGGAAGAGGTGGGGTTTAGGGCCAGTGTAGCTATGGAAGAGGGATTGTTCCACATAACCTACAAAGAGGCAGGCATAGCTTGGGCCCATGCGGGTACCCATGGCCACCCCCTTTGTCTGTAGGAAGTGGGAGGAATTGAAAGAAAGGTTGTTGAGGGTGAGGACGAGTTCGGCTAGGCGGATGAGGGTGTCAGTGGAGGGGGATTGGTCAGTTCTGCGGGACAGGAAGAAGCGGAGGGCCTTTAGGCCATCAGCATGGGGAATACAGGTGTATCGGGACTGGACGTCCATAGTAAAAATGAGGTGTTGGGGACTGGGGAATTGGAAGTTCTGGAGGAGGTGGAGGGCATGGGTAGTGTCACGGACGTAGGTAGGGAGTTCCTGGACCAAGGGGGTGAAAATGGAGTCTCGGAGGTGGAGATGAGGTTGATGAGGTTGTGGATGGTTTGGGAGATGATGGTTTGGTGCTCGGGGGTGGGGTCATGATCTAGGGGGTGGTAGGAGGAGGTGTCAGAGAGTTGGCACCTGGCCTCAGCAATGTAGAGGTCAGTGCGCCATACTACGACTGCCCCTCCCTTGTCCGCGGGTTTTATGGTGAGGTTGGGATTGGAGCGGAGGGAGTGGAGGGCTGCACGTTCTGTGGGGGAGGTTGGAGTGTTTGAGAGGGGTAGAGAGGTTGAGGCGATTGATGTCTCGACGGCAGTTGGAGATGAAGAGGTCGAGGGAGGGTAGGAGGCCTTGGGGTGGTGTCCAGGAGGAGGGCTTGTGTTGGAGGCGGGAGAAGGGGTCAGTAGAGGGAGGGTTAGATTCGCGGTTGGAGAAGTAAGCGTGGAGGTGGATGCAGCAGACAAACTGCTCAATATCCAAGCGTGAGCGGTATTCGTTGATATGTGGGTGGAGGGGGACAAAGGTGAGCCCTTTACTGAGGACTGACCGTTCGTCCTCAGTAAGGGGGAGGTCTGGGGGGATGGTGAAGACTCGGCAGGGCTTAGTGTTGCTGTCTCCTCTGGAGCTGCTGGCTGTGGAGGCAGTGGGCGGAGTTGCGTCGGCTGTGGGCGGAGTTGCGTTGGCTTCGGCGATGGGCGGAGGTACATCAGCAGTAGGTGTTGTGTCGGCTTCGGCGGTGGGCGGAGCGGCGGCGGTGGCAGCAATGATGGTAGTGTCTGTGGTGTTGGTTTCGGTGATGGAGGCGGTGGTTTCAGCAGTGGCAGCATTCGCTGTCCCGGAAGTGGGGTGCCCGGCGGTGGCGGATGTGAGGTCATTAGTGTGTTCTCCGACAGTGGCCTCGTGGCCTTCTAATTGAAGGGGACCAGATTTGTACGCAGTATTCTAAATGTGGCCTCACCAGTGTCTTGTACAGCCGCAACATGACATCCCAACTCCTATACTCAAGTGTACTGACCTATGATGGCAAGCATGCCTAACGCTTTCTTTACAGTCCTGTCTACCTGTCCAATTTCAAGGAACTATGCACCTGCACCCATAGGTGTTTTGTTCAGCAACAATCCCGAGGGCCCTACCATTAAGTATATAAGTCCTGCCCTCGTTTGCCTTACCAACATGCAATACTTCACATTTATCTAAATTAAACTCCATCTTACTGTCCTCGGCTTATTGGCCCACATGATCAAAGTCCCAATGTACTGAGATGATATTGTTCACTGTCCACTGTACTACCTATTTTGGTGTCATCTGCAAATTTACCAACCGTTCCTCCTATTATTCACATCCATATAATATTTAAGTATGACGAAAGGCACTGGACACAATACTGATCCTGTGGTACACTGTTGGTCACAGGCCTCCAGTCCAAAAAGCACTCCCTTACTTCCACTCTCTGCCTCCTATCTTCAAACCAATTTTGTATCCAGTTGGCTTATTCCCTCAATCATATGTGATCTAACCTTACTAATCAGTCTACTGTGCTGAAGTCCATGTAAGTAACATCTACTGCTCTGCCTTCATCAATTTTCTTTGTCCCCACTTCAAAAAACTCAAGTTAGTGAGATGTGATTTCTCATGTACAAAGCCATGTTGACTATCCCTAATCAGTCCATGCCTTTCCAAATACTTTAAGTTTACTTTATCTGTCTGTATGTATATGTTAAGAGGGGAGACATTAGTCTTAAATAAAAACAGAAAGTGCTGGAGAAAACCAGTAGGTCTGGCAACATCCAAGGAAAGTGAGACAAAGTGAATGTGTTTGGATGTGAAATGTTCGCTGTTTTTCTTTCCATTGATACTGCCAGACATGTTGAGTTTCTCCAGCACTTAGTTTTTGTTTCCAAGCTACAACATCCGTAGCTCTGTGTTTTAGCGAGCCATAATTTTGCTTCACCAACTGAGCGAGGATGAGGATAACCCTGTACTGAGGTTTGAGTACCTTGTACACTAGTGTTGTTGAAGGTAAAAAGATTGAATTGTCATTTCTGATATTTGCAATAAGACTATAGTTCTTGTATGGTGTAAAGTAGTCTTTCTTTTCATCTTGTAATAAAATCGTCGACTGTGGCTTTGTTAAAAAGAATATTGACAGCCTCTCGCACGCACATTCAGTGACTGACTACCATGGTAAACAAGTTGCAAAATTAAACATCCGGTCTCAGCCATGTTTCACTCCTGAATCTGACTTGTCCAGTATTATCATTTCCTGGAATCATGACAGGAACTACCGTGCAATAGCGTTTTACGTTGTTTTAAAATGATGCAGTTCATTCTGAAACAGGGACTTGGATCCAAATAAAGGAACCTGTGAAGGTATGAGGGACAGGTTGGCAGCTTTTAGGGTTAGCAAAGGGCAATGACTAACTGATGAGGGGGAAATAATGTTAACCAGCAAGAATCACTAAAACAAATTGTAAAAGCTTTTTTAGATATGTAAAAAGGGAAAGATTAATACATACAAAGGTGTGTCCATTACGGACAAAGGCAAAACCTGAATTTTGATCAGGCAGGAAGAGGTCCTTAGGCTCATCATATAACTGGGCACTCAACATAGATTTATGAAGGAAAAGTACTGTTTGACAAGCCTGTGGAAGTTTTTTTCAAGGATGATACTAGGAGAGTAGATCTTGCATATTTTGATTTTCAGAAGGAATTTTATCATGTCCCTCATCGGGTAATAGACAAAATTAGGGCATGTGTGGTAAGCAGTAATAAGCTGTTGTTATGTGAGGATTAGTTAGCAGATAGAAAAACGTTTGGAATAAATGGGTCATTTGCAGGTTGGCAGGCTGTGATGGATGGGGTACTACAAAAATCACTGCTTGAGGCCCAGCTGTGCACAGCCTTTATGAATGACTTAGATGTGGTAATTAAATACAATATTTGCAATGTTGAAGATGACACAAAGCTAGGTAGGAATGTGTTTCATGAGGGTCATGTGAAGAAGGATTTGAGAAGACTTGAGGGACTGAGTGAATGAGTAAGAGCAATGGCACATAGAGTATGTGAGATTGTTTACTTTGGTAGAGAAATCGTAGGCATAGAGTATTTCTTAAATAGTGAGAAATTGGAATGTGTTGATGTCTAAAAAGAGTCCTTTTTTGTATATCATTAAAGGTTAGCATGATTTGTATTTTTATAATGAGTGTGTCAAGGGGAGGTGGGGGGAGACATGGTCTTATACAAAATCAGAGAAACTCCTGTCTGGCAGCATTTGGGGAGCGAAATGACCACTTTTTGTAAGACACTAAAAGTTAGCGTGCTTTCCAATTACACGTTGCAATTGCAATTGATATGCTGGTCTTTATAACGAGGTTTTAAGTGTATTTATGAAAATATCTGTTTAGTTGTTGAGTAGAACCTTGGTGAGACTGCAGTTTTGGCTCCCTTACCTAACAAAGTATATGCTTTTCCATAGCTGGAGTGCAGCAGAGGTTCACCAGCCTCATTCCTAGGATAGTGGGACTGAGAGGAAAGATTGGGAGATTTGGACTATATTATCTTGTGAAAGGTTTTATCAAAGCGCAGCATACAAATGGTAGAGGAAACGATCAAGGATAAATCCTTATAGGACACCAGTGGTAACAATGTGGGAGCAGAAAGAGTTCATTGCTTGTGATTCTCAGTCTCCTATTAAATGGATAAAGAACCAAGAAGGAACTGTCTGCCTCCTCTCCACCTATCCTCTCCTCTATCCATCCTCTATCCGCCTCCCCCCCTTCTCCCTATTTATTTCAGAACCCTCTTCCCCTCCCCCATTTCTGATGAAGGGTTTAGGCCCGAAACGTCAAGTTTTCCTGCTCCTATGATGCTGCTTGGCCTGCTGTGTTCATCCAGCCCCATGCTTGTTGTCTCGGATTCTCCAGCATCTGCAGTACCTTTTATCTCTGAAGGAACTGTTCAATCTGTTTACTGACATCTTTTGAGAAGGATAATGTGGTCAAATGGTTCCAAAGAGACAATTATTTCTGAGTCTACCAGGAGCTATTTCAGTCCTGTGACAGGGTGAAAACCCGATTGGAGGGATTCAGAACTGCAGTTACAGGTAAGAATGGGTTTGACAGGTGATGACACATCCTACAGACTTTGAAGAGAAAAGGGAGGTTTGAGACTGGACAGTGGTTTGTAGGAATGCTAGGATTGAGGATTGTTTTTGAGTTGAGGGATGGTGATAGCAGATTTAAAGAATTGAGTGTCACCAGCAATATCTGCTAATGGAGGTCATCAGGATAAGACATTGGATGACCAGCGATTTAATGGGAACAGCACTGAGATAACAAAAGACAGGTATTATGAATAAGATGACTTCAGAGAGGCAATGAGGTGAGTTAGGAGAAAACCTAGTGAAAGATACGTATTCAGAGATAACGTGGACACAGTATTAGAGAAATATTGTAAAAAAGAGAACTTCTCATGAGAAATGTACTGGTGAAAATCACAACAATGTTTTAGTTACTGATGTGAACTTGTATACAAAATATTAATTTAACTTTTCATATTTTTTAGACACAAGTAGGTGAATATGTAGGAGATAATGACAAGTTTAATAAAGAGGTCATGTATGCCTATGTGGACCAGTTGGACTTTTCATCAAAGGATTTTGTCTCAGCTCTCCGTATGTTTCTGGAGGGTTTCCGTCTCCCAGGAGAAGCTCAGAAAATTGATCGATTAATGGAAAAATTTGCAGCCAGATATCTGGAATGTAACCAAGGGTAAGCAGGTGTTTTTATCATGCATGTAAATTAGTTATGTTGAGTAAGACTGCTCATCAAGTCATAAAGCTTTGGTACAATTGATTTTCTTGTTGCTTTTCTCTCCCCAGGCAAACACTTTTTGCCAGTGCAGATACAGCATATGTTTTGGCATATTCTATCATAATGCTGACGACAGATCTTCACAGCTCACAGGTAAGCTCATATAAATAAGAAAATGTGACAGCTTTTAAAAAGCATTTTGAGATGATTCAAAATTGTAACTTACTAAAGCATTAGAAAGTTTAATACCATCTAAGTTTTGAAGAATATAGTTATTTTCTCTTTAATAATTGCGCTGTACATTTCTTATGGAAATATTTATGTGGGTATTTGTGTTTAAACATTTAACGTCATAAATCACATTAATTACATTGTCATTGCTAATCCTTTCTTCTCTTTTGGAGTTTTATTTAATAGAGTAGTGAATATTGATTGATTGCTAATTTTGTGTTTTTGGTTTAATTCCTGCACTTCACTGGATGTACTAGAGAGAATTTACAGTGTTGAAGTGCCATATGAAAAATATGTAAGATAGGAGGGGAAATCATCAAACATTAATTGGCTTCCTTTTGGTTATTAGAGGATATGGTTATCACTGACTGGGCCAGCATTTATTGCCTATACCTAGTTTCCCTCAAGAAGGTGATGGTTAGCTGCCTTCTTGAACTACTGCAATCCATTTGATGTAGGTAGACCCACAATGGCATGGGTGATGGAGTTCCAAGAAGGAAAGTTTGAATAGTTTTATTTGAATTAATGAAACTCAAAGACTATCTGTATTTAACTGTGTCAATTCAATACATATACCAACCATAATTGATAGCTTAAAAAATGTAATTTTTTTAAAATTAGGGGATGTTGAATTAGGTAGCTTTGGGGATCCACGTCATTAAATGGGTTTTCATGCCAGTTCATTTCAAGGATAGATGGTACACCACTTGTTGGCTGTGATCAATGTTAAGCATTTGAGTGGTGTGAAATGTATATTATAACAGTTCCACCCAGGTATTTTCCATTAACTTGAAACTTTGAGCATTGCATCCACAAAAATGCTTTGTGGCACTGTCATAATGCTAATCCAGTTATTTTCCTGAATTTATTCTGTTGATCTCACTGCAAAACAGGTTCATGCTATAAAGTGATTCAAAGGTCATTACCAATTGTTTAGCTTCAGTTAGTCCCATCATTGTCGTCTTCCCCTAGATATCCCTTACCTCCACCAATATGAATTCTACATCTTCCAACTTAAGTTCGTTCATTGCTATTGTACTTAGTCCATCTCATTCTAACAGACTTACCTCACCTTCCTTTCTTGCCTGTGTTTTTGAAAGGTCACATACTACGACTTATTTAATTCCCAAGTTTGATCTCCTTGATACCCCCAAATTGCTGTTCCTTGCAAGCTTAAACAATGTTCGTATGTGATTTGATCCAGAGGATGTTGCAGCTAAGCTTAATTATTAATCTCATCACTCACCACCCAAACCCCTCTCAGATAAGCCTATGTTTATCTTTTTCTTCCATTCTGTCTTTTTTCTCGTACTCTTGCATTCATTGTTGAAATAGTGCCTCCCTCTTCTGCAAATGAGTCAGTATCATAGAATAAATTCAGGGATAACATTGTGCCTGATTGGTATATATTGCAAGCAAAACTTCAAAAAAATTATATGAATTATTCTTTTCTGCTCATTGACTTGAAAAAGGTTAAGAATAAAATGACAAAAGACCAGTATATTAAGATGAATAGAGGAATCAATGACAGCAAAGATCTACCTGAAGAATATCTATCAGCTATCTATGATGAAATAGCAGGAAAGAAAATTTCAATGAAGGAGACGAAAGAGCTTGCAATCAAGTCTTCCAAACAAAGTAAGTGAAATAATGACCCTCAGTTCCAAATTATTCTGCTATTAATGATTCTCACAATAAAGTGTCTTTACTAAAGTAATAGTAGGGAGTTGCAGTCTTTCTCCATTGAAATAATATCCGGTTCCTCCATTCTTCCTGACAAAGTGCATAACTTCACATTTCCTACATTATATTCCATTTGCCAATTACTCAACCTGCCAACATCCTTCCGTAGATTTTTTGTGTGCTTATCATTGTTCGCTTTCCCACCTACTTTTCTGACATCCAAAACCTGATGGTAGTACATTTGCCTCCCTTACCCAAATCATTCATATATATTGTAAATAATTGTGGTCCAAACACCAATTCCCGTAGCACTCCAGTAGTTACAGGTTGCCATCCTCAAAATGCCCCTTACCCAACTCTGTCTTCTGTTATTTAGCCAATCTTCTATTCATGCTAATATACGAGCCCCAACCATGGGCTCTTATTAAGTAGCCTTATCAAATTTCTTTTACGTTTTCTCATTCCCCTTTATCTTTTCTGCTGGTTAGCTCCTCAAAGTATTGTGATAAATTGGTCAGACATGATTTCCCTTTCATGAAGCCATGCTGATTATGCTTGCTGTATTATGTATTTCTAAATGCTGTGTTATTGCATGCTTTATAATAGACACACTGGTCAATGTTAAGCTAACTGGACAAAAGTTACTTCTTTTTAGTCTCCCTCCCTTTTTGAAGAAGTGTTACATTGACAGTTTTCCAATTCTCTGGGACTTGTCCAGAACCTAAGGATTCTTAGAAGATTATTACCAGTGCATTCGCTATCTAAGTGGCTAATTCCTTTTAATATCCAAGGATGCACCCAGTCAGGTCTGGCAAACAGTTAGCCTTTAACCCCATTTATTTCTAGTGATTGTTATTTGTATTCATTTCCTTCCACTTCCCCCCGCCCATTTTGCCCTTGATTCGTGAAAAATGATGCCAGCTACTCTGCCATTTCCTGATGCCCCAATGTTATCGCCTTTTTAAGTATATTTTTATTATTTGCTAACTTACCCTCGGTTTATTTTCTCCAATTTTTGGTAGTCTTTTATTATTTTTTAAAAAACTTTTCCAATACTCTAGACTACCAATAATGTTTGCCACATAGTATGATTTTTCTTTCAATTTAATACTAGCCTTAACTTCCTTGGTTAACCATTGTTGGTTTATCATTTCGTCCTTCCTCACAGGGATGTGTCTGTGATGTTAATCATTAACTATTTTCTTAACTGTCTGCCATTGTTCATCCAGTTCACTCCAGCTCTGTAGTTTTGTAGTTTTGTTTTTTGTAGTAGGTCTTAATGTGTTGACATCTGAGCAATATTTTGTACAGGCTGAACAAATAAAGAAAAGTAGTGTTTTTAAATGTTTATTCATTCTTGGGATGTGGACCTTACTGGGCTGGGCCAGCGTTTATTGACTATTCTCACTTACCTTTTAAGAGTGCTGGTGGGCTGCCATCTTGAACCACTGCAGTACATTTAGTGTAAGTAAGTTCACAGTGTCATTAAGGAGAGAGTTTCGGGATGGGCTGTACACTACCTAGTCAGGATGGTGAGTGGCTTAGAGGGGACCTTGCAATTGGTGTCTTGACTACTATGGATCAAACATCCAGCTTCCCCACTGCAAGTAGGTTCGCATCTGTTAGTCATATTGTAACGAGAGTCACTGAGAGCTATCATTATTGAAAGAGGATCAGAAGTGAATCTTTATACCATGCATATTTATCAGGAAATTGTAATTTGTAAAATTGGCATTCCTTCTACATTCTTTCTCTGATAAGTAGTTGCATGATAGCAGGTACTCCGAAAAGAAAGCATATAAATAGGCTCATCACCAGCTTTGGTAACTGCAATGCAGTCAGCTAAGACTGAATTTTACTAAATTTGTGTCATTATGTAATTCAAAGGCTAGAGAAGATGCCAATGGAATTGCTTAATGATGTCAACTACCCAGATCTCTGCATCTAGAGGTCTGAAGTTGCAAGTTGGAATTAAGTCTCCTAGGAACAAATATTTTGAAACTAAAGCAACACAGGTCAATGAAGAGTGTGTTCTACATTGTAAGCACTGCTACCCGCTGTTTGTTCACTCATACTGAGAAAAGTGCTGTTATTTGATAGAAAGGTGTGCAGAAAATGGGGAAAGTAAAAGTGACACATCTTTGCCAATATCTTGCCTTCTGTCGTAACATATTGCAACATGTTCACAAGTTGTTTCTCTCTTCACACTCTATCTTACAGCTTTGCAAAATGATGTGTATCACATTGTTTATGAAATAGGATTTTTTGATTGTTGCACTTCTCTGAAATTAGGATTTATTCTGACTATTAATTCTCAGTAATAAGCTATTAATAAATTTAGCAGTTACATCACCAATCTCAATATGAACGTTAGCATTCAATCTACAATACAACAGCAATTGGAACTCAACATGGCACCATGCCATGAAAGAATTCTAAAAAATGAAAGCAAAACTCAAGGGGGTCCATACTTTAAAACAAAATCCTAGAATGAACTTAAGGCTGTAGTGTTATTGTAGGATGCTATTAGATGCTACGCAAGCTTTTCATTTTTGTTTAAAATCTATGTTAAAAGACTTGTTATTGTTTTTAAGAGTGTATAATCTATAATCCCAATCAGAAAATTTAGTAATTACATGAAAATTATTTCTTAATAAGTAAAAGTTTTTATTCATTTCAATGCTTACAGATGTAGCCAGTGAGAAACAACGAAGACTTTTATATAACCTAGAGATGGAGCAAATGGCTAAAACTGCCAAAGCCCTCATGGAGGCTGTAAGCCATGTGCAGGCACCTTTTACCAGTGCTACACACTTGGATCATGTTAGGCCAATGTTTAAAGTAAGTTATTAGTTGCTGGTAGAAATGTATGGATTATCTTTTAATGTCTTGAATAAACCTTGCCACTTTCTTTCTTCTATGAATGTATGGTTTTTAAAGCTATACTTCTCTTCCCAACTCACCATCTGTGCAATTTATTTGCCCAGCATCCTGGTCAGCAGACTTGTTGATAATTTCCCCCTCTACTGAAAGGAGGGAATTATTTGTTAGTCTGTGTATGTAAAAAAAAAAAACTCTAAATAGATCCATTCCAAGGAAACCTGTTGCAGAGATAGGATATGGTCGAAGGAAGAAATAATGTATTTTTAGCGAAAATCTGAATCATGGAATCTTTTAAAGATTGGATCTTATTAATATTGGGGGATGGGCTGAATTGAAGTTTTTGTTCAGAATGTTATAGGCTGTTTTATTGTGAATACAGGTAGTTCTCCTATAATGTGATATTTGCTGCCTTGTGTGATCTCGGACAATAGAAAATTGTGTTATAGGGAAATCACTAACCTGTACAGAAGAAAGTTTGTGTTATCCAAAGCGTCCGCTATTCATTAATCACAGTACAGCCAATTCATGTTAACGAAACATACATTGTAGCAGAACTACCTGTACTGCTAATTTATTCAGATTGTTATGGATTATATCTGCTGCTGTGGCGTAATTTGTCACAGCTGTCAAAGTGCGAGCAAAGTTTTGGGAGAAGGTTTGTGATGTGAATTGGCCTGAAGCTGCCTCAGTGAGATGAACACTTAAATTTTTGTTTTTTCTGGAAGAAGGGTCCAGACCCAAAACATCAGCTGTCCTGCTCCTCTGATGCTGCTTGGCCTGCTGTGTTCATCCAGCTCTACACCTTGTTATCTCAGATTCTCGAGCATCAGCAGTTCCCACTATCTCTAAATTTTTGTTTCTGCTTTAGAAACCACGGAACGTCAAGCAGCCAGGGAAAAGCCTTAAGAAAAATCTGTGTAATTTTAATGACTTGAACATAGCAATGTGAAGATATCCACTCTACTGGGTGCCCTCTTCACTTAAATTTAGCACTACACCCTGATAAGTTCAGAAAACAATGGAACATGTAATTTTAAGTGATGGAATTCTCTGACCTTGAACACTGAACCATCTTAGTTTCTTATCACTTGTAATCTTCAAGTATTTAGTCGATTTGTAACTCAACTAAAACTGCTGTATTAAAAAGTTTATAAATTGTTAAGATTTCTTATAATCTGAAAAATATTCTTAAAAACGTTATTTCATTTGAATATGCAAATCTTCCTGTCAATTCACGAAGCGTTGAGGTGTGCTTCAAAATGCTTTTGAATTTTCTCGGGTATTGTCAAGTAAATTATTCTTAAATGAAAAAGCAGTGGAACAATTAAGCACATCAAGCAAGTCCCCTTCCCTTTATTTTGTATACTCTGTTATGGTCTGTAGCTATCTCGTATAACCTCTGGAAGAAAGGTATTGCAATAATTTCCCTTGCCCTTAATTCTGCCTTTTCTAAACCAAATTGAATAAATATTCGGGAATTTTTTATTTCTTCGGGTGCGCGTTATTCATTTTTATTTGGCATATGGCTAGCTTCAGGAGCCATTGTGTCCCATTGTGCATTTTATTATCTGAATTTGTTTTTCAACCTCAAGTTTGTTATTTATTCAGCACATTCTTAAAGGATTTGATGCATACAAGCTGAATGCCTTTTGCTTTGATACTGTTCCATACGTTGAGCTCTGTGTAGCAAGAATCAAAGCTTACCTAATGTCGGAGATAGGAACTGCAGATGCTGGAGAATCTGAGATAACAAGGTGTGTAGAACTGGATAAACACAGCAGGCCAAGCAGCATCAGAGGAGCAGACGTCAGCCTTCCTGCTCCTCTGCTGCTAGGCCTGCTGTGTTCATCCAGCTCTACACACCTTGTTATCTAATGTCGGGTCAAGTTTTGATTATTTTCCAGTCAAGTTGCCTGTCTAATTCCCATAACCTTCTACACCCGTCTCCCCATTTTGTCACATTTTAAAAAAGTGAATTATGTCTCTTAATCTTCTCTGCAGTCACTTTGCATGGCATTTCCTGCTGTATTGTGATATACCACTGGAATCTTATTTTAAAATAACTATTTTGCTCAGACAATAGTGCTAGGGATTTAGCAGTAATTGGTTACAAACTGTTCAGTTTCTAACTTACGTGAACTAAGAACCATAAAGAAGGAGTCACTTTATTGCAGTGCCTTTGCAAGGTAAATGCCTCACTGTCTTAGTGATGGAAACAGTGCAGTGGAGTGATAGCTGGAGGCCGTACTCTTTATTTGTTTTCTCATGAAAGTTTTTAAAAGGAAAATTTATGTTTCATAGTTGGCTTGGACACCATTTCTGGCAGCTTTCAGTGTCGGCTTACAAGATTGTGATGATACAGAGGTGGCCTTCCTTTGCCTGGAGGGCATACGGTGTGCTATCCGGACCGCATGCATTTTCAATATTCAGGTAATACCGGCACCCTTGTATAAACCAGCTTGTTTTGGTCCAAAAGAATTTAATGAAATAGGTTGTATTTGTAAGAGCAGGTTTATCCTAAAGCTATCCAATCTCCTAAATCTCCAGAGATTGGATTTGAGTTGAACCAGACAGAAATGTATGTCTCAATGTTAGTGAGGTTTTTGGTGGTAAGACATACAGGTAATCGTATTCTAACATTGCCCCACTTAACATTATTCATTGGGACCTGTTTCTTTATTTCGAGTTGCCATTTTTGTTTTAGCATCCAATATAGCAGTGTCTGTATTACATACGCACATTCCTTTTTTTGGCTATGAGAAAAGTGCCTTTTTTAAATATTCACTCATGGGATGTGTGCGGTGCTGGCTAGCCAGTATTTATTGCCCATCCCTTGTTGCCCTGCCTTCCTTTCAGCCTTACTGAAGCACCCAGAGGAAACCCATGCAGACACAGGGAGAATGTAGAAACTCCATACTGACAGTCGCCTGAAGGTGGAATCAAACCCAGGTCCCTGGCACTGTGAGGCAGCAGTGCTAACCACTGAGCCACCATGTCACCAAACTATCGCGTATGAGGCGAACATGATAACCACTACACTACAGAAACAGGTAGTATTGGGACTTCAGCTGCACTGATCAGCCTGTGCCATTAGATGGAGCCTGGTCAAACTACCAGTACTGCAGAATAGTATATTATTTTCTTTGATATTTTAAAACATATTTTCTTTTACCAGAACGTGAAGTACAGGTGGTACTGTATTTGAATTTGAACATAAAGTTGTAATTGCTTTTCCTCTGCTAAAGAAGCCTCTGCAGAACCTAACTACAGTTAATTGATTCCTATGGAAATCAATACTTTATTTAAAGCCTTTTCCACTCAAAGTCACAATTTTCAGGATCACAACCCTGACTATTTGTGAGGACACCATGTACTTATGCTCAGCTTTTAAAAAAGTCACCTGTATGAAGTATATTTGTTCTGAGTATGTCAATGCATGCCCACATTTGTTGATGGGGAGAATGTGTTCTCATATATGGTGTTTTCTGGAATAATATATCACGTTAATTTTTGAAGTTGCTCAAAACTGCCTTCAAACATTGTCATCTGGATGTGATTGTGTAAAATATAAAGAAACTTGAATAAATTATATATGCTTTACATTAACTTTTGGTTTGTTTTGGGGTTAGAAGATCTATTGCAGGCTTTCTGAATGACTTGATCTAATCGGTAACGGTGTGTTCATATTAAATACTAGTATTTTCAGGATGAAAAATGTTCAAATCTTTGAGTTAAAAACAAATACTGACTATGCTATGAATCAAAACAGTTGGTTTGGTGCTTTATCAAACTTAGTGAGCCATTATTTAGATAATGCTTATCTGACAAGAAAGCACCATTCTGTTTCTGTCCAGAGAAACATCTTAATTTAGGGGACCAGGAGCTATCTGGTTTTTTTTTTAATTTGTTTTCCCATGGGACGGTGAACACCATTAGCAAGTTATGAACATTTGGTGCCATGCAATTAAATATTATTGTATCTTTTATTGCATTTTAAATTACTTTAATTGCAACAATTATGTTAACAGCTTGAAAGAGACGCCTATGTGCAGGCCCTTGCACGGTTTACTTTATTAACGGCCAGTTCTGGCATTACTGAAATGAAGCAGAAGAACATAGATACCATCAAAACACTTATCACGGTGGCTCACACAGATGGGAACTACCTTGGGACCTCCTGGCATGAGGTATGAAATAATATTTACTGCTGAGCTTCCTTTCAGAGACTGGCATAAACTTGTTGACTTGTGTTGAGAATATAAACTTTTGAGATGGAATTTTTAGGTATTGTGTTGTGAATTGTTTCATTGTGCATTAGGCAAAACGTTGAACCCTTGGAGTATTATCAAATTCATAAAATGGTGTCCTGGCAAATATTTGAGATGTTTTCATATTTCAGACAACTGTAATCACTTCATTGTTTCGAGAATTAATTTGCTTGTCCTGTTTAGGGTTATGATTGGCTGAAATTTTGTTTTCAAACCTTGTTTAATCATTTGTTCCAAAAGTACAGTGCAATTTCAGAGTTTACACTATTTCTGTAATACTTGTTAACATCATAAAGCTCGATGGTTACATTGAATTCCTGAATGACAATAATCCAACATCCTTTCTTACATGAAATATCCAGTAGATAACCAAATTAAAAAGGTTAACGATGTTTCTCATACCTGAGAAAATCCTTTTTTAAATTTGCATTGCTGCCAACTACCTAACAATAGATCTATTGACTAGAATTTGTTCTCAGGGCCCCAATATTAATAGAGAGAAGGGAAACTGTTCTATAGTGTGGAAAGTGGAAGCAGAGGGTTGGGTAGATTATATGGCAGATGTAGTAGTGGCTGAAGGACCGAAGGTAATGGATGAACTGAAGGGAATTTATATTAGGCAGGAAATGGTGTTGAACAGACTGTTAGGTCTGAAGGCTGATAAGTCCCCGGGCCCTGATGGTCTGCATCCCAGGGTACTTAAGGAGGTGGCTCTAGAAATCATGGATGCATTGGTAATCATTTTCCAATGTGCTATAGATTCAGGATCAGTTCCTGCGGATTGGAGGGTGGCTAATGTTGTCCCACTTTTCAAGAAAGGAGGGAGAGAGAAAACAGGGAAGTATAGACCGGTTAGCCTGACCTCAGTGGTGGGAAAGATGCTGGAGTCAATTATAAAAGATGAAATTACGACTCATTTGGATAGCAGTAAAAGGATAGGTCAGAGTCAGCATGGATTTACGAAGGGGAAATCGTGCTTGAGTAATCTGCTGGAATTTTTTGAGGATGTAACTATTAAGATGGACAAGGGAGAGCCAGTGGATGTAGTGTACCTGGACTTTCAGAAAGCCTTTGATAAAGTCCCACATAGGAGATTAGTGAGCAAAATTAGGGCACATGGTATTGGGGGCAAAATACTGACTTGGATTGAAAATTGGCTGGCTGACAGGAAGCAAAGAGTAGTGATAAACAGGTCCCTTTCGGAATGGCAGGCGGTGACCAGTGGGGTACCGCAAGGTTCGGTGCTGGGACCACAGCTGTTTACAATATACATTAATGATATAGATGAAGGCATTAAAAGTAATATTAGCAAATTTGCTGATGACACAAAGCTTGGTGGCAGTGTGAAATGTGAGGAGGATGTTATGAGAATACAGGGTGACTTGGACAGGCTAGGTGACTGGGCGGATGCATGGCAGATGCAGTTTAATGTGGACAAATGTGAGGTTATCCACTTTGGTGGCAAGAACAGGAAGGCAGATTACTACCTAAATGGAGTCAAGTTAGGTAAAGGGGAAGTACAATGAGATCTAGGTGTTCATGTACATCAGTCTGTGAAAGCAAGCATGCAGGTACAGCAGGCAGTGAAGAAAGCTAATGGCATGCTGGCCTTCATAACAAGAGGAATTGAGTATAGGAGCAAAGAGGTCCTTCTGCAGCTGTACAGGGCCCTGGTGAGGCCGCACCTGGAGTATTGTGTGCAGTTTTGGTCTCCAAATTTGGGGAAGGACATTCTTGCTATTGAGGGAGTGCAGCGTAGGTTCACGAGATTAATTCCCAGAATGGGGGGACTATCATATGTTGAAAGATTGGAGCGACTGGGCTTGTATACACTTGAGTTTAGAAGGATGAGAGGGGATCTGATTGAGACGTATAAGTTTATTAAGGGATTGGACACTCTGGAGGCAGGGAGCATGTTTCCGCTGATGGGTGAGTCCAGAACCAGGGGACACAGTTTAAGAATAAGGGGTAGGCCATTTAGAACAGAGTTGAGGAAAAACTTCTTCACCGAGAGAGTGGTGGATATATGGAATGCTCTGCCCCAGGAGGCAGTGGAGGCCAAGTCTCTGGATACTTTCAAGAGAGAGATGGATAGAGCTCTTATAGATAATGGAATCAAGGGTTATGGGGATAAGACAGGAACAGGATACTGATGTGGATGATCAGCCATGATCATAATGAATGGTGGTGCTGGCTTGAAGGGCCGAATGGCCTACTCCTGCACCTATTGTCTATTGTCTATTGGCACGCCCTGTTCATGATTTTTGAAATATGATTTCTTGCCATAGCTGGCCAGTTTGATCAATACCAGGCCATAAGGAGTAGGAGCAGAAGTAGACCATTTAGCTCATTAGGTCTGCTCTAATTAGATCATGCCTGATTTGATAATCCTCAGCTCTCCTTTCCTGCCTCTTCCTAATATCCTTGATTACCTTACTGATTCAAAATCTGTCTCAGTCTTTGCATAAACTGTATACCCAGCCTCGAGTGGGTAAGGAATTCTGTAGATTCTCTGTTCTCTGAGAGAAGAAATTTCTCCATGTCTCTGTCCTAAATAGATGACCCTTCATTCTGACATTATGCCATCTGGCCCTTTACTCTCCCACAATGAGAATAAACCATTCTATACTTTCAAATCCTCTAAGAATCTTGTACGTTTCAATAAGATTGCCGTTGGTTCTTCTAAACACCTATGAGTATAGGCCCAACTTAATTAATTTCTCCTCATAAAATAATCCTTCCATATCCAAGATCAGCCGAATGAATCTCCTTTTGGGCTGTCTCCATTGTCAGTTTATCTTTTCTTAAATAAGAAGACCAAAATTGTTCACGGTGTTTCAACTGGAGTGGTCAAGGGGAACATGACTGCAGTACAAGAAAGATCAAAAAACGCAAAGTGTGGTAGAAATAATGTAGGGAATTATAGACCAGTGAGTCTCGGTGCTGGGAAACCACCGGAGAAAATTCTGAAGGAGAGAATTAATCTCTACTTAGAGAGGAAAAGTTAATCAGGGATAATCAGTGTGGCTTTATCAGAGGGAGATTGTGCCTAACTAATCTGATCGAATCTTTTTGAGGTGGTGATCAAGTGTGTAGAGAAGGGTCGTGCAGTTGATGCGAATTTCGTATAAATTACAGCACTTAAGGTTCCATGTAGGAGCCTGATGAAGGTAAAACACATGGGATCCAGGGCCACTTGGCAGGTTGGATCCAAAATTGGCTTAGTGCTCTGTAACAGAAGGTGATGTAAGAAGGCTGTTAATGTGACTGGAGGTTGGTGTTCCTTATTCTTCGTGCTGTATATAAAAGATACAGAAGAAAATGTAAGAGGGATGATAAGTTTGCAGATGACATGAGGTTTGGTTGGGTGGTTGTCAGTGCAGAAGAAGGTCTTAGGTTACAGGATGACATAGACAGATTGATCAGATAGGCAGATCAGGGACAAATGGAATTTAACACTGATAAGTGTGAGGTGATGCACTTTAGAAGGTACGAGCCAAGGGAGTACTCAATGAATGTCAAGGCACTAGGAAGTGCATAGACCCATGAAGATGGATATGAGGTTAATATGATAATCAAGAGGGCAGTCCCTGCTATAGGAAGGATGTTGTGAAACTTGAAACAATTCAGAAAAGATTTACAAGGATGTTCCCCGGGGTTGGAGGAAGGGTTTGAACTATAGCGAGAGGCTGAATGGGCTGGATAGGGTGAAAAGGTCTTTTCCCTGGGGAATCCAAAACTACAGGGCATAGGTTTAATGTGAGAGGGGAAAATTTTAAAAAGGACCTAAGGGGCAACTTTATTACGCAGAGGGTGGTGCATGTATGGAACAAGCTACCAGAGGAAGTGGTGGAGGCTGGTACAATTACAACATTTAAAAGGCAGAGATGGTAAGAACTGCACATGCTGGAGTCAGAGATAACACATTGTGGAGCTGGAGGAACACAACAGGTCGGGCAGCATCAGAGGAGCAGGAAGGTTGATGTTTCGAGTCGGGACCCTTTTTCAAAAACTCGAAACATCAACTTTCCTGTTCTTCTAATGCTGCCTGACCTGCTGGGTTCTTCCAGCTCCACACAAGATTTAAAAGGCATCTGAATGAGTATATAAATAGGAAGGATTTAGAAGGATATGGGCGAAATGCTCGCAAATGGGACTAGATTAATTTAGGATATCTGGTTGGCATGGATGGGTTGGACTGAAGGTTCTGTTTCCATGCTGTACATCTCTGTAACTGTATAAACAGGACACCTGACTTATCAGCCACAGCATAGGTTATAAAAGCAAGGAAGTTGTATTGAAGTTGTATGGGACTTTGGTTAAGCCACAGCTGGAATACTGTGTGCAGTCCTGGTTTTCGAACTAAAGGAAGGATATGATTGCACTAGAGGGGATGTGGAGGAGATTTACCAGGATGTTACCTGAAATGAAGCAGTTTAGCTATGAAGAGAAGCTGGATAAGTTCAGATTGTTTTCTTCAGAGCAGAGAAGACTGAGGAGGACCTGAAAGTGATTAAGATTATGAGGGGAATGGGCAGGATGCATAGAAAGAAACTGTTTCCAGTGGCTGAAGAATCAATAACGAGAGCATATTTTTAAGGTCAAAGACAGGAGGTTTAGAGGAGAATGGAGGAAAGTCTTCTCACCCTGTGGTGGGAATCTGAATGCACTACCTGAAACAGTAGTTGAGGTGGGAATCCTCCCATCTTTGTAAAAAGTACTCAGGTGAGCGCTTAGAACATACAAACCCTACAGTGTTCAATCAGGCCATTCGGCCCATCAAATCCACACCAAACCTCCAAACAGACCCACCTCAGCCCTGCATTTCCCATGGCTAGTTCACCTAGCCTGCACATCCCTGGACACTATAGAAAACTTACCATGGCCAATCCCCACCTAACCTGCATATCTTTGGACTGTGGGAGTAAACTGGAGCACCCAGAGGAAACCCATGCAAAAACGGGGAGAATATGCAAACTCCACATAGACAGCTGTCTAAGGCTGGAATCGAACTCAGGTACCTGGCACTGAGAGACAGTAGTGCTAACCACTGAGCCACCGTGCCATGCAGACTTGGCAACTGTTGTGCGGAATGCTTACATTCTACTTGAAAGGCCATAACATTCAATAGTATGGGCCAAGTCTTGGAAGACGGAAATAAGATTTAAAGTAATTTTGTTGGTGCAAGATCGATGAGCTGAAGGGTCTCTTCTGTGTTGTATGATTACAATGATTTCTATGATTTTAAGTACTGGGGCTGTTTAGTATAGCACCTGTAGTGAATGTAATTCCCAGAGAAAAAGTGGAACCTGGAGAATCAAGGGCTAAGTATTGAGAATTTTTGAGGGTGTCCTAAGAGATCAGTGGAGAAGGGCTGAAAATAGCGAGGGACCTGTGGAAGTGTGCGGAGCTGGGAACATAGCACATGCCTTGGAGTGAAGTGAATTGTAAAGTGGAAGGCAGTGCTACTGCTCTCGGTTGTCAAGTAGAACATACAGCAAGAAGCGGGAGTAGTATTTTGGCCTCTCAGGCATGTTCTTCCATTTAATAAGATCATGGCTGATCTAATCATACACTTAAATCTACATTCTGGTCTATCCGCAATATCCTTTCACCACCTTGTTTGCTAAGAATCTATCCTAAACTCTGCCTTAAATCGTATGAGATTTCTTAGAGTTTGGCACCAAATGAAATGCTTGTTCAGAGAGCCAGTGCTGACACGATGGGACAAATGGGCGCCTCTTGTGCTCTAATAGTTCTGTGCCTTAAACTTTTACGTTATTGGTAACTGAAGATAGATTTTGACAGTTCATGATTGACCTATTGCCTGATGTCGTCTTTTCTGTTCTAAGATATTAGTTTGACACTTGTAAAACATGACTTGGATTATCGTTATTTTTTCTTTTAGCTTAGTTTCTACGCTCCTCAATTGTAGTTCTCACCATGTAGGTTTCAGTGTAAGACATTCATTTTAGCAAGGGCGTTTTAGCTATGATTGCTTAATGTAAAGTCTATCATCTTTTGTGTGTAATATTAATTACTTTGATCTATGATTTAATAAACATGTCAGCTGTATTTTATAACACTATAATTCAATTGACTTTGAGGTGAATTATTCAAGTGTGACAGTGTACACAGTCAGAAATTATTTTAGAACATTTCAATGTCCTTAATTCAGTTTGTTTTCTTTTAGTTCTACTTTTGTCATGTATTGGAAATATTTTGTAAATTTGTCCTTTCTTGTACCTGTAAATGTTCATAGATCTTAAAATGCATCAGTCAGCTGGAACTGGCCCAGTTAATAGGGACTGGAGTAAAAGCACGTTATATTTCTGGAACAGTTCGAGGTCGGGAAGGATCAGTTTCTGGATCCAGAGACCAAACAGCTGATGAATTTTTAAGTTTGGGCCTGGGTAAGTTGATTTTCTTCGTCAGTTTATGCTTGGAGTAAACTTGCACCATGGCCAAGTCTTGATGTTTCCTTTAAAATGTTATTGCTGTGTGAAGCCAGCTTTTTCAATGCTCAACAACTTTAACTCTGTGTACTTGCCTGCGATCACCATATTTAACATGGAGCAAGACTTAGAGGCTCCTATATGGCCCAGCATCTGTGCAGGTTCTTGGGAATATGGATTATGGTAGGTCCTTTGCCTATCAAATTCAGCACACTGAAACAACGTATGTAATGCAACCCTCTGTGTTTTTAGTGGTTATCCATCACTGGTTCACTGTCTAACATTCCAAGTTCTCTTTTATTTTCATATGCAGCCCCTTTTGGAGTAAATCCCCAGGCACCAAAATCTTATCCCTGCTTTCCTCATTTTGTCTTGGCCCTCAACATTCATGTCTTCACTTAGTTTTCCTATAAACAGTGAGATGTGTCATTTGATACTAGAAATCATAAAAGAGATTTCCAATTCATTCCATTAGGATGACTTCTGACAAACCAAATATCAGACTGGAAGTGGAAAGTGGAAAAGGAACTGAATTGGAGGAATGGTTCAATAAAGTGGCGTGAAAGAAAGGCTTGCATTTGTGCAGCATTTCCTTAAGTGTTCAGGCCACCCTAAAGTCAGATAAAAGTGCTACCAGATGGAGTTTCATTTACACGAATGTGAGGTGCTGCATTTTAGTAATGCAAATCAGGGCAGGATATATAGACTTAATGGTAAGATCCTGAGGAGTGTTGCCAAACAAAGAGGCCTTGGAGAACAGCTGCATAGTTCCTTGAAAGTAGAGTCGCAGGTAGACAGGATAGTGAAGAAGGTGTTTGGTATGCTTGCCTTTTTTGGTCACTGCATTAAGTATAGGAGTTGGGAGATCATGTTGCACCTAAACAGGACATTGGTTAGGCTACTTTTGAAATGCTGTGTTCACGTCTGGTCTCCCAGCTGTGGGAAAGATGTTGTGAAACTTGAAAGGATTCAGAAAAGACTTACAAGAATGTTGCCAGGTTTAGAGGATTTGAACTGTAAAAAGAAACTGAAATAGGCTGGGGCTATTTTCCCTGGACCGTCGGAGGCTGAGGGGTGACCTTAGAAGCTTATAAAATCATGAGGGGCATGGATAGGGTGAATAGTCAAGGTTCTTTTCCCATGGTAGGGAAGTCCAAAACTAAAGGGCGTAGGTTTAAGGTGAGAGGGGAAAGATTTAAAAGGGACCCAAGGATCAACTTTTTCACGCAGAGGGTGGTGCATGTATGAAATGAGCTGCCAGAGGAAGAGGGTGGAGACTGGTGTAATTCCAACTCTTAAAAGGCATCTGGATGAGTATATGAATAGGAAGCGTTTTAGGGGTTATTGGTCAAATGCTGGCAAATTGGACCAGATTTACTTAGGATGTCTGGTTGGCAGAGGAGTTAGACCGAAGAGTCTGTTTCCATGCCGTACAGTTCTATGATTCTATAACCATTCAGTTGCTTTAAATTTTGCAGTAGAAACTATTTAACGTGTATAGAGAATCTACAGCAGAGAACATACATTTTTGCATGTTTAATTGTGTCCTATTGACATTAAAACATTTAATCTGGACTTATCTCATTCTCTTTAGATTTGCTCTGAGAAACCCAAATTGAGGCATTTAAAAATTTCCATTCTGGCTATTAATTCTTAAATTTAACATTTTTATTTTAATTATATTGTTTTTTGCAATTCTCTGTAATTGCTTCTTCTGTCTAGAATTGTTTACACGTACAGATTGCATCTCGTGTTACAATCTAAAAATTTGCACTAGAGCAAATAAAAACACTGAAAAAATTAATCCAGTAGTGTTTGTTTCAATGCCTACTCAGGCACTCTTGTTGGTGGGACTGTGGACCGAAAGCAAATAGCCAGTATCCAGGAATCTATTGGTGAGACGAGCTCTCAGAGTGTTGTTGTTGCAGTTGACAGGTAAGACCAATTTTATTTCAAATGTATATTTTGTGGTCCTTTTTGGTTTACTTTGTCCGACTTCTGCTTTGACTTTCATTTACAATTTCATGTTGCTTTACTGTAGGAGTACCCTGTCCTTAGCAAAAAAAAATTTAATTAATTATTAATTAATGTTGCATTTTTAACATAATAAAACATCGTAAGGTACTTCATTAGGATGTTATCAAACAGAATTTCACTAAGCTGCAGCATATTAGGACAGATGACCAAAAACTTGGTCAAAAAGGCAGATTTCAAGGAGCATCTTGAAAGACAAGAGTGATAAGAGTGGCAAGCTATTTTGAGATGGATTTACGGATCTTGGTCTGTTGAGGTTTAAGATGTATTGATGGTAACAATGTAAATTTTGGCATCAATGTGGAAAAGCTACAGCACAGGCTTACTTGTGTTGCAAACAGAAGAGGAGGAATGCAATCGCTAGGGTGATCCCTCAACTAATAAATCAGCTGGAAGTTCTGAGGTCTGTCTCATCCAGTCATGCGTGGTGCTGAGCAGCTAAACAAAACACTCGAGGAGGATGCTTACTAATATTCTCATCCTCACTGACGGGGCCCAGGAAGTCAGTGTAAAAGACAATGCAGAAACATGTGCAAATATTTTCAGTCAGAAGTACCAAGTGGACGGTCCATCTCAGCCTCCTCCTGAGGTCCCCATCATCAAAGATACCAGCCTTCAATCCATTCAGTTTATTCCTAGTGATATCAAGAAAAAAATTGAAGACAATGTTCTAGTATTTCTACTGAAGACATCTGTTCCAGAACTAAGATAACAAGCATGGGGCTGGATGAACACAGCAGGTCAAGCAGCATCATAGGAGCAGGAAAACTTGATGTTTCGGGCCTAAACCCTTCATCAGAAATGGGGGAGGGGAAGAGGGTTCTGAAATAGATAGGGAGAGAGGGGGAGGCGGATAGAGGATGGATGGAGGAGAGGATAGGTGGAGAGGAGGCAGACAAGTCGAAGAGGCGGGGATGGAGCCAGTAAAGGTGAGTGTAGGTAGGGGGGTGAGGAGTTATCTCGGATTCTCCAGCATCTGCAGTACCTTTTATCTCTGTTCCAGAACTAGCTGTGTCCTTATCCAAGCTGATGTGAAAAATTACTGCAGTTTGTCTTGTCCACAAAAAGCAAAATAACTCCAACCTGGCCAATTACTGCCTGGTACATTCACTCTGTCATCTGCAAAGGGTTGAAACTGTTATTGACAGTGCTATCAAATGACATTTGTGTTCTTTCAGACGATTGAATGCCTGATCTCATTACAGCCTTGGCTCAAATATAGTCAAAAGTGCTGAATTTAAGAGGGGAAATAGGGCAGATATCAAGGCAGATTTGACAGGATGTGGCATCAAGGACTCCGAGCAAAAGTACAGTCAATGGGAATTGATGACAAAACTCTCTGCTGGTTTGAATTATAATGAACACAAAAGATGGTTTTAGTTGTTGGAATCGTCTCAGCCACAAGACGTCACTGCAGGGTTGATAAGTGGCAAGTGACATTGATGCCACATGACTGCCAGGTAATGACCATCTCCAACAAGAGAGAATCCAACTATCAACCTTTGACATGCTAAATCCGTACTCTCAACAACCTGGTAATTAATAATGGGCAGAAACTGAACAGGACAAACCACGTAAATGCTGTGGCTACAAAAGCAGATGAGAAGCTGGGACTGCTGCAGCAAATAACTCACCTCCTGACTCCCCAAGGCCTGTCCATCGTCTGCAAGACTCAAGTCACCAGTGTGATGGATTATTCCCCACTTGCCTAGATGACTGCAGCTCCAACAACACTAAGTTCAACACCATCCAGGAGAAAGCAATCTGCTTAATTGGCACCTTTTCAACTCTTACAATTTGCATTTTGATCACCACAGATGTACAATGACAGCACTATGTACCATCTGCAAGGTTTGTTGTAAAACTCACCATGACTAATTAGACAGTACCTTTCAAACCTGCGACCTCTACCACCTGGAAGGACAAGGCCAGCAGATACATGGGAACAGTACTATCTGCAAGTTCTCCTCCAAACTACATACCATCCTGACTAGGAGCTATATCACTCTTCCTTTACTGTCTGGAAGTCAAAATCCTGGAGCACACTCCCTAACAGAACTGTGGGCATCCTTATACATCATGGATTACTGTGATTCAAGAAGACACTAGACTGCTATCTTCTCAAGGGCAAATAAAGATAGCAGTAAACTCTTATTGTGTGAATGAACAAGTAAAAGAATAATACAGAACAGAAGGTGGCCGTTCTACCTGTTGTGGGTGCTAGCTTTTTGAAAGATGTACCTAGTAACTTCATCGTCCCACAATTCTGTCAAATGCCTGCGGTTTTCCCTATTTCACATAATAAGCTAGTTTTCTTTAAGTTATTATTGAATCTGATTCCACTATTATGCGGTAGTGCAATCAAGTTGCTGAACGTGAAAAAAAAAATTACACTGGAGGCTCAGCCTTTGAGCAAGATAACATCAATAGACTTCTACATATTAAAACCATTAGTGAAAATGGGAACAGTGCAGCAACATGGTTAAGATGGAGGAGATCAACCATGGCCTCATTGAAAGGTGGGGCAAACTCAAAGGGCTAAATAGCCGATTGCTGCTCCTACTTGCCACATTTTAATGTTTTCATTTCACTGCTGATTCTTTTATTTTAATTCTCTGTCCACTAGTTACCAACCCTCTACCACTGGAAACAGTTTTTCTTCTTTCTCGTTCTGTCATAATTCTTCATGATATTGTCTACATTACCTTCCCTGCTGCAAAAGCAACCCCGGTTTCTCTCATCTCTTCAGCCAGTGAGCTGTTCATACCTAGTAGCATTGTAGTAAGCTGCCTTTTTGCCATATCTAAGTTTATTGTCATCTTTAATGTTTGACATTCACAATTAGTCACAAAACATAATACAGTCAGCCAAGATAACAAGCATGGGGCTGGATGAACACAGCAGGTCAAGCAGCAGCATAGGAGCAGGAAAACTTGACGTTTCGGGCCTAAGGGTTTAGGCCCGAAACGTCAAGTT
>JAHRHZ010000052.1:31748191-31760761 GCA_024137785.1 Ginglymostoma cirratum | reverse complement strand
GGGCCTAAGGGTTTAGGCCCGAAACGTCAAGTTTTCCTGCTCCTATGATGCTGCTTGATCTGCTGTGTTCATCCAGCCCCATGCTTGTTATCTCGGATTCTCCAGCATCTGCAGTACCTTTTATCTCTGATACAGTCAGCCAATTTTTGATAAGAGTTCCGAGGAGGGGTCACTGGACCCGAAATGTTAACTCTGATTTTTCTTCACAGATGCTGCCAGACCTGTGGAGCTTTTCCAGTATCTTCTATTTTTGTTCAGTGTTTTATAAAGGTTTTGCATCTCTTCCTTTATTTGCTTAGTAACTCTATTTATCAAGTCAAGGGCCCTTAATACCTATTAATAGGTTTTGCAATTTATCTTGCTGCTTTCAAAGATTTGTATGCAGACATTCTCTGACATCTCTGTCCTTGCATTCCCTATAAGATTGTACCATCTATTTTCTACAGTCTCTCCTCATTCCTTGTAGAGATGCTGCAGAACTCAGTTTTTCCAAAACTTTGTTTTTATTTCTGTCTTCATGGTTTTTCAGTTGGAAACATACTAATCAAGAAGGTTAAAATAAAACAAAACAAAACACAGAACTGCAGCTGCTGGAAATTTGAAACAAAAACAAAAATTGCTGGAGAAACTCAACAGGTCTGCAAGAAAGCAAAGTTAACGTTTCGAGTCTGGTGACTCTTCGGCACGAATAATCACCAGATGCGAAACATTAACTCTATTTTCTTCCCACAGGTGCTGCCAAACTTGCTGAATTTCTGTAATCAAGAAAGTTCTCTTGTACGAGTTTAAGGATATCATCCACTTCTTTTCCTATATACTTCCTCAGCCAATATTAGGTTAATTGAAGTCAGTTAACACCATAGTAAACTTTGCCTGCTGTGTCCTTTTTCCAGTATTTGATGACCTACGATGCACGTGATTGAGAGCCATGTGTGTATTTCATGTGTAATGTTCAAAATGAAAAATCCACCTTTTGTTGCATTCTAGAATTTTCACAGGATCTACAAGACTTGATGGAAATGCTATTGGTATGTGCTGACTATCAATATTTTTAATATTTACATGTCTGATTACTCTACTGGCACATTAGATAACAAATTGTCATTATTTTTGATTTTCAGTTGATTTTGTACGCTGGCTTTGTGCTGTTTCCATGGATGAGTTAGCCTCACCAACACACCCACGAATGTTCAGTCTACAGAAGATAGTTGAAATATCTTATTACAACATGGGGAGAATAAGGCTACAATGGTCCAGAATATGGGAGGTCATTGGAGACCATTTCAATAAGGTAATTTCGTGAAAGTAATTTGGTCGATCATGAGCTTATTTTAGGTCTGCTTATTTACTTATCCAAATGAAGAAATATTTTAGGATGTTTGCATAATTATTTACTACTTGTGGTTTCTGAGCTCAGGTGTTGATGCAAAATATTCATGTTTTAAATTATATTTAGGCATGGTCATGTTTATTATGTATAGATTTTTGTACACCAGTGTTTATACAGTCAGAAACAGCTACTGCTGGTCTTGTACTCTTCACATTTAAAAATGGTGTTGAGGGGGAGCTTTGAGTGCTTAATGTGTCTTATGTTCCCTGTCCCAGATTAACCTGCCTATTCCCTCATAATACTTGATATTTAATTTTAAGATTTTTTAGGTATAAGTACTTATTTTAATTAAAGTAACCAATATTGAAAATTGAATTTTATTTAAAGCTTTTTGTTCCTCCGTGCTTTTGACCTTTTTGTCACCTGATCACTCACTGTCTTGTCTGTAACATACTTTTTTCTGTTATGTCCCCCATTGAGGCCAGTAATTTTTAAAGAGAAAAAATGAGCTTGCAATTATAAAAGAACAGAACAGCTAGGAGCAGGTGTAGGCATTTCAACCCCTCGAGCCTGCTCCACCATTTAATACAATCATGGCTGATCTCATTTTAGCTTCATTCCTCTTTACAGTCTGTTCTCTTTAACACTTAGACAAATTTTTAAATAGTAATGGGTTTATCTCCTTAAATTTACTCAATGTCCTGGAATTCACCGCAGTCTGAGGTAGTGAATTCCACAGATTCACAACTGAAAGAATAACGTCAATTTTAGGCCTACAACTGTTCATAGTATTCTAGCTGTGATCTGACTAATGGCTTGTGTAGTTTTGGCAAAGCTTCTGTACTCTTGTACTCCATTCTCCTTGAAATAAAGGCTACCATTCCGTTTGTTTTCCTATTACCCACTGCTTTTAAATGCTGACGTTTTGCAATTCATGGACAACGACTCCCAAATCCCCCTGTTCAGTAGCTTTCTGATTTTCTATTTATAGTAAGCCAACTTATCATCATTGCCACCACCTCACTTTAGCCCCAGAATTTTTTACCCTTTTCCCTACTGCTGTAGTTTTGCCATACATCCTAATCTACCCTCGAGAGAACAGTTCTCCTCTACCCTGGTCCATTACCTTCATCGTTTAACCTTCAATTGAGTTTGTTTGCAGTGTCACAATAGACTCTCTAATCAGATTGAAATATTCCATGTCATTACTGAAATGCAAATTTTATTTTGTTCAACATATTTAATTTTCTCATATGGGTTTATAATATTTAGTTGACAAAATCAAACCACTCAATAGACTTTGATTAAAGTAGATTTTTTGTTACAGTGTTATGAATTTTGTATTTGCCCATCTGTTATTAGGTTGGCTGCAATCCCAATGAAGATGTTGCCATTTTTGCAGTAGACTCTCTGAGGCAGTTATCAATGAAATTCTTAGAGAAGGGAGAACTTGCTAACTTCAGGTTTCAGAAGGATTTCTTGAGACCATTTGAACACATAATGAAAAAGAACAGGTAAATTTACAAGCAAACAAGATCTTTTTTTAAAAAGTGTTTCCTTTCTGTAGTCAAATTTCAATTTCATCCAGAAATTCTATAGGAACTATTGTAAAAGATAAGCGGTAATAAAATGTCTTATGTTTGAAAATTCCAGTGTTACGTGTTTTTATTTGCTGTATAATTAGTATAATTTCTAAATAATTTAACAAGCAAGATAAATTGTTGAGGACGGCATTTTTCTTATGATATTTGTATACAAAAATTGTGTTCACCTTCTGTAATTTTCAGCAAAGACACTTTAGATTATGTATCTGGAAATCATGTTCTGTAAAAATAGGGTAGATATTCAGGTTAGCTTAAATAATTTACAGTTCAAGCAATTTATATAAGAATGCATATTCGCCATATGCCTGTTGACTTTACAGCTACTTATGTTAAGTGCATTCATTTGTATTCTTAAAAAACTTTTTCTTTATACCTGAAGATCACCAACAATCCGAGATATGGTGGTTCGGTGTATAGCTCAGATGGTTAACTCACAGGCTGGCAATATTCGTTCTGGGTGGAAGAATATTTTCTCTGTCTTTCACCTGGCAGCGTCCGATCAAGATGAAAGTATAGTAGAACTAGCATTTCAAACCACGGGACACATTGTCAGTGAGTATATTTTCAGTATAATTCAGTGTATGAAATTTTGAAAGTGTGATTTAACCATGATTTTTTAAAATAAATTCTGACCCCCTCAATCTAAAGTTAAGATTTAAAATGGACAAGAGTGCATACCTTTTTTGAACTGCTCTATATAAAGGAGAACCATCTGGGATAAAGACTTGTTGTTTACCTCTCAGTCTTGTACCTTGTCTAACAGCTAAGTAATTTTCTATGCCCTTTCCATGATAACAAAGTATCATGGAAAGTTTATGTTGGGTGAATGAAGTCAGTTTTATCTGAGAGATCTAGACCTTGATGCACATCGCATTGATCCCAGTTTGACCAGTCAGAGTACAACTTCACTTTTGACGTGTATCCCTCATTTACTGCATACTGCTGTTACCTGTTACAGCTGTGCAACTTGTTCTCTATATCTAGGGCATAGCAATGCAGAGAGTTGATGCAAATATTAATCTTACAATGAAAATCTGACTTCAACAATAAATTCATTATAGAATATAAAATTACTTGTATGACGTGATAGTTTTTGATTTTTCATCAGTAAATCTTAGTAATTGAATATTCAACAAAGATAACAATTAAATATATTTGTATTTCTTATCAGCAGTATTGGACCAATTTAAATAGTCCAACTCTTCACCTTTGAACTCATTGCTTCTCTTCATCTCGTCTTTTAGTATCTTAACTCATGAGAATCTCCAATTGTCATTGCCATATTTTGGGAATTGGTGATATAGTGGTCATGTCACTAGACTAATAATTTAAAGGACCACGCTAACGTTCTGGAGTCATAGGTTCAGATCCCTCCACTGCACCTAGTGGAATTTAAACTCAATTAATCAATCTAGAATGTGAGGCTGAAAATCATGACCATTTCAAATATCACCAATCGCTATTCTAGTTCTGTCACGTATTTAATGAAATCCGCTATCCTCGTCCAATATTGCATACTTGTGACTCCAGATCCACAGTAATGTGATTGACTTGAAACTGCTGCCCCCCTAGTATGCCAGTACAGTTGGGGATGAGCAGCAGATGCTGGGCTTGCCAGTGCTACCCAAGTTCCATGAAAGAACAAAAGATACAATTGCTTATTTTATAAATAAAAGATCCAGTTAGGGAAAAATTGCTTGCAGTATATATCTATATAACCCAATATAATTATTAGCTTGTGTTGGTTTCATACCTTTCCAAATCCCTGTGCCCACATATGTAACTTGTCACATTGTAATTTCCCCTGCTGCAAGTTGCTTTCATTTCTGATCTTTGCTACAAAACCCTAGCGTTGCAATCATGTCCATTTCTGTACTTTACCAGTTGTTCTAGGTTTTGGTTAAAGTGTTGTACAAGGATGGAATATGTACTTGAAAATAGGATCTTAGGCTCTTGCATATATCTGTGTGCCCCGATCTAAATATGCCGTGTCTTTTAACTCCATGCTTTGCCTGAGGCCTGCAATCATATTGAACTCTATGCAGTCTTTCTTTCTTGTTGAAATGGAAATTCTCATCTTTTGAAATGTAAAATTTGAAATTCATTGTCATGTGCCATTATGAAACGCCATTAAATGCCATTCAATGAAACGTTTAATCTAAGAATTATAGTTTAATTGTTAATAAAGCTTTAGGGATCTTGTCTTAAAGCAAATTTGATTTGGGATTGTAACAGACAATTAGTAAACAGGATTTAAAATTTGACCTCATTCACAAAGTAAACTCAGAAGGCTACAGGATAGTACCAATGAAGAATATACTACAAATAGGATGGATTATCACTGTAGACTTCTCGAAGTAATAAACAATGTAGGCTTCAGCTGTGTATCATAAAGTCCAACCATAAATCAGGTTTAATAAGAAGTTAAGCAAAACTTTAAATAAAATTCAGATTTTACTCAACTGAATTCCTGCTTAAGAGTACAACTGTTCAAAGTTCAAGTAGCTCGCAAGGAAACAGATTACAGCAGATATTTATGGATTAGAAGTTATATCTTGAGCATCAGTGTTATAGTATTCCAAGGGCCTCAGTTAGTTAACTGCCTTCTGAGGAAGTAGGTACTGAAGTAATTTTGATATTCTAACTTCTGTTTACTTTGAAATTCAAACTTGGACTAGTGAAGTTCATCTCAACAGCCCAGATAATAAAGGTAGTGCTCAAGTGAATTGATTTGGCTGATATAATAGCTAACTAAGTGATGGACAAATATGAAATGGAAAAATATCTGTAAAGCAGAAGTTAAATGGCCCCAGTGCAACCAGTATGGAGATAAAGAATATGTTAAGAGGTGTGATGCTCTGGCACTGTCTTGCAAGAAAGCTTATATTTTCAAATGTGCATAGTTGCTTGATATAACATTGTGTAGCTGATACGATGAAAGCATGCCTACAGATTGTTTTGCAGAGCTAGTTGTTAAATTGCATTTCATGTTTGATGATTAGAATCAAAGGAGACTGGCAATTAATGCCCTTCTGCAAATGGAGTGTGATAGCCGGTATGACATTTTATGTTGTGCAGATGAGCTAGCATTAAGCCGTGATGATTGGGTTTATTGAATTAGTTGATATATTTTGAAGATTAAGAAAAGTTTATACAAGCTGAATATATCAACAGAAACAATGTTACTTCTGATCCTCAGAACAAACCCTGTTGTTTTCTTTGCAAGTGTAATCAAACTTTTAATTCACAATGATTAAGCTTTAGTCGATATTGACTGTTTAGATCTTAACATGGATTTCCAATCAAAAATATCACTTGTTAATTCAAAATTCAGTTAATGAGTTTTAATATACTTCATCTTTACAAATTTTATCTATTGAAATTATTTTCACAGTGAATGTATTTGCAAAGTATTTTCCAGCAACAATAGATTCCTTTCAAGATGCAGTGAAATGTTTGTCAGAATTTGCCTGCAATGCTGCTTTTCCTGATACAAGTATGGAAGCAATCCGCCTCATTCGTCATTGTGCAAAATATGTTTCAGAGAGACCACAGGTGAAGCATTGGTTACTATATATTTAGATCATTTATATATTTCTGGTGGAAATGTTGAAACATAATCTATTGAAAATTGCAATATGATGTAGCTAATCGTGTGAAAATGTTCAACATTGCATCAGTGAGTTGGCAGTAGTTATTGTATGTTTTTTTATTAGATCCTAACTGAGGGAGATGGTGTGGATTTCAGGACTAATTTGGAGAGGGAAGTGGGAATAGAATAGTATCGATGAAAAGACATTCTCTCACATTACCATTGTCCATTGTGTTTGGAGCGCAAAGTTTCCCAAACACTGTTCAGGATTGGTGTTTTCACAAGTAAAGTTATTTTAATTTCAAAATATATTACAGGCATTCAAAGAATACACCAGTGATGATATGAATGTAGCTGCTGAAGATAGAGTATGGGTGAGAGGATGGTTTCCGATTCTGTTCGAGTTGTCATGCATAATTAACAGATGCAAATTAGATGTAAGAACTCGGTAAGAATCTGTCTTCTCTGAGTAATGAAGCAGTATTTTCAACAGTGCTGTGTGCAATGAAATAATGAAGTCAATAGGCAGCATATATTTTTTCATTTCAATGTTTTATATATGGTATAGCTATTTAAATGTTTTATTGTGAATTTTTGTTTATTGTATACCTAGCTTGTAAACTGCTTTATGTATTTTAATCAATTTTAACTTTCCCCTTGACTTCAATTATCTATATTGATTACTGTTTTAAATCATATTACAAAGAATAAAAATCAAACAACAGAAGTAATGTTAACCAAAAATGGTTATGAATTATACCAGTATTCGAAAAGTTGGGCCTTTTCTGTTTCAGAATGTTTTGTTGTCCTGCCTCAGAACTATTCTTGTTCAGCTGAGGTATTGGAGACCATGTAATACTGAATTGGAATCTCACAAACCTAATATAAACGTTAGTGAACTGAAGCTGCTTTCATAGTTGTGCTGGTGGGATGTGCTGTTGCTTCCTGAAATTGTTGGTCTTGTGCACCTTCCAGATTCAATGTGGATACTGTCCACATAGACTTTGTTTAAACAAAAACTGGGCTGCCAGTTTTAATGAGTGCAGCATGTTTTTACTGGGGTTGCTGCCACCTCTACAAGGGAGGGGTTTGACGTCTTTTTAAGTACAGATCAATTACATAGATTTTGGAAAATTAAAGTCAAGTTTAGTACTCGGGCTTATTTGTTCAGCAGCATTGTGACCTATTTAAGCTGTCAGTAAATGTATAGTTTAATGTTCATTTTGAATCCGTTTTAAAAGATACCTAATGAAAAGTATTCAGTACATAATAACTACTTTTATTTACAGTAATGTTTGTTTGGGATTTGTCTAAATATTAAATGTAGACCTTATATTATACCATGATCCACTTGCACTATTTTGAAGGGGCAGAGACATCGCAGCGGTATTATCTCTGGACAAGTAATCCAGAGATCTAGGTAATGTTCTGGGGACTTGAGTGCAAATCTCACCACTGTATGATGGTGAAATTTGGACTCAATAAAAATCTGGCATTTAAAGCTTAACAATAACCATGGAACGATTGTTGATTGTTATTAAAACAAAATTCTAGTTAATCTGTGTCCATTAGGGAAGAAAAATTGCTGCCCTTACCTGCTCTGGTCTACATGTGCCTGCAGACCCACAGCAATGTGCTTAACTGCCCCCAGCAAATCATTCAGTTGTATTAATTTCTTGAAAGCCTCAAAAAAAACAAATTAAACTGGGCATTTCACTTGAATCAACATTGGCTCTGGAAATGACAAACTCAGCCCTGTCATTCCTACAAAGTCTTTCTTAAAGATACCTGGGGACTAGAGCCGAAGTTTGAGAGCTATCTCACATACTAGAAAGAGTGAATTGCCCTGGGCATCCACAGCTTGTCTGTGGACCCCATAAGGTCTCATGCCATTAGAAAAAAAAAGCTTGGGTGAGGAAGCCTCCTGTTGATTACCTCCGTGGACCCTCACCACCTTCGCCATTTACCCCGTCACTGCACCCCCATGTTGAAACACTACTTGGAGGAAGCACTGAGAATATACTGAGAGGGATTTCAGTGTGTCTCATCAAGAATGACTGCGCATCACTATTACTGCTTGAGCTGATTGATTTCTAAAGGTCATGGGTGCTAGGCTGGGTCGCTGACAAACAAGAGGGTAGAATGTACATGACCTCGTCTTCCCCAGTCCGCCTTCTACAGTGGCTTCTGTCCACAAAAGTACTGGTAATAGTGACCACTGCACTGTATTTGTGGAGACGAACTCCCGTCTTCACCTTGAAGATTACCCTCCATTGTGTGATCTGGCACTCACACCCAGTTTACTGCGGTAATGAAGACTGGCCCAGCCATATTATATGAATGGATTAAAAAAACAATTAACAGTCTAGTCTTTACAAAATACTAAAATTGGACAGGGAGGTTGTTTGATTTGGAAGGGTGGCGATCCGAGGCTATTAAACAATAAGCCAATGGCTATTAGCTCCACCAGTATTGTAGCTTTTTTGTAGATTCTGCTACATTGCTCTGGCATGACATATGGGATGCGCAACTAATTTTATTGTCATATATGATGTTCGCTCTCTAGCTAAGGTCTCTACACAGATAGAAGGATATTGCTGAGAAATATTCAGGATTGGCATGATGCAACCTGTTGTTTTATCCTGCTGCAGGGGATTAACTGTGATGTTTGAAATAATGAAAACTTATGGTCATACTTTTGAGAAGCACTGGTGGCAAGATCTCTTCAGGATTGTTTTCAGGATCTTTGACAACATGAAACTTCCAGAACAGCAGACTGAGGTAAGGAGTTGCAGTCACTCTTGAGTATTATGAAACTGAGCTGCACAAGGTATTAGATCAGATGATTAAATGTATTCATTTTACAATGGTGATCTATAGGGATAACCATTAATAGGCAGGTACAATGCAACAAGAACAGTGAGATAGTATGGTTGTGGGTGACTGTTTGAAGTTTGGGTTACAATATTAACATCAGAACATTTTTATTTTTCAGAAAGCTGAGTGGATGACCACCACTTGTAACCATGCACTTTATGCTATTTGTGACGTATTCACGCAGTACTTTGAAGTACTCAATGACATCCTCTTGGATGATATATTTGCACAGTTATATTGGTGTGTACAGCAAGGTAAGGTTAACAGAGAAATGTTTTAACAAGTACAAGCAATGCAGTTTTTGCTACATTCCCTGCTAAGATTTTGTTTTAAATGAACAAATATATGTTAAGATTTTATATAATACACTGCAATACAGCACAGCACAGGAACAGGCCTTTCGGCCCACCAAGTCTGTGCCAATTCCCAGTCCTTATTTAGACAAGCTACTTACTACCCACGCGCACTTTCTGTCCCTTAGTTTGCCTCACTTCATTCTGGCTGATTAAGATGGTCATGCAGTTGGTGAAATTTTGCAGGTGACCATCCAGCCTGTAGGAGAGATACATTATGCCTTGTGGAAAATAAATTCTTGGGTTGAAGCCTGAATTTACACAGCAACTATGTTGTCAGTTCAAAATGTTTATCACTCGGACCAAAGCTAAAACAGTAATGTTAATTCAGAGTCAGTACCTAGCATTGCTTTGCAATGAACCAATATGAAACTTCCTGTTTCCTGTGCTTTTTTATAGAGGTACTCAAATTGCCTTAAAACTCCACCCTATTAAATTGCTGAGAAGTCTTTTATTAATAATGCTATTAATAATTTTTTTCCTCAGATAATGAACAGCTGGCTCGATCTGGTACTAATTGTCTGGAGAATGTTGTCATTCTCAATGGGGAAAAGTTTTTGCCAGAAACTTGGGACAAAACTTGCAACTGTATGTTGGACATCTTCAAGACTACAATTCCTCATGCGTAAGATGGAAAAAAAATGCTTTAATTTTTCTTCACAAAGCAATTTATGTGATAAATTTTATAGCAAAACTTTAAAAATTAATAACGCATCTTGTAAAGTACCACTGCTTAAAGGTTCCAATACAATATTAGGTTCCAATGATATTTTAGTAAAAGAAAATGTACTAGTATAGTCTCAAGTGTCTGAAACCTTCAATTGTTTGGTTTTACAGATTTCACTGCTTCTCTGCAATTTACTCCCCTTTCCACTTCTGAATAAGTCAATGTCATGGATATATATTGTTCGGGAGCATCAGTCCCCATCAGCTAGTTAATGCGGATGTTATAGCCTAGTAGTATTGTCATTGGACTGTAATTGCAGAGACCCAGGTAACGTTCTTAGGTGCAGCTCAGTGCTCACTGCTGTCTGAAAGCACCAGGGACCCGTCTTCAATTCCAGCCTTGGGTGACTGTGTGGAGTTTGCACCATGCCTGCGTGCATTTCTTCCCACAGTCCAAAGATGTGCAGGTTAGGTGGATTGGCCATGTTAAATTGCCCATAATGTCTAGGGATATGCAGGCTAGGTGGATTAGCCATGGGAAATGTGGGGTTGCAGGAATAAGGTCGGGTTGGGTCTGAGTGGGATGCTGTTCGGAGGGTCAGTGCAGACTTGATAGATAAGTGGCCTGTTTTTGCACTGTAGGGATTCTGTGATTTAAGATCACAGAATTGTTATGGTGCACAAACAGGTAGGCCATTTGGCTCATTGTGCCTGCGCTGACTCTTCGAATCAGCACATTACCTAGTGCCAGTGTCCTGCTTTTTTTTTTGCGCGCGCTATTTGAAATCTATGCTGTCTTATTCTTCTACAATAAAACGGTGAACTATGGATGCTAGAGATCTGAAACGAACAAAAACAAAAATTTCTGGAGAAACTCATCAAGTCTGGCTGCATCTATGAAGAGAAAGCAGACTTAATGTTTCAAATCCACTGACCCTGAAGAACGGTCACTGTTGAAACATTAGTTCTGTTTTCATTTTACAAGTGGGAACAGCTTCTACCCCTCTATTCTATCTAGCTCATTCATGATTTTAAAAACCTTTATCAAATTTCTCCTGAGCCCTCTCCAAGGGGAACAGTTCCAACTTATTCACTCTGCTGTCATAACTCAAGTTCCTCATTCCTGGAGCCTGGAGCTGTTCACCCTTGATGTGAGCAGTTAGAGTTAGCGCTTTATGCAATCACGGTTGCTTCTCAACCAAACTCAATGCTGCTATCAGTGTACCTTGGAATGAACTTTTACTCTTCCTACACTTCTTGCATGGAAATCATGAGCCAGTTTTCCTGTATCTAACCCAGATGTTTTCAGGTCAGTTATAGAACAGTTATCCCCAACTAGCTAAGATCAAATTACTGGGCCAGGGTGGGGATTGAACCTAATATTGCTTTGATCTGTAGATCAGATCCTCATTGGAATATCGTATATGAATTTCATTGTGATAGTAGTTAGGCAGGCTGTATGTCCTGTCAACTCATAAACAATTGAAAGTACAATTTATATTCAGTAGAGTACAAACTGCATTCAACCGGCCCCTGTTGGCAAAACTCAGAACAAACTCCAGTATAATGTGCAACATTAAATGTGATTCCACAAACAAACAACACTTGCTGAGCAATTCTGAGAGTGATGAGAATTACCCTAAAAACCAAATCAAGATCATTGGTCAGGCTCTCGATGTGGTTCGTTTAACTTGCTAGATAAACACATAAATGCAGAGAGCTATCCTACATGGGATAAAGGAACGTGTCCAAGAATTGTGCCTTTTTTCTCTAGCTAAACAAAAGCATGAGGGCAATATTTCCATGATCATTCTCTCTGGCAGCACCTCAACCAATCAGAGTTGAGGGTGCAGTCAACACCCTCCTTGTACAGTTTAAGTTGTTGCTCCCTTTGAAATGTAAGATTCTTGCATCTGTCATAAATGAAAGCAAGAAGCTTTGACAGCATGGAGATAACAAGCATGGGGCTGGATGGACACAGCAGGTCAAGCAGCATCAGAGGAGCAGGAAGACTTGACGTTTCGGGCCTAAACCCTTCATCAGAAAAACTGTGATTGATGTAGTTTTACTCTGAAATTCTTTTGCTGCTGCCCCTCCCTTAGATCAAAGAACAAAGAACAAAGAACAAAGAACAAAGAAAATTACAGC
>JAHRHZ010000052.1:31707379-31747791 GCA_024137785.1 Ginglymostoma cirratum | reverse complement strand
CATTTTCTGATGAAGGGTTTAGGCCCGAAACGTCAAGTCTTCCTGCTCCTATGATGCTGCTTGACCTGCTGTGTTCATCCAGCCCCATGCTTGTTATCTCGGATTCTCCAGCATCTGCAGTACCTTTTATCTCTCATTAGCTTTGACAGCATGTCTGTTTGTTTCAGTAATATTAAAGTTCTCTACTACCAAAAAGATTTTACTTTGGTGAAATGGTGCAACCCCAACCCCAGTTGAAGGTGCCAACTGGATTTGATACGTGCTGCTTGCAATATAGTCACCTGAGGTTAATGGTTGGTGGAAGCAGGCTGTGAAGTTTTACACAGTTGTAATTTGACCTTAAGCAAATTTGCAAAATTTTCAATGTATTTCCTGATCTAATCCACATTTTGCAAACTGAATTGGGCAAAGCTTATGAATCCTAAATGCTGTAGTACATTGGACTATCAACACAGTTTCATGGCATGTTTGGATCCAGGTTGACTTCCTCTTCTCTGATCATATGTTGATAGTTTCCACCAGTTTATTCTGCCAAGTGTGGAAATTCTTGTTGGTGTTGGAGAAGGTTGACCTCCCTAAGATGATGGGTAAAGTGAGGGAGAAAATTAATCTGATAGAATAAGGCTTACATGCATGAGGCTAATACTCTTCAAATAAAGCTTTAAAATATATTTGCAAGACTTCATTTTGTGTTGTTTCCTCCTTTCAAGTCTGTCAACGTTAAAGCTAATGTCTACGTTGCCATCTAGGCAGTTTATCTGGATAACTCAGTACATCCAGTATTAAGAGATAGGGCCTTCCTTGTTTGTACATCTTAGTGTCACACCAGCTAGTTCATTTACCCATTGAACTATTACTACATCCTATCTCAAATAGGACATTTTGTTGCTGTTAGAAGTTACTATTTGCCAATAATGCATTACCTGATAGATATGACATTTTGGCTAGTAGTCCCATAATTTCCAGTTTGATCATATCATTCATTGAATTTAGTAGACATATTAAATGATAGAAGATCAATTTGCATTTCACTTCGATTTGGAATTTTGCAGGAATGACAACATTTCTATAGGTAACAACATTGAGTTTTACTGTAGCATGGCCTTAGAAATATTGTGACACAATTGTGAAAATTCCTGTATTTCATGATTCAGATTTTGTCTAAATTCTGAATTTTAGATTTAAATGATATAATATTAACTTGAATAAATAATGCTAAAATGTCAGTTCATATTATATGTGAGCTGTATTAACGGAGTCTATTTCTGTCGTGGGAGCATTGTTTAAAATTTATTTTTCAAGTGCAACAGAATTCATTTTCAATAATTTATGTATTTTAGATTATTATCATGGCGACCCTCTCACTCGGAAAGTGATTCTTCTTTACATGCTGATGCTGGAGAAAAACAGTTGGTATGCATTTCATTATTTCCTTACTTAACATATTAGTTTGAACTTGGAAAGAGAATGTTGCTGATAGCCAATTTTTAAAATATTGACATGGGCTGCAGCTCCCTCTACCCCGACATCTAGACCTGAAGAAGGGTAACACCCGAAATGTTGCCTTCTGCTTTCCTCCAGATGCTGCTTGGTTTGCTGTGTTCTTCCAGCCTCCTGTTTGTCTACCTTGGATTCCAGCATCTGCAGTTTTATCTCTAACCAGGTTTATATCACTGCAAAGCCTCTTCAAAGAATGCCCACTTTGAAGAAGTTCTCTGCCTCCCTCAGATGTGAACTCAATGAATCCCGTTCTCACTGCCATACTGCTGTGACCTCTTCAGCCAAGTGAGACAAAGCTTCACCTGCATCTCCCCCAACCTAGTCTATTGCATCCGGTGCTACCAATGAGGTCTTCTCTACATCGGTGAGACCAAAATGTGTACTAGGTGACTGTTTCACTGAGCATCTTCGCCTGGCCCGTAACAGCCAAGCTAACCGACTATTTCAACTCTTCGCCCCACTCCCCGTCCGACAAATCCATCCTCAGTCACCTACAGTGTCGCAGCGACTCAGAACGCAAGTTTGAAGAAGAACAACATCTTGTCTTCTGCCTGGGCATCCTACAGCCTGGAGGACTCAACGTTGAGTTCTCCAATTTCAATAACCTTCCCACCCATCCCGTCCGGTTCCTCTTCTAGGCTCTCTTCCCTTCCATTCCACCTTCTGACCCTCCCTTTCAACCACCAACCAGATTCAGCCCTCCCATCGACCAAGCAGGTCGTACCTATTACCAGTGTCCATGTATCACCACCATTCCACCCCCACCCTCCCCACCTCTCTATCTGCAACTCCCCATACCCCCACATCCAGTCCTGAATAAGGGTTATACCCGAAACATTGACTTCTCCTTTCCTCCAGATGCTGCCTGGTTTGCTGTGTTCTTCCAGGCTCCTGTTTGACTCCCTTGGATTCCAGCATCTGCAGTTTTTTGTCTCTTCAAAACTATCTTGGGTGTTTTGATAGTAATGTAAAAAAAAGAACAGGACAGCACAGGAACAGGCCCCTTGGCCCACTGTATTGTGCCAAAAATGATGCCAAATTAAACTAATCTCTTCTGCCTGTCCATGGTACATATTCCTCTATCTAACAGCTCCACCAATACCCCTGGCAGTGCATTCCAGATGTGTACCACTGTGTGAAAGAATTTGTCCCTCATCTCCTTTGGACGACGACTCCTCTTCGTCCTCCTCCCCCCCGCCCCTTTACCATAAGTGCATGCCCTGTAGGGTAAGACATAATGTTAGTCATTTTCATATACTCGTATTAATACATTTTTAAACGCAGTTATTTCCTTGGAAACCCTCCCAATCTTCTTTAAATCTGCCAGTACCATCCTCTGAACCAAAGACAGATAAACTACGAGGGCAAACTAGTGAAGAATTTTAAAAACTGACAATGTGCTTTTTTCAAATATATAAAGAGGGAGTGGTTCACGTGAACATTAGCCACTCACAAAATGAATCTGGGGAGACTGTTTTACGAACAAGGATATAGCAGAGGAGCTAACAGATGTTTCACATCAGCTTTTACGGTGAAAGATACTTCGAACATTCCATTAATATTAACGAATACGAGGGAGGAATTCAGTAATATCACCATTACCAAAGAATATTGCCTGGATTAGAGCAGTTTCAATAGTACATGAGAAGCGAGACACCATCAATACAAAGCAGCCACTTGATTGGCATCCTACCCAAATCTTCCGCTGCTATCCACCGCTAATACAATTGCAATAGTGTTGACTACCTACCAAGCCTCCTCTGAAGACACTTTCCGAACCACCAATCTTTTCAAACCTAGAACCCAAAATGGTAGTGAAGAAGGCATTTGGTTCACTTGCCACTATTGGTCAGTGCATTGCGTATAGGAATTGGGAGGTCATGTTGCGGCTGTACAGGACGTTGGCTAGGCCACTTTTGGAATGCTGTGTTCAGTTCTGGTTTCCCTGTTGTGGAAAGATATTGTGAAACTTGAAAGGGTTCAGAAACAATTTACAAGAATGTTGCTGGGGCTGGAGAGGATTGAGCTATAGGGAGAGGGAGATAGCTTTTGTACTATAGCCAAATTTGTAGATTTCATAAAAAATAAGTGGCAAGCCAGGTGTCAGAGGGATGCACACAGTTTACAGAGAGATAATGTTACGTGGGCAAAAATCTGGCAAATGGGGTATTATGTGGGAAAATGTGAAGTTCTTCATTTTGGAAAGGAGAACAAAAGAACGGTGTATTAATTAAATCGAGCAAAACTGCCGAAAGCTGCAACATAAGGGATTTAGGGGTACTTGTGCACAGTGCACTAAGCACAAAGCTAGCTCAGGTGCAGCAAGTAATCAGAAGGCTAAAGGAATATTAGCCCTGATTTCAAGGGGTGGACGTATAAGAACAGGGAAGTCTTTCTTCAACTGTACAAGGTGCTGGTATGACCGCATCTGTAATACTGTGAGTGGTTTTGGTCCCCTTATTCAAGGAAAGCTGTAATTTTATTGGAGGCAGTTTAGAGAAGATTCACGAGGATGATCCCTAGTGTGGGGGGATGTTTATAAGCAAAGGCTAAACAGGTTGGGTCTCTACTCCCTGGAGTTTAGAAGAATGAGAAGCGATCTCTTTGAAGTATGGATGATTTTAAGAGGCTTGACAGGGTAAATGCTGAGAGGATGTTTCCCCTCATGGGAGAGTCTAGGACCAGAGAGCATAGCCTCAGAGTTAAGGGGCACCAGTTTAAGACTGAGATGAAGAGAAATTTATTCTCTCTCAAGGTTGGTGCTCATGTCCACAGAGAACTGTGGGGGCAGAGTCCTTGTTTATATTTAAGGCTGAGGTAGATGGTTAATCAGTCAGGGAATCAAGGCCTGTAAGGAAAGAGCAGGAAAGTGGACAGGAGGAATTGTTAGATCAGCCATAATCCTATTAAATAGCAGAATAGGCTCAAGGTGCCGAAAGGCATATTCCTGTTGCTATTTCTTACAGACTTATGATCATGCAAATTACCAAAACACCCCATATACACTCTCTTCTTCACCAGAGTTCATCAACATGCTGTCACCTCACCTTCAAGACCACCAATTTTAGAACTCCATGTTTGAAGGTCTGCAATGATGTTTCAACCCTAGCACATTACTGAAGTGAATTTCACAAAAGTCACAAATCACATCTATTCTGACTGTAGCAATCATAAATGATCACTCCTTGTCCTCCTTGACCTTACAAAATTTGGCATAGTTGATAGTATCTTCACTCTCTTATGCTTCTCCATCCAAGACCGTATTTACTTGGTTTCATTCTCACCTATCCAGAGACATACAGCAAATCACTCTTGCTCCAGCTAATAATGTTAAACTCTATCATATCTCATGAACCTATTCTTCCTTATACTAGCTGTATCTCACCATCACCTTACTCAACCCATCTACTAGGTTATCAGGCTCTATCTGATCTCCAGTACTGAGTGAAAAGAAACTTGCTCTGACTGTATGTTAAGACAAAAGCCATTGCCTTCAGTCTGCCAAAAAGTTTCATTCCCAGGGCACTGAATCCTTCCCTGTCCTTGGCACCTGTCTTAGGCTGAACTGGATTGTTTGTAACAAGGTGTCACATTTGACTTTCATGAGATTCTGACCTACATATCTGAGCAATCACTGAGACTACCTGTATTCACCTCGAAAACTTAATCTGTTTCCACTCTTACCTGTGCTCACCTCTGGACGTAACTATTCCCATATGGTTCTGGTTGGCCTTGCCTTTTCTAACACCTAAAACTTCAGGTCATCCAAAGAGCTACTGCAATGTCCTCCAAACTCTCAATAGTGCCCCATAGTAATTAATTTGCTGCTCAACTATGCACCTTTGTCTCTTACCTCATTTTTATCATTCAATGCACTCTCTACACAGCCCGCATTGATTTCCTGCAAGGGCTGGTTACAGCAGGCCAAAGGCCCCAGTTTTGACATATTTCTCCCCTCCCTTGCACTTTTGTTTTTTCTGATAAAAGGCTTATTACCCTTCAAAATGTATTTTTAAAATGTAAACACATTAGGCAACTTCCTTTCTTATTCTATCTGCCTTCCTTCCTCTGATGTTATCAGAAATTCATACATTTACAGTGGCATGCAATTAGTGCTCACCAATTTTTAGCTCATACAGCTGCACATAATTAGTTTTTTTAAGGTGAATTTTGAAAAAAAAAATGCATTCAGTAAGGTTAAATGAAGATGCATTGTTTTGTCTCTGACTTTATTTTTCTCTCTCTCCCATTTTTCTGGCCTTTCTCCTTTTTATCTCAGCTTAATACACTTTCTAAAGTTAACAGAAAAAATCTTCAAGTTCATAATCAGCGAGCACTGTTGATACATCTCATGTTCATACAGCCTTTCTGTCTCACAACGTAACAGAAGTTTTATCTGAACAAAGTTTAATTTTTTTTCATCCAGCTTTTCTCCAAATAGCTGAAAAATGTTTGATCAAGAAGTTAGGAAAAATTATCATGGTAGCAGCTCTGGCTGAATCTGGGGAAAATTGCAGAGGGTCAGGCTGCAAAATGCTCAGGTTCACAGTTACAGGCAGAAATGTCAAGTCCAAGCACAGTTTAAAAAATTGTAATGAAGGCCTTAATGCAAATCACTGTTATAATGAAAAATAAAATTGACAAAAATGTGTTTATGTTTTTACTTTGACTGCCGGTTGGATTGCAAGATATATCTCGTGAAATATAATATATAACATGCATTGAGGTCATCTCACAGATAATCAAGATTATTCAAGCACGCAAGACTCAGTGCTAAACCATTCAAAAACCATTGCCAGTTGTTTCAGAGAAGATAATTTGTTACTGGTAAAGCTGCTGAAGATCAGCTTATGCAAAAAAAATTATACAAGACCTGAGTAATAGTTGTGCATGACATGAAGTAAAACAGTTTCAAATTCATACATAATAAATTGCAACTTGGAGTAATATTGCTTCTTTAATTCTTTAATATAAAAATCCAGTGATATTGATTTTGCTCTCGTCTGTTTCCTTTCCTAGGATGCCATTTCTCAAAAGTCAGTTGACATTCTGAGTAAAGCTGATGACCAACAGTCTGTCACCAGTGCAGAGAGGAATCCTTCAGATTGGCAGCAGAGCCAGTTTAGTCTAATATCCAATTCTAGTGATGATGCTGCTAAAGCTAAGACACCATCAAGTAAGTTTTTGACAACTAAAGTAAACAGATCACACTTTTCCAAATATTTCACAACATGTTTCTTGCAGGATATTAAAATCAAAAAGCATACAAATCTGTGTCAGTTTATGACCTAATTTGCAGTAAGGATATGAAAGTAATTTTTCCTGGACTAATTTTCTGTTCATTTAATTTCACTTTCACCAGATGCATTTTTCCACCATCCCCAAATTAGGAATCTATTTTGCCAAAAGAAAATTCCTGAAAATATAATTGTATGAAATAAGTATTGCAATATGTTTATGTAATAAGAGTTTTTAATGTGTAAAAGTTACATGCTCTTAGGAATATGAGAGTTCAATTTCTGTTTTGTGCTAAGTTGGTGAATCCTAGGTTAGCTCAATGTACAGGCACAACGCATGTGATCTCATAAATCCCAGGTTGAATAACTACTGTTCAGTTATCCATGAATCCCTGTTTATGTATAGAATATGTTGAATTTTGGCAAGGGCAAGATCAAACCTGTATTATGTCACAATCCAGCGCTCAATAATTTCTAGCTGTTCAGAGTCAAGGATTGGCAAAAGAAATTAAGAATCATTGAATTGAGAATAAAACTGATGAGGTTACAGTGACAAAACTGAAAATTGCTTAAGCTAATGAAACAATTATAATCGTCCATATGTGGCTATAACTGTTTGAAACAAAGGATCAAATACTCATAGAATTTATCTATGTTAAGCCTTGTGTTACTGTTATTTACATAAATTTTATGATTCACTTTGTTAAATTATCTATATAGTTAGTATTTATAAGTAGTTTGATTGTATTTTGAATTGTACAAGTTCAAAACTGAAGACGATCAAATTATTTCTTTATTTCCTTTCAGAACTGTCAGAGCAGAAGTTGTTTGCTGCACTTCTCATTAAATGTGTTGTCCAACTTGAGTTAATTCAGACAATCGATAACATTGTGTTCTTTCCTGCAACCAGCAAAAAGGAAGATGCTGAGAACTTGGCTGCAGCTCAGGTATTTGCAAAGTGTAAAGCTTTTTACTATGTGGATTAAATAAGTGTCTTAAAGTTTTACAGCAGTTAACCTGCAAACAAGCATTTTTAAGAAATTCAACATTTGTTAAAAATTGTCTTAGTACCTTCTAGTTTTAAAGCAACACTGCAGTGTAATATTTAATTACTTTGAAATCACCAAATATGTACTTTTATTTCCAATTCTGTGGCAACATTGTTAGTTTAGAAAAATATATACCTCGGCACAGAGACTGGCCATTCAGTCCACTTGTTCCTTGTCAATTGATCTATAGACTAGTGACAGTTATCAATGGCAGATACCTTTCTTGTCTGCCAACTGTGTGATTGGTTCTTGGGCGAGTGAACAGCTTGGAGCTGGGTACAGGTTACAGAGAGAGTTTAATTCTTCCCCAGCTTGGGAGTGTTCTCTTTCTGACCTGAAGAGCACCAGTTTATCTTGCTTGTGACAGTTGTTAGCTGTGAATTTCACCCTGACAAGTCAGAATTTTTGAGTGAATCAGCTACCAACCAGTGGAAGCATCCCGAAAAAGATGACTGAAACAACTTGCTGGCCAGCAGAAGAATCATAAGGACTATCTCAACAATAGGACCTGGGAACTAAGACTTTCCTTTTACCTGTCTCTCCAGTTTTCCCCTGTCTATCTGTCTGTATGTGTGTAAGGGAGAGTTTATAAACTGATTAAAATTGCAATTAATAGTGTTATATGCGAGCAGTTTATATGTAGCTTACATGTAGCTAGAGTCTAATTACTTGAAACAAATAGTGATTCTTGTTCAGTACAGAAATCTGGCCCATACTTTCTATTAATCTCGGTCTAAAAGTAGGTAAATTGGGGAACTTTGCACACTTTATAAAATGTTTAAGTTTTGTGATGGCTTTGGGAATAGTGGGGTTCAAATTCTAACACTCTACCCCAGTAAAATGTAACTGTGTGAAGGCACACATTTCATTAGCCATTGTGATTATTTTCTGAGCTGTTTGGTAGCATTTGAATGATTCCGTATTCCTTAATATCTTTTGCTAACAAAATTTATCAATCTAATTTTAACATTAATGATTTTACTATTGATTGCCATTTGCAGAAGTGTGTTCCAACCTTCTGGCCCTGTTTGAAGTGGTGTTGCTTATTTCACCCCGAGAGTTTTGGCTCTAAAACTTTGCCTTTTGCTCTCAGTCGTAGACTTCCCAAATAGTTTATCATAATTCTACCCATCTTGCCTTAGTATCATGAACATTTCAATCCAGTCAACCTTAACCTCGTACATTCTAGGGAATGGAACCCTACATTTTCTAATTTCTCTGTGATTTAACCTTTTTAATCCAGGTGTCATTCTGGTAAACCTATGCTGCATCCCTCCAAGGCCGGTATACTCTTCCTTGGGTATACAGTGCCCAGAATCTTTCATGGTACACGAGGTATGATTGGACCAGGGCTTACTATTTCTGAAGTGACTTAAGTAACCCCCCTTTCACTATGCATCTCCAAAAATAAAGATTAGCATTCCATTAGTCTGTTCATTTTCTATGTCTCTTCAAGACATTTCTCTTCAGAGTTCTATTTCCAGCTTTTCCTTATTTAGAATTCTGCACTTCCTATTTCAAGTCCAAAATGAATAATGTCACATTAGTCACATTGTGTCATTTAAACAGCCTGTTATCCCAACTGTCACTTTCTGAACAACAAATTTCCGGACTGCTTTCCTGACTGCTGCTTCTACTGGTAATTGTGATCAGAATTTCAACTTTTGAGAAATTTGTGAGTAACTTGGTTTTATCAGACCACTGGTATCTATCTTACGTATGCAGGGTATCAAACAAATGCAAAGTTCAGTGTTTGCTTGTTCAACTTTGCAAATCAATGTACATGGTTAAGGTATATATGTCAAGTATCCTAGTTCCAGTCCCTTAGCCCATGAGAACAGTAAGGTTTCCATTCAGTCAGTTATAGAAAAAGTCTGTTTAAACAACTTTGGGACATCTTGAGGATTTGAAGAATGCTTTATATATTCAAGTTTTTATTTATTTTATTTGTATGTTTTGAAGTTGTTATTGAAATGCTTCCTGCAGCCATACCTCCAACCCACATTACATCAAAGGTAACAGTAATGCCCACATTGTTATTAATTAGTCAACTTTAATGTCACATTCAAACACAGCTAGAATTTGTAACTTCTCAAGAACTACTAGCTGTTCAGATTCTGTATTCTCTTTCCATTCTGCTGGTCAAGTTTTGTAGGTAAGCATTTCATGTGGCAATAACTTATTTAAGTCAAGATTACAGGGACAGCAGCAGTGATCTAGAAATTTGGCATGATCTCGAGGTCTTACTAAATAGCTTTACTATATTTTTACCCACCACACCTGATCCCCACCAAAATCGTGGTCTTAGTTTTCGTTTTAATAGTGTGACTGAGTGGTGTATAATAAAGGCAATGAATACTCCAGTCATTGATACATCTTAATTTCTGTTTGTATTGCCATTCAGGCTTGCAATGTACTGTATTAACATGTGAGGTCAGAACCAGTAATGAGAATATACAAATTCAGCGATTCCTTTACCATTTACAGAGAGATGCAATCAATACTGATGTGCATGTTGAAAAACAAGACCAGGGAATGTATCGCTACCTAACTTCAAAACAGCTTTTCAAGCTCCTAGACTGCCTACTTGAGTCTCATCGATTTGCCAAGTCCTTCAACTCTAACAATGAACAGAGGACTGCATTATGGAAAGCAGGTATGTGTCTAATAATTGTCATGTGGTTAGCTATGCAGGACTACCATCACAGGAACAGTAGAGAAATTCATCTACACCATGGTCTGCAATTCCATGTTGAAAGCCATGTTAAGGCCAAATGTTTGAAAACACGAGTAGTCCTCAGCACATCAGGCACATCAATAATAATAATAATGGTAAATTGTTGAGTTTATTCAGAAGTTCTTCGTGAGATTAATTTCAATCAAATTCAGTTTCATTTGATTTATACTTGTGATTCTCTTTACAAAAATGTTGCATGTTGCAAGGTGAAGTAACATGGTAAACAGCATGACCTTTGTACAAGAAATATCGACCACAATAGGCCATATATGAAACATAAGCTATTTGAGAGATTACTGTGGATGGAAAATATCGATCTTCTTTTAAGAACTGAATTTTTTTTATTGACAATTTCAGAAGGTTTGTTAAAACAAGTGTTTATTTTCCTTCTACCTATCCAGGTTTCAAAGGTAAATCAAAGCCTAATCTTTTGAAACAAGAAACCAGTAGTGTTGCTTGTGGCCTGCGTATTTTATTTCGAATGTACACAGATAAAAACCGTCGTGATGCTTGGGTGGAAGTTCAGCAACGATTACTAAAGTAAGTAGCAATTCCTATGACTGTAATTGAATAAGCCAGCTGTCTGTGAGCTTTGAGGCTTGTTGTTCGAATGATAGTACGCTGAGAACTGAAGGTGAGGTGGGAGATTCATCAAGCTGAACAGTTTGATTTTAACATTATCAAGGTATTGCATTTGTAATTTTCGGGTTTCCATTATTTCTTTGAAGATTTGATTAATTTTCAGCCAGCTTGCAACCAGAAGTTGATTAAGTACTAAAAGAGGAAGATAGTTGAATGTTTTTAGCGTAGTTCTTCATTAATTCTCTTCCAGATATTGATCAGCTTATATATTTTTCAGAACTTTCCATTCTTTCAAAATTTACATTTCTTTTACTTTAACCTCGTGTTTCCAGAGATGAGATGTTGCAGAGAAATTGTCATCCCAAAGCAAACTTCTAATTTTCATAGTGGGGATGCAACTCAATAGTGACCATACAGGCTCATTGCATTTTGTGTTTTCTGTGCGATTGTCCATGTTATCCATGTCTTTGTCACTTTTAGACTCAAATTTTCCAATTATCTATGTGTTGACTGGTTCCTCAGCCTCCATCCTTTGTCGTCTTCAGTTCCTCTAAAATTCTTCTGCCAGTTTCCTGTCTCTCACCAAATCAAATTCATTCATCATTGACGTCCTTGAGGACATACATTGGCTGTTGCTTTTCTTCAATGTAAAAATCTCCTTTGCATGCCTAAATCTCTTCATGCCTTCACTTCTGTGTTTCAGTAATGTCACCCAGTTTAACAATTTGGTGGTGGGGAGATAAGTGCACACATACTTTAGCTGATTCCCCAAAGCTTTGTGTAACCATAATGTTATTCACTAAACTGTAACACACTCACCTACCCTTGTACTGTATCCCTGTCTTCATTGCACCAAGTACCATCTACAATTGAGGATATTTGCTAGTATCAGCTAATATTTCCAGCCCATCAAATCTCGTTTTAATACATTTGATTTTCCATGGTCCAGACTATGGACCAATTTCTTATCAACCCTGATTACTAATTATTCTATTCATGCTGTCCTTCAGATCGATAGAACAACTTGCAAATCTTCCTATTTTATAATCAATAAAATCACATTGTAAATTTAAAACTAAACATTTACTTAAGGGTCTTTGTGCAATTTAGGATCCAGCTCTCTATCCCTTAAGTATATACAGGACTAATTTTAACAGTTTCTCTGCCATTACACTTAGTATTTTCTAAATCCAAGTAAATGATATTCAGCTATTTTGATGATTTCTTAAACTAGGCCAGATGTGTTTTCTGAAACCATGGTTAACCATATCCAGCAACCCCAAGCAAGCTAGGTACTTTTCATGTATTTTCCTGTTCTTAAGATCAGCAATCTGTAGTCACCAAGAAATGATATGAGTTTTTCAAAAATCAGTGAATCCGATCATCCAGCATTTTTCAAATACTCCATAAAGTGTTAAAGTGCTTACTGTCATTAAGAAATTCAACAATTTCCTTCTGTATCCTAGGATAAATTCAATCTGTCCTTTGTGTTTTCTCCCCCCACTTTTGAGTCCCTTTTAATCTGAACAATTTCTGCTGAAATGTTTTATACGCCTGTTTTGTCCATTCTACAAGTGAGCAGATTCATTTCTGTCACAGTCCGAATCAAAATCTTAGTTAGATTGTTATCTTTCAATATTATGAGAAAAGGGCAAAGATGGATATGTGAAGTTAAGTTGCAGATCAGCCATGATCTTTCTTAATGATTTTTCAGAAGCAAGGAGCCAGGTTTTTTTTTCCCCTGTGTTTTTAACCTGCTTTAACAAAAGCAGAAAATACTTTACAATAATTTAGCTATGATCAACTGCCCTACTTTCTAAAATTGTTTTAGTTGGTCGATTATTGCTTTTAATTGATGCAAACAGCTTTTTGTACTTCTGTACTTATAAAGAACTGCTAATCTTTTTCACAAAGCATGAAGCAATTTTTCTTGAATGCAAGTTTCCTGTGTTTTCACACAGCCATGGTGAGGACTGTCTTCTATCACATGTAGAGAGTGTCTCTGTACTCCTAAGGACTGCAGTGGTTCAAGAAGGCAGCTCATCATCACTTTCAACAAAGCAAGACCCACATCCTGTGAAGGAATAGGGGGGGGACAAAAGCGCGCACTCCCCCTCTCAGGCATGTGTGAGGCTTCAGAGTCAACCAGGATCTGACTGGAAATTGTTCCATTTCCTTTGTCACAAACAAAAACAGAAACTGCTGGAAAAACTCAGTGGGTCTGGCAGCATCTATGGAGAGAAACCAGAGTTAATGTTTTGGGTCTGGTGACCCTTCCTTGGAACTCCATTTTCTTCGTATTCTGCAACAATCCTTGTCGTCTTCCCTGTTTTAGCCACTGCTAGTTGAATATTCACTTTTCATCTTTCAAACTGCTACAACCCCATATTCCAAACCTTTTGAAAGATAGGTCTGAGTCAGTCAGGTATTGCTCCCTCCCCACATCATCCACCAATTGTAGCTTGTTCATACAAACTATTTTTGAGATATACTCCCCTCCAGTTTTAATTTTCACATGCAGATATTAACTCTGTTAATCAATGGAATATCAGATGCCTGAATATCAGCTACTTACCATATAGTGTTTGGCATGAGGACGCTTTGAAGACAGGAGGAGAAAGCAAACCTTTAATTTTAAAATGGTGTATAATTTGACCCAAGATGGTTAAGCTCAAGTTAAAGGGCTAAAAAAAAGTTAGGTTATTAACTAGGTTGTTTTTATTTTTCTTCAAAAATACGGTATACTGATTTGATGTAACTGACACCAGCAATTTTCTTTCAATAGTGTTTGCAGTGAAGCTCTCAGCTACTTCCTGACACTTACCTCAGAGAGTCACCGGGAGGCCTGGACCAATCTTCTTCTTCTTTTTTTAACTAAAGTCCTCAAAATAAATGATGAAAGGGTAAGGTTTAGAATTAAAATTGCCTATTTGTGCAAGGGCTAGCATGAGTTATTTGTTTATATTGTCTTTTTAGTGGTTGATCACAAGGTGGAGGTTATTTCAATTACAAATTAAGTCTTTTTCTCTATACATATTTCTACTGCTGAGCCCCATCTGTTTTATGATTTTCTTATTCACACTAACCACAAATCATAGCTGTTCTGAGCAATTTATTTCCTTTTGAAATAATTTTAAAATGCCTAAATTATTATCTAGCAGAGTTGTCCTTGGAAGTGAAGTGCATTTGGCTGGGGACCTATAGATTTTGAAAACTCATCCTGTTATGCAGTTTTGAAGTTTTAAAGCAGTTTACAGTATTTCACAGCTGAGTTTCTAATAACATTTTGCACTACATTATGTCCAGCTCATTAATAAATACGTTATATCTTTTTCCAGAATTACTTCAGTCTTGTAAATTCACATTAAAAGGAAACCTAAGTGTTTAATGCTTCCTCAGTGAACTAGAATCATTTTGATAAAGCCAGTTTATTAAACCGCAAGGTTAATAGGATCTATAATGCCCACATACCAAAGTACCCATAGGGGAGAAAATCTACAAAATATAAATGCATTAAAAGCAATGTAGTTTAGATGGAAGGAGATGATCAGAAGATCTGGCATATGTTAGAAATTAGCATGAGGTATAAATATATCAGACTTTATTTGAAAGCGAGAAGCTGCATTTAAAAAGGAAAACAATGGTAGTGGTTCAGTCATGGTGAAGTATTGGGGACTTGGATTATCTCGGCTTAAAATGTGGAAGATAATACTTTGCAAACTTCTATTTCAATATTTTAATTATCCTTTTGTTTTTATTTCTTTCCAGTTCAAGGCCCATGCATCGAAGTACTACCCTCTTTTGTGTGAAATTATGCAATTTAATCTGATTCCAGAATTGAGAGCTGTTCTACGCAGATTTTATCTCCGCATTGGTGTAGTCTTTAAAATATCTCATCCTTCAGACCAAGAGCATGGATCCAATAAGCTGCAATGATGACTGAGGTCTTGGCTAAGGCATTCTGTTTATAAATCGGAAAAGGACTAGGCTGCAGTTGGTTACTTTGACTCACTCACTCCTGCCTCGATCCTTTCTTAATCTTTTTGTAAAGGATGGTGCTTTAATTCTGTTGGTTTGTAACCTGCCTAAAAGATGCAGATGACTGAGCTGTAATATTAGTTTAAAATGCTCTATTTCATTGAATTAATTATCCGAATGATTCAAGGTAATGATTAAATGCTGACACGTGCTGAGCATGGAATCAGCATTTTGTGGTATGGTCACTGTTTGAAATGCAGTTTAGTGTGGAGAACACTGTGACTCGAACACAAACATGGACAGCATGCAGTGCATATTGTAAAGTAGAGAAAATATTTAAATGAGTACTGTAGTTTAAACTTCTGGGCAGAAGAATTTGGTACCAATATGCTATAAGGGAAATCTAATCGTGTAGCATCTTACAGGCAGGTTGGAAGATATAACTAAATTACAATTGTTAGAGATACTAGCAAAGATCAGTTGAACATTGTTCAGTAACTATTTTATTGTTTGCACAGCTCATGACCGTTAAAATTACAATGACCATCCTTCTGTGAATCTGTTGTACAGAAATATAAATCTGTAAAGTATGATATTAACACTATGTAGTTCTTACACAATGGGTTTCTTTTATTTCAGTATTTTATGTTGATTTTCTGCGGTTACAGCTATTTTATTGTTCATTGTGTGCACTGGGTTGTTTTGCTTTTGACTTTGTGCTTTATTTTAAATTTACTTTAATGTTGCTTGTGCAGTTGTAATGGAAGCTGGGGTGTGTGGACAATTATTAGAGGGAAGAGGCACTAAGATTGTTGTGTTAATGTAATTAGCAGAATGGTTACCCTGTCAATAAAGGTAGGTTTTCCCCTAACTGTATAATACAGACTAGGGCCTGTTATTAAAAAAATGGATTGACCTTATCAACTGGAACTTGAATCACTGCAGGTTGATCTGAGGTGCATTTGCACTGACATAAAACTCTCCATGTTTGATGTAGGTTCTACTGTCTATGTATAAAATTTGATGTTAAATTAAATATATTGAATAATGAATCAGTTTAGGGTTGGGATGATGACATATACTGAAATCTAATTATTAAGAAGCTGTGAAATGGGCTTTAATTAAAAAAAAAATCGATACACAGAGTTCCAAGCATTCCTAGTCACTGTGGATGTAGAAAATAAATATTTGGAGAAGGTTAAAATGTATATGGTACAGACATGTAAAGTTTTCTATGTAAAAATATGTACAACTTTCTGTACAATATTGGTTATCATCTGGCATATTCTAATCAGGTCATGGCTCAATAAAGTTTTTGAACTCTCTTTTACCAGTGCAGTGGTTCAATGAAAAGTGCAGGAGGGCTTGCCAGGAGCAGCACTAAGCATAGTTAAAAATGGGATGTCAACCTGATAAAACTACGACATCTAACCACCTGAATACCAAACAACATAAACAGCAAGGGACAAACAGGCTAAGCAGTTTCTCAGCCAATGGATCAGTTGACGAACAATTAAACAAATCAGTGGAGGAGGCTGCCCCAAAAATATCCCTTTACTCATTGATAGAAGAACCCAGCATGTCAGGGCAAAAGGTACGTATGTAGCATTTGCAACAATCTTTAGCCAGAAGTGCCAAGTGAATAATCAGTCTCTGCCTCCTCCAGTGATTGCCAGTATGGCAAATGCCAGGCTTCAGCCAATTTTATTCACTCTGTGATAATCAAGAAACAACTGAAGTTACTGGATATTGCAAAAACTATAGACTCTTAAAAACTTTCCAATAATAGTACTGAATATTTCTACTACAGAATTTGCCACTCCCCTGGCCAGGCTGTTCCAGTGCAGCTGCAACACTGTCGATGTGGAAGGTTTTTCAGGTATGTGCAGCACACATACAGCAGGACAAATCCAACCTAGCCAATTACTGTCTGATCAGGATAGACTGCATCTGGAATACAGTGTGCAATTTTTGTCTCCTTGTCTGAGGAAGAATGCAACAAAGGTTCACCATACAAACACAAAATGCTGGACAAACTGAGCAGGTCAGGCAATATCTATGGAGAGACAAAGTTAACACTTTTGAGCCTGGTACGATTCTGATTAACTGGTATTGAATTGGTTCATTCCGCTTGTCCCTGTTGTATGAGGAAAGTTTGGATAAACTGGGTCTGCATTTTCTAGAATTTCAAAGAGTGACAGGTGATCTCATTAAAACTTACAAAATGTTTAAATGGATAAGCAGAGTGGATGCGGCTGAGTTTCTCCTGGCTGGAGAGTCTAAAACAGGAGTACAATGTACAAATAAAGGAGATCCCACTTGGGATCGAGATGAGGATTGTAAATCTGGAATTCTCTACCCCTGCGGGCTGTGAAAGCTCAATCTTTGAGTATGTTTAAAGGAGAGATTGATAGATTTCTGATTACCAGTGGAGTAATGGATTATGGGGATAGTATTGTCAAAAGGCATTTATGGTGTTCTATCAGCCTGTTCCTACTAAATGGCAGAGCAGGCTCAATGATCTGAATGTCCTGTTTCTATGTTCATCAATGCCCTTCCCCCAACTTAAAGCTGAAGTACGGAAGTTCGCTGATGATTTCACAATGTGGGAACAGGATGTGGTGGGTTTAGTGGGGAGTGTGGAGCGGACTTGTCACCTCACCCAGCACTTTCCCTGCAACTGCAGGAAGTGCTACACCTGCCCCTACACCGACAACCTCACCTCCGTTCAAGGCCCAAAACAAACCTTTCATATCAGACAGGGGTTCACCTGTACATCCACCAACTTGATCTACTGTATCTATTGCTCCCAACGTGGCCTCCTCTACATTGGTGAGACCAAGCAGAGACTCGGAGACGGTTTTGTACAGCATTTGCGCTCTGTACGCGACAAATGACAAAACCTTCTGGTCGCCAACCATTTTAACTCCCCCCTCCCACTCCCTGGATGACATGTCCATCCTGGGCCGCCTCCAGTGTCACAATGATGCCACCTGCAAACTGGAGGAGCAGCACCTCATATTCCACCTTGGGAACCAACAGCCCGATGGCCTAAACGTGGAATTCACCACTTTTAAAATCTCCCCACCCCCAGCCTCATCCCATGTGCAACCCTCCCTCTCATCCCTGCCTCCTTGACCTGACCACAACCTACCCATCTTCTCTCCCACCTATCTACGCAACCCATTCCACTGACCAATCCCCACCACTCCCTATCTGCACTCATCTATCACCATCCCATCTACCTTCCCCAGCTCCACCCTTCGTCTCTTTATTTCCCAGCTCCCTTCCCGCTCCCCATTTCTGAAGAAGGGTCCCCACCCAAAACATCAACTTTCCTGCTCCTCTGATGCTGCCTGGCCTCTTGTGTTCCTCTGGCTCCGCACTGTATGAACTGCTTGTATTACTATGGCTACAAGAGCAGGTACCAGAGGTAAAGAATCCTGTAGCAAGTAACTCACCCACTGATTAATCAAAGCCTGTCCACCCTCTGCAAGATACAAGTCAGGAGTGTGATGAAATGGTCCCCACTTGCCTGGATGAGAGTAGCTCCAACACTCAAAGCTTGACACCTTCCAGAATAATCCAGCCTACTTGATTGGCACCATATCCACAAACATTCACTCCTCCATCACAGATGTACTGGAGCATCAATGTGTAACATCTACAACATGCATTGCAGAAATGCACCAAAGCTCCTTTAGAGAACCCTTCCAAAATCCCATGACCATTTTCATCTAGAAGGTCAAAGGCAAAAGATACATAGGAAGACCACCACCTTGGGTTCTCCAAGCCATTCACTTTTCAATCTTCAAAATCTATTTCCGTTCCTTTACTATCACCAGCTCAAAATCCTGGAAAATTCTCCCTATCAGCATTCCTCTTCACAAATGAACTGCAGTGGAACAATGAGGTAGCTTACCACCACCTTCTCAAGGGTAATTAGGAATGGGAAATAAATACTGGCTAGCAAGTGACACACACATCTCCTAAATGAACAAACATTCCCTCTTTGATTACCAGTATCCTGATCAGTTATTTGTATAATTTTAAGCATGGATTTCATTACCACCTTAATGAACAATGTCATTTTATTTGGTGGGACAAAAGAAATAGTTTGCTCATTTCAAACAGATTTAAAAGGTGTTCCTTATTATAATGCTCCACTGCCATCTTCAAGGCCCTCACCATTACTCTCATCAGTCTTTGGTCACCGTTTCATTTCCCTTGACATTGCAAAAGTCTGGTTCATGGTTTATGAATAAGGCTTTGAGTTTTAGCTGCAGATAAATCGGGGCATTTGAGAAACTGATTTGCAATCCTGAGGCAATTGCACTCCTGGAGTTAATTATATATAAAATTAACCTACATTTATCTTGTAATATATGAAGATATGAAAGCAATAAATAATGGGGATCTTTTATCTTAGTAGAGCCGGAGGCCTTCCCTTACTTCAGTTGCAGCTGGTAATTTTAGCTATGTCTGCCTGGAGATCTGCTGTCATGGTCTGTCACATATCTACTGAACGTTGCCTGCAACTACTCAATTTTAAAAATGCCAATGTCAACCCTTATCCTTCTGCCTTTCACTTTGCCTACTTGAAGGGGTGTCCGTAGCTTTTCGTTTCTGATCAAATGGCCAAAAAGTACTGATGTTTTAAGTTCATTTTGCTTTTGCAGTTTCAATTACCTCTTCATTGTCATAGAATTTTTAGCTTGTGTCTCAGCATCAGCATTTCAAAGGTTCTGCAGAAGGGTCACTGAACCCGAAAGGTTAATTCTGTTTTTCTCTTCACAGATACTGCCAGACCTGCTGAGCTTTTCTAGCAACTTTGTTTTTGTTCAACATTTCAAAGGTCTCTTCTTCCATTGATCTTCACTCATTTTAAACTTTCTGAGGCACAAAGATAGAATGAGGCTCCTTATGAGTTTTTCCTTGTTACAAGCTTGAGTATTGACAAATCCTTCATCTTCACAAAATTACTGCTGGCTACTTCTACCCTCTAGCATTGACATCATATCTGTCATCTACTGTTATCATTTGTAGTAAAATAAACAAACTCATTAACTTATTCCAATGTGACACTAACTTTGATATTCACTCCAGTTTCTTCTAATCTATTCCATCTTAACTGTTTTTGTCTTTTTGGTGTCTATACTCAATCTATATTCTAAACATTTACGTTTTACTTGATCTATGATATTTTGTAGGAATTCTTCTGTTTCTGCAAGTTGTGTTGCTTTGCTGGTGTTTCACAAATTTGTTACGATCTTGTTTACAATTTTTATCTGAGAAGTACATCTAATTCTCTACATATTCTTCCATGGAGAAATTCCATAACTTTGGTGACCGTGCATAGTATTGTTATAGTTTTATGTTCACTTGAAATTTTTCTGATATTATCTTTCCTAGCCTGATGCTAGCTATTTTCTCCAGCACTGGCTCTGGATAAATCTCATCTTCACTATCAACATTACATTTCAACACATCTATTAACCTTTTGATGATGTACATGATTGATTGAAAACTTTTACGTATGCTTTATAGACTATGTAAATGTTTTTGTTTGCTGCTAGATAATTAGTGAAGTATGGTCCTATATTCCGATCACTAGAGAGTCATTTCTGCAGCAAAAACTGGGGTTGCGCATTGAGACCTTGCAGAATCCCAGACATAGCTGATTGTGGGAATTGCCCAGGAAATTGAAAATTCTGATGGCCAGTTACCCTGCTTAAACCTTCTCTAAGCATTCAACTTCTTGTTTTAATTTCTGTCAACATGATCCGAACATGAAGCAGCAGTTTCAGATGGTATATTCAGTTCTATTTCACTTCATACCCAACAGCAAAAGAAGTCCAGCACCATAAACACAGTTATATTAATAACTACCCAGGAAAAGTCAGATTTTTTAAAAAAATACACCAACTCTTGGGTAATTGTTAAACCGAAAACTAGACTTAAATTCATGCCCTCAGCTTCAATTCTAACCCTTTAGACACCGCAGCCAAGATGATTCTGAGATTCCAACTACCCCACCCCAAATCCAATAAACCTGTGGCTAACCTGAATCCTTAGACCCAACATAACCCATCCCCAATATACCCTAACCATGCTATCACTCTCCTGGCTCTTAACCATTTGACCAACTGGCATCCTAATCCCACAGAGGTGGGGGACCCCCACCTCCTGTCATCAACCTAAATATCACTTTCCTAGATGCTTTCATTTCTGAAGCATGGTCACTGAAATGGAAACATTAATTCTAGCTCTGCTTTCTTCTCCACAGATGCTGCCAAATCTACTGAGTTTCTCTAGCCATTTCTGTTTTGTTTCAGATTTCCAGTATCCAGAGTTCTTTAGTTTTGTTTTACTGAACAGTGTGAGACTTGGAGAGGAATGTCACTACTACAAATTCTCATGCACTTGCTTTCCTTGTTCTGCTGGCTGGTAGAACTGATTTGGAAAGAACTTTGGTGAGTTGCTGCAATGCATCGTGTACTTGACATGCAGCTCTTCTGTGGTAGGGTGCAAATCAAGTAGACTGCCTTACCTTGAATGGTGCTGGTTTCTTTGTAGCAAGCAATTGGAGTAATCTAGTACACGCATGAATTTGTATCTTGTAGCAGTGCTTTGGGAATTGGAAGATTAGTTACTGAATACCCAAGCTCAAATCTGCTCTTGGAGCTACAGTACTTAGATGTGATCCAGTTCAGTTTCTGGTGAATAGTAATCCTTAGGATAGTGGAGGATTCAGCAATGGCAATGTGACGTACTGATCTCTGCAAAGGGCAGACAGTTAGATTCCGTTTCATGGAGATGGTTAATTCCTGGCTACTTGAAGTAATGCTGGAGCTGAGAGGTTGCAAATGGAACTGAATACTGTGAAATCAAACACTCACTCTTCTGATCTTTAATTTGTGGATGTTGGCATTAAACCACAATCAGAGTTTAAGGCAGACTGATCAAGGAGAAGGCAAGGTCAAGAACTGTCTTTAAACTTGAGCTTCTCTCTACTATTTTGTTAGTATTTAGATTAAACACTATCATACATAAAACAAGCTCCGATCTTACTGATGCATTATTGAAAGACTGTCTTTCAAGCATTCACATGGATTTTTTTTTCTATTCATTTTTGGGACGTGGCCATTACTGGCTGGCCAGGATTTCTTGCCCATCCCTAGTTGCCCTTGAGAAGGTCGTGGTGAGCTGCCGCCTTGAACCACTACGGTTCACCTGCTGTGGGTTGACCCACAATGCCATTAGGGAGGGAATTCCAGGATTTTGACCCAGTGACAGTGAAGGAACGGCAATATATTTTCCAAGTCAGGATGGTGAGTGGCTTGTGGGGGGAACGTGGAGGTGGTGGTGTTCCTACATGTCTGCAACCCTTGTCTTTCTAGCTGGAAATGGTCGTAGGTTTGGAAGGTGCTGTCTGAGGATTTTTGGTGAATTTCTGCAGTGCATCTTGTAGATAGTATAGACTGTTGCTACTGAGCTCGGTGGTGGAGGGACTGGATGCTGGTGGATGTAGTGCCAACCAAGTGGCCTGCTTTGTCCTGGATGGTGTAAAGCTTCTTGAGTGTTGTTGGGGTTGCACTCATCCAGGTAAGTGGGAGTGTTCTATCACACACCTGACTTGTGCCTCGTAGATGGTGGACAGGCTTTGAGGAGTAAGGAGGTGAGTTACTCACGTCAGACTGGCTCTCGCAGCCAGTGTGTTTATGTGGTGAATCCAGCTGAGTTTCTGATCAATGATAACCCCCAGGATGTTGATTAGTGGGGGAATTCAGGGATTGTAACACCAATGAATGTCAAGGGGTGGTGGTTAGATTGTCTGTTATTGGTGATGGTCATAGTCTGGCATGAATGTCACTTGCTACTTGTCAGCCCAAGCATGGATATTGTCTAGATCTTGTTGCATGTGAACACGAACTGCTTCAGTATCTGAGAAGTCACGAATGGTGCTCAACATTGCACAATCATCGGTGAACATCCCCACCTCCGACCTTATGATGGAGGGAAGGTCATTGATGAAACAGCTGAGATGTCCTGGAGCTGAGATGACTGACCTCCAACAACCACAACCATCTTCCTATGTGTCAGGTATGGTTCCAACCACCAGAGAGTTTGCCCCCTGATATCTATTGATTCCAGTTTTGCTAGGGCTCCTTGATGCCACACACTCGGTCGAATGCAGCCTTGATGTCAAGGGCTGTTATTCTCATCTCACCTCTGGAATTCAACTCCTTTGTCCATGTTTGAACCAAGGCTGTAACGAGGTCAGGTGCTGAGTGGCCTTGGTGCAACCCAAACTGGGTGTCACTGAGCAGGTGTTGCTTCATAGCACTGTTGATGACACTGTGATAGACTTGAGGCTTCTGCCTAGGTTTCCATGCGTTTCTCTCTAATTTCACCCATGGTGTTCATACCCTGTGAGGAGCAGTTTTGTGACATTATCGCACGATTGCTCAATGGTCATAAAGCTGTTGCACAACAAAATAAGCTTGCTATAAAGCCAGAAGGAATTTGGAGCTTATACTTCGAGCTGACATGATTTGTGCCAAATCTGCAAGGCTAAGAAAAGATGTGCAGAAGGTATTGGGGAAAGTATCTTTCCCTTGGTTTGAATTGTAGGTGCCCTGGTTTAGTGAAAGTCTTAATGTACAACTGTCTCTTTCTGGGGGCAAATGCCATTTTTACTTTTGCATTTAAAAATAGTCAAGATACATAGCTAAAAACACAATTTTATTATATTTTGCACACAACTGTATACAAATCTGGTAGCCAACAATCAATAAATTCACGTGTGAATAACAATAATACATTCAGCCTATCGGCACTGATTAGTGCTAGATCTAGCAACCAATGCAAATTTTGTTTCAACTTTTTCCAGTGTTACTTTGAAAAATAGTGATTAATGTGATTAATGTGATATTATTTATCACACAAGTATTAAACAAAAGATACAAGCTAATTTATGGGGTTTTTTGCATTTTATTTATTCAAGGCCACATGCTGGTTTACAGACAACAACCTGAATTGAAGTATCTAAATGACAAAGTGCATCAAGTGTTTGCAATAAACATTCTTCCTAGTGAAGGCACAAATAATCTTTTACTAGTTCTACCAATTTGGTCACAGGCTGTGGAATTACCTTGCTTCCAACTAAATGCTCAGTTAGCTGAAGATCCTCAGTAAAGTTGCGTACGATCAGCCATAAACCTTTTTAACGTTTCTGACGTCCCTGGTCGCAGCCAGGCCTCTGTAGCCACCGTTTCATCAGAGCTTGGTCTTTCCTGATCTCTTGAAAGGAACTGGTTTAGAATATCAACATTTTCCATTGTGAGGTCATTACCTGGCAGTGAAAACTAAAAGTCAATGTCATACATAATAATCAAATCTTTTCCACAAATTTAGGAATTTAATTCAAGTGAGAATTATAACTAGTTGTTCCTGGAGGAAAATGGCCAGAGACGAAATTAAAGAATGGTACCACAATACAAGATTTACTCTTTCTACCCATATATCTAACGTTATTACCAAGGTTAGGGGGTCATAAGTTTTAAAATTTAACCAGAGTGATGATATGGCCAAATGTATTGGTTTTAGTGTCCTTTTTATTATGACCAACAATTCAGCTTGTTCTTTCGTCAAAACATAACTAGTTTCTTACATTTTGATTGTAAGAATGCAAAGATTACTGACAAAGGGTTGTCTATGCAAATACACGACATTTTCTAACAACCCAAATTGGTGGTATAGCGGACAGTGAAGAAGATTATTTCAGAGTACAGAGTGGCAGATGGAGTTTAATTTAAATTTTGGAAAGGCAAATCAGGGCTGGACTTATACACTTAATGGTATGGTCCTGGGAACTGATGCCTAACAAAGAGATCTTGGGGTGAAGGTTCATAGTTCCTTGAAGGTGAAGTCACAGGTAGACAGGGTGGTGAAGAAAGCATTTGATACACTTGCATTGGTCAGTGCATTGAATATAGGAGTTGGGATGCCATGTTGCAGCTGTACAGGACACTGGTTAGGCCACTTTTGGAATTTTGGTTTCCCTGCTAATAGAGGAGATGGTTAAACTTGAAAAGGTGCATAAAAGATTTACAAGGACGTTGCCAGGACTGGAGGGTTTGAGTTATAGGCACACGCTGAATAGGCTGGGGCTATTTTCTCTAGAGCATCAGAGGCTGAGGGGGTGATCTTTTGGAGGTTTATAAAACCACAAGGGGCCTGGATTGGGTGAATAGCCAAGGTCTTTTCCTCAGAGTAGGGGAGTCTAAATCTAGAGGCATAGGTTTAAGGTAAGATGGGAAAGATTTAAAATGGACCTGAGGGGCAACATTTTCACACAGAGGGTGGTGCGTGTACGGAATGAGCTATCAGAAGAGGTCGTGGAGGCGGGTACAATCACAACATTTAAAAGGCATCTGGATGGATACATGGATAGGAAGGGAGGGATATGTGCCAAATGCTGGCAAATGGGACTGGATTAATTTAAGATATCTAGTCAGCATGGACAAATTGGACCACAGGGTCTATTTCCACGCTGTATAACTCTGACTCCAAACTTAATATTGTTTTTCTATTCATTTTTGGGATGTGGGTGTCATTGGCTGGTCAGCATTTTTTGCCCATCCCTAGCTGCCTTCTTGAACCGCTGCAGTCCTAGACTGTAAAAGTACATAAAACTGCCTCTATGTCCCAGACACATCACTCTGGCATCAATTACATTCAGCTTATAGAAAGTGCCATTAAACAGCATGTTTTCGTTTCAATATGTTCTACTGTTGCCTTTGAATAGCCACTATTCATCATTTTGCCATTCATATGTCCTCTGGAAAATGTTAGTGACTTTACCTGTCTTATTACCACCCCATTTGATCCTGCACCATCAATCCTTTGGTAATTCGCTCTCTCCCATTTTCTATGACAGATGCACCCCACCCTTTGACCTTGCTCGTATCCTCCCACAGTCACTTGCTTAAAGCATTTCATTTTTAATTTCTCCCATCTCTATTGCTTATTCATCAATCTAAGCCATTAACTCACTCTCTTCCCCAGACTGGGGGAGAAGGAACGACATCAGGCACCTTGAATGTTCATAACAAATTGCTTTGTACGGATCAAAAACAAAGCAATGGAGAAACTCAGCAGGTTTGGCAATATTTATACAGACAGAAACAGAGTTGACAAAGCCCAGCGAGCGTTTGTCAGGTCTTAGTTTTGTATGGAATTCATTCAACAGTTGGTTGCTTAATACACTTCAATTGGGTGTCATTACATCAGCTTACTGGTAAAAAGAACATGCTAAAAATGAACAAGAAGTAAGGATACTGCTATTGTTCAACTGAGCAAAACGATTTCTTTTCCCTTCAAAATAAATTAAACATCAACATGCATCATCAGTAGACTCCCAGTTTTAAATTCTTAAACCATTCACCCATTTTTGATACTTCTATAAATATAACTTTGTCATGCATTCCTATAGTTTAGTGCATATATGTACTGTGGTAATTTAACTTAGTAAACAGAGCTGTTGTGAATTTTTACAATGTGCTTTAAAGAGACTTTCACTTAAATACTGACAATTAAAAGCCAGTGCTCATGACTGTTTAAAATCATACATGCCCTAAATTAGTAAAAACCAATGAGAGAAAGTTTAATTCTACTTTACTGACCTCTCACCCACACAAAAAAACCCTCAAAATGTTATTGTTCAAGTACAAATTAATATCAATCCAACACTGTGATAATTACTAAAGGTGAGGAACAGAATCAAATTGTGTTATCCAGCTTCAAGCTTTTAGATCTGATCTGAATCTATTCCATTTACTATCATTGTGGTGCCACACAACTCAAAGGGGATGACTTCATTGTGAAGACAGGACTTTGTCTCCACAAATACTGTGCATTTTACCTATTCTTGCCATTTTGCACAAGTATGTTAAAGTCCCTTGTTTCGGTTCTCTCGTTACACAGTGGAATTTCAGTCCGGGAGTTATGTCCTTCAGGACTCAACTTGCTAGGTCAGTAGCAATACTAAATTAGGTGCACTAGTCTTTGGGTGACAGACACAAAAACAGAAATTGCTGAATTTGAGGAATGGCACTGGATATGAAATGTTAACTCTGATTTCTCTGCAGAGATGCTAGCAGACCTGCTGAGCTTTTCCAGCACATTCTGTTTCCTTTCTGATGTGCAGCATCCACAGTTCTTCTGTATTTTGTCTAGGTGACAGACACTGAAGTTCCCTACTCAAACTACATTTTATGCCTTTGTAACCATTGTTTCCTAAAAAGTTTATTTTAACACAGATGTAGACCAATGCATCAGCTGAGGAAAAGTGTAAGTAAGTCATCATCAGTACATTGTTTGCTTGCTCACGTTTAACAACATGCCATGAGACTTGGTAAGGTCCAGAGCCAACACTGAAGACTGCACAGCCAATTACTCCCTCCCAATTTTGGCATAAATCCCCAAACATTATTGAGGAGCGCTGTGCGGGATTGAGTACATTTAATGTGCCTTTACAATGCTGGTGGCCCATCTACTTTTATTGTTGAATCTTGTGGCTTGCTAGCCCATTTCCAATGGCTGTGGAATCTGGACTCTCACTTGGCTAGAATAGGTAACGATAGCAGATTTCCTTCCCTTAAAGAAGACAAGTTTAATCAGTTGAGTTCTTATGAAAACCTAGCAGTGTCTTTTATGGCTAAATGCTTTTTAATTCCTGATTTTATTTAATTTTGAGAGAAAACATTAAGTATGATTCCATTTTGTTTAAAATAAGGAAATAGTATACCTGAACGCTGAATATCATCCAAACGTTTCATACGCTGTTCATTCCTGGCTCTTACTTGATCTACATTAAAACTGGATGCCGAACGTAGAGAGATGGTGTCTGGTTGTGGTACTGGTTGTATGATCTTCATCAATTAAAGAAAAACGATGATTAGATTTTGTTATCAAGTAGCATATGTACATGCTGAAAAATATTAAACTGCTTATCAATTGCTACAAAGATGAAAATAATTCTCAAAACCTACAAAGCTACAGTATGCACCCTATAAAGTGCAATTATCAAACATTAAAGTTAATTTCTAAACAAGATCACAACTAGTAATTAGCTTAATTTTGTGTCAATACTCACAATTCTTTTGCAACTAAATGAAACATCTAATTTGTAACTTAGCAGAAATTTGCTAAAGCAACAAAAAGTAACTACCATTCTAATTTTGCCCCACAGTATCTATAATGTAAATATTCTTATGATTTTGCATTTAAATTGTTCCCAATCTCGCTATCATTTGTCAGTTGATGATTTATAGTAAAACCTCAGTCAATGGGCTACACTACTTTAATGCCCAAGCAATTGTGTCCCGATGCTGACCAATTTCTAGCAAGCCAAGAACAATTGCCTGAACACTCTCCTGTGATATATGTCTTAACAAGAGTGCAAATTTGAGTGAATACGTAGGAATATTGTCTACAAAAATAACAGGAATAGAGACTTATTTGAGATGCATATCATCGAATTGATAATACTTTAATTTTTTTTTGCAAAATTATACCACATGCTGGAGATATATTATGGAACACTTGCAAACATTGCTGCAATGCAAAATGGGTTCAATTCAAACTTCTGTTAAAGAAGAAGAGGACTAAAGTAAATCAAAGCAGTAATAAAACAGGCAACATACAGAATCAAGGTCTAATCTACTATTATTTTGGCGACGTCTCTCTCGTGGAGGTAGTTCACATGTTGTTGTCCCAACACCGACTGGAAAAGGGAAAGTTTCTCCATGGCTTCCTGTTCAACAGAGGTTCGAATAACTTTAACATGGACTCTGCAAATGCACCTTTGCAAGAATTTCAGAGATTATGAATATAGCACTAACCTATAAAGGCACTTTCGGATTCAAGCAATGAGTTCTTCATCAAATCATCATGTGAATCCTTTGTGGGAGAAATTTCCACATAACTAATATAGGAAACTCATATACAGCAGGAAACATTACATGTGCAAGTGTAACAGAATGAAAAATATTCTTTGTTCACATCAGCATACTGAATCTCAATGCAATTTTCAACAATAAAAAAAAATTGGCAATAGATTTTCTTTCACATTTGGAGTTAAAATTGTAACTACATATACCATATGCAAATTTACAATTTTATTTGGAAAGGACAAAAAGAAGTCTTCTTTCAACCTCTTGTGAGGCACCTGAAATTGAAAGTGTAAGTGAATTCAATTTATTTGTGTGAAATGTTATGAGCAATAATTGGATAGCATTAAGATGCTGAACGCTTACGTCTGTGGGACAGGTTAACTAATTAAAAGATTATAAAATTAAATATTAAAGCAAAAAAAATTAGCGAGATTTCATAAACTGCACAAGCAAACACTTGTATTAATTTAGAATCATTTTTGCTAGAAAATAAGAAGTTAATTCAATGTGAATGAACAGAAGATTTGAACTGAACAACCCCAAATAAAGAGGAGTAGGTGGTATTCGTTTATGTTGAAAATATTGGTGCTATCCATTTATCATCAGTCTTTAGAGTTCTCAAATCCTTTTGAATACAACTACAGGTGCAAATTTGCTTACAGCAAGATGTTCCTTACCAGTCCAATATCGTGTGGATTCATACGAGCAACTAGTAAAGCGTAGAAAGAGAAAAAAATTAAAATTTCACAACATTTCGTTAAAAAATATAAACTATTAGGGCATTAATATGCAAAGACCATTACAGAATTGTCTTTGCCAGTTTTAACAAGTAACAGAATGTCCAGAATACAATGAAATCCAAGTCACCACTGCCACAGCTCCATTTGGAAAATTTAAACACTCAGTTACTAACCGGTGCTAGTCCCCTAGCAAAATCACTTTTTCTTTGAAATAAATTCAATTTCCACATATATTGATCTCCAAGCTCAATCTTAAGAGTACAATGGGATCTTGATCAGATGGGCTAATGGGCCGAGGAGTGACATATGGAGTTTAATTTAGATAAATGGTGAGGTGCTGCAATTTGGAAAGGCAAATCAGGGCAGGACTTATACACTTAGTGGTAAGATCCTGGGGAGAGTTGCTGAACAAAGAGACCTTACAGTACAGGTTCTTGTTCCTTGAAAGTAGAGTCGCAGGTAGACAGGATAGTGAAGGCGGCGTTTGGTACGCTTGGCTTTATTGATCAGTGTATTCTGGTCTCCCTGCTACAGGAAAGATGTTTTGAAACTTGAAAGGGTTCTGGAAAGATATACAAGGATATTGCCAGGGTTGGATGGTTTGAGGCATAGGGAGAGGCTGAATAGGTTAGGGTCCTTTTCCCTGTAGCATCAGAGGTTGAGGGGTGATCTTACAGAGGTTTATAAAATCATGGGGGCATGGATAGGGTAAACAGACAAAGTCATTTCCCCAGAGTGGGGGAGTCCAAAACTAGAAGGCATAGGTTTAAAATGAGAGGGGAAAGATTTAAAAGGGACCTAAGGGGCAACGTTTTCACACAGAAGGTAGTGCATTATTGGAATGAACTGCCAGAGGAAGTGGTGGAGGCTGGTACAATTACAACATTTAAGAAGCATTTGGACTGGTATATTAAAAGGAAGGGTTTGGAGCGATATGGGCCAAATGCTGGTAAATGGGACTAGATTTATGTAAAATATCTGGTTGGCATGGACGAGTTGGACCGAAGGATCTATTTTCATGCTGTACATCTCTATGACTCTACAAGACAATGTGTCTCCAATATATGCAAACTTGTGTGGTGGCTTCTAGATAGGTCAGTTTCTTGCCTCCGTTTGTTACTGCATAAAGAACATCTTGACAGAGCACTTTGTGCAGGGTTTAAACTCTCAAAATATATACAGTAAGTAATTTAGCATTCTTAATCAGTTCTTTTTTTAAAACAAGTATCTATTGAGGATGAAAATCAGAAAATGCTGGAGAAACACAACAGATCAGTGAAATATGACATTACGTTTTGAAGATCTGCCAAAGATCTTTGACCTAAAACGCAGCACTATGTTTTTCTCTCCTGATGCTGCTCGACTTGCTGTGGATTATCAGAATATTCTGGCTGTTATTTTTAATCAGTTTGAATTAAATTAGGATTTTACCAACATTGTAAATGTTCTTGCGGTGGCACTCAGGTGTAACAGGTTGTCAGAGTGATTATTAAAGCAATGCTGTAACTCAGATCAGGAGGTTTAGTTAAAATGTGTACAATAAAAGCAAGAGACAGTTTACATGGACGAATTATTTAAACTGGAAAGGTTTGGGAGGAGGACCAGCAGCATGCAAGTGTAGAGCTAGGTTAAGTTAGGTAGTTTTTTCTTTCCACCCAAGTGAATAGTGGGCCTAAAAACAGTTGCTGGATTGGGTGGTGAAGTCTATTTGGTGAAGTCAAATAAAAACTAAACCTGTTTCTACTGAAGCTGAGAGCACAAAAAAGGTACACGGATGTGTCATTCTGGAAATAATAAACAATGTGATCTCCTCTTGATTCAGGGGTCTTTTAATCTGTTTTGTAATGTCTACCAGGCGAATGAATGGTTCCAGACTGGTAGGGAAATGTATAACTGAATAAAGTACCATAACTTATGGACAGACTGTCTGGACCAGTAGGTGTTTTCCTGTGCATCTTTTCTGTCTATTCATTTGTTCTGTCCATGGAATTGTTACAAGAAAGAAGACTGAGCATATGGGAATGCAATGACAAATGAGGCAAGCAAATATAAGCCTGATTCATTTTACTCAAAATAGTTGTAAATAAGAACAAACAACTTGGAAACATGAAGGTGCCCATCATTTACAGATTGTTCCACGACAGTGCATATATATATACATATATATATAGATAGAATGGAAAGAAATGATGAAGATGAAAACATTCTAAAATTGTTATAATGGGGCAATTTCAATTATTTTGATCGCCATAATATAAAGTGGCAGAAGCAGCAAGCATTTCTGGAGAATTTTCCACAGCACTGTGTGTTACCAATCCACTGAGGAAAGGGAGAAGACTGGACCTGGCTCTGTGAATGCAGTGGGTCAAATGGATTGAATGTCAATGAAGGAACATTCAGGCAACAGCAATCATAAGGTTTAGATTTGCTAAGTAAAAGGACAAGAAGCAATCCAGAGCTTTAATAAAAGGGTATTTGGTAGAAGGTTAACTTAAACGTAGTAAGAATGAATCTGGCTAAGGTAAGATGGAATTAAAGTTAGCAGAAATTATAAAAGAACTAGGAATAGGCTGTCTATAAAGGAGAAACAATTTGCGAGTAGTCCCTAGATGACAAATGAAACAGTGCATAAATGAAGCCGAGAAAGGATACAGATGACATATGTCAAGAGATTAACAGAATTGAGAACCAATGAAATATTAAATTCAGAAAAGAAAGGAAACAATTGCAAAACAAAGAGAGAGTATCAAGTGACTAGCAGCTAACAGAGAAGAGAATCCAAAATCCTTCCATAGGCTTATACGTAGTTAAAAGATGGCAAGAGGAGTGGGGCTGATTAAGAACCTAAAAGAGCATTTAAGCAGAGGATGCACCCAAGGGACTAAATGGGTATTCTGCACCTGCCTTTACCAAGGAAGAAGATGCTATCCAAGTCATAACGGAAGTAAAAGAGACACTGGAAAGGCTAAAAATTGAAGAGGTGGCGGCATTTGATAGGCTGCCTGTACTTTCTGGCTGTGCTGAATGAGATACAGTCAACGATACTGAGGGAAGTTAGAATGGAAATTTCAGAGGCACTGACCATTATCTTCCGATCTTCCTCGAATACAGTTCTTGAACTGGAGGATTGCCATGCACATTTGTTCAAAAAATGGTAGAAGGATAAGAACTGCAGTTATAAACCACTTAATTTAAGTTCAAGTGTTGAGAAAGCTTTTATAAACTATACATTGGGACAAAATATATCATCACATGGACAAATGTGGATTAACTAAGTAAAGCGACAGACTTGCTATGGGCAAATTTTGTTTAATTAACGTACTTGAATATTTTAGCAAGTTAAAAGAATTAATAAAAGTGACACTGTTAATGCGGTCTACTTTTCAAAAGACATCTGATCGTAACAGATTTGTCAGTTAAGATACAGCCCATAGAGTAAAAAGTATAGTGCAGTCCCTCAGGGGTCAGTATTGGTATCCTGGTATATTAGTGACCTGACAGGTGCACTGGTAACATGGAAAGCAGAGGAACTAACTTGCATGCAGCACAGTCCCATAAACAACAATTATATAATAACCAGGCAATCTTGTTTTTAACCATTTTGATTTGAGACCAGGTTACTGGGGAGATTTTCTATGCTCTTTGTCACCACATTTTATGACTACCAGATAGCGCTTTTACAGGTCTCAGGTGATAGAGTATTCCCTGAATCTTTGACTGAATTAATAAGCGTGGACATTCTGCTAATGTCCCTGGAATGAACTCGATTTGATGAAAGGTCATCAATCTGAAACATCAACATTTTCTCTATAGCTACTGTTTGTATTTCAGAATTCCAGCATATGGGGCATTTGGCTTTTGTACAATGAACATGCTGTTCTTCTTCCAGCAACTTCTGACACAATAACTAATTATGCCAAAATATATCTAACTGCAAAATCCACCAAGTGCAACTATTTAATCAAAATTAATTTGTAAATAACACACTAACTTTTTTGTTAAATAAAACAAGCAATTTTGAATTTCATAAATATTATGCATAGCTCATTGTAAAGTAAATGGTACCATTACTGGTTAATATTGTATCACACTGACCTGTTTCTTTCCTCTTCATTGTGTCTAGTTTTTTTTTCTGTTCTCTTAATAATGCCTCCTGTTGAATCTCCAATGTATTACTATCATTTGGCGGATCTGGGTACACTTGTCTTATTTCAGCACGTGTTGCTGAATCTGTTTATAATAGAAAAAGTGTTATAAAATGAATATCTTAGTTACAAATTACACAGTAAACACATCCCCCATTTAGAAACAAATCATTCTGACCTTAAAGACTCTCAGTTACAGAGTCAATAAATAGACTAGAATTTTGCTCAATACCCTTTTAAATCTCTAAATGATGACAATTACTTACCACTTCAACTCACCCATCACATTTTAAATGTAACTAAAAATGTTATTAACCCAGTAAATGCAATGAACATGGACTAAAACTACTGTCCTTCAGGGAGAGAAAATGAATTGGGTTACATAGGCAAATCTTAATTACCAAGGTAAGAAGTGTAGGAGCCACTAATTTTGGACCACACTACCTTCTCCACTGATATGCATGCACATCACCGTGCCTGCTGAAATAAAACAGCATCTTGATATCCTGGTGTCAAACAGCCTGTATTCCTGACAACACCTACATTGTCCATTCCTGACAAAGAAGAATGAAGCAGCAAGGTGGGTTCTGTTATTTCAAGTATTGCACACCCCAAACTCAGAAAAGCAGATAAAATTGGTTAAAGTAGGAGGCACACTTAAGAGCAGGAATGATAATGGTAGAAGAATGGTCAAATGAGGCCACATGGTTTGAAGAGAAGAACTGAAAAAATACAATAACACTACTGAATGTGTACTATAAAGGCAGTCTGCGATTTGTAAATGAGTTCCATTCCAGATTCCGTTCACAAGTCAGTTTGTACGCAAGTCGGAACATTTCGCACGAAAATATTAAGTGGCGAGTGGTAAGTACAGGAAATGTCCATATGTTTAAAATTACACATATGGGATCGCATTCATTACTGTAAAATTGAGGACCCCATGTACACCTTCAGTCAGAGCAAAAGGAAGAACAAATCTCACAGATGCAAAAGCAATAACAAAGTACTAATGATTATTTCACTACCCCAATACTAACTGTTATAAGATTAGTATGAAAAATACAGAACAAACAAATTTCCTAAAATGCATTTAGGTGCACTTTTGTTAAGCAAATACAAAGCAAATCCAACAGGAGAGAACATGGCTCTGAATCTAGTTGTAGAGAATGAATGAAGCTGGGTGGGAAGAAATAGCATCAGTTAGGAGCTCTTTTGTGAAACTGAAAATAATTCACTTAAGTTCAGCATAATTATGGAATAGGGCAAACATCATAATCACAAAAAGTAGAACAAATCCAGCCTGACCAATTAGTGCCCCATCAATCTACTATTAATTATCAAAGTTATGGAAGATGTCATCAACAGTGCAGTCATGTGCACTTACTCAACAAGCAAAAGTTATAGCTCACAGATGCTCAATTTGAGTTCCACCAGGGCCATTTGTCTCCTGACCTCATTTACATTCTTGCTGCAAATGTGGACAAAAGAAACTAAATAAAGAGGGCAGATGGAAGTGACTGCCCCAGCATCAAGTAACATTTGACCAAGTGTGGTAAAAAGGAACCCTAGCAGAACCAGAATTAGTGGAAATCAAGGGAAACTTTCTGCTGATTGGAATCATACCTAGCACAAGAACACCATCTACAAGTTTACTGACGACACCATTGTAGTGGGACAGATATCAAACAATGACAAGTCAAAATACAGAAGGGAGATAGACGGCTTGGTGATATGGTGCAATGAAAACAATCTATCTCTCAATGTTGGCAAAACTAAAGATCTGATCGTTGACTTCAGAAAGAAAGGAGGAGAACACGCCCCCAACTACATCAACAGAATTGAGTTGAGAGAGCGAAGGGCATGAACTTCCTCGAAGTGACAATAACTGATGACTTGTCCCAGACTTCCCACATAAATGCAACAGTCAAGAAGGCACAACAACGTCCCTTCTTCCTCAGGTGTCTCAGGAAATTTGGCATGTCCCTAAGGTCCCTCACCAACTTCTACAGATGCACCACTGAAAGCATACTGTCCAGGTGCATAATGGCTTGGTATGGCAACTGCTCTGCTCAGGACCGTAAGAAACTACACAGAGGTAGTGTGCACAGACCAGACCATCACGGACACCAACCTTCCATTCACAGACTCTATTTACACAGCCCACTGCCACAGAAAGACGGCCAACATCATCAAAGACCCATCGCACCCTGGTAATGACCTCCCACAACCTCTTCCGTCAGGCAGAAGATACAGAAGCCTGAACACACACACAAGCAGGTTCAGAAACAGCTTCCTTCCAGCTGTTATCAGACTGTTGAATGACTCTAGCCTCAAAGAATGTAACCTGTATGCCTCAAGATCTTTTTGATCTGTACATCCTCTGCTTGCTGTGATTTGCCTTTACCACTTACAAACAAAGCTTTTCACTGTACTTTGGTACACATGATAATAAAATCAAAGTCAAAGGAAAATAGCTGTCGTTGTTGGAAGGCCATTATCTCAGTCCCAGGTACTGCTCAGAGTGGTGTCCCACACCCAAAAAGATGTTTCATCAATGATCTTCATTTCAATCATAACGTCGGAAGTGGCAATGATGCATAAATTTCAACATCTTCTGTAACTTCTCAGATACTGAAGCTGCTAGTACCAATGTGGAACAAAACCCAAAAGTCAATAAGCACAGATGGATGAGTGTAAAGTAACATCGTGCCGAACAATGACCATCTCCAAAAATAGAAAACTTGGCTATCATCTCTTGCTGAGTCCCTCACTATCAACATCCTGGGAGACTGACTGGAAACTAAACTGACCAATTATATAAACACTGAGAAAAGATCAAAAAAATGGGAATTCTGCAGCAAGTAACTCAACTCTTGACTCCCCAAAACCAGTCCACAAAACACAAAGTACAAGTCAGGAGTGTGTCAGCTTTCTTTCCAACTGTCTGGGTGGCTGCTGCTCCAACAACACTCAAGAAGCTCAACATCATCTAGCACCGCATCCATGACCGATACACAGTGGCAACATTGCTGCAGGTCATGCCTGTTGCATGTAGAGGTCATTTCCTGGTTTGAGAACAATAGACCAATTCTGGGGGGTGTAAAAAATTTGAATCATAATAATTCAGATGAGACGGGCAGACAAGTTGTTTTATATTTTAGCCAACTTAAGGGGTTAAGTTAGTTAAGCATTAAAGCTTTAGCCATTAAGTCAGTAATAAGCAAAGCAAATGGGAACTACTGATGTACAGAGAAATGAATAATGAACGAAGCATTCAGACTGTTAAGGCTAGAAACACTGAGGCCATACTATCAGAGGGCTGGAGATGGGGTCATTGAATATGTTTTAAGACAAGTGTGAATAGAGTCTTGTTAAGCAAGGGAACCAAGGATTATCAAGGACTAGCTAGGAATGATAAATTGAAAATACAAGCAGATCAGCCTTGATCTTACTGAATGATCCATCTCCTCTACCATTTTGTATGCTCATATGAATAGCTGGTGATTCAATGGAAGCCATCTGCTGTTTTCCTTTTCCTTTAGACTGCGTCTGTTCCTCTTAATTCTCATCAGAAGTCCAAAGTAAAATTGCATAAACTGTTCTGATGCTACCTTAAAAGCATACAGTTAGGAAATGCAAATCAAGGGAAAGAAAACCTGATGTAAAGGAAATGATTTTGAAAGCAGTGAAAGCTCATTCTCAGAACAAGTCCTGGGAGGAAAAGTTTTTCACTTGAGCAAAGAACAGATGTGATGGCTTGGTTTTTAAATGCTCAACCTATCAACTTCATAGTACCATCAATCTCAAACAAAACTGGAAAAACCCATGCAGATGCAGATGCAGTGCAAGCTAAATATGGAGTTAAATCCTCAGTAAACTGCTATTTTACATACTTACATTGCCTACTGTCCTGCCCCATGAGAGTTATCCCATGAAATTTGTAGTGTACAGCAGTTTAAAATGAAAGTAGGCAGGTTAACATAAAATTGCTGGCATGCATCTATATCTGTCTCACTCTTTACAAATTCACATTCCTCTTTTCATATCTGATTGGTATATTGTTACACAGGTGGATATTATTTCCTCAATATCAGTAATTCAGCATGAATAGTGGACCAAAACCCTGAAATCAAATAAGATATTCAAAACCAATACTGAAAATGTTACTTAGCAAGATATCTAGTTCATTACATTTGGGCCTACCTCTGTATTTCAGGTCATTGAAATCTCTAATATTTTGTAAATTAACAAAATCTCTCTCTTTAGATGAAGGTCGGTGTACCAAGGCCTGGATACGTTGTCTAGCCAAATCAAAGACATCAACATGATTCCTGTCCCGTTTCCTTTTCAGAAATATTTGGAAATAAAGAATATTAGCACAAACATATTTAGTATTCACTTCATATTTCACCCCAATTAAATTTACAGATTCATTTATTATTGCTATCAAAGTAAAAATGGTTTTTACCAGAGCATATTTGCCCTGTCAAGTCTGCACCATTTAATTACTACAATAAACGACAGCCGCTGGCAAGAAACTCAAATTTTAAAACTAAATGTTCACCAAATTAGGCAGAAAATTACTGGTCCTGGAATACAGAACTAATTGATAACCTCAAAAAAAGGAATGTAATACACACCCATTATATGTTATACCCTATAACATGAGCTGTTATTTTCCACAACATTTGATGTAGCATGCCATCAACTGCCAGCTGGAAATCTAAGTATAGTATATCTACAGATTTCCCTTTATCTACAATGCATGTAACTCCTTCAAAGTAAATTTGAAGGAATTTCAAGTAAATTGAAACTAATCTGGTAAATTATTTAAACACGGCTTCTCCTGTGGAGCTGACTCTCACAATTTTTCGATTTGCGCAATTCTTTAATGATCAGTAAGTTATTAAGCAAACTTTTTTTGAAACCTATCACAACTCTGAAATGGTTGCTGACATCAGAAAAAAAATACAATAAAAATCTACAGTGAGACTTCTAAGCAGGAAGGAAGAAACTGGAGAATGGTAATGAGACAGAATACACTGATTAGCTTCAGTACTGAGACAGACTATCATAATTACTGAGTGTAGATATATCACAAAGTCAAAAAGATTAATAAATAATTGCAATTGGACAAAGAGAAAGGCAAACATAGCAAAAGGTTTGTAATTTTTATTTTCAATCAAGTTTCTATTTTGAGAGTAGATTTGGGTCTCAATGGAAACTAATCACCTGTCCTGGGGGAATTGGTATAGGATCACTACTTTCCAATATTCTTATGAATGGTCTAGATGCCAAAGTTGAGAACATAATTCTTCAAGCTTAAGATGTTGAGAAAATACATGAATGTCAATATGTGGATGATGCTCAATGTCAACAGGCAAATGTGGTTGCATTGGGGAACTGGGTGCATGTCTGCCAAATCATACAGAAAATTGCAGCACTATGTATTTGAGCAGGTAATGAGCATTTTACTGTCCTTTTTCCATATACTTTAAACAGTTTTTTTAAACAGCGCAGATATTGAGGTTATTTTCCAGCCTGGTGAATATAGAACATGGGGGGCACTATCTCTAGATGAGGGGTTATTTAGGGCTTATTTAGAACTGAGAAGAGAGAGAAATTTTCTTCATTCAAAAGATTGAGATTCTTTGGAGTTCTCTACCCAAAAGTGTTGAGAATGTCCCATCAGCAAGCACAATCAAGGGCGGAGTAGATCTTAGTCTTTTGGGGAATCAAGAATTATACGGAGTGGAAGGAAAATGGATTTGAAGCAGAGGATCAGCCATGATCATGTTAATGGCAGAGGAGGCTCAAAGAGCTATATGGTTTACTTCTATTTCTTATGCCAGTCATCTAGTTGACTAAAAAAAGATAGTTTCCGTTTACTTGGGCAGAGAAAACACTGCATCATCTTCCTTATCAGCATTTTGAAAATGCCCTTCCAAGCGCCGTTCTTCACTTCGTAGCTGTCTCCGCAATGCTGACAGTTCACTAATTATATCTTTCTTCTCCTCTGTCAAGATAGAGGCAGAAAAAGACCACATTACAAGTTAAAAAGGAGAACTTACATTTGTGAAGACTATTATCAAAAACTCAGGACTCCCAAACTAATTTTTAGAGAATGAGGTACTATATAGTGCAATAACTGTTATATAGGTAAACATGACAGACGCGCACAGAAAGGTCCAGTAAAGACCAAATTAATTGATTACTGTTTAAGGTGTGTGGTGAGTCTGTGGTGCACATACTCTCTCCCCCTCTCCCTCCGCCTCACACACGCACCCTCTCGCAACCTCTCCACCTCACATACGCTCGCACCCCCTCACACACAAGTGCTCTCTCTCCACCCGTCTCACACTCATACACACACACTCTCAGCCCCCTCCCTATCTCTCTCTCTCACACACACACACACACTCTCCCCAATCTCTCTCTCTCACACACACACACACGTCCCCCCCCAACACACACACCTCCCCCCCC
>JAHRHZ010000052.1:31621617-31697379 GCA_024137785.1 Ginglymostoma cirratum | reverse complement strand
CACACACCCCTACACCCCCCCACCCCGCACACACACCCCTACACCCCACACACACCACTACCCCCCGCACACACACACACACCAAACCAAACACAAACAGATTGTAAACAAGGCCTCACAACCTAACATGCATTCATCATAGATCATATAATCCCTACAGTGTGCAAACAGGCCCTTCGGCCCAATAAGTCCACACCGATCCCCAGAGCATCCCACTCAGACCCATCCCTGAACACTACAGACAATTTAGCATGCCCAGTCCACCTAGTCTGCACATCTTTGGACAGTGGGAGGAAACCGGAGCACCTGGAGGAAACCCACGCAGACACGGGAAGAATGTGCAAACTCCACACAGACAGTCGCCCGAGAGTGGAATCGAACCCAGGCCCCTGGTGCTGTGAGGCAGCAGTGCTAACCACTGATCCACCGTGCTGCCCTTGTCTGACCTAAAATGTCACTTCATCTTTACACTGATAAAACTTTTGATTCTCTCAGGACAGTGACTTAAAAGCAACTTGGGGATTTACATATACATGTTCATCAATTAAAACCTTCTAACTGATTAAAGAGCTAACAGCATCATAGTTTTCTTTTATACATCCTCATCAGTGGTGTGACCTTTTGATCTTTTACTTATAAATCCTATGTCTGATACTACCTATTTCGCTCGTACCTGAAGAAGGAGCAAAGCTCTGAAAGCTTGTGTTTTCAAATAAACCTGTTGGACCATAACGTGGCGTCATCAGATTTCTGACCTTGTCCACTCCAGTCCAACACCAGCACCTCCACATCATGGTTTCCTGAGATAAGGAGACTAAAAAGGCTCAGTGTATTCTAAATGCCGGTAATCAAGCTCCTATAGAACTTAAGCAAGCCTTCACTGCTCCTGTGTGCAAAACCTCTTGTATAAAGGCTAACATTCCATTCGCTGTCCCAATAACCTGCTACAGATGTATGTTAGCTTTCAGAGACTTAACAACAAGGACACTTAAATCCCTTTGTACATCTACACAATCCAAACTCTGACCATTTAAGAAATACTCTGCACATCTGTTTTTCCTATCAAAGTGGCACAATGGCTCAGTGGTTAGCACTGCTGCCTCATTGTGCCAGGGACCCAGGTTCAATTCCACCCTCGGGAAATTGTCTGCGTGGAGTTTGCATATTTTCCCGTGCCTGCATGGGTTTCCACCGAGTGCTCCGGTTTCCTCCCACAGTCTAAAGATATGCACTAAATTGCCCATAGTGTCCAGAGATGCGTGGACTAGCCAGGGATGTGTGGACTAGCCAAGGGAAATGTAGTGTTACAGGGATAGGGGATGGGCAAGGTGAGTCCGGTTGGGTTGTTCTTCAGAGAGTTGGTGCGGACTCGTTCGTTCAAATGGCCTGTTTCCACACAGTAGTGATTCTAGGCAAAGTGAATGACCTCACATTTTCCCACATTATATTTCACCTGTCATGTTCTTGCCCATTCATTAAGACTGTTCAAATCCTGCAAAAGCCCCTTTACATCTTCCTCACAATACATATGCCAACTTAGTTTTTTAATTAACCACAAATTTAGAAATATTACATTTGGTCTTCAACTCCAAATCATTGAAACTTATAGTGAACAGCTGGGGCCCAAGCATTGATCCTTACAGTATCCCAATAGTCACAGCCACAAACCCGAGAATTACCCAGTTTTTCCTAATCTCTGCTTTCTATGCATTAGCCAATCATCAATCCGTGCCAGTGCGTTACCTTCTGTCCCATTTGATTTACTTTTGTTCAGGAGGAGGATTTTATCAAAAGCCTTCTATAAATCTAAGTACACTATGTCCAATGACTTTCCTCTGTCAATTTTGTTTGTAACATCTTCAAAAAACTCAGAGTTCATTAATCCTCAATGTTTCAAAGTTCAGCATCATCCACAAACTTTGGAACTTCCCCTGTTCACAAGGAAAAGCAAATGTCACAATACTATACCCTAAGGACCTCCACTACAAATCTTCCTCCACCCAAAAAACATCCGAATTAAATTAGCTTTATTGTCACGTGTATTCAAACGAGTACAGTGAAAAGTTGTCCCTTACAGCCAGTGACCATTATTCTGTTTCCTATTACTCAATCAATTTTGTATCAATGTTGTCACTGTTCTTTTTAATTCACGAGCTGCAACCTTTCCCACAAATCTGTTGAGGCACTATATCAAATGGATCAACAGCATCACCCTTATTAAGCTTTCTTGTTACTTCTTCAAAAAAATTCCAAGTTAGTTACAGATGATTTCCCCTTTAGATATTCACACTGGGATCTTGCGAATCAACTCACCATGTGACGATTAATTCTACACCAAATAATTGTTTCTAGAAGCCTCTCCACCTCTAAAGCGGAACTGACTGGATTGTAATTGGTCTTATCCTTGTAACCTTTTTGAACAAGGGCACAATTCCTAGGATTATCCTCTGGGATCTAGGGAAGACTGAAAATTACGAGCAGTTCCATTCTCACTCCTTCAATATCCCTTGGTCCAATTTTAAATTTATTAAGTAAGAAGGTATGACATTTAGATTGACACAACATGTGGAAGAGACAACTTGTTTGTGATTAAAATTATTGAGTGTTTTCTTTTCTTACAAATGCTGTAAACAGTGAGGAAAACAGATCAATACATTGTTCACATCAACAAACAAACAAGGTTAGTGTCTTTACGAATCTGGACGGAGGATGGCTCTTGTGACCTAGAGGGTTAAGCTCAGAGAAACAATGTCCTCGTAAATTAATTGAATATTGAAAGGAGAAAGTACATCTGGGAAATGGGGAAAAGTATGCTTTGGTGAAGAGAGAATAGAATCAATGTCTTAAAGCAGTTTTTGGGAAGTAATAGTATTCCACCTAATTCCACTTTTGTTTATTTTAAGATTAAAATGTTATGAATTGTGAAGTAACAAAGTGGTTAATCACTTTAGAAGAAAATGGTCTGTTACAATGAATATAACAGTGATTTGGGGAGAGCTTATATTTGGAAGTGCGCACAGTTTAAAATATACAATGAGATAAGCTTTGGATTATTATTTAGAGATCTGGGACAGGAATCCAGAACTTGTTACAAACTCCCCAGAAATAAATGTATTAAATGTCTTTGGGATCAATCTCCTTTCACAAATTCTCATCCAACTGCAGCAGAATGACTAAATCAGTGCCTTTAAATTAGTCCAAAGTTCCTCTGAGGAAAGACACATACAAAGTATTCATTGAGTACCTCAGCCATATTCTCTGTCTCCATGTAAAAATTCCTTATTTGGTCCCTAATTGGCCCTCCTCCTCCTTTTATGTACTTTAATTATTTATATGCCTGCAGAAGACGTATGGATTCCCTTTAAGGCTGGCTATCAGTCTTTTTGTGTACGTCTTTGCTGTTCATGTTTCCTCGTTCACAAACCTGTAAAATTTTCATATTTGGACTGGTTCTCATTTGTATTATCCAACTGACATCTTACTCTCTCTCTTTGGTCTCCCAGGGAAATCTCACTTTTTTTAACACCCCCACCTTTTTCCATCTGCCACAGTTTAACCAATCACATTTAACCAGTGTCACTCTGCAATACTTTGCTTCCATCTACAAATTCAAATGGATTGAGTAAACATCCAGCAGGATCAAACTACATTTAAGCGAATTTATATTTTTGCGTAATGGGTCTTCTGACGTCTCCTTAAACTTGAATCATATATCTAACATCTTTCTATAGTAAAAGTTGCGATATACAGCACAGTAAACAAAATATACATCCATGTGAATGCTTTTACCGAATGCTCGAAGCTGGTTTCGTCTAGCAGGAACTGGTGGTGACTCGGTTCCTGACTGTGGATGATCCTATAAAGCAATATCATTGTTAAGACAATTCAAGATTACAAATTATTCAAAGGAGCACAGTTTAACATTTTAATTTAGCTCAGTGAAACAGTTACTTAACATGTTTCCAAGTTGTGTTCTTGGTTTTTCCAATTTTGAGTTGCGGCTTTTATAAATTTTGGATCTGGTGTTTGTTAGTTTATGAAATTATGAAGTTTTTACTAAAATAATCTTGACAGAATGAGCTCCAGCAGCAATTGCCCTGAGCAGCAAAAAAGCCTTTACAATTTCATCAAAATAAATTTCACATTTTTTTAAACAGAAAAATGGCACACACTACTTTGGCTATTAATCCTTGATAAATCTTCACAATAAAATTTCTTGCGTTATTTATATCATGGTTATTACCTGTATGCTCTGTATGTTTCTTTTTTCTTCAATGGTTTAAGTTCCAACATTTTTAATCAATAAATGTCCAAAGAAAAATATAATCAATGAGAAAAATCTTTGTTTGCAGTAATTTACCATCACGTTCTAAATAAAACTTACCTGTTACAGGGTAGTCATAGTTTTAAGTCTCTCTTTTTAAGGTATTTTTGCTTTAAAGTGGCATCTCTCTCATTTCAAGTGCTGTTCCCCATTTCAACATCTCATTTCCTGATATGGGATGGGATTCATGGGAATATGAATATCTCTCGTGAGGCCAGCATTTACTGCCCATTTCAATTGCCCTTAAGGTGGTGGTAGAAGGTATGCTGCAGAGTGTAGGTACACCTAATGGTGTTAGGGAGGCAGATCCTGGATTGGCCCATTCACCCGATTCCTTATGGAATGCAATAATTCCAAGTTTGGATACATAGGTAGATAATAGGTACCAAAACACAACACTTTACATTTATCTAAGCTAAACTCCATTTGCCATTCCTTTTGGATTTATTACCTAGCAAGGTAGACAACTGTACATCAAGGCTTCTGTTAGAAATTTCTGAACTGTGAGCTTTTTTTAAGCTTATGGGGAACATTCCTAACTTAGAGGAGGTGATCTTTGTTTCTGGTTTTACTTTGATTGGGGCAGTTCTGAGAGGTCCTTGCACAGAAAAGTATACAGTGCACCAGTACAAGATCAATTTTCACAACAGAAGGAAAAGGAGCCACAATATATTGTGGCCCATTAAGGCTGCACCAATATTCAATATGATCATAGCTGATTCTGGGTTTCAATTGTATTACTCCCCATTGTCCTCGACTCCCTCAGACATCAAAAACCTGCCACATCCCAGTTTACAATGTGATAAATAATCAAGTCCCAACTGTTCATCTCAATCCCAAATAATCACCATCATCCTGTGACTACAACCAGTGTTTTAAATTCCCTGACCCAGAAACAATCTCAGTGTCTATTCTATTAAGCTCCTTCAGAATTTTGTACGCTTTAATGAGATCCCATCACATTCTTCCAAACTCCAAAAAATAAAAATCAAATTTACTCAGTCTCTCATCATGGGTTAATTCCCTGGAACTAACTTAGTTAACAAATAAAAATAGAAATTTCTGGAAAATCACAGCAGGTCTGGCAGCCTCTGTGGAGAGAAATCAGAGTTAATGTTTCGGATCCAGTGACCTTTCTTCAGAACTAATTTAGTTCATGTTTGCTGTACTGCCCCTTTTGCAAGTATTTTTTCTAAATGTGAAGGTCAAAACTGCACAAAGTATTCCAGATGTCATCCCAACAAAACTCAAATTCTAAAGAAAATGCTGCTTTACCTTGGTACTCAAATCCCCCAGTAATAAACACCATCTTGCAGTTTCCCCTCCTCATTGCATGCTAGCTTCCTGCATTCTTTGAACAAGCACATCCAAGTCTCTTTGAATATCAACAATTACAAGTTTCACACCTTCCAAAAAAGGTCTGATGTTTCTCTGATATAACAAGGTGTAGAGCTGGATGAACACAGCAGGCCAAGCAGCATCAGAGGAGCAAGAAAGCTTACGTTTCGAGTCTGGACCCTTCTTCAGAAAGGGTTTTTTTTAAACTGAAGAAGGGTCCTGACCCGAAATGTCAGCTTTCCTGCTCGGCCTGCTGTGTTCATCCAGCTCTACGTCTTATCTCATATTCTCCAGGATCAACAGTTCCCACTATCTCTGATGTTTCTCTATTATCTGAACAAAGTGAATAACTTCACACTTCCCTACATTATACTCTTTCTGCTACCTTATTACCCATTCATTTAACCCATCTACATGTCTTTTTACATTTTGGGCTAGTTTACTGTTTTAATATATTACTTTTTCCCATTTTATCAACCATTTTGATTGCCCTTTGTTAGTTTTTAAAACACACATACACTACTGATGATGATGCCCAAGTGCATGCCCCTCTACTTCTTTCAGCTTGTGTATGGTAGCCATGATGTTGTGGAGATGCCTATGTTTTACTGGGGTTGACAAGTCACAAGTCACACAACACCAGGTTATAGTCAAACAGGTTTATTTAAATTCACAAGCTTTCAGAGGACTACTCCTTTGTCAGGTGACAATATTGTCTGAATGTTGTTCAACTTCATGCCCTGAGCTACAATTTTCTTTGATTGCACATCGGGAATATTTTGACTTCAGCGTGTAGTCACAAATTCTATAATGTTGCAACTGATTTCATCTCTCCCTCACAGACACTATCAGCCTGTTTTCAATTTCAGAGTACTATCTGACTCCAAGATGAGCTTCCAGTCTCATACCCACTTCATAGCTAAAATTGCTGCAACATTGCCCAATTTAGCCCACCTCCTGCCGAAACTTTCATGCATGGTTTTGTCAGCTCCAGACTCTACTGTTGGAATGCTTTCCGTAATATTCACCATAAATTAGCTCAACCAAATTTTGTAATCTACCCTGCAGAAATTTCCATTCATCCATCACTTGTTTTCTTTGACCCACATTGTTTTGTGATTCCCGAAGACTCTCGGTCACCATCTTTGTAACTAGCTACTACTGAATAACTATTTCAATTTAGTTCCATCATGAGAAATTATTTCCCAAATAAAACTACAAATCTAGCGACTGTTATGAATAACTTTCCATTAAACTGGTTAAGGATTCCTACTTTCAATGAGATTAAATTATCTCTTGTATGGCCTCAACTTTTACATTCATCACAGAGGGAAAGACTTTCATCCTAACACACCAAGTTAGATATCAAATTGAATAGAGCTGAAATAATTTAATTTTAACTTTTATTTCTCTCCCTAAATATCAAAGTTTCTAACAAATCTTCCAAAATTCTGCAATCCTATTTGCGAAATCAAACTGCATTGGACTACCAGCAAGGCTATACAAGAAAACTGGAGACTTGACATAAATCACTATACAAAGCACAGCATTAATTATTATTGAACAGAGTAAGAAGAATTGAAATAACTTACCAAGTTTAATTCCTGCAGAGAGCCACTAACTGCAGGGATATCATTTTTCTGAATATCGATCTGTTTCTTGACAGTTGGAATAGGCGGAGAAGGAGGTCTCTGGAATATGGGAATTTTTTTCAACAATTTATTGATTAATTTTTGAGAACTTTCTATTCATTAACCCTGACAACATTATTCCTGAAAATCAAAGCTATTAAATGGTACAGTAGACCTTTTGGCCCAATGAGCCCTTACTGGCAAGAGAAAGTAAACAGATTAGTCCCATATGTTTAACAATTAAAAAACAGAACATGCCATTCTGCAGACCAGCTTTGCCATAGTAGCTGAAAGGGCAATTTCACCAGATACCTTAGGTGATAAATATTGCCGAACTGAGATCTTCAGTTGAAACACTGATCAAGTAAAAAGACTTCATCTTAGCAAAAAGAGAAGTGCGCTATAGAAATGGCTACATGGAGACTTAAAGGGCCTGCCAGCACTCATTAAACAGACTGTAGAGCATTTTAGTGGCTAATGCTTGTCTCAAATGCCCTTCCCAATACACAGAGTGTTAAAAAGGTTAGTGATGTGGATTTTAAACCATAAATTAAAACGCTACTCACCACTTCATGTTCATTTGCTAACAGGACTTTGAACAGGACCTTAAACCTGTTGGCAGACTTTCTGGGACACTTTCAAGACTTCAACAACTTTCTACTAATGTACACTCTCAAACCTCTGAGGGTTTTACTAAAAATCACAAGTGTTGTGCTACTCCCCCTTACTGCAGCCACCAGGAGCAAGTGTGTTTTGGCATGACCAACTTGCTAAGAATCCTCTTGGTCTGAACAAGGGAAAAGAAAGCAGCAGAGCATAGCAGTACAAGGTACTGAAGAGAGCAAAATGGGAAGACATGCCAGCATAGCTCATCTTTGTGGTTACATGACATTACATTCCTCTGGCCCCCCTCTACCTTGTTTATAATTGCTGCAGAGAATCTAGGCATCCTCCTTCTAGATCCCAAAGGCATGTTTACATGCTAGCTTCTCTGCCAGCCAGTGCATTTCACAGTGTCTGTATAAAATTGGACAATGCAGGCTACATATACCACTGCTGGAAAATTGTATCTAATCCACACCTGAGTGCTAAACCTCTAGTGGTTGGATTTGTCTCAGGCTTATTTCACTCACCATGATCATCAATCAGCTCAAAAATATTATTTTAATACTGCACCTCTCTAACAAGCCTTATTAGAACAGCACATATTTCAAACCCACTTTCATCCTTTGGTCAAATTAACTAATAATAAAAACTGCTAATAAACTGCCAGTATCTAGACTTCAGTGGGAAATTGCATTGTAAACTTTGGGGAAGAAATTGGGAGCATCTTGGAAAAAGTGGAAATTTTGGGTTATCTAAGAAGAGAGATCCCAAGGAGGGAGTGATGGGAGATGGGAGGTAGTAGCAAAGAATTGGAGTTGGGTATGATCACAATAGGTGGAAATTGTAATTGTGTGGAAATGAGCAACTAGGGAACCAGGCCTATAGTCCCGCTAAGTTTATGCATTATGTGCAGCCTATATACTTAAGAGAGTGGTACCTTTTAAGTTACTTGTGCACTATCTTAAAGGGGATGACTTGTGAAGTACCTTTGCAGTAACCTCCCAGCCATGTACACTCAGTTTAGACAGACCATCGGACCAGGCAATTCAGGGCAAATCCTGTTGCAGCAAGAACATAACAGCCAAAGATGTGCTTCAGACATGGGTAAGGGGCACCTCTTATTTGACGTCCTGCAAATCTGCACTTACTACATAGTATTTGCAGTTTTAGGAGTCCATGTTAAGCCTGAGAAGCAGCCCAATTTAATGCTGTTTTTCGAGAACATGAGATGAAACAGCATGACGGTCTTTACTGTGACAGTGCATTTAAGATGCTCATTCTGAACTTCATACTTAATTGTTTGCCAGTGGAAAGGAGACCTACAACTAAGTTAATATAAATAGGAAATGGCATAAATGTTGTTGTATGTTACAAACCATAAAACAGTGGAGATGAATTTGTAATGGAATTTTGTCAGCTGGACAACGTGTTCACGTATTCCTTTGACACGAGCTGTAGTGAATTATCATAGGGGCATTGAAGTTTGTGTGTGGTCTGTGATTTGGATCATCATCAATATTTCATCAACACTTGGAACAAAATCACTGAAAAATTTGGGAACTGTGTAAAGTTCAAGACTACAATAAAACTTGCTATATCTGAATAAAGACTGCAAAAATATTTTCCTAATTATTTTGTTTTAGACAACATCTATGCTAGAAGTTAGAAATCTCAGGAAGTATAATTCAAAATTATCTTCAAGATCATTATGACTTGCCCAAATATATTCCCTACTAGTTGAGAAACCGTACTGGAATTATATTTCTCAGATGCAGTATGGCAGAATACTTTGAATCAGTGCAGTATGGCCTCAGTAGAAGGTTCTTGTATAAGGGGCCTGTTCTTTTATCAAATCATCATCCCATTCCTTCAAATGCTATAGCTGCCATGGCATTAACATGAAGGTAGAGAATTATGCATAAATGTTTGCTATCAATTTTCTCTCTCTGATTAAAAAAAAGTTTACTTTCAACATTTCCTTGTCCTTGGAAGATATTTTTAAAAATCTAAGACAGGACAATTTAGTTTACCTTCTCCTCTATCCTTGTTGATTGCTCACTCTTCAGTAGCTGTCGAACCATCATCTCCTGTTTATCTTCTTCCTCCTTTCGTTTTTTTTCTGCTAGTTTACGACGTTCTTCCGCCAACCGTGCAATTTCTTCATTTTTAATTCTTTGCTGGGGATGCATGTAAATATTAAATTAAAACATTTAAAAGTTGCTTGAATGATGTTGCATAGCCTTCTTCCACCAATTTTTTGGTCTCAAATTTTAAATATTTTTCATAAGCAGGACCCACTGACTTTGAAAATATCTTTATTAATATTTATAAGTAGCTTTTGTTTCAGCAACATGTCCAGGGTGACAAAACTGATTCATTTGTTACTAACTTCGACCTACTATGATTGTGCCATTCCTCAAAGATTTTATTAAATAAGAGCACACTTGATGCTTACTTAGTCCATTTCAGCCACCTTAACTAATTCTCCCAAAACAGCAAGGCTATCTGTACTTGCTACTATACTCGGTAAAACTAACGTTTTCTGATGGTAGCAAATGCATAGATCAGAAGTTGCTGACTAGTGTGATATTTTGGTCCTTCACAGACACTATACTTGCAGTCTTTGCCAATGGAATCTGCATGGATATCATGGTTATGACTAGAACCCAGAAGAATAGCCCATTATAATTTCTCCTGAAGACCTGGGAATCTTCAGCCCAGCTCTATCAGGAATAACTGAATTTTTAAAAATGCATAATATTTCAGAAGTATTGAGCAGCCTCTCCAACCCTGAAAAACACATCTAATGAAGATAAGGTCTCTTTCCTCAGAAGTAAATTCACGGGCATATTTTTAAAAACGTATTGATATTGTGTTTTGCTTTTAAATGTCTAACATATAGTATTCATTTCACTTCCTATACAAAAATATAAACGTAATTTACATTTCCAGCTTTTTATTCCTATTTTGCTACCTGTGAAGGTTTTCCAGTCTGGTTGAACAGTTTGTTACTTACTTGGCTTGAAAATGCTACAAATGTAATCTGGAACGTTCCAAATTCCAACACTTTGAAACACATTGCCATAGATTGCTGTGAAGGTCTACTGCACTATCTTAAAGGGGATCTTAAATCTATGTCTTTATCACATCAATTCGTTCTTGGTCAGTAAGAGGGTCAAGGGTTATGGGGATAAGGCAAGAGAATGTCTGTCTACTTTCATTGACTGCTGTACATGGACGCACAAACATGGATAATAACATTTAATCCGCAACACAATATATTAAGAACAAGGAAAGCAATGGCCTATTGGTAATATCGCTAAACTACTAATCCAGGGACCTGGGTTTGAATTCTCCCATGGCAGATTTGAAAGCAGAAGAATACCTCTTCTTCCTTACGGCGTTTCTTTTCTTGTTCTTCTTCAAGCTCTTTTGCAATTCGTGCCCTCTGTTCAGCTAGGCGTTTCTCTTCTTGTTGCTCTTCAAGTTTACTTCTTTCACGTTCTTCCTCTGCCTTGCGTCGCTTCTCTTCAATCTGGAATACATCTTTAAAAACTAAATGAAAGCTCTTAAGTTGTACATTTTTTTTGTTTAAACAAATCCCTATATTCCCCAACGAGGGGGTGGGGAGAAAATAAAATCACTCTTAAGGATGTTGTCCCTTAAATTTTCAAACTGATCATTTGATTGTTTCAACTTTGCTGCATCAAACACTCATATTAATCAAATCTTCAATTCTTTGATTAATTTATCATAGGAACTAAAATATTCAGTTTTATTTCTGCTTTTCAAGCAGAAGACTAATTAACACAGACATAACATCCAAATATAAAAACCTCAGAACGAAGGACATTCACAGAAACTTACAAATGTCTAACTTTATTTCCTGAAAAATAGCGAAAAAGATTTGTTCATTCTTAAAATATTTTCTGAATTTAATCAATTTCAGAAACTGAAACAAAAAAATCTCAAGTATTCTCCAAACGTTACGCATAGCAGATAGCAAAACCTGTAATAATAATCCCCCTTACCTAAAATGAATATACTCTGCCTTTAACATGCCTCTCCGGACTTATGGTGTAATGAGGAAAGTTAATACTCAATTTGGGTTTTATGGCAGGTTCAGCGACCACTTTCAGTTATAAGAGGAGTTGTAAACTGCAAACTAGCTTGCCCAAACTACCCTTGTACAGATTATCTTCATCAATTTTAACTAGCAATCAAATCTACTGAAGTAGCAAGCAAGCAGTCAAGTTTACAATGTATTCAAGTTTTAACACCACTTCCAATTAATCCATTAAAGAGAAGCAGCATCTCTGTGGCATTAATCTTTCAGATAAACATACATCACTCTAATTTGTTTGCTTAAAAAGCCAAAGAAATATGGATGCTATAAACCAGAAACAAAAACAGAAATTGCTGGAAAAACTCAGCAGGTTTGGCGGCATTTGTGGAGAGATTCAGAAGGATGGTCACTGGACCTGAAATGTTAACTGTTTTCTCACCACAGATGCTGTCAGACCTGCTGAGTCTTTTCAGCTATTTCTGTTTTTGTTTCTAATTTTGTTTACTTCTTGTTAAAATGAAGAGTGGGGGAAATCCATATTTAAAGAGAGATTAGCAAATTAGAATTTGTTGCACATTTCTTTATCTAATTCCCTGGCTGACAAAAATTGCCTCAGAAAGTTGGAGCATACTTGTGTTTCATAGAGATCAATTTATGAATCAAAGCAGAATTCATGGCATAGTATTAGTAACATATCTGCTTCGAGCAATCATCAGGTTGTTTTAAGATATCAGTCTTTGGTAGTCCCTTGGGATCGAGGATCATTTCTTTCGGCGTGGGATGTTCAGACCCAGAGGTGACTAAATATCCGACACTGGAGGGGAGATTGGTGGTGTTTGATGAGGGAATGGGTGGGGTGCTTAGGTTTTCACACTCTACTTCCACTGTTTGCACTTGGCCTCTACCCAGAAAGGCTCAAAATGATTGGCATCTTCTTAGACTTTGCCTATTTGGGTGATCTTGGGCAAGAGATTCTTACCAATCAGTGAGGAGGTTACATTTCTCAGGGAGGTTTTGAAAACATCCTTGAAGCACTTCATCTATTCTCTTGATAACCACACGATGTGATGAAAGTCACTGTAGGTAGTTTGTTTGGGGAGTCTTGTGTTGTGTAGGTGGATGATATAACCCATACAATGCAGCTAACTGACAGGGACTAATGCCTCAATGCTGGAGTTGATGTCCTCTCCGAGTGAGAGAGGACATGACACTGGAGCATCTATCCTGCACTGAATTTGTAGAATATTGTAGAGGTAGAGGTATTGTTGGTGATATATCTGCAAGAATGTACACTATCCATGCATCCAACACAGATGAGGGCAAGTAGTACTGCTGTCCTGCAGACCACAAGTTTGGTGGCATCACTTTTCCTCCGATAACTGAAGGCTGCACTAGCACACTGGAAGTGATGCTGAGTTTTGTTGCTGATGTTTTCCCTTGCTAAGGAGGAGGCTCCTGAGTAATAACTGATCCACATTGCACATTGGCTCACCATGGATCTTGACAGTCAGGGAGCAAAATTGCAGAGGGAGTAGGCTGATAGAGGATCTTAAACAGAAGTTGCTGGAAAAGCTCAGCAGGTCTGGCAGCATCTGTGAAGAAAAACAAGTCTGAATGTTCTGAGGAAGGGTCACCGGACCTAAAACGTTACCCTTGATTTTTCTTCATAGGTGTTGAACTTCTGCAGAAGCCAAATTTAAAGAGAATATTCCATAATCCTTTCAGGTTGTGAAAGTCGAAGATATACCTGAGGTAACAGAAAGCCATATAGAGATTGCTGCTGCCTTCTGCACTTATCTTGGGCTTGTCCTACTGTAAATATTATGTCCACTGTGCTTCTTCACACTGCGTTGTGACTCAGAGAAGCTCTTCAGCAAATGTAAGGAAGCGATTGAAGAGGATTCTTGCACTGATCCTCTCCATTATTGTAAATCAGGTTAATCTTCATTTTTAAAGATGGTCACAATTACAGCATCAGATCTCCTGGCTTACTCCCCTCATACCAGATGAGGTCACATATATGAATCAAAAGTGCCTCCCCATTGTTGGATGGACTTGCAATCTGATGTTGGCCTAGGTTGCACTGAAATGGTAGCAAGTAACGTTGTGAGATGAGGTCAACGAGTACTCACATCAAAGACTAAGTCTTAGTTGAGGAGATCGTCAAAGTGCTCCTGTCAATGAGCACTGACTGCCTCTGCATCCTTGGAACATAGGAATTAGGAGAGGGAGGAGGCAATTCAGTTCTTCAAGCCCACTCCGCTATTTAACATAATCGTAGTTGATCTTATCCTGGTCTCAACTCCATTTTCCTGCATGCTCCCACAGCCCTTCATCTTGTTCTTCTCCAGAAACGCACCTATTCCTTCTTGAATATGTTGATTGATTCTGCCTCCTCTGCTTTCTGGGGCAGTGAGTTCCACAAATTCATAACCCTCTGAAAGAAATAGTTTCTCCTCATCTCAGTTTTGAACATACCTCTTCTTACTCTATGTCTATCATCTCTTGTTCAAGACTGTCTCACAACTTGATAAGTACCACCCCATTCTTAGTCTCAGTGGAATATGTGCTTGGCCAGTAGATGGCTTTGACTGCACTAAAGAAACCACATGTCATGGCTGACATCAACTGATGTTTGTTTTCCTACATCTTCCTCGCCACTCTGTCTGCCATTTTGGCCCACTATCCTCCTCACTCTTCTTTCTGTCTCTGCTGTTTCTGGTCTGTTCCAGGGACCATTGTCCCTCTTTTACGTTCCTGCTGTTTCTCCTTCTCAGATTTGGACTAAGATTCCAGAGGTAGTGTATAATTATCCTTAGATCAAATGGAGAGAGTTCTCGAATCAAGATTTTACAAATATCAGGAAATGGTAAATTATTTACAGTGGGTAGTGGATGCGTTACTCTTTGATCCTAGGTACATCTCCATCTAAATGTCAAGTGAAATGCAGTAGCTCCATAATCAATACAAGACATTTGGCAGTCAGTAGCTCAGTTGGCTGAACAGCTGGCTTGCAATGCAGTGACGCCAACACAGTGGGTTCAATTCCCACATTGGCTGAGGCTACCATGAAAGTGTGCCTTCTCAACCTCGCTGCTTGCCTGAGGCATGGTAACCTCACCACCAATTACCTCTCTCTATGACAGAGCAGTCCTATGGTCAAGTGGGACAATTGCGACTTTACTTTTACAAAAGTTTACTAACATGGTACACAGTAAACTGAGTTTTAACAAAAGTAGTTCCAACTCAAGAATGGAATGCACTGGACAGCAATTTTTGACCTACTGTCTTCTTTGCAGCACAAGAGGCACACTAGAGGAACAAAAGAAGGCACCTGCGAGGACCTTTCAGGTAACAATATGGTTTAGGATATTCTGATACCACTTACACCAGAAGAAGCAATAGGCAGAAGCCATAGCTGTGGAAATTTGACATAACTTTACAGCCTAAAAAGTTGTGTTTGTGCATCATCCTAAATAGTCAAAAAGATACTGCATACTTAAAAAACATTATTGTTTAAAACCGCATGCATAATAGGTAAAAAACTAATGCTGTGTTCCGTACTGCAAAAAATCAGATCAAACTCTGTTCCGAAACCAACCAAAATTAAGCAACTTCAGCAATAATTTATGTCAATTCACAAATGCTTGCAACACATAATTTTGTCCTCAAATAACCTCTGGGTGGAAGGGAAAAGGTAAACAGGAACACTGATTCATGATTGTCCCATAATTCTGTAACTGCAAGATTGTCTGAAAATGCTAAATGGTCCATTAAACTGTTGTTGGGTTGATGAATGAACTTATTCGAGCTATGTGGAAGATGCATAAATGAGGAAAATAGTAACTTTGGATATGTCCTAAATTAACTGCTCAAATAGATCAAAGGTAGTTTTGTATTTTTTTTAAATAGAAACACAACATTTTGTTTTTTCAGGAGTAAAATGGTTTTAAATGATGTGTCTAGACTAGAGCTGAACACATCAGTCTGGATGTACTGAAGTTTCAAACCAAATGAAAAAAAATCTATACTACTTTAGTCTTAACATGAAGTTGTTAAGAAACCGAAGTCCTAGTTTGACACAAGAAGACTGTTAACAATTAACTGAGCCACACAGATCAAAAACATCTCAGTCCTAATTTCGAGTCTATATGTTAAGTAACAAAAGCAGCAATGCTGGTGGTGAGACTGGGCACAGGATCAGACTGAGAGCAAATCAAAACAAAAACAACCTGGGTTTTAACTCTTATCATTGTCTAATGCAACACAGCTTAAATATGTACATGTGTATCTCATACAAGAGTAGAATTTGGGTTTGGTACTGAAGTGCATCAGTGCACCATAACTCACCTTTAACATTCATATTGGAACAAAAACCAGTTACATGAAGTACAGAGGGCAAATTACAACCAAGGCCTGTAACTCATGAAGAAATCAAGATCTTCAGGAATAGAGAGGGAAGAAAACTGGTAAGAAAACATCAATATATTCAATTATATTCTACTTAATATCAGCAGCAGCTTCTCTTGTATTGTGCGCAACTGTCAGAAGACACCCTTGACTACTTATCCAGATAAAGCAGAACAATGATAGTTTGAAATGAAGCAGGAAAGCGTAATAGTTCAATAGAGTACAAAAAAAATTTCAACTGTATTTACTTGTAAGCGTAGGTACTCTTTGTACTTCTGCTGTTCATTAACTTTTTTTTCAAATTCTGGTTCACAGACAGGATTTCCATGGGAAAGTTGTGCTGTATTTCCAAGTGTAAATCCTACGAGAAAAGAAAAATATAAAATGACTAAATTTGTCTCACCTTCAAAACATCTGGAAACAGTTAAAATAAGTGAACAAATGATGTGAATCATTTAAATTGATCAAGGTATTTGACTCATATCAAAAAAGTCAGTCTTTGGAATGATCTGAAGCCTACATAGGATCAAAGATGATAGGAGCAGGAATAGGCCATTAGACACCTCAAGCCAGCTCTGTCATTCAATATGATAATGGCTGATCACTGAGCTCAATACCTTAATCCTGTCCTTCCCCCATATCCCTTGTTCCCTTTAGCCACAAGAGTTATATCTACCACCTCCTTGAAAACACGATTTGATTTCATTTGTTTGACTTATTGTCAGATGTACCTAAGCACAGTGAAAAGCTTTTTTACGAGCAGTACAGGCAGATCACCGTAAGCAAGAACATACAAATCATAGTGTGGAGAAAAAAACTAGACAGAGGCATACAAGTTACATCACACAGGGTCGCACTAGGCAAGATCAATATTAGCAAGATCAGCAATATTTGAAGTTACAGAGTCCATTCATCAGTCTGATAGGGCAGGGAAGTAGCTATTTTTGAACCTGCTGGTGCGTGTGTTCAAGCTTCTGTATCTTCTGCCTGATGGAAGAGGTTGTAGGACAGCATTGCCAGGATGCGGTGGGTTTTTAATGATGTTGACAGCCCTTCCGTGGCCATGGGCCGTGTAAATGGAGTCCATGGATGCAATGTTGGCTTCCGTGATGGTCTGCGCTGTGCAACAAACTTCTGTAGTTTCCTATGGTCCTGGGTAGAGCAATTGCCATATCAGGCCGTTATGCACCCGGACAGTATCCTTTCAATGGTGTATCTGTGAGTGGTCTGGGTCCTTATGGACATGCCAAATTTCCTGAGCTGCCTGAGGATTAAGAGGTGCTGTTCTGCCTTCTTCACCATCACATCTACATGCGAAGTTCAGGAGAGGTTGGTGGTTATCGTCACTCCTAGTAACATAATGCTCTCCATCTTCTCAACCTCAGCTCCGATGATGCAGATAGGGGCATGTTCTCCTCCCTTCTTTCTGAAGTCAATGATCAGTTCTTTTGTTTTGTCAACATTGAGAGAGATTGTTCCCATTGCACCATGCCGCCAAGCCCTCTATCTCCTTTCGCTGTTCTGAACTCAATGTTGTTTGAAATCCATCTACCACAGTGGTGTTGTCAGCAAACTTGTTGATGGCATTCATTCAGAATTTGGCAACAGAGTTGTGGGTGTACAGGGAGTACAGTAGGGGGCTGAGAACACATTACTGGGGGACTCCCGTGTTGAGTGTCATCATGGAGGAGGTGCAGTTGTCTGTCTTCATGGATTGTGATCTGTGGTCAGAAAGCTGAGGATCTCATAGCAGAGGGCAGAGCCAAGACCTAGGTCTCAGAGTTTTGAGAACAGTCTGGAGGGGATAATGGTGTTGAAGGCAGAGCTGTAGTCAATGAGCAGGAGTCTTACATAGGTGTCCTTGTTGTCCAGATGTTTCAGGGATGAGTGCAGGGTTAGGGAAATGGCGTCTGCTGTGGGTCTGTAATGTCAGTTGGCAAATTATAGAGGATCGAGGTAGGCTGGAAGACTAGAGGTTGATGTGGGCCATGACCAGCCCCTTGAAGTACTTCATGATTATGAAGGTCAGAACAACTGGGCGGTAGTCATTAACACACATTGCATATGCTTTCTTAGGCACTGGGGTGATGGTGGTCTCCTTGAAGCAGATGGGGACTTCAGCTTATAGGAGGAAGAGGCTGAAGATGTCAGTGAATACCTCCACCAGTTAGTCCACACAGGATCTAAGTGCTCAGCCAGGGACACCACCCGGGCCTATTGCTTTCCTTGGGTTGACTCCCAGGAAGACCAATCTGATGTCTGCAACAGTGACGGTGGTCACGGGCACATCCGGGGCTGTCAAGGTAGGTGACACCACACCGAAGCAAGTGTAGAAAGCATTAAGCGCAACAGGGAGGATGTGTCTTTGCCCACTCTCTTGCTCGGCTTCATTTTGTATGCCATAATGTTGTTTAGGGCTTTCCACAGGCGGAAAGAGTCTGTATGGTTGGTTTGGGTCTCCAACTTGGTCCAATGCTGCCTCTTGGCATCCCTCATAGCTTAGTGGAGGTTATATCTGGATTTTCTATACAAGTCTGGGTCGTCTGACATGAATGCTGCATGTCTGGTCTTCAGTAGCGAGTGGCTTTCCTGGTATATCCAAGGTTTCTGGTTGGGGAACGCCCAGATTGACTTCTTTGGTACACAGTCCTCCACGCATTTGCTAATGAAGTCCGTGACAGTGGTGGCATACTCGTCTCAGTTTTCCACTCAATACTTGAATAAGGTCCAGTCCACCGATTCCAAGCAGCCCCAGAGACGGTCTTCCGTTGCCTCGGATCCTCCCATTTCGGCTTCTGCATGAAACTGGGAGGAGGAACACAGTGCTGTGATTTAATTTTCTGATGTTTTGGCCTCAACCACTTTCTGTCGTGGTGAATTCCACAGGCTCACCACTCTCTGGTGAAGAAATTTCTCCTCATCTCAGCCCTAAAAGATTTATCCCACACCCTTAGAATATGACCACTGGTTCTAGACTCCCAAATCATTGGGAACATCCTTCCTGCATCTAACCTGTCTAATCCTTTTAGAATTTTATAGATACCCCCTTCATTCTTTTAAACTCCAGTGAATACAATTCTAAACGATTCAATCACTAGTTGATGGTATATAAATTGTAGATGACGATATAAACATGAAAAAGTTTATTTTGTTCGTTCAATGCTGTGGAAACTTGTAGCTTTTAACTGTTAGTAGGTTTCTGGAATTTTAAACCTTGCCTACTTCAAAGAAGTACGTTTCTAATTCATAATCAGCTCAAAATGCAGATGTAGTGGTTATGATGCAAGGTGTGTGATTATGCATATTAGATATACATCATTTATTTTAGAGTTTTGGATTTTGAACTAGTAGCACGCGGACTTTGCTTTGGGTGTATAAGTGAGCTTAATAATTAACTTGTCAGTCTTGCTGGATCCATGATTTCTTTTAGACCAGTATAAGAGTGTATGGTCCTGGAATGTTAATGGTGATCTGTTTCCATTGAAAGAGGTTTTCACTCAGTGAGAATAAACATCGAAAAGTATTAGCTTGCTTTCAGTTTGGAAGAATCAGGAATTCATTTTTCCTTCTGCTTAGGCCAGAACCCATAGACTGGAAGCTTTTGGATTCAGTTTGCAGAAGTTCCGGCTTAGATGTGAGAACGGTTTCTGGTGCAGAATTAAGTTAGATCTGAACAGTTAAGAAGTAGGTTACCTCAGTAAAGAACCACCCACACCTTTGAAATCTAACACTGCCACGTTTGACAATGCATAAAATACTTGCTGCGTTTCAGTATGACACATTTTGACATGATAAAAATATTACATTGCAATTTAGTTGCAAATTCACTATTGAAGGGTCTCTGCCCATAACACGTAATTTTAGACTTTGACTCGAGATACTTTCTCACAGTATGTGCCTTTGACCATTACTATAGACACAACATTGTTCCTCACACAATCAATGTGTTGCCTTAATTTGCTGAACAGCTAGCTAATTTGTAGCAAGGTTAGGTTTGTCCTGAGGTGTCACTAGTCAATTTCAGATTGCTGCAGAACAACCATTTTGCTTAACCATATTATAACTTTAATCTGTAGATGGTTAGGTGAAAAACATAATGCTCTCTCTCATTAATGGATTGTCATCAATGTGGTTCTCCTTCAGTACTGCACTCCAATGTTAGTCTAAGTTAAGTTCTCAAATCCTTGAGCTGGCCTTGAAACAAAGAGGCCACAACATTTTATGAAGTAAGTAGTCTTGCTGCAAGGATCAAACACAGGACCCATCCCCTGCATGGATGGAAAGCAGGACCCTGGGTAGCATTTCATATGCAGTGGTCAGTTAAGAGACATTGCAGGACTGCAGTCCAATTAAGGCAGAAGGCACATCTCCAAAAGCTGTCAGTCCTTCACTGGAGTTAAGAACTCAGCAGCACAACCAACCAGAGCAAGAACAAGAAGGACATCAGAGTAATGAGATCAGAAAACTGTAAAGGTAAACCTTCCTTTTGCTGCTCCCCAATGACTATTTATGCCAGTAGAACAGAATAGGGATAGAGAATATTTAGGAATTTTAAAAAAGGAAGTCTCACTACCACAAAAAGTGAATCTTACATTCACATTTATTTTCAATTATTACTAGCACATGAAATTACCTCGGATTTTCTCTTGAGGTGCATTAGCATCTGGTCTGGTTAAATTTGGGTTACGAGAGCCCACAGCTTTAGAATCCTGATTTCCTTGAGGAGGATAATCCCTGTAGGCATCTTCATTCTGTTTATGCATTTTCTTTAGATCGGCTGTATGATAACACCAAATAATTAAAATAAATCATTTCAGTATATAGTAAAGCAGAATCACGACTTGTAGAGTTACCTCACAACTTCAACTGAAAATCAATTAAAGATGGAGTTGTTAACTTTCACCTCTTGAACCTGAATTCAAATCCAGTTCAAACTGAAGGAATACAAGGCTCCATTCAGTTGCATGGAAACTTTACACCAATTTTTCAAGGGTGTACACCTACGTATCCATATATAATTCAGCAACATCACTCAAAGCTACATGCTGCTATTTTTCAAAATCGGCAGTAAAATTAGTTTCCTGTGTAGATTAAGGCATTTTATTAGACAAAGTGTAGGAAGTGAGAGATTTGAGATGGGCAATGCCAGGATGTTTATATGAGACGGCCCAGTTCACCAATACTTCATGATTATATGCCTCAACTTATACAGCACAAAGCTGCACCAAGAAAAAAACAGAATTCATACTAAGAAGATTTCCTTCTGCATCCCTTAGAGGTGCACCACCACCTCCTCTTCCCCATGGATTGTAAATTCTCATTTCCTCTTCAAGTTTTGCATCATATCTCTCCTTCTCTTCCTTTTCTTTTCTCTTCCTCTCTTCCCTTTCTTGCATCTGTATAAATATGTATTAAGCATTTAATAATTATCTAATTTTATTTTTTTAGAACAGCTAAACACAAATTACAAACAGGAACAGTACTTTTTGAAATTTGCAATTATGAAAAAATATGGGCAAATATATGAAACATGAGTTAAGGACAATCATTTTAAAAAAAGCTGTACTTACTACACAAACTACAAACTATTCGTAAAGTTAAGTTTGTTAACGTGATGAAGTGCTTAAGGTTCACTCCCAGAAACAATATTCCAACACAGAGCTATCAATTGACAGATAACTGCCACTGGGCGGTAGCTCCCTGTGTAAGTCAGCTCATTAACTAACTCAATTTTGAAATTTCTATGTCAACCTAAGGGAATGCAGAGAGAGAGAGACAGAGAGAGAGAGAGACAGAGACAGAGACAGTTCTCAAGGTGAGGTATGCCAAGTTTGTAATTCAGTTCATGTGGGAACCCGTTTGAGGGGAAAGAGGTGCTTTTATCTCCGACGTTTTGTCAGCCAACCTCTAGAAGTCACAAGGTACTTCCCAAAAACAGAGGCAGGGCAAGAGTTTGAAGAGGTGGGTGGGGACTGGAGTATGTATCTCTGCATTCAGAACATTCCAAACGACACCAAGGTGTGATGTAACAACAGCAAAAGCAAGGGCTCGCTCATTCAGAACATTTTCTCTTTTATCTAAATTAGGGAATTTTAATTTGGGCCAAGTATTATATTAGTTTAAATAACAATAACAAGCAAGATTAGAAGTATTTATAGAATTTTAATTTTAAAAGTAATTGATTCATTATCTTAAACACAAGGATGGCGAAGTAGATTTGATGCAGCTGAAGTATGCATAACAGATTTGTCTGCAATAAGCACCTGCATTTTGCGGAATATTGAGTTCAAACTTAATAAGTTGGAAGCTGAGCTTCAGAGCATCTGATGCATCAGGGAGGAGGAAAGTTAGCTAAAATTTTATTCCATAAGGCTGTCACACCCCTTTAGGTTCAGTTCTTTTGATTTGGTCCATGGTCAAGGAGTAACTTGTGACCTTTAAGCAGGGCAGCAGGTATAGAGTAAGAAGGTAGGAAAGAGGTTCTGCGTTAAGAATATGAGCAGCTAGGGGCTAAACTAAAACGCAAACCTCAAAAGGTAATAATCTTCTCGATTATTTTCTGAGACACAAGAAAATTGGCACTTCTTGAACCTGGAATCAGAGGCGGTTTCCCGGTCTGGTGTAGAGGTCTTTCAGCAGCCTGCGGCAATCTTTCAGCCCGGCATGGCCTCAACATGGACTTCCAGGCTCAAGGTGATTCCAGAGTGGTGTCCTGGCCTCGAAAGCATGGTCTGGAGTCAAGGCCTGGTACAGACTGGAGGCTAGATGCCGGCGTGAACTGGGTTGGAAGGATTGTTGTTCTGAACTTTTTATTTCTCTATTTTCTCATTTATTCCTGAGATCTGTAATGCTAAACTTTTTATTTCTTTAAGTTCTTATTCTAAGAACTTATACTGAAGAATCTGTAACTTGGTATCTTATACCTAAGATGGCACTTTGAGTGGCGATTTGTAAACCTTTCACTGTACTCATTTGAGTACATGTGGCATTAAAGCTAATTCAAATTCAAATACCATTCTTGCCCTATTCTATAAGAAAGATGTTGTTAACCTTGAGAGGGTACAGAAAAGATTTGCAAGAATGTTGCTGGGACTGGAGGATTTGCGCTAGAGGGAGAGGTTGCATAGGCTGGGGCATTTATTCCCTGGAGCATGGAGACTGAGGGGTAACCTTACAGTGATTTATAATATTATGAGGTCTATGAATATGGTGAATAGCCAAGGTCTTTTTTTCCCAGGGTCAGGGAGTCTAAAACTAGAGGACATAGATTTAAGGTGGGAAGGGAAAGATTTTAAAAAAGACCTGAGGGGTTACATTTTCTCACAGAGGGTGGTGTATGTATGGAACGAGCTGCCAAAGGAAGTGGTGGAGGCGAGTACAATTACAACATTTAAAGGCACCTGGATGGGTATATGAATGGGAAGGGTTTAGAGGGATATGGGCCAAATGGGACCAGGTCAGATTGGAATGTCTGGCCAGTGCGGATGAGTTGGCGTGAAGAATCTGTTTCCATGCTGTATGACTATGAGGTCGGAATGACTGAAGATAACTGAGAAAACAGATTAAAGAAGGACAAAAGAGAAACAATCTAAAACTTCAGGTATTTATTCATTCTCAGCTAAAATATTCCAATGTGAAAAACTCTGAAAAGGATGAATCATCTGGGGCTAAGAAAATTAAAAGACAGCACAATAATGCAAAGATTAGCAACAGATCAAAAAATTTAATCTAATTTTAGAAATCAGCAAGAGACACTACTCTTTCAGCCATGGTGTTTAAATGGGTGGTCAAGTTAAGTTTCTGGTTACTGCTAACTCCTAAGATATCGCTGATGGTGGGGAAATAGTCATGACACTGAACGCAAGGGAGGAAAAGATAGTTTGTCTCTTGTTGGAGATGGTCATTGCTTGGCATTTGTGTCACAAATGTAACTTGCCATTCATTAGTTGCATGCAAGCAAATGCTGTTTTAGCATTTGACGTATCGTGAATTCAATCGTTGGCAAATATTCCCATTTCTGACCCCATGTTAGACAGAGATCATCAATGAAACAGCTGAGCAAGAATGGATCTACAATACTTGTATGTCTGAGGATGTCTTGCAGTGATCCCTTGTAGGTCTGCAAAGACCACAATCATCTGTCTTTGCGCTAGATATCAAGCAAGAGATTCAGCAGGTGGCTGATGCAATACTGCCCACTGAACGCTACTATCCAAAATTAATTTCTGTTCCAATAATTTCCCTTTATGAGGTTAGAGCGCTATAAAGCATTTGTACAATGTTTTGACTCATTTTTACTTTGAGAGTCAAAATAATTAATTAAAGGCATTTATTGCACCTTGGCCACATATCTGTCCATCTAACTTTTAATAAGTATAGTAGTAAGAATGTTTTTTATTTATATTTGCTTCATTCTGATTTCTGGTGAACGTGTCGCTTTTACTAGTTACCATGTGATTCTGGCTAACATGATGAATCTATTATTGATAATGGGATTTCAGTGGCTACAGTTCTTACTTATGCTTTACTGGTCTATATCCCGTCATTCATTCTGACGCATTCATCATTGATGTGGCACTGGGAAGAACTGAAATGATCCAAAATGCAACCGCTTGTATCCTATTCTGCACTAAATCACACAGGTTCCATCACATTCTACCACTCAAAATATTAAATTCAGATTTGAGAATTACATTACATTCTACTGTTAAAAATTAATTTTTGTCTTCAGCACCGCAATGTATTGCTTTTGGCGAGTAAGATAACACAAAAACATGTGTGTTTTTGTCAATTATCCTAAAATTTACTACCAAATCACATGTACTAAATTGAACCAAAAACTGTCAAATTAATAGACATTTATAAAAAATTATGTGCGTTTTACCTGCTTTTTCAGAGAGTCCTGGTAACTTTGCGTACTTTCTTTTGATAAAACTTTTTTTTGTTCTGGTAGAGATCCAGCAGCTATGTTTCTGACGTTAGTAGCATCATGTGCATTTGTTGCACTGCAAAACAAATTAAGGCTTAATGTTGTGTTTGTCTATTAAACTCTCAAACTGCTACCTAAATTTCACAAGATGATAAGATCCAACTTGACAGTTAGCAACTTTGAAAAAGTAATTTTACCTCATTATATGTAGCATCAGATTTATACTTTACCATTCAATAACTGAATACAGTTGTATCAGACTATCGAATAAAATGATCTTTCTAAACTACGTGCCAAGGCAGACTGTACCTTCAAGTTCAATGCAACTACAATGGACAGCAGTAATTTAAAGAACGAATTATTACATATTGTCCATGTCACACTACTTTTGATTTATCTTTGGGAGGCAGGAACAAAGATGTAATTAAGCAACTTGTACTATCTATCTTGCAATTTGTACAAAGATCAAAGTAATACATTTTAAAAACAAAATTTGAGAGTGTGGGGATGAACTGATGGAAGTAAATTTAGGAAAAGTACCAACAAAAAGTAGAATAACAGTGGACAATGTTTGGGGTTGGGAAGGTCAATAGAATTCAGACACGTTCTAAAAAATAAGAACAAACTAGTTAAGAATGAGATTCTATGGTCATGTAAAGATGCAAAGATAAAAGTAATCCAAAGAAAATACATACACAAAATACAGAAATAACAGAGGACAAGATGGCAAAACAGAATATTTAGCAAAGACTGACAGTTAGAAACCAAAAGTGCAAATCTGAAATTAAAACATTAAAAAATACAGAAGTGGAGTGGCAGTATTAATCAAATAAATAATCAATGAATAGTTCAGAGGATCAAAGACAAAATCTATTTGGCTAGAATGAAGGAACAACATGAAACCTAATATGCTACTGGGGGTGTGTACACTAGGTCAGTACTTCCCAAACATTTTCCCACTGTAAGGCAATTTTGAGACTTGTTTGAAAATTGTTGCAACTTCTCAGTGAGAGTTGAGAAAGCAGTCCTAGTAGGGAGGAAGCAAAGTTGTTGCAAGTTGGTCAGCTCCCTGGCAGTAAATACTGCATCAGACCTCATGCAATTTCAGCTTGCAACACAATTTAGGGTCCTGGCCACCACTTTGAGAAGCTCTGCCATAAGCTGCCAAATACTGTAAAGGAAATAGAGTAGGGAGGTAAAGAGACAAAGGAATTCCTGAAATATGCAGACAAAGATGTTCCCAATCCAACGACAAAGGAAGCAGTGCTGAATCTGGTTCTGTGGAACAGCTAGAGCAGCATTTATTTGAATACTATTGATTATGTCTTTACATTTATAACAGTTAAGGAAAAGGAGCAAATAAATGTAAAAGCACGCAACTGGATGAAAAGGATGTGACCAAGATGGATTGGAATAAAAATTGATAGACAGAATAACGACTGAATACTGGTAGACTTCAAACATCTTCAGTAAGGAATTGGCACATTATCACAAGGAGGGAAAGAACAACAAAAGTCCTCTGGATGACTAAAGATAGTAAGAACTTAATGACACAGGGAAGGCAGGCTAACAACACCTCGGACAATTAACTATACCCAAGGTCAAGATGCGGACAGATTTTTAATCAGTAATGGAATCAAGGGTTATGGGGAAAAGGCAGATAGGTGGAGTTGACAATTATCAGATCAGTGATCATCTCATTGAACAGCGGAGCAGACTCAATGGGCTAAATAGCTATTTCTGCTTCTATGTCTACGGTATTGTAATTATAAATACTGAATTAAGCTGAGTACAGAAAGTACTGAGAACTGAAAAAGGAAACAAGAGGGATTGGTGACTAACATAAATGCAAACGCAAAAGTACAGGTATGTAAAAACAAAACTGTAATAAAAGGAAGAAATGGGACCAACTAATGATGATAATTCAATCCTCTTTTGGAGCCACAGAGTGCAACTATAACACTAAATTAGTACTGTCCATCTCTGTTCACTAAATAATTAAGGTTAGTGGCAATATCGTAGTAAATCCGATGAGGGCAGGGGGAGGAAATGGAGAAATTAGAAAGGATCAAAATAGAAGAATGGCAAATTAGATAACCTTTCAATCCAAATGGGATCCATCCTAGAGTTCTAATGAAAGAGTGGGAATTATAGATGTTCTGGCCAAAATGGGCAAGTCTTAACATTAGTGTACAGGCTATAGGTGAGACCAAAACAGAGCTATTTTGTACAGTTTTGATCATTTTATCTAAGGAAGCATATACTTGCATTGGAAACAGTTCAGAAAAGGTTCACCTAGCTGATTCTTGACATGACGGATTGTTTCATTAGGAAAGAATGTGCCAACAATCAATGGAGTTTAGAAGGGATGATCTAATTGAAACATTTAAGATTTTAAGTAGCTCACCTCCTCATTCCCCAAAACTCGTCCACCATTAAAAAACACAAGTCAGGAGTATAATGGAATACTCCTTACTTGCATGGATTGGTGTGGCTCCAACAATATTCAAGAAGCTTGACACCATCCAGGATAAATCAGCCTGCTTGATTGGCACTACATCCACAAGTGTCCACTCTTTCCGCAACCAATGCTCAGTAGCAGCAGTGTGTACCATCTACAAGTTGCACTGCAGAAATTCACTAAAGATCCTTAGACAGTACCTTCCAAATCCACACCACTTCCATCTACAAGGACAAGGGCAGTAGATACACCGGAAAACCATCAGCTGCAAGTTCCCCTCTAATCCACTCACCATCCTGACCTGGAAATACATGGTCATTCCTTCACTGTTGCTGGGTCAAAATCCTGGAATTCCCTTCCAAAGAGCTTTGTGGGTCAGTCTACAGCATGTGGATTACAGAGGTTCAAAAAGGTAGCTCACCACCACCTGTTCAAGGACAACTCGGGACAGCCACTGATGTCTATAGTCCACGAGTCAGTGAGAAAAATAAGAACATAGAACTTAGAACAGTACAGCACAGTAAAGGCCCTTCAGCCCATGATGTTTTGCTGACCTATTATCCTACTAAGATTAATCTACCCTGCATACCCTACATTTTACTGTCCTCCATGTGCCTGTCCAAGAGTTGCTTAAAAGTCTCTAAAGTATCTGACTCCACTACCTCTGCCGGCAGCATATTCCACATGCCCACCACTCTCTGTGTGAAGAATCTACCTCTGACATCTCCCTATACCTTCCTCCGATCACTTTAAAATTATGCCTCCTCACAACAGTCACTTCCGCCTGGGAAAAAGTCTCTGCCTATCCACTCTTTCAATGCCTCTCATCATCTTGTAAACCTCTATCAAGACACCTCTTATCCTTCTTCACTCCAATGAGAAAATCCCTAGCTCCCTCAACATTTCCTCATGAGACCTGCCCTCCAGTCCAGGCAGCATCCTGGTAAATCTCCTCTGCACCCTCTCTAAAGCTTCCACATCATTCTTATTGAAGTGACCAGAACTGAGCACAAAATTCCAAGTGTGGTCTAACCAGAGTTTTATAGAGCTGCAGCACAACCTCATGGCTCTTAAACTTAATTCCCCTGCCAATGAAAGCCAACACAGCATACGCCTTCCTTCCAACCCTATCAACATGGGTAGCAACTTTGAGGGATCTACGGATGTGGACCCCGAGATCCCTCTGTTCCTCCACAATGCTGAGAATCCTGCCATTAACCCTGTATTCTGCATCCAAATTCAGCCTTCCAAAAGGAATCACTTCACATTTTTCTGGATTGAATTCCATCTGTCACTTCTTTGCCCAGCTCTGCATCCTGTCAATCTCCTGGTGTAACCTACAACATCCCTCTACGCTGTCCACAACTCCACCTACCTTCGTGTCAGCGGCAAACTTACTAACCTACCTTTCCACTTCCTCATCCAAGTCATTTATAAAGATCACAACGAGTAGAGGTCCCAGAACAGATCCCTGCAAACACCAGTGGTCACCGAGCTCCAGGCTAAATACTTTCCATCTACTACCACCCTCTGTCTTCTATTGGACAGCCAGTTTTGTATCCAGACAACCAAATTTCCCTGAATCCCATGCCTCCTTACTTTCTTAATGAGCCTACCACGTGGAACTTTATCAAATGCCTTGCTAAAATCCATATACGCCACATCCACTGCTCAACCTTCATCGATGTGTTTTATTATATCCTCAAAAAATTCAATAAAGCTTGTGAGGCATGGTCTGCCGCTCACAAAGCCATGCTGATCATTTCTAATCAAACTGTGCTTTTCCAAATAATCATTAATACTATCTCTCAAAATCCTCTCCAATAATTTGTCCATCACAGAAATAAGACTGACTTCAGAGTAAGATAAGTGCACGGATGCTTAAGTTAGCAAAAGCTCATCGAATTAGATGGCTTTTTCTGGAACATTGCTGGGTCAGAAGGCTCTGTTTTCTTTCTTCTGTTTGATTGCACAAGCAAAGGAATTGTTTGTGTCATCTGTGACAAGGTGGTTCCAGTAACTGCAGTTCAACAGATCAACAAAATCTGACCACCGACTCATTAAGATCGTGTGGACGATGACAATGTCCCAAAAAATACCGACTTAAAGTTACACATAGATATCTACCAGGGTCCGATTTGTTAACTGTCCCACGACACAAGGACAGTGTCTACTCAATTTTACTTTTACTGTTTTTTATTTTTTAACAATTTTTTGCGCTCAGATCCAAACAGATTTGCAAAATAGCTAGTGAAAGTATGTTATTACTTCCTTGTCCATGCTAAGGTAATTCAAAAGAATACCTGCCACATTCTCCATTTATAATAAAACAAAAATATTGTGAATGCTGAAAATCTGAAAGAAAAACAGGAAACACTGAAGATACTCAGCATGTCTAGCAGCATCTGTAGAGACAAAAACAGAGTTAACATTTTGAGTCCAGTATGATACTTCTTCAGATCTCATCACAAATGCTGCCAAACATGCCGGGTTTCCACAGCATTTTGTTTTTGTGTATTACATCTATATTCTAAAAAGCCTTATTTGACAATCAACAGTAAATCCAACTCCAAGGATTTACACCAATTGACAATTCAGAACTATGAACCTACTTTTCCTCTCTAGGTTACAGCTAAAAGCTGGGGTGATTCTCTTCCTGCTGCTAGGATTGCACGTGAGACAGATAATCTATTTTGCTGAATTTGCCTTTTTCCAAGGGTATGTTTATGGGATGTAACTATATTACAACATTTATTGCTTAGTATCATTCTGCTAAGTTTTCCAATAGAGTTGTTATTCCAATTTCTTAAATAAAAACAGAAGTTGCTGGAAAAGATCAGCAGCTCTGGCAATATCTGTGAAGAGAAGTCAGAGTTAACATTTCGGGTCCAGTGACCCTTCCTCAGAACCTGAGTTCTGAGGAAGGGTATCTGGAACCGAAATGTTAACTCTGATTTCTCTTCAAAGATGCTGCCAGACCTGCTGAGCTTTTCCAGCAACTTCTGTTTTTGTTTCTGATTTACAGCATCCACAGTTCTTTCAGCTTTTATTCCAATTTCATCTTTCTTTTGCTGTATTTTAGCTACAGTGAATGAATAAAGTATTTTGCTTCAAAGCTGCTAGTTCAATCAAATTGTATCTAGAATGCAACATCTTACACTTACCTTAAAATAAGAAAAAGTTAGGGTCTAGACTTTCTTCTGAATATATTTTGAGGGGGCTTGGTCTAGTCCATAACAAACTTCATCTATTTTCAAAATTGTCACTGTTGACTGTCCCTCAATTTGAGGATGATATTTACTGCTTGTCTCAGCTTTCTGCCATGTCTTTCTGTACCTGAACTGAGCAATTCTCATCATGGGCTAATAGAACAGAATGCCTCACAAGTTGGTAGGATCTCAAACAATGAATTTGCTTCCTTTTCCTTCCTTCTCTGCCACAGCTTGTCTCATAATTATCGCTTTTGAACTCAAAGCATGATGCAGTTTGACAGACAAGTTGCTACCGAACCTGACCAACAAACCATCAAGATAGTATGAAAAATGACAGCGTCCGAAGGGCTCTACATTAAACAAGATCACAGGCTTCTCCGAGGGTCCATTTATCAAGTCCTGTGGCAATAAAAATTTGACAACAGAGACAGCGCTGTAAACGATGGAATCCCCAGTTAGGAATCTGATGCATCTGTTGCCTATGTGCAAAGTTGTCAGATACTAGTGCAGACGCAATTGGCTAAATGGTATCCTCTGGAAAAAACTGTAGTTCTGTGACCTGTGTTAGGACAGTGGTTTTTTTGATTGGCATCTGTCACTGTCAAAAATCAGAGACATTACAAGATAATCAAACACAATAAATACGTGCTAGGTAGCTAGATGGTCAGTGTTAAACATGTATCAATTTTATCTGTTTAAAAATGTATCAATTTCATCTGTTTGAAAATGATTGCTCCATTTTCAAACAAATGAAACTGATTGCTGGTAAAGAAGTGTACAGTAATCAATTTAATTGAGAAAACAGAAATATATTATAATAGAATGTAATGTTTGTTACAGTTTACAATTTTACTTTATTTACCTTTAAGAAATGTGCAGCATCAAATACATAAAATGAATTCTACTTGTCATTTTGCAAATCTTAGTTTAAAATCTGGTTTCCTCGGTTTATTGCAGCTGTTCTAATATGACAAATAATTGTCTGGTCAGCCAAAAAAGCTTAGTGTGCAAGCTAAAGATCAGTACAATTTAAGGGAGCATATTCATTCCATCACATAAACGTCTATATATTCTCTTCCCCTTGATTAAGTCCTGGCGTTCACTTCCTGTATGCAACTATTAACCAAACTACAGGAACATATTCTTCCTAGTAATGGTGCCAAATTTTTAATCCAGGCTATTTTAAGCACTTTGTGTTGTCCTTTGTTTTCGCACTTAACATCAGTCACTCTGAAAAAAGGTCTCTTTCAGTTAACATCTTTTAACGCCTCCAGTTGTCCTTAATTTTGGCATTAATCCCCTTAGGACAATACATTTCATACAAACATAGTTGTCTCATCAGAAAATCTGGAATAAAGACAGTGACAGGTTGGGACATTCCTCGGTGTCTATCTGTATCACTAAGGAATTAACTGAAGTATGCAGAATATCAAAAAAAAAAGCATTAAGAAGCAGAACTAATATTTATTCAATATTGCTGGAACTTACTAGAGATGAATGACCAAATGTTAATGTCAAACAATGCTGTACTGACCCATGCTTTGCCTGTGGAAGCTTCCCAACTACAATCAGATTGAAATTTTCTCCATTCTACCAAGGCCAGGTGAAGTGAGATCCCAGGTCGTCCAGTGCTGAACTAGTAGTTAAATTAATGCATAAAGCCATTCAAACTCCAAGGTCTGGTGCATTTTCCTTTAGCCTTCCCTTGAAATCTTAGAGGAATCTTCTTGAGCGTGTTTTGGCAAGTATAAACTCAAAAATAAATTTTCCAGGTCAAGTACAAAGAGGTGCCATATTTAAAAGAGAACTCTTTAGGACACTGCTCATGACCATTATTTTGACAATTTCCCTTTTCTATTGTTTTCTTATGCTAATCATCTCTAGAATACAGAAAGGGTGCAAGTTAACATGTTCTCAGAACTGTAACCATGATGCTGAGAAACAAAATTTTAGAACACATGCAAACAGTTGCATGAAGAATTTGGTTGTGCTTGACACAATACATCAAATATACAAGGAAAACAACAAAATAAAAATTAACATATAGTCTGTCATTTCAGGCTCATCATAAAGGACCCAATTCATTGCTATGTTGTGGTTAACTCATTAAAAACACTATGGATGATGCCAATTAAAAACTTACAAGACTCGGTCGAAGGAGGAAACTTGTGGATAAACTTGCATTGGGATGTTAGTCAATCCAGTGGGAGAGTTAACCAAGGACATAGGTTGTACTCCTATAACTCCTGGGCTGTCTATGTAATAAAGTAGAAACAATATTTCAGTATAGTTCTTGTAATTAAACAAAATATAAAATATGAACTCCATAGAACAATAGGTAAAATACATAATTTTATTTAAAGTATGAATCAGATAGGCAAATCTATTGAATAAACATTGTATTGCTGGAAACGTTAACTCGAATCAGAAAACAACAGGCTAATCTCCCAAATCTCCAATCTTGCTTACAGCGGAAACATGATGGTGAGCAAGTAAAATCTAATTTGTTCAACTATGTTCCAAAAAAATCTATAATTTCTAATAGAGTCATAGAGTTGTACAGCACAGAAACAGGCCCTTTGGTCCAATTTGTCCATGCCGACCAGATATCCTAAATTAATCTAGTCCCATTTGCCAGCAATTGGCCTGTATTCCTCTAAACCCTTCCTATTCATGCACCCATTCGGGTGCCTTTTAAATGTTGTAATTGTACCAGCCTCCACCAGTTCCTCTGGAAGCTCATTCCATCCACGCACTACCCTCTGTGTGAAAAGTTGACCCTTAGGTCCTTTTTAAATTTTTCCCCCTCTTATCTTAAACCTATGTTCTCTACTTTTGGAGTTCCCTACCAAGGGGGAAAAGGCCTTGTCTACTCACCCTATCCATGCTCCTCATGATTTTATAAACCTCTATGCAGGCAGCCCTCAGCCTCTGGTGTTCCAGGAAAAATGCCCCAAGCCTATTCAGCCTGTCCCCATAGCCTAAACTCTCCAAACCCAGCAACATTCTTGTAAATCTTTCGTGAACCCTTTCAAGCTTAACAACATCTTTGCAACAGCAGGGAGAACAGAACTGAATGCAGTATTCTAAAAGTGGTCTAACCAATGTCCTGTGCAACCACAACATGACGTCCCAACTCTTATGCTTACTATCCTCTGAACAGGATCTCTGCTGGTGAAAGTAACCCCATATCCAGAGGTGCTGCTGGGATGTAACAGGGCAATTAAATCAGTTTCATTGTCCTACACTTCAAAATGAGAATTTAACAGTACAAACCAATTGCTGTTTGATCTCGGCTAGTTTAATAATAGTGGGGATAGCCCATGGTTCACACTCTATCTCGGGCACATATACCCGAAAAAATCTTCATTATGCTGTGACACAATATCAGAAATGATTTCTTCAGGTGCACCAAACAGACTGAATATGACACTCATGTCTGACAGAGATGTGACTGAAGTGCTCCTCATCTGTTTGATAATTGATTATTTCTCCAAATTTCCAGTGTCTAAAATGAAGTAATCCCCATTTATAGTAAATACATCAACAGCTACGTTGGACCTAGGAATTAATGGAATCTCACGAGTGTGCAGAGTACTTCATATTATTGCGGCTAGTGTCTGTGACTTGCCTCACAGTTAAAGTTTTTTTGTACATGAATGCTGCATCTTCTGAGGTACAATAACGCATCACCTTTGAAACTTACTTTGGTATTGAAGGATCCGGGTACAATTCTGGACGAACTAAATGCATGTATTCTCAGTCTCTTCTACTGCCATCTGGTGATCTCATAAATGATCACAATGGTAAGATTGAGACTTGGTTGTCCTGCCACTGCTGGTCTGCTTCTGACTACCAGTTAAAGTAGATGTCATTTCCATGCTAAATTGCCATAACCGCATTACATCAACACACTAAAGGAGGCGAGGGGAGGGGGCAGTCAGGGCAGAGATCAGGAACAGAAGAATGGAGAAACAGTCAGGCCTGGGAATGAAAAGGGTGGGGGATATCCAGCTGTACAGTTCCCCAGGAGTTAGACTTTCCTACAATTCCTGGGTAACTACAATTAACAAACTAGTTGCAATATTATGTTCTAACATCCTATTTACTCGTCAAGAACTGATAACCTTCTTATACTGAATTTTGATTTTGCTATTTAAAACATTTTCCAGTTTTATTTACAACTGATAATAGAATGGGGTTGAGGAACTTATCAGCCATGATTGAATGATGGAGCAGATTCAATGGGCCGAATGGCCTAATTTCTGCTCCTATGTCTTATGGTCTTATAGACTCTTGAAGGGAAGTTAAAGTTCCTTAACCCCTGCTGCTTTGCTGTTGGTGATGAGCATGAACTGCTAGGGTGATGAAATGCAGGTCTCTGCATTTATCTGGGAGACAGTGAGGTTGACGTGAGGTTCCACAGCAGCCTCCAAACTGTTCATGGAGGCAGCCAGATGCTTGAATGCTACATGGTACAGGTTGTGTTGAACCTGTTCTCCAACCTTTCAGTCAGTTTGCCCAGTACCTCTGACAAAACTGCCTGCTCATGCTGTGTGCACTTGTGCATTTAGATGAAGTTATTAATAGTTGACACCATGGGATCCTCTCCTGCCTTGGGGTGAGCAGGTGCCTTGTTTCTGGCAGTCCTCGGAGTCCAGCCCGCTGAACGCCAGCGATTTGTGACATTTCTGCTTTGACTAACTGGAGAGACATGGCAGTGATGTGCTCACTAGAATGTGCTGCTGACTTACTCAAGCTAACGTTCTCACCCAGCTATCTCTATGTGAGCTCGTGGAGAATGTAGGAGAAAATGCCAGGGTTTCCTCTGAGGATTCTGTAGCTTATTCCTCAGAGGTGGAAGAGGAGCTGACTAGTCATGAGAGACTAGTCCTTTTACAAGATGATAAGGCATAGATAGAGTGGATAGACAGAGACTTTTTCCCAGGGCGGAAGTGACTATTACGAGGGGGCATAATTTTAAGGTGATTGGAGGAAGTTATAGGGGAGATGTCAGAGGTAGGTTCTTTACACAGAGAGTGGTGGGGTGTGGAATGCGCTGCCAGCAGTGGTAGTGGAGTCAGATACTTTAGAGACTATTAAGCGACTCTTGGATAGGCACATGGAGGATAGTAAAATGTAAGGTATGCAGGGTAGTTTGATCTTAGTAGGATAATAGGTCAGCACAACATCGTGGGCCGAAGGGCCTGTGCTGTTCTGTTCTAATTTCTATAGCTGAGTCATATTTATATAAAATTCAACTACAAGAGTATCAATTTTAAGTATCAATTTAACAGTATAAAAGAGTATCAATTTCAGTCTCAATTGTAAACATGTGCAACAACAATTTGAAATTAACCAGTGTAATAGGTTTCAATTAAACATCCAACACAAAAAACTCTCTAGTTTAATGGTGCTCATCAAGTACACTCACAGTATGCCAAGTTTGGATCCAAAGGATTTCTAGCACCATAAAAATAATAAGCATTATCATAAGGTGTCTGGTAATGTTCCATCAGCACAGGTTGGGGAGGAGGGGGTGGAATCGTTGCGATGCTGCAAGTAGAAAAACATCTTCATCAAATTCTACATGGTAAAGAGATTTAAAATAATTAGTTATTTTTATGCCTATTTGAATTGGGTCTTTAAGTATTATTATTATTATTATTGGCAAGTTAAGTAGTTTTGTTCTCAGATGTACAACAGCAAAGTAATATTAAGTATTGTAATATACCACTCAAACAAAATTTGAAAAGTTAAAATATACTGTCACTGCTATTTACTGTGCTTTTGCAAAACTCAGAACCTGGTTGAGAAAAATAATCATTACTCCAAAATTGTACTATACTATAAATGGTAACATTTCATATCTCTATTTAATTCACCAAATTGCCCAAAACTTTATTTATATCCAGTATTTGAGACTTCGTTACAATAAACTCCCTTTATGGAGAGTATACACAGGTTTTACTCATTTTTGAGACACACGGTATTCAAGTACAGAAAATTACATGAACAATATAGTATAGAAACATGTTGTTTGTTACAATTAGTCAATGCACTGCATATATGCCATAGATAGTAAACCAAATACAATTAGTTCAGGGATAGCAAGGACTGCAGATGTTGGAGTCAGAGATAACGAAGTGTGGAGCTGGAAGAACACAGCACGCCAGGCAGCATCAGAGGAACAGGAAAGCTGATGTTTCGGGTCGGGACCTTTCTTCAGAAATGGGGACGTGGAGAGGAGCTCAGAAATAAAGAGAGAGAGGAGGGGTGGGGCTTGGGAAGGTAGATGGGATGGTGATCGGGGAGTTTGGGATTGGTCAGTGAGGTGGGAATGGCGGCTAGGTTGTGTCAAGTCAAGGAGGCGGGGATGAGAGGGAGGGTTGGTCATACAACGAGGCCGGGGCTAGGGAGATTTTGAAACTGGTAAAATCCACATTCAGGCCATCGGGCTGTAGGCTCCCAAGGCAGAATGAGAGGTGCTGCTCCAGTTTGCGGCTGGTGTTGTTGTGACACAAGAGGATGGACATGTCACTCAGGGAGTGGGAGGGGGATTTAAAATGTTTTGCGACCGGAAGGTGTTGCTGTATGTCGCGTTCAGATGTTCTACAAAACAGTCTCCGAGTCTCCGCTTGGTCTCACCATTGTAGAGGAGGCCACATTGAGCGCAGCAGATGCAGTATACCAAGTTGACAGATGTGCAGGTGAACACATGTCTGATGTCGAATGTTTGCTTTTTGCCTTGAATGGACGTGAGGGGAGAGGTGTAGGGGCAGGTGTAGCACTTCCTGCGATTGCAGGGAAAGGTGCCGGGGATAGCAGTGTTAGTGGGGAGTGTGGAGTGGACGAGGGAATCTTGGAGAGAGTGGTCTCTATGAAAAGGCAGATAGGGGTGGAGAGGTAAATAGATATTTGGTTGTGGGGTCAGATTGTAGGTGGCGGAAGATGATACAGTGGATGTGTAGGTTGGTGGGGTGATACGTGAGGGCAGGGGTGTGGGAGACACAAGAGATGCATTTGAGGGCATTTTCAATCACCAGAGCCGGGAAGTGGGGGGGAGTTGGAAGTTATGGTCCTTGAAATAGGGGGACATCTGGAATGTGCAGGAGTGGAACGCCCCATCTTGGGGGCAGATGCAGTGGAGGATTTGGGAGTAGGGGATCGCATTCTAGCAGAAAGGTGTGTGGGAGATCACCCCACCAACCTCTGCATCCAACGCATCATTCTCCGCCACTTCTGCCACCTACAGTTTGACTCCACAACCAAAGATATATTTCCCTACCCACCCCTATCCGCCTTTCATAGGAACCGTTCTCTCCGCAACTCACCTGTCCGCTCCACACTCCCCACTAGCCGCACCACCCCCAGCACCTCTCCCTGCAACCGCAGGAAGTGCTACACCTGCCCCTACACCTCCCCCCTCACCTCCATTCAAGGCAAAGAACAAACATTCGACATCAGACATGGGTTCACCTGCACATCTGTCAACTTGGTACACTGCATCCGCTGCACCCGGTGAGGCCTCCTCTACATCGGTGAAACCAAGCGGAGACTTGGAGACTATTTTGTAGAACATCTGTGCTCTGTACGCGACAAACACCACCACCTTCCAGTCGCGAACCATTTTAACTCCCCCTCCTACTTCCTGGGTGACATGTCCATCCTGCACCTCCTCCAGTGTCACAACGGCACCACCCGCAAACTGGAGGAGCAGCATCTCATATTCCACCTCAGAGCCTACAACCTGATGGCCTAAATGTGGATCTTACCAGTTTCAAAATCTCCCCAGCCCCGGCCTCATAGACCAACCCTCCCTCTCATCCCCGCCACCTGACACAACCTGTCCATCTTCTCTCCCACCTATCCGCCACTGGCAAATCCCCATCACTGCCTACATGCACTCACCGATCACCATCCCACCTACCTTCTCCAGCCCTACCCCTCCTCTCTCTCTTTATTTCTGAGCCCCCCTCCCCCTCCCCATTTCTGTTCCTCTATTGTTGCCTGGCCTGCTGTGTTCTTCCAGCTCCACACTTTGTTCTCCATTACTTAAATAGTTCAATTATTTGCTATTAGCCACAGTTACTACTACAGTAGAAAAAATTCATTCATAACTACTTCAACAATCTGAACTAAAATAAAGAATAGACCGCCCACCTTTCTGAGAATTTTTTAAAACTCAGTAAAATCATAGCTGATCCTCTTGCTCAATTCAATCTTCACACACAATCCCTCTAACCCCCAACGTTCTCTGTTTTTAGGCACTGGGCTCAAAATTCACAGCCTGCCTGCACCAGTTCCAAACTTGATGGACAACGTTTAAAATTAGTGAACTTACTTGTTGCACTTCTCTTGGTAGCATTGTCAGTGCAGAGGATCAATTAACTTCATGAACACGTACTCCAGGCAGTCTTCCCTTTATAAAGTCATAATTCCTATGAAAGGAAAGCTGCACTAATGATGTAATAAATCTGGATAATCCTGCTGAGGGACTCAGGCAATGGGAGCTGTGCAACACGCCAGCAATAGGGGTCTCCTATTTAACTGATGTCAAAGTTAATGTTAACTAGTCGAAGTTAGAGAAACACTATGTGTTCACTAATGGAAAGATGTCTTTGAGACAGACCCTCAAGAGAGAACGAATTGAATTGGCTGATTTATTGTCACTTGCGTTTCACAGTGAATAATACAGTAAAAAAGAATGAAAAGGTTCAACTGCAGCCACAATCTACCAGCATTTTCTCAACTTTAGGAATTATAAAAAAATGAGTAAAAAGATAGGAGTCCATCTTCGTTCTGCTGTGTCCATCATGCGTCCTGAGTCAACTCACCAGCAACACCTGCATCGCCACACCTCCTCCACCACCTCACTGCCATCTGCGACAAACCCATCAACATAAGAGTCACCACTCTTTAGCCATCATCTCCTTACTGATGGGCCCATCCACTGATGAACTGCCAAGGCTCATGCTGAACTCACACTCTCCCCACAACCAAGGGTCCCTGGCTCCGCTGCCACCTCGCCAATAACCAGGAGTTATTCAGTGCAGCATACACTCCAAGCTGACAGGTGCAACTATACTAGTCCGTTGACTGTCCTGCCTGTTGTATGCAGCTACCTGCAAGTCAGTGACTGTGTGTCACTACTCTTAGATGGTGTGCCCATGTAATGGGGTAAGCTGTAGACTTACAGAGATGTGGAGAGGTCTGTGCACAACTGGGATTGTTAGAAGCAGTGTGTCGGAAAAATGTTGTAAAATCATGTGAAGCACAGACCTCAAGTGCTGAGCTGCAGTACCTGATGTGTGATAAAGTCAAGATGTGCTAAGCAGTGTTGAGATGTAATGTGGAAGAGCATTCACTCACTGACCCAAGCAAAATGATTAAATTTTTCCTGCATTGTTGCTAATGCCAGATTGATAGTCTGGGAATTATTCACTCTTGCTGTCTGCTCCCATTCGGCTGGGACTCTCTGTGTGGCAATGGCCTGGCCTAGTAGTAGAACCAGAGACCCCTGGTTGTAGTAGACCCAGAGTGGGGACTCCTGGTGTCATTGAAGCAGCAGTGGAGCTAGGGACTCTTGGTTGTGGTAGGCCCTGAACAGTGACTCCTGGTTATTGGCGAGGTGGCAGCGGAGCCAGGGACCCTTGGTTGTGGGAGTGTGAGAGTTCAGCATGGCAGCTCATCAATGGATGGGCCCATCAGTGAAGAGATGGTGGCTAAAGAATAGCGACTCCTATGTTGATTGGTTTGGCACAGATGGCAGTAAGGTGGAGGCGGAGGTGTGGCGATGCAGGTGTTGCTGGTGAGTTGACTCAGGACTCATGATGGACACAGTAGATGGGACAGATGCCACAGAGTCAGTGGGCCGTGGCAGTGAGTGGTTCCAGAGATAATGATGGTATTGCTTCCCTATGCCAACTTTGATCAATTCCTCACCTTCCCTTAACATAGAATCACAGAATTATTACAGTGCAGACAAAGGCTGTTTGACCTATTGTGCCTGCACCAGCTCTATTGCCAATATCTTGCCCTCTTCTCATTTCCCTGCTCACCATTTCTTTCCAAAAAAGAAAATGTCCAATTCTCTCCTGTATACCTCAGTTGAACCTACCTGTAGCACATTTCCAGACAGTGCATTCCATACCCGAACATCTCACGGTGTGAAAAACATTTCCTCACATCAGCATTGCTTCATTTGCACAAGATTTCAAATCTATGTCTTCTCATTCTTGTTTTGTTCATAAGTAGAAACAGCTTTACCCTATCTATTCTGTCCAGTCCTCTCATTATTTTGAAAACTTTAATCAGATATCCTCTCTGTTGCCTTCTCTCCAGGAAGGATAGTCCCAACTTCTTCAATCTATCCTCATAGCTAAAGTTTCTCATACCTGAGCCATTCTAGTAAATTGCTTCTGCACTCTCTACACTGCATTTGCAATTCCAATAATGTCACACACATAGCTGCCCACAATACTCCAGCTGAGTTCTAACAAGTGTCTTGAACAACTTCAACATCATCTCCTTTCTTTTGTAATACAAGCCCCTATCAATCAATTAATCCGAAAATAGGTTTTATTTACTGCTCTGTCCACCTGTCCTGCCACCTTCATTGCGCCATACTGATATACCCCCAGGTGCTTCTGCTCCTGCAGCTGCTTTGGAATTATAAATATTGTCTCTCTACATTCTTCCAAACAATGTGCATCACCTCACATTTCTCTGTAATTGAACCTAAAAGCCACCTATCCACTCACTCCACCAATTTATCAATATCCTTTTGGAGTTCCACTCTATCCTCCTCACAGTTTACAATGCTTCCAAAGTTAATGCAGCATCTGCAGACTTGGAAGCTGTCCCCTCCAGATCCATACTTCAATTTATATTAGGAAAATCCAGTGTCCCAATTTCACCTGCCAGGGAACTCCATTACAAACCTTCATTCAAGCCGGAAAATGTCCATTGACCATTACTTCCTGCTTTAACTCAACCAATTTCATATTAAAGTTGCCACTGTCCCTTTTCTTGCATTGCTTCTGAAAATCCATGTATATCACTTCATAAGCAGTATCCTCATCAAAATACTCTCAGTTACCTCTTCAAAAAATTCCAACAAGTTTGTTAAACATGATCTCCCCTTTTGAAATCCATGCTGACTCTTCCTAATCAATCCACCTTTTTCCATGTGACTTCTAACACTGGAGAATTACCAACATTACAGCTTTATTTAAAAAAAAATTGAGAGGTTAATCTTAGCAATTATAGACCAGTTAAACTTTGTAGTGGGAAAACTTTTAGAATATCTCAAGATATCTTGTTAACTTTAAGTGCCAATGATCTATCCAAGGTTGTTTCCTCATTAACCTTTAACCTTTCTAGTGACAGGGTTTCTTTCTTTGTCATAATGGTCTGGGTGGCATCCTCCTCTTTTGATGCAAAGTATTCATTTCTCAGCTGTGCTACTAACCTCTATCTGTAAATCTCCTTCATGGTTTTTGATCAGCCAACTTCTCCTTTAGACGTTCTCTTAGTGCTTATACGCCTGCAGAAGACTTCGGAATTTCCCTTTATGTTATCTGCTAATCTTTTCTCATAGTTCCTTTCACCCACCTCACTAAACCTTTGATCGTTCTGTGGATTTCCAATTGCGTTTTCTGCCTTACACCAGTTCTAAACACAACTTTATAAATACAACTGTTCTTTCTAAAGTTAACATTTACCTTCTTGGTCATCCAGGGACCTCTGGGTTTGTTTGTCCTACCTTTTGCATTAGAGGGACATACCTCAACTGTATCAAAATTATCTGATCCTTGAAGGTGGCCCATTGTTCAGTTACTAATGTTCTTAACAACCTCTTACTCCAATCAATCTTGCCAGCTCGGTTATAGCCCCATTGAAGTCAGCACTTCATTAATTGATGTTTCTTGGTCTGGATTTTTGCATTTCATTCTCTAACATCAATTTCAGCCTTATGGTACTTTGGTCACTATCATCTAAATACCACCCCTCCACCACTTAACATTTGATCCACTTGGCTCACCTCATTTCCAAGGATCATGTCCAACAATGTATCCTTTGCTGAATTGGACATGTGCTGCTATTGGAAAAATTTCCCAATACAATTTACAAACATTTGATCTCTGCTGCCAGTCACATTAAAAATATCCCAAGTTTACATTTTGTTAATTGAAGTCCCCCATAATAACTGCTCTACAATGCAGGCATTTCTCTACAATTTCCCTGCAGATTTATTCCTCTACGTCCTTTCAACTAGTTGGAGGTCTGTAGGCTACACTAAGCAATGTAATGTACCCCTTTTATTCCACAGATTCAGCCAAATTGACACTGTTCTCGAACCCTTTGAGGCATTCTCCTTCTCCATCACAGCAATTATCTCCTTAGCAACACTGCAGCTCCTCTTCTTTTCTTTCCATTTCTATCTTTCCTGAACAACTCATACCCAAGAATATTTAACACCCAATGTTGCTCTTCATTAAGCAAGGTCTCCATCATTGCTACATCATCATAATTCCACAATGCAATCAGCATCTGTAACTCTCCAACAAAAACAGAAGTTGCTGGAAAAGATCAGCAGGTGTGGCAGCATCCGTGAAGAGAAATCAGACTTAACGTTTTGAGTCTAGGGACCCTTCCTCAGATTCTGTAACTCTCCAACCTTATTTATCATACTCCACGAATTTACATACATGTACATTTACAATGTCTTGGACTCTATTTCTTTCTCCCCTACTGCAATTTTATATATTATCTTGACCATTTTCTACATCAGTGCCAACTGCATCCTTAACTATTTTGCGAGCTTTGCTGTTCACCTCTAAAATTCTTTCTTGGTTCTCATGCCAGTGCTAAGTTAGTTCAAATCACTCTCAATGGCACTAGCAAAACACCCTACAAAGTCTTTGATCTTAATTTTTAACTTTCTAACACCCATTCCTCACCATTAGCTTTCCCCTGGCTATTTACTTCCACATAGTGAATAACTATGCCTGCTATACCTCCACAGAGCCATGAGGAAGAGCAAGAGCAATCCTACATGACTAAAGAGGTTATACTCATTCGACCTGGTTATACTCATTCGACCTTGTACTAGCACCCAACTTGGATGCAAACATTCTGTAAACTTTAGAACATAGTGTAAACAAGTTGGGATCAACAACTGGTAAGTCATCAGGCATGACTTGGTGCAGTCAGCAAATAGGAAAATCTGCATGTAAACATCTTTGAGTGCAAGGTTGCAGAAAGGTTCTGTTACAGGAGACTAAGATGACAATTTGTTTGGAATGCCTGCAGGAACATGCTGACATCAAAGCATGAAGATGTTTGGTACATTGGCAGGCCTTACAGACAGCGTTCATTCACTGGCAAAGAGGACACTGTCATTGAATTACATCATGGCACACCACACAATGCTTGCATCCCAGATAATACAGTGTGCAGCTGGAGGAAGACAGCAGGCCAGGCAGCATCAGACGAGCGGGAAAGCTGACGTTTCGGGTCAGGACACTTCTTCAGAAATGGGGAAGGGGAAGGGGGCTCTGAAATAAATAGAGAGGAGGGGTCAGGCTGGGGAAGGTAGGTGGGGTGGTGAGAGGGGAGAGTAGTTAGGTAGTGGTGGGGATTGGTCAGTGAGGTGAGAGGAGCGGATAGGTGGGAGAGAAGACAGGCAGGTCAAGGAGGTGGGGATAAGAGGCAGGGTTGGTCTCGGGATGAGGCCGGGGGGGTTGGAGAGATTTTGAAGCTAGTAAAGTACACATTGAGACCATTAGATTGTAGACTCCCAAGGCGGAATATGAGGTGCTGCTCCTCCAGTTTCCGGGTGGCGTCATTATGACACTGGAGGAGGCCCAGGATGGACATGTCGTCCAGGGGGTGGGTGGGGGGAGTTGAAGTGGTTCGCGACTGGAAGGTATTGTTGTTTGTGCTGAGATGGTGCTGTCCAAAGCTGTGCCACCAAGGCTGAGCTATTCAAGGGAATCTTCCAAGACCATCCCTATTCTTCCTGAGTGAAAGACAACAATCTTTCAACAACTGTGCTGCAACCACCGGATAATACTGCGTGGGAGCATGGGCAAGGACTTACACAAGACAAATACTAAAAAGATCCCTTTGCAGAACATCTGCGCTCAGTTCGCAACAAACAACTACACCTCCCAGTCGCGAACCATTTCAACTCCCCCTCCCATTCCTCAGATGACATGTCCATCCTTGGCCTCCTGCAATGCCACAGTGATGCCACCCGAAGGCTGCAGGAACAGCAAATCATATTCAGCCTGGGAACCCTGCAGCCCAATGGCATCAATGTGGATTTCACAAGCTTCAAAATCTCCCCTCCCCCAACTGCATCCCAAAACCAGCCCAGCTCATCTCCACCTCCCTAACCTGTTTTTCCTCTCACCTCAAGCCACACCCCCATCTCCTATCTACTAACATCATCCCGCCCCCTTGACCTGTCCGTCCTCCCTGGACTGACCTATCTCCTCCCTACCCCCCTACCTACACTCACCTTTACTGGCTCCATCCCCGCCTCTTTGACTTGTCTGCCTCCTCTCCACCTATCCTCTCCTCTATCCATCCTCTATCCGCCTCCCCCTCTCTCCCTATTTATTTCAGAACCTTCTTCCCCTCCCCCATTTCTGATGAAGGGTTTCGGCCCGAAACGTCAAGTTTTCCTGCTCCTATGATGCTGCTTGACCTGCTGTGTTCATCCAGCCCCATGCTTGTTATCACAAGACAAAATCTGTGTTTTGTTTTGCACTTTTGTGCCGGATAAATTCTTCAGCAAAGACTTTTGCTATTGGATTTTATTGATTTGTTAGCCAAAAGGACTTTACGATCAGGAAGTTCAATATGAATGTATCGTGAATTGTGGGTCTAGGTGCCGTGGGGAAACTCCTTTCAATTGAAATGAAGCCTCACAATACGACCCTTTCACTACATCCAATTACAAATGATGAATGAAACCTCCTCCTAAGGCATTTCTGGATCCCAGGTGTTGATAGGCTATTTAGCATGGAGAGGTTATAGTGCCCAACACACCATCAATACATGGAGGGGTTCTCAGATCTACGCTTAAAATCCGTTAATGGATTCAGACAGTGAAACCATTGCTTGACTGGGCTTTTGGCTTGCTCCAGTGTTGCAGATTCCTTGATGACTGTCATTAAAGTCTCTCTGACAGTTTTTGGTTGAAGTCACACACACAGAGGAAGACCTAATCATTGACCAATCATCTGCCAATGTATTCTGCAAAGTGCAGATTACAGTAAGATAAAAGCATTGTGTGTGCTCCACAATAACAGATACTCACCAAGCTGGATTTGTGGTCAAGCACAAACTACATGACCAGAAAACAGTAGTCCTTACAGCCCTGGTCCAGCACCCTTTTGGCTCTGGAACTATCACAGTCACATGATATATCATACTATAGAATGGACATATCAGGAATCAGAATCTCTACAGTGTAGAAATAGGTCATTCGGCCCAACAAGTCCACACCAACTCCCTGAAGAGCATCCCACCCACACTCACCCTGTAATCTGTCCCTGTAACCTTGTATTTCCCATGGTTAATTCACCTAGCCTGCACATCCTTGGACACTGTGGGCAATTTAGGATGGCCAATCCACCTAACCTGCACATCTTTGGACTGTGGAAGGAAACCAGTGCGCCTGGGGGAAACCCACACTGACATAAGAACGTGCATACAGAACCATACAGACAATCGCCTGAGGGTGGAATTGAACCTGGGTCCTTGGTACTGTGAGGTAGCAGTGCTAACCACTGAGCCACCATGCCTCAAGGAATCTCATTATCCAGGCAAATCTCCATGCCTTTCACTCTGCTATGCATTCCTTAAAAAGAGATAAAGATTACCTCCCGTCTCCTCATATACATTCATAAATGGCAAACCATGAGCCTTATTAACCACATCATCTGGGTCTCACGTGCAAGGACCCATTGTTGAAGAATGCTACGGCAATGGTAACTTTCAGAGACACTTGTTGGACAATCTTTGCCTATGATTCCAACTCGCATGAAGGAGGTACACATGACAATCTCTTTGGTGAAGCATAGTCTCCTTATAGACTGTGGCCTAAAGCAGGGGTGATTCCAAAACTTTGTTGGTAAGGCCTTTTATAAAGAGCCCTCTTTCTCTTTCTTTCGTAATATACAAAATACCCTGGGATGCATTTTATCATAGCCAGGAGACTTGTCTACCTTTAGCCCCATTAGCTTGCCCAGCACTGCCTCCTTAGTGATAATGATAGTTTCTAGGTCCTCATCTGCTATAACCTTCTTGCATGAGTTTTCGGCATGTTATTTGTGTCTTCCACTGTGAAGGCCGACACGAAATAACTGTTTAATGTCTTGGCTATTTGCTCATTCCCAGTTATTAAATTGGCGCTCTCATCCTCTAAAGGACCAATGTTTACCTTCACCACTCTTTTACGATTTACATATTTATAGAAACTTTTGCTGCCTGTTTTTATATTCTGAGCTAGTTTACTCTCAAAATCTATCTTACTTTTCTTTATAACTTTTTTGTGGCTTTCTGTTGGCCTTTAAAGATTTACCAGTCTACTAGTTTCCCACTACTTTTTGCTTTTTTGTATGTGTTTTTCTTCAAATCTGATTCTTTCCTTTATCTCCTTACACAGCCATGGCTGGCTCTCTCTCTTCCTACAGTTCTTCCTTATCACTGGAATATACTTCTGCTGACCACTGTGAAAAATTGTTTTGAAAGTCCTCCACTGTTCCTCAATTGACTCACCATAAAGTTTTTGCTCCCATTCTACCTTAGCTAACTCCTTCCTCATTCCTTCATAGTCTACTTTGTTTAAACACAGGACACAGGTACTGGATTTAACCTTCTCACGCTCCATCTGTTTTTTAAATTCGATCATGCTGTGATCGCTCCTTCCGACAGGATCCCTAACTGTGAGATCATTTATTACTCCTCTCTAATTTTACAGGACTAGATCTAGGATAGTTTGCTCCCTTGTAGGTTCCATTTCATATTGTTCAAGGAAATTATCGCGGATGCATTCTATGAACCCCTCCTCAAGGCTGCCATGACCGACCGGGTTTGGCCAATCGATATGTAGATTAAAATCCCCCATGATAATTGCTATACCATTTTTACATGCATTAGCTATTTCTATGTTTATTGCCTGCCCCCAAATGTCATTATTTGGTGGCCTATAGACAACACCTATCAGTGACTTCTTCTCCCTACTATTCTTAATTTCCACCCAAATGGATTCAATGTTTTGTTCAGTAGAACCAATATCACCTCTCACTACCGCCCTGATATCATCCTTAAAAATCAGAGCAACACCACCTCCCTTACCCTTCCTGTCTGTCCTTCCGAACAGTTTGATACTCCTGGATATTTAATTCCCAGTCATGTCCATCCTGTAACCATCTCTCCGTAATGGCCACTAAATCATACCCATTTGCCATGATTTGCACCGTCAACTCATCCACCTTGTTTCGAATGCTCCAAACATTCAGGTAAAGTGCCCTTATGCCAGTTTTTGCACCTTCTTTTTGGGTCCTATTACCTCCATTACTAACAGGTCTTGAGTTCTCCTTCCCTTTAACTTTTTTCCTAATTTTCAATGGAGTTGAAGCTTCCTCGTCACCTGCTAACCTGCTGCTTTGCCTTACACTAATTATTATTCTCCCTCTACGCTCACTTCTCCCTTCCCCTCTACTTACTAGTTTAAAGTCCTATTAACCACACTATTTATCCTTTTCGCCAGAACACTGGACCCAGCCCTGTTCAGGTGGAGTCCATCCCAGCGATATAGATCCCTCTTGTCCCAGAACTGCTGCCAGTGCTCCATGAAAAGGAAACCCTCTTTCCCACACCACTCTTTTAGCCACGTGTTTACTTCCCTGATCCTCGCCTCCCTATGCCAATTTGCATGTGGCTCGGGCAGCAATCCAGAGATTATGACCCTTGAAGACCTGTTTTTTAATTTTGTTCCTAGCTTTTCATAATCCCGAAACAGGTCTTTTTCCCTAGTCCTGCCTATGTTGTTGGTACCTACGTGGACCACAACAACTGGATCCTCCCCGCTCCTCTCTAGTATCCTCTCAAGCCAGTCAGAGATGTCTCGTACCCTAGTACCAGGCAGGCAACACACCATGCGGGATTCTCTATCCTGCTCGCAAAGGATACTGTCTATCCCCCTGATGATGGAATCCCCTACAACTACAATCTGTCTTTTTGCTCCCCCTCTTGAATGGCCTCCTGGACCATGGTGCCACAGTCAGTTGACTCATCCTTCCTGTAGCCCTGTTCCTCACCCACACAGGGAACAAGTGCCTCATACCTGTGGGACAATGTCAAGGGCTGCGGCTCCTGTGTTCTTGCCTGCAGGGTCCCTCTACCTGCCTCACTCGCAGTCACACACTGCTGTCCCTGCCCGCCAATCGAATTAATATTAGTTAATCTACCAGGTGTGACTGCCTCCTGGAACACAGCATCCAGGTATTTCTCCCCCTCCCAGATGTGCCGCAGTGTTTGGAGTTCGGATTCCAGCTCATCAATTTTGAGCTGGAGCTCCTCAAGCAGCCAACACCTGCTGCAGATGTGGTCACTGCCGTTCTCAATGGGATCGGCTAGCTCCCACATCATACAGCTACAACCCATCACCTGGCCTGCCATCTCTACTTAGTTAATTATTTAAAATTAATTAGTTTTATTTTAGTTTCGCAGTGTTCACTACACCAGTAAATTTACTCCGTTATATACTCAAACAGGCTCCGGCTTTGCCTTCCGACCCGCTCCCAGAGGATGTGGTGTCTAGGTGACCACCCCGAAAGATAACAAAGAGATGAGGGGAAAAAAATGCAAATAACTTACCTGCTCACCACACTTAGTCGTTCTTATTAGGTTAGAGGAGGTAGAAAGGTGAAAGACACTACGTGTAGTGTCGCGGGTATTAGTTAACTCCCAATTTATTGGGTGGAAGCTTACCTTCCCAGGCTGCCCTCGCGCTCTCTCCCGGACTCCCGCCGCTGAAACAACTGAAAGGCCGCAGTCACGCCAGGTAAGACTTTTATAATCGAAAAGCTTACCTTCCCAGGCTGCCCTCGCTGTTTCTCCCAGACTCCCGCCGCTGAAACAACTGAACCACCGAGCTAGTTGTCCAGAGTCAAGTATAAATCAAACCAGGTATGGACAGCAGCTTTAGACAGATATTAGTGAGCCAGATTGCATTTTACAACTATTAACAAATATTTCACAGCCTTCGACTTTCAATCAAAGTTTTTTTTTTAACAGTCCAAATTTCACCATCTGTTGTAGTTTGATTTGAACCCAGGTCCCAGAAAATTACTTTGGTCTGTGGATTATTAGTCAGCAACAATACCAATATGCCTTCATCCCTCTAAATTTTTTTGCCAATTTCTAATTGCTGAGCTTTGTAGCAATTGTTTTACTACAAAGTAACCTGCTCGGCCATCAAGAATCTTTATAGAGCATCAAGAACAAATTAGATACAGTGGAACTGGAGCCTAAAATCAAACAGATCATTCCAGAAAGGTAATTAGTGAAGCAAATGGATTTTTAACACAATGGCAGTTTTCATAGGTTTCTTTTGTGCTACTTAGAACTACTAAATTCATAACCAATTGCCATATTGAATTTTGAATACATAAAATCAATTGCATCAGGGTATAGCCTTACCTGGACCACAAATCAACAATTTCTTTTTTATTTTCTTTAAGACATTGCACACTATAAGCATAGCTGAAATTTAAAAGACACATAGCTTTTACCTAGGAACTGTTATATTCCTATATGGATTCCATATTCCACTGCTTAAACCACTATTAGGACCCCTGTCTTCAATTGGAGGATTTTGGAAAGCTACCCTGGGGTGTTCTGGAGGCCGTCTTTCATCCACGGAAGATCTTCCATCACTTGAATATTTTGCAACAGGGACTTCACTTTCTTTGTTAGAAGTATCATGCCTGTGAGTATCATGTCGTAGTGTCACCACACCAAACTCCCTTATTCGATTTGGCTGTAAATTTGAATCAAACCTTATCAATCTGGTAACGAAATTTCATTGTCATCATTAACAGCAACAATCAAATGTCATTTACAGACTGTCTTTATTAACGGAAATATTATACCTTAGTTTGAGAATGGAAATAAAGTAAAACAAATGCTAAATGCCAAATGTAAAGTAAGAATTTTGCTAAGTTACAAAAAATTTGGTCAATGAAATCAATCTTGTAAGTGTCTAAAAATGGAGATTCTGGAGGGGATGTCCAAAGAGAAGGATCAAAGTAACTGAATGCTCTATCGTTAATGATGGTATGAAAGGAATAAAACCCAAGTCAGAAAAATAGTGTGTTTGGGAATAGGTATATGGGTAAAGGAAATTAAAAACATAGGGTGTGGAATGCAGGTGAGGAACAGGAAGGGACTTCAGAGTGGGATTAAGGGAACATAAATGTCATGGCCAGTTGAGGAGAAACGAATCAACTCCTCTATAAAAATCTTTGAGGTGAGCAACAACAATTAGGCATGAACAAAATACGCTCTAAATGACATAAAGCTAGAACAGTAGAGATCAAAAGTAATGGAAGTCCAGATACGTGAATCATTAAAATGTAATGAACAGGTACAGAAAATAAGAGGCTAATGAACACTTTTTTTTATGTTTAGAGGACTAAAGTAGAAAGAGGTATATATTACTCAACAGATATACAATGCCTTGGTTAGACCTCACCTGAAAAAGAATTTTAAGAAGGCTACATTGGCCTTGGAGGAGTGCAGCATCAATTTACCAAATAATACCTGGTCTCAAAGTGTTAAAATAACATCACTTGAGAGGTGATTTCAAAATCAGGTGAAACAAATAGGATTTGCAACCTTAGACAGAATAAATTCCCATTTCCTCTCCTGTCTGAAAGATAATAAGATTAAAGGAACATCTCTAATCACACAACATTACTTTTGGTTTCCACTACCAGTGACAAACAGTTCCCCATGTACAGCTAAACCCCAAGGACTAGCAAAATAAAAGATATTCATACCGAAGGTGCAAAAGGATGAAAGTTCTATATAACAGTGTATACAAAAAAAGTAAGTTCTTACTTCTTTCTCTGGGTCTACAGCTCCTGAAGCAGCAACTCTGAGCTCAAGCTCTTTTTCCCTGTGGCAGAAAGGAACCATTTAAATCAATGCATTTTTCTCTTTCAATTTTGTACAGCTGCCCTTCTCCAGTAAAATCATCTCATACTGGTGTATACGATCAGCAGTACACAAGCCAGACACTGAGAATAGTAGATTACTTTTACACAACATAAAGGAATTTTTTAAAAATCCAAAGTTCTGAAAGAGAATCATATTGGACTTGAAATGTTCTGTCTGTTTCTCTCTTCACAAATGCTACCAGACCTAATGAGTTTCTCCCAAATTCTGTGGTAGCCTTAGATTTCCAGCATTTGCTGTATTTTGTTCTTATTATATTGAAATTTAACTTGATTCTCATCAAATGTTGTACACACACACACACACAAAGTAGGAACCCTCAACAAATTTTCATCACTCTCCACAGATATTCAGCCTAATGCCAACACTGCACTATTATGGTGACTTCAATCATAAAGCTTCCTAAATACAAGAGTTAAGTGGGCAAGTATGGTTCCATTCCACACAGCACTGAGCAATGTATTTGAGAATAATGGGCAAGTTCTCCTCCAAACCACTCACCATCTTGACTTGGAACTACATTACCATTTCTTCAGTGTCAATGGTCAAAATCCTGGAACTTACTCCCTACACCAAATGACTTCAGCGATTCCAGGAGGTAGCTCACCATTACCTCAAGAGCAACCAGGGATAGGCAGTAAATGCTAGCCCAGCCAGCAACAGCCATGTCTTATGAATTTCATATTCCAAATTTCAAGTTGGAAGTTTGAAACATGGGTAATTCAGGTCAAGCTGGATCGAGTAGTGTCAGGAACAAGAGATATAATGGCAAGCAAAGTCAGTAAGTGGTCACCATGCCAGTACAGGACCTGAAAGAATTTTCCAGGCAAGTATTATACTAATTAAAATTGGTGCACAAACTTTCTGGTTTTCAGACAAATCACGTTTTCAGGTAACTAACTTGGAAGTAATCTATTACAATTTTAGTTCAAACAATAACAACCTTCAGGTACTAATACTATAATAGTGCGACCAGCAAGAGTGTGCAATCATTGGGATTTGAACTAAGTTCGGGAGTTTTAGAATATCAATCTTAATCTTTTGCTTTCATAAAATCTAAATCTTTGGGGAAGGGAAGGATAGGCATTTAAGGTTTGTATTTTTTTTTTCTTTTAGGCCAAAGGAAGTTTAAACAAGCATTCTTAGTTCTGAAGTTACTTAATCAACTAAGCAAGTTAAGTAAATTGGTTAAGACCTGGTCCTTGCAGGTTTCACACTATAAAAGTTAGACCGATAATGCTCCAGGCACGGAGCGCAACTAGTAAGAATGTGCAATTGCTGGGTGTTGAACTATATGTGGGAGGTTAGACAAGTTAGGGAGGGAGGTATCGCTGTGTCTTGTTCCAGCCATTTTTACAAGGGGCTGATTTGTGGTTGAGGTACTGCTGATCAGATCTAAGACGAGGTCTAGGTGAATAGAAGGCTTTGTTGAGAACAGTGAGCATAAAGGTATGGGCAAGACCTTTCTTCACCCGCCGCCAACACCCACCAACAAAGTCCACCAGTTGTTAAAGAAGCAGGGATGGCAGTCAGTGGAGTGGTACATCCCTCCTGTCAAATATGGAAGCTCAGGGAACAGTCTACTGTCCCTGTTGACAATGTCTGGGGGAAGTGTGTCCAACTGCAACATCTCTCAGACCGCATGAATTGGTCACAGTGGCAGTCAGAAGCACTGAGGAGCACGCAAGAAGCAGAGAGTGTGTAGACAGTAGCTTCAACGAAGGTGGTCACACCACAGGTACATCAGGTAGACAGATGACAGCCAGGAGAAGTAGCCAGGTAGGGCAGGAGTCTCCTGTGGTTAACCCCTCTCAAACAAGTATACCAGTTTGGATACTGTTGTGGGGATAGCCTCTCTAGGGAAAATAACAGTAGCAGCCAGGTCTCTGGCACCATGACTGGCTCTGCTGTAAGGCAGGGCACGGCAAAGTCCAAGCAAGCAATTGTGATAGGGGACTCTTTAGTCAGGGGCACAGACGGTGTTTCTGTGGCTAAGAGCGTGGCTTCACTATAGTGTGTGCTGCGTCCCTGATGCCAGGGTCAAGGATGTCTCAGGCCAGTTGCTGCATTTCTCAAAAGGGAGTATGAGCAGCAGAGGTCGCTGTACACAATGCCATCAACGGCACAGGTAGAAAAAGGGATGAGATCCTGCAGAGTGAATATACGGTGTTAGGCAAGAGGTTAAAAAGCAGGACCTCAAAAGGTAGTAATCTCTGGATTACTCCCAGTGATATGTGCTAGTGACAGTAAGAATAGGAGGATAGGACAGATGAATGTATGGATGAACAGCTGGTGCAAGGGGAAAGGATTTAGATTTTTGGTTCATTGGAATCTCTTCTGGGCCAAATGTGACCTGTACATGAGGTTGCACCTGAGGGGAGATTTGCTAGAGCTCCTTGGGAGGGCTTAAACAAGACTGGCAGGAGTGTGCAACCCTAAACAGTACTGAGGCAAGAGAAAAGGTTGAGGCTGGTACAAAAGTTAAACAGAGCAAGTTAAAAAGACAAGACAGTCAACAGCATAGCAGAAAACGAGGGAAGACTGACAAATGAAACTGCATTTACCTCAATGCAAGAGGTCTGACAGGTAAGGCAGATGAACTCAGGGCATGGCTGGGAACATGGAACTGGGATATCATAGCTCGCATAGAAACATGGCTGAAGGAGGGACAGAATGGGCAGCTCAATGTTCCAGGATATAGATGCTATTGGAAGGATAGAAGGAAAGACAAGAGAGGAGAGGGAGTAACATTTCTGATTAGGGAAAACTTCACGGCAGTAGTTAGAGAAGATACGTATGGAACTGAGAAATAAGAAGGGAGTGATCACTTTGATGGGATTGTACAATAGACCCCGTAATAGTCAATGGGAAATTGAGAAGCAAGTATATGGGGAGATCACAGATAGTAGGGTTGTAATAGTAGGGGATTTTAACTTTCCAAACAGACTGGGACTGCCATGGAGTCACTTAACATTTGTTAAAGGTGTTCAAGACAACTCTCAACCAATACTTAGATGGCCTATTAGAGAAGTGGCAAAACTCAACCTCCTCTTGGGAAATAATGCAGGGCAAATGACTGAGGCGTCGTGGGGGAGCACTTTGTGACCAGTGATCATAATTCTATTAGTTTTAAAGTAGTTATGGAAACTGATAGGCCTGGTCGACAAATTAAAGTTCTAAATTGGGGCAAGGCCAATTTGATGGTATTAGACAGGAATTTTCAAAAAGTTGATTGGGGAGGCTGTTTGCAGGTAAAAGGACGTCTGGCAAGTGCGAAGTTTTCAGAAGTGAGATAATGAGAGTTCAGGGTCAGCATGTTCTTGTTAGTGTGAAGGACAAAACAGGAGTACAGAACAAAGGATGACTAGTGATATTGAGGGTCTGGTCAAGGAAAAAGAGGCAGATATACACAGCTGGGATCAAGTGACTCCCAGGAGAAATATGGGGAGTGTACGGAAAAAGGAAATCAGAAGGGAAACAGGGGTCATCAGATAGCTTTGGCAGATAAGGTTATGGAGAATCCAAACAGATTCTACAAGTACATTAAGGGAAAAAGAACAACAAGGAAGAGAATAGGGTCCCTTAATTATCAACAAGGCCGAGGCCATCTACATATGGAACCACAGGAGATGGATGATATCCTATACGAATACTTCACATCAATATTTACCATGAAGAAAGACATGGAAGCTGGGGACTCTGAGAAATAATACTGATGCCTGAAAAGAGTCCACATTACAGAAGAGGAGGAGCTGCTACCACCTAATGATAAATAAATCCCCGGGATCTGATCAAGTGTATCCCAGGACATTGTGGAAGCTGGGAAGAAATTGACAGGGCTCCTAGCAGAGATATTGGTATCACTGACAGCCATGGGTGAGGTGCTGAAAAACTGGAGGGTGGCTAACATTGTGCCATTATTTAAGAAAAGCTGCAAGGAAAAGCCAGGGAACTACGGACTGGTGAGCTTGACATCAGTAGTGTTTAAGTTGTTGGAGGGGATTCTGAGAGACGAAATCTACATGCATTTGTAAAGGTAAGGACTGATTAAAGACAGTCAACATGGCTTTGTGCGTGGGAAGAGGTGATCAAGATGATAGATGAAGGCAGAATGGTAGATACTGCCTAAATGGACTTTAGCAAGACCTTTGACAAGGTTCTGCATGGTAGACTGGTTAGTAAGGTTAGAATACATGACATCCAGGGATAGCTATCTAATTTGACGTAAAATTGGCTTGACGTTGGAGACAGAGGCTGGTGGTAAAAGGTTGTTGTTCATTCTGGAGGTCTGTAACCAGCAGTATGCAACAAGGATCAGTGCTGGATCCACTGTTCTTTGTCATTTATATAAACAATTTGGATGAGAATATAGGAGGCATGGTTAGCAAGTTTGTGGGTGACACCAAAATTGGACAGTGGAGCAGGTTATCTAAGATTACAAAGGGATCTTGATCATTTAGGCCAGCTGAGGAATGGCCGATGGAGTTTAATTTAGATAAATGGGAGATGTCACATTTTGAAAAGACAAACCCAGGCAGGACTTAAATAGTTAATTATAGGGGGCCCTGGCGAGTGCTGCTGAACAGAGAGATCTAGGAGTGCAGGTACATAGTTCCTTGAAAGTGGCATCATAGGTAAGTAGGGTAGTGAGGAAGGCATTTGTCATGCTTGTCTTCATCGGACAGAGCACTGAGTACAGTAGTTGGGATGTCATGATACGCTGAATAGGATATTGGTCAGGCTACATTTGGAATACTGCATTCAATTCTGGAAGGATATTATTAAATTGGAGAGGGTTCAGAAGAGATTTACAAGGATGATACCGGGACTGGAGGGTTTGCGTTAGAAGATGAAGCTGGATAGGCTGGGACTGTTTTCCCCTGGAGCATAGGAGGCTGAGGGGTGACCTTATAGAGGTTTATAAAATCATGAGGGACATAGAAAAGGTGAATAGCTAAGGTCTTCTCCCTAAGGTGGGGTGTCCAAAACTAACGGGTTTAAGGTGAGAGGAGAAAGATTTAAAAGAGACTTGAGGGACAACTTGTTCACAGAGGGTGGTGAGCATATGAAACAGGAAGTGGTAGAGGTGAGCACAATTACAACATATGAAAGATATTTAGACCAGCACATGGATAGGAAAGGTTCAGAGAGATACAGGCCAAATGCAGTTAATGGGACTAGTTTAGGAAACCTGGTTTGCATTGTCAAGCTGAAAGGCTTGTTTCTGTGCCATTTGACTTGTGACTCTATAATCCTTGATTGCAAGTTTGAAACTTTGATAAAATAATTTCATTCAACATTAAGTTACCGTATCCTGTTTTTCTGCTTTTCTGATATTTGTTCCAATAGTTCCTGTCTGTATTTCTCCCTCCTTCTTCTTTGGGCACTCTCTCGTTCATAGTTACCTAAAGATTGTGATTTAATATTTAAGTATCACTACTTTTGTCACTCAAATTTTAATAAGAAAGCAAAGGTTACCTAAACAACTAATCATATATCAATAAATAACTCTCTAATTTGAATAGTTGAACGAATAATAAGAAAGAAGAGAGTTGACCATTTTATAGCAAAACTGGTTTTATATATGACATACGTTGTGATGGTTTGGGATTCAAAGGAAGATAGAGCACTCCATGCATGAGACCCACACAACATCAGCAGCATTTGTGAACTAAATGTTTTAAATATTTTGCTCTCACGTATCCAATATATCATTATTCTTGAATTATTATAGAACCCCTACACTGTGGAAACAGGCCCTTCAGCCCACCAAGTCCACACCAAACCTCAGAGCATCCCACCCCGACCCCATCCCCCTATAACCCACCTAACCTACACATCCCCGGACACTATGGGCAATTTAGCATGGCCAATCCAACTAGCCTGCACATCTTTGGACTGTGGGAGGAAACTGGAGCACCCGGAGGAAACCCACGCAGACACAGGGAGAATGTGCAAACTCCACACAGACAGTCACCCAAGGGTGGAATCGAACCCAGGTCCCTGGCGCTGTGAGGCAGCAGTGCTAACCACTGAGCCACTGTGCCACCCTAAGTGAAGCAAGGAACCTGGAGTCCAGGAGTTGAACCTGAGACCTCTCGCACGTCATCACTGTAGAGTACCCTAAGCGAGAATTATACCCCTAGACCCACAAACCACATACATGACAGTACCAATTATCATCAAAAGCAACAGTATAGGTCCAATTTCAAACTTATTTAGGATTCAATCTGTCACTAATATGTATTTTGTAACTCCAATAACAAATTCCTACAGGGCCCTAAAAACAGAATATTATTTGTAATTTTTGTACAACGCTTATGGAAATTCTATATCACTCTATATCATCAGCCAGGACAGAATAGATTTATCTTGGATTTTATAATGGCTGATTATGCTACTGTACCAAAATTTGACCACCAACTCATCAAAATCATGCGGACAGATATAGCGTCTCAATGTCCCCATGTTAAACAAAGTCATGTGTGAACTTCTACAAGGGCTCATTTGCTAACAACTGTGGCAATGGGGAATTGATGATGGGGACAGGACTGTGAACCTGGGAGTCTCATATCAACTCGAGATACTCATTCTACAGTTTTGGAAGGCAAACAAACATCCCATCACCCCACACTGACATAACTGTAACAATCTGCAAGAAGCAGGATAAATCACATGTGGGAGACTACTGAGATAATTCCTATTATCCACAGTAGAAAATTCCTGACATGCATTGTCTATTGCCTACTTGTTCCCAGAGATGCAGGTGCATTTAGGCCTTCCAGAAGCTCTGCCTCTGTTGCCAGACAAATCTAAGAAAACATCAAAAATAAGACCATGAACTCTTCGTTAAATTCATCAAACTGACCAAAGCATTTGAATCAGTAAATGACAGAGCTCTGTGAATTGTGGTCCAAAGATTTGGATATCCAAGAAACTTTATCACAATCCTGCACTGCTTCATAATGACATGCATGTCACTGTCAAGTGGAAGACCTGAAACAGCTTCCTTCAATTTGGTTCGATAGTCCCCATACTATTTAAAATCCAACAGTGGCTATTCACCTCATCAAAATCAATTACCATCTATTGAGAGTATCAAATACTGCCGAGATGGAAAACTCTAACTTTAGTCACCTCTGTGCCAAAACTCAACTAACCGCTATAGACATGCATGATTTAGAATTTGTGGTTGTCTGCAATATTTTTGTATCTCTGCATCATAGAAGATGTCATTACCTATTATTCAAATGGCAGGAACTTGTCCATAAAGCTTCATTGTGTTTTAAGTCTAACTATCTTCACAATAAGCGTTAGTGCTGTGGAGAAGTAAAGAAAAGGAAGCTAAACCAACACACCAGATCTCACTATGGAATGTCCTAGTGCATGTGCCCAAAAGTCTATGATTCATGAATTAGCCTGTTCAGTCATCTGAAGATCCATGGCAAAACTCTCAAACCTGAATAAACTTTTAATTCTCTAACAACAAACGTAGGCATACTAATATAATTACCTATTTCTACCACCTATAGCAATGCTAAAGTTTGAACAAAACAGGTTAATTAATTTGGCATATTTAACTTTTGATTGACAACTAAAATCTCAGGTTAAGTTAAACTGCACTTATTGTGGGCCAAAGGGCCTCTCCTATGCCGTATGACACTATTGTGATTATCTATTTGAGTTATTTCAGTATGCCTTTTGACCAGTTTTGTGAAATAATAAATATATTCTTTTTATTTCATTAAGTAATGACATTCACATTACCAAAGACCTTGTCAGTGTTCAATATTTCCAATGTGATTTTGTTATATGGCAAACAAAGCTTCTACCAGTTGTCAAGTTACTCCATCAACTTTGACAAAAAGTTTCAACTGCCGCACAAGTAATGTGCAGTCAGCTTCCAGTATAAATGTGGACAAAAATTATCAGCAAAAAAGGCAAAGCAAGAATGCAAACAGAATTACACTTACACACCCTAATCTAAATAACTATTGTCCTTAAATCCTGTTCATTATTTTTGTGCTGTTCTCATGGCACACTAAAATTATGACAGAGTAATGAAAGCCACAGATATTTAAATAAGGTAATGATTTGACAACTATTATTTAAAGCATTAAAAAGTACATAATGGTATGAAGACACTTCAATTTTTATTTTGAGGATTCATATTAAAAAATTGCAAACCATTTGGATAATTAATCCAGGCTTTTTATAAAAAGGGCTCATGAAAAGGATGTGAGACTTTTTTAAAAAATTACTTCTGAAATCACACGGCTTAAGTTAATTGCTTGGTTTACTGGAAATCACATGCCTGAGTTTATTGCTGTCGGGTGTTTAGTTTTTTTTGGATATTGTATGGAGTTCAGTTGGTATCCAGTGTGCTGAGAATGAGAAGGTATCGAGCTCACCAGCTGCCTTCTGAGAAAACTCCTATGGAGAATGCATTGGAAGACCTGAAAACTGATGCACCTACCCTCCTGAAAAGCCTCAATTCTCAACACATCCTGAATGAACGGTGTCTGCAAAAATCTCAGTGACAACTTGACTAATGTTTAGTAATGACCATGACTGTCAAGGCACCAACTAAACATTCATATATTATCTTTTTCTCCTTCAAGAACCAATAATTACTGGCCAAAGGTTTTTTTTTCCCAAAAAGTAAAGGGGCAGGGAGGTTCAGGTTTTTTGGGTGAAGGGTGAAGGTTGGTGGAGGCCGCTGCAGGAGGAGCTAGCCATACTCAAAAAATAATATCCTGACAAGAATGAATATTTTACGAAAGTCAAAAAGAAGTGAAAATAAGGTAGAAACGATAAAAAAAGAAAGAAACTTCTGCTTTGATTCAGGTATTTCTTAAGCAGGAGAAGTTGAAGTATTGACCAAGAACTGGTATGTTCATGCTAAACATATATTCAGATCATGGTTCAAAAGTAAAATACTTGTTTTGAACATTTTTAACTTACCCACCAACAATCCTGTTGCAAACATAACATCATCTTTCACTGAAGCAGATTTGGAGCGTAGTTTCTGAGAGTTATGTACGTCGTTTATCAAATATCTATTGATGGAATGAAAACACAAGAATACATCAGCAATAAATACATCATAACTGCATAGCACCTGATGAAAGATAATAATGACTTTATATAAAATGCTCATAAGTGTACCACTATTGACTTACATTTCCAGAGTTTACCACAGAAGCATAACTTAAAATTTAACTTCAACATCAAAAAACCTGAACCTCAATGCATAAAATAATTTCATGCAAAGTTCAAAAATCTATATTAAGATTCATTGAATATGAATCTTTTTGTAATCAAATTATACTCTTCATTTGTATAAAATACGACACATAAGGAAAAGTTGGTGACCTGGTTTTCAATGGCAACGCAGGCCATGGTGTCAACAATGATTTTTGTACAATGAGATTGTATAAGATTGCCACATCTGCAGAAGGTGTTTCTGTCCAGAGATTCTCCAGCACAATGTTCTTAAGCTGAAGAGCAAATTAAAGACACTGACACATAAGAAAACAAATGGGGATAAAGGCCAATAAATCCCCTAAACTTGATGGGATGCATTCTAGGATATTAAAGGAAGAAATTACAGAGATAGTGGAAGCACTGGTAACAGTCTTCCAAGCATCCTCAGAATCTGAAAAATTCCTAGGCTATTCCTAGGCCAATGTAACATCTTTATTTAAAAAGTGAAGGAGACAAAAAAAAACTATAGGCCAGTTAACTTCACATCAGTTACTTTGATAAATGTTCATTTATTATAAAAGAATGTAATAACAGAGCATTTAGAAATACATGATATGATCGAGCAGTGTCAGCGCAGCTCTCTGAAGAACTTCTTTTCAGTATTTTGCTCTAGAAATGGCATGCCCTCTGTTGTGTAGAGGCTTTTCTTGGAGTCAATCATCTCTACAGCAGGTTATAAAATTCCAGCATACACATGAGGTATTCATTGTTGGTGTTGACTTCGGAGAAGTTTCTTCATGTTGGTGTTGAGCCTAGTCATCTTTTTGGGTTTAACATGCTTTTAAAGCACTCTGTAGAATTACATACAGAGACATTGAATTGGTTTTCAATTCCCTCATGTAAGTTAAGAAATTGAGGCTGTCGCATATTACTTGGCAAATAAGAACTAAATTCAGGAGAACAGCAAAGAGATCTGGTAGTATACTACACAAATCACTAAACGTTGCAACACAGATCCATAAAGGCCATTACAAAAACAAAACAAGCACTAAGGTTTAATTGAAAAGTATACATTACAACACATTCATGACAAACCATGTTTAAATCACTCTGGGGAGTATCATGTGCTGCTTTGGTTACCATATTACAAAAAGGATATAGAGGTAAGACTGTAAGACCATAAAATATAAGTCTTTTCCCCGTAACCCTTGATTCCCTTGCTGATTAAAAATTTCCCCATTTCAGCCTTGAATATACTAATGATATGGTCTCTATGGCCCTCTACAGTAAATAATCCCAGATTCACTAATTTCAGAAGAAATTTCTCCTCACCTCTGTCTTAAATATGCAACCCCCTTATTCAGATTATGCCATCTATTCCTAGACACAGCCAGAAAAGGTAAACGACTTTTCAGCCTCTATCAATATAGAGACTACAAAGCAGATTACACAGGAACTACAAAGTTGTGTCAACCGGGGAAAAAGAAGAAACTAAGTCTCTTTTCACCCCAACAGAGAAGGAGTGACTCAGCAAAGTCTTTAAAGACTATGAAAAATAAGTTTCAATAGAGTTCATGTATAGAAGTAAAACTGAACTTTACAAGACCCCTGCTTAACGAGGTCCATTATTATCCAAAAAGACATGCATACAGATCTCTGCTGCAAAAACAATTCTGGATACAATGATGCTAAGGGGGTGAGCCTGCATGTGCGGGCACACACATGCTCACACTTTCTCTTAAAATTCTATAACATACAAAGGATAGACTATGATGTCAGCATATCCCCGAGGATCTGGACATAGTACCACAAGAGTCTTAATGATCTGTATAACAACAATCCAGCATTTATCCCTTAATAATTTATTAGGATTCTTGATGTGTCTCCTAGGTTACATCTAATGATGCAAGAATCTCCTATCGTCTCTCAAATGAAAGGATTCTATATTACCACTCAACCTGTGCCCTTGCTGTTGCCTGACAGCCAGCCAGAATGCTACCACACCCATTGCCAGAAATGGTTCAGAGCAGAGCCAGGCTTTTGATGGCCAAAGCCATATTACTTTCCAAGGCTACCTGCAGTCCTCCTCACTGAAAGCTGTCTACATATACCAGTCATGTTGCAGCCATTGGGTTAGCATTGCTTATGAGCACTTGGCACCATCAGCAGTTATGCAGATCAAAGATGATGTTTGTCAGACTATTTGATTCTTCAGATAACTAAGGAGCCCAATTTTGGATCCACAAGATTTTTTTTCTGCAACAGGGACAGGTTAGGTAGGGTAATGGAATTTTCAGGCCAGTGGTGATTTCCTTCTCTCCCCTCTGCTGCCGTCATTCCATTTTGCAGTGGAGTGACTAAGTCTTAAAGAGGTTTGGATTGAATTTTTCACTTCCCGGTGGAGTCAATGCCTCCTTACTTCAAGCTGATCTTAAGCAGTTCATTATAACTTTTTCTTTGGTTGCCCTTTATGCATTGAATGAATAGAAACTGCCAAAGGTAGTGGCTTTTGGGCATCTAGACAAAATGGCCCATCCATGGGAGTTGTTCCTTCAGAAGAAGGCCTTCAATGCTGGTAGATGCAGCTTCATGGAGTATGTTCACATTAGTCTGGTGTTCCTCCCATTTGACACTCAGGATTCAACATAGGCACTGCTGGGGGAAGCTCTCAAAGATCTTAAAATGAATTAGTGAATGGTCCAGTTCTTGTTACAATAGAGGAGGGTGTTCAACACAACAGTCTTATAGATCAAAACCGCTGCCAAAGTGGCCTTTCAAAGTCAACAAAGACATGATATTTCAGCTTGAAAAAGGCAGTGATGGTGCAGTTGATTCAGTGCTGAATGACTTCATCAATAGTAGTCCCTTATGTGCACTAGGCTAGGCAAAGACACACAAAAGGCAGCACTAAGACAGTGCACAAAGGTGACCCAAACGATAACTGTATGTAACATTGGATAGTTTGATTGATAAAGCTGGTTTGTGAAGTTCAATTTTGATAGTTTTTATTTCAGCATTGTGATTAAAAGACTGCTGTGATTGTCAGTTAGTGGGTAAATAGGGTGCATATTGTTGAACAGTTAGCTGGAGCTGCATTCACTGAAACTTCAGAAAGGTCGCCAGACCTTGAAGGTTATGACCTCCTTTCTTCTTCACTGCACATAGATGCTGGCAGCAGGACTGTGTTCTCATGATGACAGGCCTTTGTAGGTTGCAGTGGACCATAACAAATTGTGAAAATCTCTCAAGTTCTTCCAGAGCAGTTTAGACAGCAAAAGCATTGATCTGCTCAATGACAGTTCATGTGTAGCGTGGACCTTGTTATGTGCATACTGCCCATCAAATTCATAGATAGCCTTGTTACTGAACATTATTTGTTAGTTTCTCATGGTGGCTCAAATACTGATAGTCCAGCAGACCGGCGCAAAATAAGGACATCATGACCGATGCAAGAGTTACTTTCCTGTGTGTTATAGTGACTTATGGTCACACACACTGAGGAAGTGGAATTCTTTGCGGTTGCAGTATATCTTAATTTGCTTGAAGGAACAGCAAAGCAACATGTGCAAGGTCCATAGTACCTTACATCAAAGGGAAGCTTATTAACAAGGCAAAGCTGCATACTTGCTCCATTTGCATCTCTCTGGGAAGAAGGGGCATAATGAATTATTTGCACAGTGTACAGTAGCCTTCTTTATATTCAAACATAATGACAAGAGGCCATTCGGCCTTTGGATCTTGTTCCGCCATTCAATAAGCTCTTTTGAATTTAACCTCAACTCTACATTCCTGCATATCCCCAACAATCTTTCATCCTTTTGGAAATCGAGAATCGAACTACCTCTGCCTTAAAAACATTTGAATATTCTGTATCCCCAACCTTTTGAGGAAGAGATTTCCAAAGGCTCAACTCTCAGAAATAAAAGGTTTCCTCATCTAAGTTTGAAATGGGAAACACCTACTTTTAAACTATGACCTCTAGTTCTAAATTCTCCCACAAGAGGAAACATCCTTTCAACACCTACCCAGTCAAATCAGCTCAGGATCTTGTATGTTTCAATTAAGTCACCTCCAGCTCTTCTAAACTCCAGAGGACACAAGTAGCCTTTCTAGCTTGTACTCATTTCAGGTATTAGTTTGGTAAACCTTCTCTGAACTGCTTCTAATGCATTAACATTCCTCTGTAGGTACAGCTACTAGTAATGCACACAGTATTCCAGATGCAGTCTCACCAATGCCCTGTATAAACAGAGCATAACTCCCTACTCTTGCATTCAATTGTCCTTGCAAAATAATAATGCCCTGTTAGCATTCCTGATTACTTGCTGTACGTGTATTTTAACATTCTGTGATTCATGCACTGGAACACCCAGAACCCTCTGCATCCTCTCACCTTTTTCATTCTTCCTGCCAAAACTGACTTTTTTACATTTTCCCAAATTGTACTCCATTTGCCAGATCTTTGCCCATTCACTTAATCTATCTGTGGCCCTTTGTAGGTTCCTTCTATCCTCCTCATAACTCACTTTCCTATCTATCTTTGTGTCATCAGCAATTTGAAACTAACACCGATGCTTAACACACTCATGCCAAACCTTCTATACAGTTCTGCCTATAACAGGTGGCAACTTGAGCACCTTCTCTGTAAAAGAACACAACACATGTACTGCTCCTGGCTTAGGTTGCAGTGAGCAAACTACTCCCTGAAGGCCATGGGTAGATTTGGCTTCCTGAGAGGCCTTCTCTTCACCCATTTCCCTCTGCAAAAAGCAGACAACGTCTTTGTTACCTATGCTGCTTCTCCTCATCATGTTGCAAGTAGAGGGAATAGAGACTTCAAGATCCACAACTGGGAGTAAGTGATCCGAATAGAACCCTTGAAGTGACAGCCAAGGCTCTCACTCTGGACCACACCACGTCCTGTCAACTTCACCAATTTTATTTTATAGTAAGAACCCAAGAATTTATATACTAACTCAACAACAGCCAATTGAAAGCAATCAATAACTAGCTTGAAAGTAGTTGATGCATCCTTTGAAATGCAAGCTACTTGACATTTTGAAAAGATTGGAAAAGTAAAGGGTTCTGATAATATCATACAAGGGCAGCAGCGAAGAAGGATATTAGACCAAACAAACCGGAAGTAGAATCAGCATGAAATAATAGGAACACTGATGACAGCTGTTTTTGGCAACCCTGCCGCCCACAACCCAAACAGCCATGTCCAGGAGAGTATAAAGCAGAAATTTAGAGACGGGTATGACAATTGTAATAGAGTAAGCCCAGGTTAAAGCAAGCTGAGCAAAACTGCAGTTAACTGCGCTGAAGGTGAGTTTGTGGTATGTATACTAGATAATTTTCTAGATCATATTATGAACCCCAGGGAAACAGGCTATTTTAATTATACTTTTGCACAATGAGAGAAGGTTAATGAAAATCCTTGTAATAAAGGGGACTCTAGGGAAAGTTTGATAGAATTTTAGCATGTTTCAACATGATTGTGTTAAGTCAGAAACCAGGTGTTTAAATTTGAACAAAACAAATTACAAGGGTATAAGGGATGGATTGACTAGAACAGATTGCAAAACTATATTTAAAAGACATAATGGTGGATAGCAATATAGACATTTAAAGAATTAGTTTAGAGCTTTTAAATATGTTTGCTTAACAAATAAACACCCCATGAAAGAACTGGTCCAACAAGAGGAGTTAAGGATGGCATTAGATTAAAGAAAAAGATTAATGATGCCAGCCAGAATGGGAAGACTGTGAATTGACAAGATTTTAGAATTCAACAAAAAGATGACCATGAAATTGATAAAGAAAGAAAAATAATGAGAGTAAACCACAAAGAGGTAAAAACAGATAAAAGTTTCTATTGGTATCTGAGTAGGAATAGATTAACAATTGTAAATGTAAACCCATCAGAGTTAGAGAAGGTAATTATAATGGTGAATAAAGAAATCACAGATATTAAACAAGGGAGAAGTAAAAATAAACATTCTGGAAATAGGGAGAAACTTGAAGAAATTAGTATTAGCAAAAACAAGAGAGTGCCGGACAAGTATTCTGAGCTAGATGGCATGCATTCTTGGGTTTTTCAGGAGGTAGCTATGGAGATACTGGATATTTAGGTTTAGGTCTTCCAGAATTCACTTCATGAACTGGAAGGTAGCAATCGAAAATTCAAAAGGATAAAGAGAGGTAAAAGAAACGGACTAGTTAGCTTGACATCAGTAGTCAACAAAATTCTGGATTCTATTAGTATAGAGCCTGATAATAGGACACTTAGAAAATCATAATAATTAGACAGAATCAACATGAATTTGTGCAAGAGGAATTTTATTTTTTAAATGAATATATTGGGCTTTGTTAACAGGCTGCAATTAGGTTAGTTACATAGAAGAGGGAGATGTATCTTGTTGAATGATTCTTGAAAATCTGAGTCAGATGCCATATAATTACTTATTACAGAAAATTAAGATTCACATGATTGAAAGTAACAAGTAGCAAAGATTGAGGATTGGGTAACAGAAAGAAATGATAATGGAATAGTGTAGGTTAGATGGGCTTCAGATTGGTTTCACAGGTCGGCGCAACATCAAGGGCCGAAGGGCCTGTACTGCGCTGTAATGTTCTATGTTCTATGTAAAACTTAGTAAGAATTATTATCAGGGAGACAGACAGCAAGTGATGGAGTCCCACAGAAACGGCTATTTATAACCAATCTCAACAACTTAGATTAGGGGAACTGCAATATAGCCAAACCAGCTATAATAAAAAAATTAGGTGGGAAAGCAAGTTGTAAGAATGATACAAAGAGTTGTCACTATGTCAATTTGTAGAATGGACTGCTTTGTCTGTGCTCAGGTGCTAAATGTTGTAGGTCCTTTTGAAGGAATATGAAAATATAAAATTACGGACATTTACCTAGATTTTCCTGCTGCTGAAACAGGTCTCTTCCGGTAGTCTTCCTTGTAACCATCTTCAACGTATGCTGTTGGTTTTTGATCTCTCCTTTCTTTATAGTAACTGTAGCAAAGGGTTTAGCCAATGTTATTTTAAAAAAGACATTTAACAGTTTTCCCACTATTCTTGTTGAAAAGGAGTTTCAATACAGGAGAAAAATTACCTAGTCGTCACATGAACTTAATACAGAATCAAGAGTTCTGATCATGTATCAACATGAGCAATACCAAGTGATAGTTTTTGAAGTACAATTGTGAAGTCTTAAGAACTTGTCACTGAAGTTGAGTGAACCAGACAAAGTTAAAGTTCCCAAGTCAGTTCTATTTCAGTACATATATATAAACTGGAGAGATTATTTCAGTACACTAAAGTTCAATGCATAATCCAAGAATATAGTGCTGAGGAAGTACTGCACAGCTGAATACCCTACACTTTAACATGGATCCATCTAAGCATTTGCTCACCACTCATCTTTCAAAGTGCACCATTACAAATTAAAATAAATTATTTACCTCACTGTCATTTGTGGAACATTACAGATGCAGGTTGGTTGCCACTAGTGCCTACATATTGGACTACACACTTACAAACGAAATTCATTCTCTAAACAATCATGAAATGTTTCAATGCGTAACGGCAAGGTCAATAAATATATATACACAAAGGAAAACGTCTCACTTCAATTTTACAACGTAGAAAACACAAAGCAATGATTGTTTCCACATGATAATCTAATTACTTGTCACAAATGGAACCAATACAGGCTGTGTCTCTCTAAACCTTATATCATGGAGGCCCAGAATTTTTTTTTGTTTCGGGGTGAAGGTAGTTGTTACCAGATGAATAGTACAAGACTGAATGTCTGTATTTAACGAGCAAAAAGGCTTCTTAATGAGAATCCAGTTTCAGATGGCTCTTTAGGCCCTTTGTGTTGGGTGCATATAAATTTCGCTAGCAAGCTCAGTTCAGGCTAGGGTCACTGCTTTCAAAACATTGATGCTTTCTCTCCACAGATGCTGCCAGACCTGCCGAGTTTCTCAGCAATTTCTCTTTTTGTTTCAGTTCAAGCTCGGGTTAAATGCATGCATTTGCTGGATAAGGAAGTCCAAGCCTTTAAATGATACAGATCTATTTTAGCCTAATTTATAATGTAGTTTATGGTTGGATTAAAGTATACAGTTTAAATTCTGTCGGTGCTGGCCTCAAGCAGAGTTTTTGTTTTAAACGTTGCAGTCAAGGAGCAGGTTAATTAAGAGACAGCTGAAACTGAAGTCTCATTAAGTGAATCAGACAGGCCCTTTTATTGGAAGCATATAGGAGTAGTCAACAGAATACAACTTACAATACGGTGCTGGAGTGAAGCGTCTTAACAACATAAATGGTAAATATGAGGGGTGTTTGGTTGCTTTTGCCAAAACAAAGAAACTGAATTGTGAGTATTTCTAGCTTTTAAAGAAAAAGCAAGATTTATGAATTTGTATTTAGGTTTCTAGTTTGTATTTAGGTCTTTTATTTAAATCTCCTTTTTCTTAAAAATAGTTTGTTAGATATAAGATGGAGCGTAAAACAAAACAGATATACAATAAAGGGTAAAAAGTAGAAACAGTAAAATGATTAATTAATTAAATAAAATGCAGAGATGGCAGGTCAGCTCATGTATAGCTCCCACAACATTTGGGAGCTGTTGCATACCAATATGATCCAGAGGGAATACATCTGTAACAAGTGCTTGCAGCTGCAGCAACTTCACATTGGTTTGAGGAACTGGATTCTAAGCTGCAGACACTGTGCCACAGAAAGGGGGAAAATTACTGAGACACATTGGTTTGAGTCAGTTCCAACTCTCATTTAGGTAATTCAGATGTGATGTGACTAGGAATAGGAGCACAAGACTGCATGTGGTACAGGAATGGGAACCCAAAGAGTTGCTTTTGAAGGGCTTCAGCCCCTACAATTACGACAAGATTCTTGCAAGCTGTATGGACTAACAGCAGCAACTGTAAGGAGGATGCTCAAACTGACTGTGGCATCTTATCACACTGTATGACCCATAAAAAAGCTAGTATGCATGCACAGCAGTTAATTAAGAAAGCTAATAGAATGTTACTGTTTATTACAGGGAGAATTTATACAAAGATGGGTTGGTTGTGCTTCTGTTAACATGGCACCAATGAGACCACATCTTGAGCACTGTGTACAGTATTAATTTAAAGGAAAAATGTAAATACTAATGGAAGCAGTTTGGAGAAGATTTATTAGGATAATACCTGTAACTGACAGGTTGTCCCAAAAGTTGAACAGGTCAGGCTTGTATCTGTTGGAGTTTAGAACAGTAAGAAATGACATGATCGAAACACAAAAGATCCTGAGGCATTCTGACATGGTGGATGCAAAGAGACTATTTCCTCTTGTAAGAGAGTCTAGAACTAGGAGGCACTATTTAAAACAAGGAATCGTCTATTCAGGATAAAGGTAAGCCAAAATCTTTTTCACAGACAGTCGTGGCTCTTTGGAATTCCCTTTCACAAAAGGCAGTGAAAGCAGAGCCTTTCAATATTCTTAAGGTAGAGGTAAATGAATTCTTGATCAGCAAGGGTGAAGTTTATCAGGGATAAATAGAAATGCAGAGTTCAGGTTACAATCACATTCGCTATGATCTCATTGAATGGTGGAGCAGGTTCAAGGGGCTGAGTGGCCTATTCCTGCTCCTAACTTGTATGTTAGTATATACAGGGGGTTCTGCAATAACACATGTTCTGGCAATGTGATTTGGCTATAACGCAACTGACGAATAGGGGAACGCTATTTCTAAATGCGAGCTTGTGTTGGCTATAATACGATTCCATTGAGTACGCGTCAACATCGCAGGCTTTGTCAAAGGAAAATTTCTTTTTTTCGATCCTTGCAGATGATGTAAATGTTCACACTAAGTCACAAGGAGCTCATCTGAAAAAGGTAATTGGATTGTATGTCATAAACCTCAAATATAATATCACACAGAACAACTGTCTTATTAGGAAAATATATGAAATCTTAGTTTGAAGAGCTTATATTGAACACATTACATGCAATAAAAGGAAGTATAGTCTAAAATAAGGAGCTCTGTTAAAACATGCACCTTTGTGTGTAGTATTTTTGCCTAGATTTTGGTGCATATTCAATATGTAAGAACTTTTGAACTTGTTTATGTAAATCATTTATACCAAAAGTTATCTTTGTTACAACCCAAGTTTTCCTGCTCCTATGATGCTGCTTGACCTGCTGTGTTCATCCAGCCCCATGCTTGTTATCTCCGATTCTCCAGCATCTGCAGTACCTTTTATCTTTGTTACAACCTGCTCTTTTCCTGTACTATCTTGAATACAATGTTACTCAGATTCATAATGCATTTTATTCCTGGAAATAACATGATAGGTATATTGTCCATCTCATACGTTGCAGGCAGAGATGCCTCGAGACGTGGTATATTGGCAAGACCACACAGATGCACTGACAACAAATGAATGGACACCACACAACAATCACCAAACAGGAATGTTTTCTCCCAGTCAAGGTATACTTCAGCGGTCAAGGACATTCAGCCTCAGATCTTCGGGTTAGCATCCTCCAAGGCGGACTTCGAGATACAGGACAATGCAGAATTGCCGAGCTGAGACTGATAGCCAAGTTCTGTACCCATGAAGACAGCCTCAACCATGATCTTGGGTTCATGTCTCACTAAATGTTACCCCTCTACACTCTTTTGTATCTGTAAAATCTTCCTTACTGTCCTGTTTTGACACCATCACCTTGATAAATTGTTATGATCTTTCTAACTTAATTATTTTGTACAGTTTTGAATTACTTATTACTTTGGTTAGATCCTCAGCATGCAGCTTCATTCTTATACCTGTACTGTTATTCCTGTCATTTGGCTTGTCTCCAGCACCACTTTATTTTTAATTTTTTGTAATTATCTCCCTGCTTCATTCAATCAGATTATAGGTAATCCCTTTGCTGGTTATTCAGCTGTTGACACTTTACTCACCATTTACCACTCTTGGTCACCTGCAAAGACTTATTATCTGACACTCCACTCACACCAGTTATACGATCTTTTGATCTCTCTGCCTATAAACTCCGTGTTCTGTGTGCTCTTCTCGCTCACTGCGCATGACGAAGGAGCTGCACTCCAAAAGCTTGTGATTTCAAATAAACCTGTTGGACTATAACCTGGTGTCATGTGATTTCTTTGCCCACCCCAGTCCAACACCAGCACGTCCACATTATGATCACAATTAAGGCATCAATTAGTATCCTATAATTGGCCTCACTGGCTCTCCAGAGGACAGTAAAAAAGAAATCAGATAGGATCACAAGATATTGAGAGAATCGTAAGCAGAAAAGCCCTACATTTAGATGTCCTGTAAAGGCAAGCTATGGTACGTACACAAATCAAATAGCTCGTCAACATTCAATCATGGATGAAACTGGCAACTTGAGCAAATCACCTCAGATCCATGGAATCATAATTCAATACGGCACTTCAAGAAGCAATTGGAGAAAGTGGCAGTGAGGGGAAAAAAACTTTTATAGCAAGTAACCTAAACTTCTACCTCATTAATACGACAAATTGCAATTAAACAACACTGCAGAAACTGAAAGCAACTTGAAGGACTAATCTAAAGTAGCGATCATGCCAACACAAAGTATCCAAATTACTTCAGACAGCAGCATTCCAGATAATACACTACCAAAAGAACCAAATTGGTCTAACAGTGGATACAGAAGTCATCTTCCCATACAATTCCTGCCAACGCAGAAAACAGGAGTTGCCAAAATGTATCACCCAATTCAACTGCGGTCTTATGAAGTTGTCCAATACAAGTTATTTCCAAACATACAAACAGGCAGAAATATAACTTCAGATGTAAGAGGCAGATATTGACCATAGCAGCATGCAAAACAACAAAACCAACTCTGTACACAGAGATCAACTTGAGCAATTGAACAGCATTGCCAGCACAAAAACAGCTGCTTTTTCCAAAGTAGCTTGTACTTTAATACATCACACAAATCTTCTCCCACTGCACAACATCTATCTCTATCTGCACATCCTTCTATTCCTTTCACTCTCTGATGTACTTATCTATCAGGGTTGTTAGCTCAGTTGGCTGGACAGCTGATTTACAACGCAGCATGATGCCAAAAGCATGTGTTCAATTCCCACACCAGCTGAGGTCACCATGAAGGTACTGCCTTCTCAACCTCACCACTCACCTGATGTGTGGTGACCCTCAGTTCTGATGAAGGGTCTCTGAACTCACAATGTTAATTCTGATTTCACTCCACAGATGCTGCCAGACCTGCTGAACCTTTCCAGCAATTTCTGTTTTTGTAATTCACTGGTCATCTCTCCCTAACAGCACAGCCTCTGGTCCTCTGGGACTACGACAACATTTCCTTTACTTGTCTATCTTTCTTCTAAATGGATCTACATTATTAAACTCATTCCTAACCGTTCTCGGAGTTAAGAAATTTCTCATAATTTATTTGTTTGACCTTAGTGACCATCCTTTGCTTTGGACTCCTCATAAGTGGAAACTAACTCTCCATGTCTACTCTATCAAACCCCTTAATGATTTAAAAAATTTGGTTAAATAACCCTTGAGCTTTCACTTGGAAAGGAAGAAGTCCAAGCCTGCAGTCTTTCCAGATCAATGTAAAGTCCAAAATACAGGACTTGGCCTTGTAGATCTCGATGTCCTTATCATATTATATAGGCCAGAGCTGTCCACACAGCTTCCAGTCTTCTTGGTTCTAACCTTTTAGACATGAACCCTAATGTTTTGAATTATTTATGCTTTTGTTAACAATGCACTGCTACTTTTCATGATTTGTGACCATATACCAATTCAATAACCATGGTCGATAGGAAAGTGAGATGTACAGCACAAGTCTGATATAACATACACGTTAGGGTCCAGGAAATGAGATTGTGTTACAGCTGGGCCATGGAGTTCCACTGTATATATAAACATTTATCCCTGTATAAAGTTATTTGAATGTCACTTTAAGCAACAGCTGGTTGGCTGGCATAGACACAGAAAATGTACGTGTAGGGCATGACTTGCCCAGTTAGTTATCAAGTTCAACTGGGGCTCTAAAACATGTGTTGGGGCACTGACTTGCATATTAAAGGCACAAAATGTCTATTTCAGACAAGAACCAGAGATACTTGGAAATTAGTGACTTTAAATTTTGCAACCAGTGCTCTTTCAAGGGAAATCAGGCATGAGAGAATGCAGTCTAAGAGACATCCACCATGACACCTAGTTTATTTTCTGCATTAACAATCAACTTGTTGTCAATTGAATTTGGAAAATTGATGATTAATTTGAGCTGTGGATCTGTTTCTGACAGGAATAGTCTCGAGTCTTTCCAAATATTTAAGAGCTTCACACCAAGCTTTATTAAATGTGAAAGCTTACACCCCAAATCATTTCCCCCTCTAATTGTCATATAATTGTGCATGCCAGATAATTCAATTATACAATATCTCTTGTGGACAAGGAGCTCAACTGGATATTAAAATGTAGTTAAAAATTTACCTCATTTAGCAGCTGTGAGGCCCTTGCACTATGAGCAAATTTAGCACATGCAATCTACTAATCTGCAGAAATCAGGTTTCCACCTGATCATAAAACAAAAAGGAAAGGTCTTAAATAAATACCTGCCTGCCCTCCCACATTCTGTCCTCCATGATTCTAAGATAATAAAAATGTTGCTGCCATCTCCTAACACACACTGCTCTATTCACCCATCACCCCTTGGCTCACTAACTTATATTAGTTTCCTGTTAGGCAATGTTGCTATTTCAAAATTCTTATTCTGTCAAATCCACCCATGGTCTCACCCCACTTTTTCACCAATCTTATTCAGCCCTGTAATCCTACAAAATATCTGCACTCCTGCAATTCTCACTTGTTGTGCATCCCTATCAATGACATTGCCTTCATTTTCTTCAAGGTCTGGAATTCCTTCCCTCAAGTTTGCATAATTATGTAGTTTGAGTGTTCTTTTATACGACACTCCTGCGAAACACCTTGCGATGTATAACTACATTAAGAGTGCTACACTTAAATCACATGAGTTCAAGAAATAAGAAAATGCTTGTAAGGGATATCCAGGGCAAAATTAAAGATCTTCATGAAGATATAGTACAGTTGGCTCCTTAACTAAACATGCAGGTGATATTATAATTGGAAATCAGGAAATGGCAGACTTATGAAATAGTGATTTTTGCATTGAGTTACACAATATAGAATATAAATGAAATACCATTGACATGAAAAACAAAAAAAAA
>JAHRHZ010000052.1:31606565-31621217 GCA_024137785.1 Ginglymostoma cirratum | reverse complement strand
CTACACTCACCTTTACTGGCTCCATCCCCGCCTCTTCGACTTGTCTGCCTCCTCTCCACCTATCCTCTCCTCTATCCATCCTCTATCCACCTCCCCCTCTCTCCCTATTTATTTCAGAACCCTCTTCCCCTCCCCCATTTCTGATGAAGGGTTTAGGCCCGAAACGTCAAGTTTTCCTGCTCCTATGATGCTGCTTGACCTACTGTGTTCATCCAGCCCCATGCTTGTTATCTCGGATTCTCCAGCATCTGCAGCACCTTTTATCTCTAGAAAGGAATTAACTTAGTTCAAATCTCCTGGACATAATTGCTTCCATCTAAGATACTTAAAAAAAGGTGAGGAAATTGTCAATGCACTTATCATTATCTTCGAAAATATTTTTGATTAGAAAGGGTTTCCTTGGATTGGAAAAATTACGACACAAACTTGGAAATTATAAGCGATAAGGCTAATGTCAGTTAGGGTTAAGATGCTGTTATTAGGAAGATAACTCAGCATTTGGCAAATAAACTGTAGCAAACATGAAGTAACAAGTAAGGATTTTGGAAGGGTAAGACCCATCTGAAAAAAACAAATTAATACACTTTATTTGAGGTTGAACGTAGTAGATATGGGAGTTTCTACGCACGTTAATTATATAATTTCCACAAGGCATCGAATCAGACCTACCAAGTTTGTGCCACCAAACCCACACTGAATCTGCACTAGTCCCATTTGATTGTTATGTCACTTCGAGTGCTCATCTAAGTACTTCTTAAAAATTGAAGTTACATGCCTCAGCTATCCTCCCAGGTAATGCATTCCAGACCCCCACCACCCACTACGAGGAAAAAAACTTTCCTCAAATTTCCTGTAAATGTCATGCATTTCAAAATATGTCCCTTGTTATTGACCCTTCAACTAAGGGTTTCCTATCCATCCTGTCCATGCCCCTCAATCTTATACATCCCTACCATGTACCCCCCCCACCCCAAACCTTCTCTGGTCAAAACAAAACAACCTGAACCTATCCAGCTTCTCTTCATATCTAAAGTGCTCCATTCCACACAAAATCTCGGTGAATCTCCTCTGCAGCCCCTCCAGTGCAATCAAGTCCTTCCTATGGTGCAGAGACCAAAACTGCACATATTACTCCAGCTGTGGCCTAATCACAATCCTGTACAGCTCCAACACAATTTATGTAATCTTATAACCTATGCCTTGAACGATGAATGCAAGTATTCCATATGTCTTCTGAACTACACTATTAACATGCCCTGCCACCTTCATAGATGTGTGGACGAAAACCCCAAAGATCTCTCTGTTCCTGAGCTTCCTAGTCTCTGCCATTTATTGAGTACTCCCTCGTTTTTGTTACTTCTTCCACCTCAAGAGCTTGCCAACCTGATGAAAATGGCTTGATGGTAGGAGACAAAGGGTGGTGGTGGAGGATTGTTTTTTGTACTGGAGGCCCTTAGGCAGCAGTGTTCCTCAGGGATTGGCGCTGGATCCCCTGTTGTTTGTCATTTATATAAACGACCTGAATGAGAATTTAGGAGGCTTGATTAGTAAGTTTGCGGATGACACCAAAACTGGTGGTATAATGGACAGTGAAGAAGGTTACTCAAGATTATCTAAGGTTATCTATCAAAGGGATCTTGATCGATTAGGCCAAAGGGCTGAAGAGTTTAATTTGGATAAATGTGAGGTATTATATTTTGGTAAGATGAACAAAGGTAAGACTCGTACAGTTTATGGTAGGACACCCAGGGATTCAGGTACATTATCTTTGAAAGTTGCGTCTCAGGTAGACAGTACAGCTAAGGTGGCATTTTGCACGCTTGCCTTCATTGCTCAAACCATTGAGCAGAGGAGTTATGTTGAGGTTGTACAGGATGTCAGTGAGGACACTTTTGGAGTACTGCGTACAGTCTGGTCTCCCTGCTATAGGAAGGATATTATTAAATTAGAGAGGGTTCAGAAGAAATTTACAAGGATAGTGTCAGGACTGGAGGGTTTGAGTCATAAGGAAAGTCTAGATAGGCTGGGGCTTTTGTCACTGGAATGTAGGAGGTTGAGGGGTTACCCTTATAGGATTTTATAAAATCATGGGGGGCATAGATAAGGTGAATAGCAAAGGTCTTTTCCCTAAAGTGGGGGTGTCCAAAACTAAAGGGAATAGTTTGAAAGTGAGAGGAGAAAGATTTAAAAGGGACCTAAGCGTCAATATTTTCCACACAGAGGGTGGGTCGTATGTGGAATGAACTGCCAGAGGAAATTAAAGATGCAAATACAGTTACAACATTGAAAAGACATTTGGACAGTTACATGAATAGGAAAGATTCAGGGGGTAATGGGCCAAAAGCAGGCAAGTGGCCCTAGTTCAGTTTGGGAAACTCGATCAGCACGGACAAGTTGGGCTGAAGGGTCTGTTTCCAAATAGTATGACTCTCAGGGATAATTCCATCTGCCACTGATTTGCCCATCTGACCAATCCATTTATATCTGCCTGTAACCAAGACCTTCTTCCTCAGTGTCAACCACCCAGCCAATGTTTGTGTCATTGCAAACTTACTTATCATCTTCCCCCATATTCTCATCTATGTTGTTTGTGATACAAACAACAAAGGACCAAGTGCCGATCCCCCTGCGGGACACCATTAGAAATTAATCTCCAGCCACTCAAAAAGAGAAAAAACCCTTCTACCACCAATGTTGGTTCCAACTTGCCAAGTTTCCCTGTATCCCATGTATTTGTACCTCTTTCAGTCTCCCATAACGGAGTTTGTAAGATTCAACTAAGAGACTTTTAACAAAAGTAAGTGTGTTTTAAATTGAAAGCAACAGGTTTGGAGGAAGGTTAGAAAACCCGACAACAGGTTTAATTTGTACATGCCCCAATTACCCAACAATCTATGATGACACTGACCTACACATCGATCTGTACTGGGTCCTTTTCATTATAATAATAAGTGACTTGGATGAAGGGATAGAAAAACACATACCTAAGGTGCTGATGACACCAAATTAGGTGACACAGTAAATAGTTTTATGCTCTTGTCTATTCTTCCAGTGTCTAATTGAAGTTCAAGTTCATGGAAAAAACTCTCCAGGACAGTTCAACATGGGAAAAGTATGAGGTCATCTATTTTGGATTCCAAAAAGCTAGGTCAACAGATTCTATACATAGCAAGAAGTACTAGCTTCTGTATAAATATAAAACTGAATAAAGGAAGTTAACAGATAAATAATTTAAATATCAGTGAGCTAGTAAAGTATTGGCAGAGTCACAATGGAACAGGAGGGCATTTGGCCCATTTGTTCCATGCTAGGTCTCTGTAAAGTAATTCTGTTCATTCCGTTTGGTGCCACATCTAACCAAATGTTAATGTACAATAAAAATGAACACCTTGACAACATTCCTACACACTCAGGTCAGCTTTTCCTGGACAGCAGTAATGTTGCTGCAACTAACTGTTGGATTCCAATTCTTCCAGGTGGAAACATCTTCTCAACTCTATGCTGTCAAGCCCACTCAGAATCTTGCATGTTTCAAGAAGATCTTGTTTTTCTAAACTCCAATAAATAAAGGTCTAACCTATTTAGCCATTTTTGATAAGTCAACCATTTCATCCCAAATCAGCCTGTTGATCAGCCTCCAATACCATCGCATCCTTTCTTAGATACGGAGAACCAACCTGTACACAGTATCCCGGGTTCAGCCTCACCAACAGTTGTAAGACTTTCTTGTTTTTAAAGTTCCAACTCCCTTTAGCAATAAAGGCCAAAATTCTATTTACCTTCCTGATTACTTGCTGCACCTGAAGGCTAATCTTCTGTGCTTCTGCACAAGAACACACAACTCCCTCTAAGCTGCACTTTTTGTTTTGAGAGTCCGGAGGTATTAGAAGAAAGGTGGCTCATGGAGGCAAGAGTTAGTTGACAGACATCTCCAGAAGCAAAGAGCAGACACCCATTACTGTCAGATTTGGTCACTATTTTCTGGCTGTTTTCTTTTTGATTTGAGGACAATCCATGACTGCGAGAAATTCTCTACCTCATAATGTGATTATAAATCATATCATAACACATGTCTATAAGAAACATTTCTGCACAACGATCAGGGTACAAGAATGCCAATATGGGTACAATAGCTCTGAACGGACAATCACCTGCTTTCATTTCTCGCTCGCTGAAAGTGGTTGCCAGAATTAGCAAAGTTATTTTCATAGGCCTCTGATCCTCTGTCTGTTTGCGTCTGAACATTTCTGTAAAGGAATAATCCATAGTTTAAATATTTTGCCATGCCTTTTAATTGAAGAGACCAATGACATACATACGACTGTAAAAGTATTAAAAACATTTTGTTTCAGCAAATGTATATATTTTTGCACTGACAGCACACTTCCCCAGTGAGTTATGACATATAAATACGTGAACCTTAAAGAAAATAGAAATCAGGAGGAATGGGCCACTTGGCACCTCAAGCCTGCTCTGCCAGTCAAGAGATCATGGTTGAGCTCATTATTCCACATTCCTGCCTACCCTGATAACACCTTACATCCTTGCTTATCAAAAATCTATCCACCTTAGCCTTAAAGATATTCCAGGACTCTGCCTCAAGCACCTTTTGAGGAAATGTGCTTGTAATCGTTTGGAGCTATCACAAGGCAGCAAATTATTAAAATATTTAATATGGTTTAGGTAGCAGTTTTCCATCAGCACTTGAGATCCTCAAGAGATCATATTCACAAATTACGTGAATCAGAATAATTTAGATATAACTGTTGAGCAGATATTTCATCACAGTATCATGAAAATGATCTGCATTAAAATAAATTAAAACATTTCCCATGAAATGTTATCAAAATTTTCTAAGTCTGTAATAATCTGTTATTATTACCTTCTCTGACCAATCTCAGGATCATCAGATTTTCGATATCTGTCCTCTTCTTGTCGCTTTTGATTCAACAATTCCTCATAAGCTTCCATTGAAGTATAAGCATCTTTCCTATGAGATGCTGGATTGAGTGCACCTGTTCTTACTTGAGTTGTATTCTGAAAGCTGGTATCATCTGAAGGATCAATATTCTCCTTATAATACTGGTTATAATGTTGAAATAAAATCAATTAGAATCCAAATAAACACTGGCTCTAAAGTGTCAAAATGCATACTACAGTTAAAATATCTGTATATTTAACGTGTATTTTCTACATAGGACGCAACTTATTGTGATACATAACAGTTTAGAAATCTGAATAGCCAGTAATAGAAAATATCATACAGCAACAAAGGAGAAAGGAATGGGATAAGTTAATAGGGAAAGATGAAATAAAGTGGGAAGAATATGAAAAAAGAATTGCTGGCAAAACTCAGGTCAGACAGCATCTATGGGGGGAAATGGCATTAATCTTTCGTTAATCAACGACCTTTCATCAGAACAAGTGGTATGCTTCCATGCTTGAAATGTAATGTAATACAATTTAAAAGTTCACTGCCTTAGTATGGCAAGCATTAGCTGTGAATTATTGTTTTGCAAATCCAAGTATACAATGGTGACCACAGTGGTAGGTATTACAATCACGGCTCTTTCCAATGCATATTAATGACCTGGATATGGGTACATAGGGCAAAATATCAAAGTTGCTTACTATACAAAACTCAGATGTAATAAACAGTGCAGAGGAAAGCAGCACTCTTGAGGAGAACAGAAATATATTAGCGAACCAAACAAGTAAAACAGCAAGTTGGAATGCAGAATGAGGAGAATTAGCACAAAGTAAATTGTACATCTTTTTATGTGCAGCAGGAACAAAGACCTGGGCTTTACATGTTTAAATATTTGAGTGGCAGATCAGGCAAAAGCTGATCAGAAATAAAAGCATACGAAAGCCTTGGATTCATAAATAGAGCCAAAATTCATCGCCATGGATTTTTTGCTCAACATTTATGGGTCAGAGGTTAGCCACAGCTAGAATATTGTGTTTGGTTCTGTGCATCACACTCCGGGATAAAGTCTTGAACAAGATGCTGAGAGAATTTAGTAATATGCTACCAGAAATGAGCAGCTTCAGATCCACGCATGGCGGGGGTGGCGGTGGTGAGAGACACAACAAGAGAGAGTGAGAAAGAGACAGAGGCGGTGAGGGACAGTGAAAGAGAGAGAGAGAGAGGCACAGAGAGTGGGGGGGAGGAACAGAGAGAGGCAGAGAGAGAGAGACAGCTTGACAGAGACAGCGAGAGAGAGGGAGAGAGAGAGAGATCAGAGAATTTGTAATTGCTCTCTTTAGAGCGGAGAAGGCATTGGGGAGCTTAGAATGTGTTGGGGAGTTGTAAATGAAACATTCACAACTTTAAGGGGTTTTGATAGAATGCATAGGAAACTGTTTTTCAACTGGCAAGAAGATCAGTAACCAGAGCAAATTGATTTATGGTGTTTGTTGGGAGACAAGGATGAAAAACTAAAATACTGTATGAAGGCTAGTACTGACAGATAATTCCATTTGGAACAGCAAAATGTGGAATCAGTTTGAACGGAGATGTAAAATAGCAAAGGAAAAATATTAATGATGGAAACAAAACAAGAAATAATACTGGGTTATAAAAAAGGTACACGAATCATGGGTGATTTTAATCTTGACATGAATTTGACAAATCAAATTGGCAAAGTTAGCCTAGATGAGGTCATAGCTTTTTAGACAGGCTTATTTTTTTTAAGAACAATACATTGTGGAACCAGAGAACAGTTATTTTAGACCTGGTAAGTAGGCAAGATTAATTCACGAACTCTGTAGAGAATTCTCTAGACAGGAGCTATCATAACATAGTAAAGTCTCACATTCAGTTCAAGAAACGCAGGTCAAAGCAAATGTCTTAAATGTAAAGAGAATGACAAGGATATGAACATAGCATTGGTAAGACTGGAAAAACAGGTTAAAAGATAATACTGTAGAGATGCACGGAGACATTTAGGCAGATATTTTGTAGCTCTCAACACATATTTACAGGTGGCCCCCTGATTTATGAACATGCAACTTACAAATGCTCATACTTACAAACAAGGTCCCATATCACTATTACTTTTAAGGATCTAACAGGCAAGCATTTGGTCGTACTTACGATTAGATATTTTATACTGTACCGTATTGTGTTCCGATTTGCACGCAAATCATTTATGAATGTACTTGGGAACAGAACCTGTTCATAACCCAGGCACCACGGGTACTCCATTGAGAAAGAAAATCTCTACAAGAAAGGATATAGCATCTAGTCCTAACCAAGAAAATTAAAGATGATATGAAGATAAGAGGAAGGCCAGGAGACCGGAACGATCTTATAAACCAGCAAAGGATGACGTTTTCAAAAGAGAGAATTTGGAGTTTGAGAAAAAAACTAGCATAAAATGTATGCAGACAGGAAAAATTCTTCTACAAGTATATAAAAGAGAAAAGGTACCTCAAGAACCAATGGCCCCTTAAAGAATGAGACTGAAAAAATAAGCAGGTGAAACAAGGAAATGACAGAAACTTTGACCAAATATTTTTTACATCTTCACAACAGGACACATATTTAAAAAAATCCCAAGGGGAGCCAAAAAAATCAATAGTTAAGAGGAAGGAAGGCATAAAATGAAATAGGTAGGAAAACAGTTTGTTTTGCAAAGGGATATAGATAGGTTAAATGCTTAGGCAAAAATTTGGCCAATGAAGTAAAATATGAGAACATGTATGGATGCTCACTTAACAGGAGGAACAGAAAAGCAGGGTGTTTTTTAAATGGAGAAATACTACAGAATGCTGGGATGCAGAGGGATCTGGTTATCTTCATACCTGAATCTCAAAATAGTCAACATGAAGGTAAAAGTAATTAGAAAGGCAAATGTTATGTTAGCCTTTATTGTGAGAAGGAGAATCTAAAAGAAAGTAAGTCTTATTGTAACTTTACAGGGCATTTTTTGAGACCAGAACTGTGTAGTATTTTTCTCCTTACTGAAGCATTGGAAACAATTTAATAAAGGCCCACTATGCCAATTTCTGTGATAATTCTGTTATTGAAATATGCATGATTCTAAGAAGGCTTGAGAGGGTAGATGTTGAGAGGATGTTTTCTCTTGTGGCGAAATATATAACTAGATGACACAGTTTAAAAATATGCAGTCACCCTTTTGCAAATGGATTAAGAAGTTTCTTCCCTTGGGGAATCTTTAGTCATTGCAATTTTTGCGTACTTTTCCATCAAGAGCAGTGGAAGGTGGAAGGTGGATCATTGAACATAATCGAGGCTGAGTTTGGCATATTTTTGTTTAATAGGGAGTCAAAGATGGGGTGGGGGGGGTGCAGACAGAGAAGTGTAGATAAGACACAATTAGATCAGCCTTGATCTTACTGACTGACAGAGCAGGCTCTAGAGGCTAAACAGTCTACTCCACCGCCTATTTCTTATAATCTTATAATTTTATCAAGTAGTTCAGAATTGGAATTCACTGCCTGAAAGAGTGGTGAAAGCAGATTTACTAGCGACTTTCAAAAGATAGCTGGGTGCATATTTTTCAAGGAAATAAGTTTGTTGTTTATGGGGAGAGAAGTATAGCAGGACTAACTGGACAGCTCTTTTAAAGAGCTAGTACAGGCACCAAAGTCCAATGCTCTCCTACTCTGACTTTACACACACATAGAATATATACTATAAACCACTTCTTTGGTTGGACATTAACATTAACTTCTTGCCAGATTATAATTATTTTCTGTTCAATCCAAAAAAAAGTCACCTTCGGTAGCCACCTGTCATTTCTTCTTAAACGTTCATATTTGTCTTGTTCCCTAAGAAACTGATTGTACTCCTTGTTTCTTTCTGTTCTCAGTCTGTCCTGTAAGAATATACAAAACAACACGTTAATGATAATCATCATATTTGCCCAATCACTGCAAACCGATAATCATTTCAAGGTCAAAGGGGAAGCAACTGAAATATTAGGTTATATAGTTAGAACAACTCAATTATGAATGTCATGAGACATGTCTTATATAAGCCCCTGCCAAAATTTCAGCTTGATGATAGTGTCCAGCTTTATTCATATGGCATGGTCAGTAATAGTGAGGTCCAGTCTGAGGCAACTAGAAAGAAAGCTAAGAGGCCCAATACTAGGGCCTGGATTTCATTAAAACGTGACTAAGCATCTATTTTGATACATTTCATGAAGGATTTCTCTCTATGAGGTTATCCTGTGCCATTCTCTGCAGCTCACCCTATTATGAACATACCACACCTTTATGGCACTGTTCTCCCACTCACCAGTGGTGAAAATATTGCCTGCACCTTCCAGAATTTCCGCCACTGGCACTACATTTAAAGTCCAGCTATGCGCAGGATTAATCACTGCCAGTCAGGAACAGCTCTTCACAATGCATATAATTGGAGGGAAATGAAAAAGAAACTTTTAAAGGACACACAGATAGCACAGGTGATAGTTCATTGGAAATAGAAACTCACATTTGTCTATGTATTGCTATTTTACATCATCACCTGTCTGATCAACTGTCATTGCAAATGCAGCTACAAGAATATACTTAGGCTACCCGTTCTCAGTGTCATACCACATCAGGACACCACCTAAGGTAGTTACCCTCACATCCAGTGTCACATAACATCTCACCATTGTTCAGGACTGACTACGGCTCGGCTGGCCAACTTGGAAGAACAGGATCAACTGTTAAGCAGCTAACTCTTGGCAAATCTCTTGCAGCTCCCCAACTGACTTGTCATTATTCCATCTGGTTACACAGGACCTGCAGGACTAATTGTGGCCCATTCCCTACACCGTAAGTTTACAGAATCTCTAACCCTCACCACCCAAAGCTCCAGACTGACATCTGACATTGCCCTTGACTTATCACGCCAGAACCATTGAGTGACGACGACAGTCCTCCTGACTGAGAACAACTCCCCTTAGACTTTGGGGTGTGGCCATTTGGTTGAAACACATACATTGTGCTAGCTGCATAAATGTCCATGCAAGTTGGCTTAGGAAAAGCACCAGCCTCAAAACAAAATTGCATGTTTGTAGCACAACAATTTTCAAGGCTTTGCGCAAGTATTTTGGGGCTGAAGAATATACAGACTCGCAAGTCACTTTGTGCTCATGCACTGCGAGGCATCTTACGTGTCTATGCACGACATTTAGTACTGACTGAGAACAAGGCACCTTCTGCGTGTCTTAGCCTACTTTTTCACAAGCAAGGTATTCAGCACCAAGTTGGAGACAAACAAGCTTTCATGTTCTAACTTGTCTTTTCAGTGCAGAAGGAGGGTCAGGCAGCTTGTAGCAGGTGGAAGCATTGATAAGTAGATGTATCTGTGAGAGATGGGACGGACATATTGCAGAACATGTTACATCAAGATCAAAACTGCAACTTCTGCCAGCACCTTACACAGCAAACGCACTGCATGTGCTTTTAAAAAGAGCAATGTGTGAAAATCAAAAGGAGATGAGTGTTTAGTAGGATGAAAGTGGATTCCAGTCAGTCCGGAGATACTGTCTGAGTCAAAGGACTATTCCAGTTGCAGACCAAGTTTGGCCACTATCAGTCAAGTCCTTGATCCTATATGATTTCATGGATCCAACCTTTGCAGAGTTTGGACATTGGTCAGTCACCAAGGTCTTGCAATGGTCTGGGATTACATGTAGATCAGTCAGGCTGTTATTGAGCGACCAGTCTGGGAGGTGGGCTTTGGACAGCTGAACTCTTCTGCCAAGACCATCAGGGAAGGGGTGTCATGGGATTCAGTCACTAATAGTGACAGGCTGGTGAACATGGAGTTCTTGTGAAAGTGGGCAACTCAAGTGAGGATTGGCCTGAATGTGAGATAACAAGCATGGGGCTGGATGAACACAACAGGTCAAGCAGCATCATAGGAGCAGGAAAACTTGACGTTTCGGGCCTAGACCCTTCATCAGATTTTTTCAGGAAACGTCAAGTTTTCCTGCTCCTATGATGCTGCTTGACCTGCTGTGTTCATCCAGCCCCATGCTTGTTATCTCAGATTCTCCAGCATCTGCAGTACCTTTTATCTCTCATTGGCCTGAATGTATTGGGTCACGGAAGGAATAGGGACAGTGACGGGTGATAATTGAAGATTGTAGGGCGGGAAGGAATAACAGGGAGGATGTAGGGCCAGCAGGGGCATAGAAACATCCAGTGTTCAGGGAAGGAATAAATTTGAGCTTCACTGTTAAGGATGTGAGGGCTTAGACATCCCATCATCAATACTGCTTGATTTCCCCTCAGATGATCTTATAACTTATGTTTGCCTTTTTAGTGAATTTACTCCTAGTGAGAAGGAATTGAAGACCAGAAACAAGAGCTTTTGCAAGCCCAACAAGAACAGCAACCTCCAGCAACTGTTGCACAGCTTTCAGAGAGAGACGTGGCAGGGGAGGAAGAAGATTGGCAGTGCTGTGGTGATACGGTATTCAAAAGTAAGGTGAACAGATAGAAGTGAATTAAACAAAGAACTGCAGAACTGCAAAGAACTGGAAATGTGAAACAAAAACAGAAATTGCTGGAGAAACTCAGCACATCTGGCAACATCTGTGGAGAGAAAGTAGAGTTAACATAGCAAGTTCAGTGATTCTTCTTTGAATTTCTGCTTTTGCTACAGGATTGAATATTGCCCCCCGGTGCCAGGATCAAGGATGTCTCAGAGCAGTGAAGGCAAGGGGAGGGTAAATAATCAGTGGTCGTGGTACATATTGGTACCAACATCACAAGTTTTAAAAAGATGTTAATGTCCTACAAGCAGTACATAGGAAGTTAAAACTCAAATTTTAAAAAGTAGGACTTCAAAAGGTAGTAATGTCAGGATTACTTAGCGGTGCCATTTGCCATCACAAGCAGAAATAACAGGATATATGTTGTGAATACCTGGCTGGAGAAAAGGCAGAGGAATGGGAACTTCAGTAGGCAGAGAGAAGATGAAACAAGCATTGAAACGAAAACAAATGCAGCATAAAAGGCAGAAACAATTAGAGAAAAACAAATGGGGTCATAGTGCAAAATAAAGGTCAGGTAACGTACCAAGTTTAAAAAGAGAAGTCTGAAGGCCTTGTGTCTTAATGCACAGAGCAATAAGTAGATAAATTAGCAGCGCAGATATAAACAGATATGGAATGGTGGCAATTACAGTAACATGACTGCAAGGTTCCAAGGATTGAAACTGAACATCCAAGAGTATTTATTATTTAGGAAGGATGGACAAATGAGGAAAGAAATTAAGATAGAGTTGTGCATTTAGTACCGGAGAAATCATGAAATATGAGGATTGATATTGGCTCAGAAAAATCATGATGTGAAGATAAGAAACACCAAAAAGGACAGAAAACATTTTTGGGAGATGTCTATAGATACCCAAACAGTAATGGAGATGTAAGAGGTTTTAAATAAGATCAGAGATGTTTGTAATAAGGTTACAGCTGTAATCAAGAGTGACTTTAATTTACACATGCTCTAGTCTGGGTACTGTGCAATGAGAAAGTCTTGTTGCGCGGGGTCCGTTGGGAAGAGTGACCATAACATCATAGAATTCTTCATTAAGATGAAAAGTGAAATTATCAAATCCAAAAACAGTGTTCTGGTAAGAGGTACAAATTGGCAAGGATTCATTGGGGTGGCTTATTAAATGGTTTATTGTGGATGAACAACATACTACTTTGAGAATATGTGCATGAATTTCAACAAATATTCATTCCTTTCTGCCTCAAAAATTGAACAGGAAAGGTGGCTCAATCATGGCTTCAAGAAGAAATTTGGGGCTGCATTAAATCCAAAGAGAAGATATATAAAATGTCTAGAAAAAGCTGCAAGCCTGAGGATTTTAGAATTTAGCAAGTGTGATCAATAAATGGAAAATAAAGTCTGAGAATAAAAATTGTAAGGAACGTAAAAACTGACCATGGAAAGTTTCTATAAATGTGTGGAGAGGAAATGATTTGTATTCACACATAGGTTCCTTATAGTCAGAAGCTGGGAAAATTCAAGTGGGGAACAAAGAAATGGCAGAAGAATTGAACACATACTTCCATTCTTCACAACAAAGGGCACAAATAACCTCCCACAAATGGTCTAGTGAGAAGGCAAAAATGGAAGAAAATCAAGAAAAGTGCTAGGGAAATTAGTGGAGTTAATGTCTGACAAATCTACATCCCAGAGTTCTAAAGGAAATGGCCCTGGAAATTTTGGATACTTTGGTTGTCATCTTCCAAACTTCTATAGACTCTGGAGCAGTTCCTGCAGATTGAAAGGTGACAAATCCACTATTTAAAATGGAAGGGAGAGAGAAAAAAAAGAATGACAGAGCAGTTAGCTAACATTGGCAGTGGAGAAAATGCTAAAGTCTACTATAAACGGTGTGTTAACACAACATAAAGCCAGCGTATGGGTTTATGAAAGGCTAATCATGCGTAACAAATCTACTGGAGTATTTTTTTGGAGGATGTAACTAGTAGAACAGATCAGATAGAACCAGTGGATTCAGATTTTCAGAGGGCTCTTAAATCTCTCAAAAGAGGCTAGTGGGCAAAATTAAGGTATAAGGGATTGGAGGTAATATATTGGTTGACAGACAGGAAACAGTGGAAATAAATAGGATGGATTTGGAAGTTGGGAGAAGAATGCAAGAAAGTTTCGAAGTGATTCAGGCAAGTTGACCGAGTTAGCAAACACATAGCAGATGCAGTCTAACATGGCTAATATGTGAAGTTATACACCTCGGTCCGAAAAAAAGGCAGAATACTATTTAAATGGTGATATATTGGGACTTGCAGACGTACAAAGGGATTAGGGTAAAAACCAAAAGAGCTGCGGATGCCGTAAATCAGGAACAAAAACACAAGTTGCTGGAAAAGCTCAGCAAAAGGGATTAGGGTGTTCGTGTACACCAGTCAATGAAAGTCGACAGACAGGTACAGCAAGCAATTAGGGAGGCAAATAGTAAATTGGCCTTCATTGCAAGATTAGATTTCAGCTCAGAAATAAGGACATCTTACTGCAGTTACAAAATGCCTTGGTGAGACCACACCTGGGGTATTGCATGTAGTTTTGGTCTCCCTATCTAAGAAAGGCTATACGTGCCATAGAGAGACTGTAATGGAGATTCACCAGGCTGATTGCATGGGGGAATGGTCAGTTACCTCAGTTGGCTAGACAGCCAGTTTGAAATGCAGTATAATGCCAACAGCGGGGGTTGAATTCCTGCACCAACTAAGCTTACTATGAAGGACTCTCTTTGTCAACCTTTCCCCTCACCTGAGATGTGGTAAATCTTAGTTTAAACAGCCACTAGTCATCTCTCTGATGAGAAATATGCCCTCTAGTCCTTTCGGACTATGGCGACTTTTACCAGTGATGGCAGAACCATTCAACGAGATACTATCAGAGATAAAAGGTACTGCAGATGCTGGAGAATCCGAGATGACAAGCATGGGGCTGGATGAATACAGCAGGTCAAGCAGCATCATAGGAGCAGGAAAACTTGACGTTTCGGGCCTAAACCCTTCATCAGAAATGGGGGAGGGGAAGAGGGTTCTGAAATAAATAGGGAGAGAGGGGGAGGTGGATAGAGGATGGATAGAGGATCCCCGCCTCTTCGACTTGTCTGCCTCCTCTCCACCTATCCTC
>JAHRHZ010000052.1:31505147-31606165 GCA_024137785.1 Ginglymostoma cirratum | reverse complement strand
ACCCTTCATCAGAAACGGGGGAGGGGAAGAGGGTTCTGAAATAAATAGGGAGAGAGGGGGAGGTGGATAGAGGATGGATAGAGGATCCCCGCCTCTTCGACTTGTCTGCCTCCTCTCCACCTATCCTCTCCTCTATCCATCCTCTATCCGCCTCCCCCTCTCTCCCTATTTATTTCAGAACCTTCTTCCCCTCCCCCATTTCTGATGAAGGGTTTCGGCCCGAAACGTCAAGTTTTCCTGCTCCTATGATGCTGCTTGACCTGCTGTGTTCATCCAGCCCCATGCTTGTTATCAACGAGATACTAGTTTGACTGGGCCTTTATTCCATAAAGTTTGGAAGAATAAGAGAGGAGGAAACAGATAAAAGAAGTGACATTCTAGATGCTTTGAGGATGTTTTCCCTGACTCGGAATCTAGAACCACGGGTCACAGTCTCAGGAAAAGGAGTGGGCCATTTAGGACTGAACAAAGAAACATTTCTTTGCTCAGCAGGTGGTCATCCTATAGAATTTACTACCAAAGGAGACCATGGAGGCTAAGCTACTGAATACATTCAAAAAAAAAGAGATGGATATATTTTTAAATATTAAAGGTATCAAAGAGTTTGGGAAGAAAGCAGGAACATGCATAGAGATAGAAGATCAGCCACGATCATACTGAATCACAGAACAGCGTAAAAGGGCCAAATGGCATACTTCTGCTTCTAGTTTCTGCATTTCTATTAAAACAGGGCAGCAAGAACAATCCTTCAACGATCAAGCTGAGGACATTAACCAGGGGCTTTTAAGGGGTGGGGAGGTTGGCTCCCATGAGGGAAGGACAGAGCATGTTACGTAGAGATTAGAGACAATCTTTTAGTCACCGACGTGGATGAATTGGATTCACACTTTGGTTGACTGCTTCTCAAAATTGCTCTCTGGTAACTTAGTATTAAGGAAATGTCAAAGTTATTGGTTTGCTGTTCTTCATTTATTATGTGGCAGATTAAATGTTACATGATCCATGTTTGTGTCCATGTACACCAATCAATGAAAGTAGCCAAGCAGGTGCAGCAAGCAATTAGGAAGGCAAATGGAAATTGGCCTTCGTTGCAAGAGGATTTGAATTCAGAAACAGGGATGTCTTATGCAATTATACAGGGCCTTGGTTAGACCACATCTGCAGTATTGCATGCAAGTTTTCATGTCCCTACCTCCGAGAGGATATAGTTGCCATACAGGGAGTGTAGTGGGGGTTCACTAGTTGATATTAGGGATGGCAGGTCTGCATTATTAGAAGATGTTGGTTCAACTGGACCTGTATTCACAAGAGTTTAGAAGGACAGAAAGAATCTGATTGAAACATACAAGTATAACAGAACTGGACAGGCTAAACGCGGGGAGGATGTTTTCCCAGGTTGGAGAGTCTAGAACCAGGGATTGAGATTAGGAAATATTTCTGCACTCAAAAGGGCAGTGAACTTGTGGATTTTTTGAGCACAGAAGGCTGTGGAGGCCAAGTCACTGAATATGTTCAAAAAAGTGATAGATACAGTTCTAAATTTTAAAGACATCAAGGAATATGTGGAAAAAGTAGAAAAATGGTATTGAGAAAAAAGATCAACCATGATCCCAATCAATGGTGAAGTAGTCTCTATGTTTCTTTGACAGCAATTAAAATGCAGGAGGCAACACTTTGTGAAGCTTTTCTCTGCTGACTGCTGAACAGTGCACTTGGACATATCAGCTGCTATCAGTTCTGAAGAACAGATACTGGACTCAAATCATCAACTCTGCTTTCTCTCCACAGGTGTTGCCAGATTTGCTGAGATTTTCCAGCAATTTTTGTTTCTCCAACATATTTAATGGTCTGAGTTCAAAGGACTGAACCTTTCCGCAATGGAAACACAGCATCATATGCCAATAGTTGTCAATTACAGCTTAAATATTTATTTAGTAGCTAAGATAAGCAAATTTAAGTTGTAATTAGCATGAACTTGTCTTACATACATACCTTCGCCGATTTTCTATCGGAGATAGGAAGTGAAAGCCTCTCAACTTTTAACACTTGATCTTTTGTGGTCCTAGAATTTTTCTGGAACAAGGAAAGGTCTATAATCAAGATTGAACAAATAATCAAAGAATCCGTACAGTGCAGGTAGAAGCCACTTGGCCCATCAAGTCTGCACTGACCCTCCAAACAGCATCCCACCCAGACCCAACTTATCCCCATAACCCCATATTTGCTATAACTAATCTACCTAAGCTACACATCCCTGGACACCAATGGGCAATTTAGCATAGCCAATCCACCCAAACTGCACATCTGAGGGGGAAACCAGTGCACCTGTTAGGGTAATGGTTCTCAAGCTTTTTGGAATCAAACCAAAATAAGTCACCGTCTTCTGCAACCAGTCAACTTACCAATATCAGGCCAAAATCGCCACATAAAATGGAAACTCAAATTATTGGTACTGTCAATCTCATGGGTTTGCGTTTCCAACTTACACCCTATCCATTTTCCTTCAGGACTTCAGGGGTCTGAGGAAGAGCTATACTGAACTTGAAATATTAACCCTGTTCTCTCTCCATAGCTATTGCCAGACTTGTGGAGCACATCCAGAACCTTCTGTTTTTATCTCAATTGACAGCATCTACAGTATGTTGCTTTGATTTGATGGTTGTCTCATCTATCTCAGTCATAGGACTTTATAAGAGGTCCGAGTGGCATGATTAAGGGTCAAAAAAGTCTTCTCTCTTTGGACATCAGTAGAAAAGAAGATGCATAAATTTTAGCATTGATTAATTAGAGTATGAATTAGAGTAAAGGCAGTCCAATTTTGAGAATGGGTGTTGTTCAACGACTTGGTTTTCACACACCGGGACCAAGATATTGAAGTGTACATGATATTTAGGAAGAACAGGAACTTAAAGATGGAGGAGTGGCTTGGTTCAAGAAATCAGTCTGTAGAAGCAGTTTTGTATAGATGTGTGACAATGTAAACTTCAGAGCTTTAATAACTTCTTGGATTGAAAGAATCACCAGTAACTCTTTCCGGAATAAATTGTTTCCCGAGATGAAAGAGACAAGGAGAAACTGTTATAAAGGGATTAAGCAACATGCTAATTAACCATCCCTGGGAAGAAGGAATCAATGCAACGTAAACAAGATGTTTCCTGGGAAGAGCAGATAACACAGCTTGATAACCTACTACCTTATGGCAAACGGGCATTTAAGACCGCCGGCAGAAGGAATATCCAGAAGTAAAAGGGTTATTTGCAGGACAGACTGTTTCAAACAGACAGCTAACACCAAATATTACAAGGAACAGTGGAGATACTTCTGACCAGAAGGCCAGCTACAAACTGGAGGTCTCCAAAACAGTAATCAATGCTAGAGATGAAAAAAATACCTAAAGAATCTCAATAATGTCATACAAACTTGAAAGAGACAAAATTGTATAAGAATCCAACACCCAGAACAATTCAGCAGCAGAATGCCAAAGAACAAAGCTGCACAAGGATCAAACACTGGCCATATCCAGAGACAGACATTGTTGGTTGGAATCTTAGCTAAATTCCACCACTAATCGGGTAATAGCCAAGTTGAGTGTGAGGCTTAACTTGCTTACTTGAGGGGTCCTAACTTGTTTGCTACATGCAATAAAGTTTAAATCATTGTTTCAGTACATGATTATCTGTAAGATTTCTTAATAAGTAGCCAAATTAAAGGTAACTTGTGGTGATTTATCCACAACAGAGGAGAAACAGTAAAACCGAGAAGGGGTACATAGGTCTACTAACAGTAACCACATGGTAGGATGGAGTAGATCCATAGAAACTGGAAAATTCAGACAGATAAAAGGTAGCCTAGATAAGGAGTCCATAGAATATTTTCATGATAGTTTCTTGGAACCAACCAAATTTGGACCAACCAGAAAGCAGGATACACTAAACCTGGTACTGTACAAGATGGAATTAATGACTTCATAGTGAAGGCACACCTTGCTAGCAATAACTAAGATCTGATTTAATTTTACATTCAGTTTGAAGAGAGGAGTGGGTCCAAGGCTCGTACTATAAATAAGGGCAATTACAAGGATACATAAGCCAAGCTAGCTAAGGAGCATTTGCAGACAGGGTGAAGCAAGGGTTAAATCAATAGATACGCAGTGGCTGACATTTAAAAGGACTAATTCAAAATACACAGAACAAATACATTCCAACGAGAAAGTAAAATTCAAGGTGATAACCTACCAGCCTTGGTGAAATCCCATGGGATCTGGGAGAACTAGCTGAATGGACACAAAATTGGTTTGAAGGAAAGAGTCCCTGGTGGTTTAGTGGGTAGGATTCGGCGCTTTCACCGCCGTGGCCCAGGTTCAATTCCTGGTCAGGCAATCAGGTTAGGGGCAGCACGGTGGCTCAGTGGTTAGCCCTGCTGCCTCATAGTACCAGGGACCCGGGTTCGATTCCAGCCTCAGGTAACTGTCTGTGTGGAGTTTGCACATTCTCCCCGTGTCTGCGTGGGTTTCCTCCAGGTGTTCCGGTTTCCTCCCACAGTCCAAAGATGTGCAGGTTAGGTGGATTGGCTATGCTAAATTGCCCATAGTGCCCAGGGATGTTTAGGTTAGGTGGGTCAGGCAGGGGAAATATAGGGATAGGGGAATGGGTATGGGTGGGATGCTCTTCGGAGCTGAATGGCCTGTTTCCACACTGTAGGGATTCTATGATTCTATGGTAGCAAATGTAAGAAATTATGCATAATTACATGAAGATGGATAGCAGGTCAGAAGATTAGACAGAACATAAAAAATACAGCAAAAGACAAGGAAAAAATAGAATATTAGAGAAAACTAGGGAGAAATAAAAAAACAGATAATAAGAATTTTTATACATATTCAAAAGAGTTAACAAAGTAAGCATTGGTCCTATAGAAAGTGAGTCTGCGGAGTTATTAATGGCCAATAAGGAGATGAAGATGAATTGATGAGGTTTTTTTCATCAGTTTTCATCACAGAAATAGCCATAAATCAGGTAACAGAAGAGAGGGAAGAACTCAATTAAAATCACCACAGATGTAGTACCGAGCAAATGACTGGAGCTGGGAACTGACAACAGCCTGAGCCCTGACGGATTGCATACGAGCATATGAATTAGGAGGAGAAGCAGGCCATTTGAACCTTCAAGCCTGCTCCACCATTCAATTAGATCACGGCTGATCTGTTAGTATTATAGAGTCATACAGAAACAGATCCTTTGGTCCAATTTGTTCGCTCAGACCAGACATCCCAATCTGGCCTAGTCCAATTTGCCAGCATGTGGCCCATATCCCTGTAAACCCTTCCTATTCATATACCCATCCAGATGCCTTTTAAATTTTTTAACTGTACCCGCTTCCACCACTTGCATAACACTCTCCTACAAACTCTTCCATCAGGCTGTTTCAAACAGACAGCTAACACTAAATATTATAAGAAAACAGGGAAGGTACTTCTGATGAGAAGGCAAGCTACAAACAGGTCCAAGAACAGCTTCTTCCCTGCCATTATTAGACTGATGAATGGAGTCTCTAACTTCAAATAATGTTGATCTTGCTTTGCACACTTCCTGTGCAGTGTAACCTGTATGCCTCGCTCTATCTAAGTATGTTTTGATACCTATGTCCTTCTTTGCTATGACCTGCCTGTACTGCTCACAAAACAAAGGTTTTTACTGTACTTAGGTACATGTAACTACAATAAATCAAATCCAATCAAATCCTTTATGTAAAAACATTACCCCTCAAGTCCTTTGAAATCTTTCCCTTCTCACCTTAAACCTATGCCCTCTATTTTTGGATTCCCCCACCAAGGAAAAAGACCTTGGCTATTCACCCCGTCCATGACCCTCAGGATTTTATAAGCATCTATAAAGGTCAACCCTCAGCACCTGCGCTCCAGGGAAAAAAGTCTCAGTCTATTCAGCCTCAACCTATAACTCAAACCACCCAGTCCTGGCAACATCCTAAATCTTTTCTGCACCTCTCTCAAGTTTGACAACTTCTTTCCTATAGAAAAAAGTGACAAGAATTGTATACAATATTCTACAGTGGCCTCACCAATGTCCTGTAAAATCACAACATGACATTCCAACTCCTTATGGCACACTGCTGGTCATAGGCCACCAGTCCAAAGCACAACCCTCTACCACCTCTTTCCTTCAAGCCAATTTTGTATCCATTCAGCTAGCTCTCCCAGATCTCATGTGATTTAACCTTACTAACCAGTCTGCCATGCAGAACCATGTCAAACACTTTGCTGAAGTTACCCACACATGACAGTGAGAGTAGGAAAAGGAGGACAGTCTCCCTAGTTACTCTTTTGTCCATAATGTACTCTTTGGATTCTCCTTAACTCTATTTGCCATAATTATCTCATGTCCCCTTTTTGCCATCCTGCGCTTCCCTCGAGTATACTCCTACTGCCCTTATACTTCTCTAATGAGTCACTCAATCCCAGTTGTTTATATCTGATATATGGCTCCTTCTTTATGTTGACCAGAGCCTCAATTTCTCAAGTCACCTAGCATTTCCTATACCTACTAGCCTTACCCTTCACATTAACAGGAACATACTGTTTCTGAACTCTCATGATCTTATTCTTAAAGGCCTCCTGCTTCACAACCAGCCCTTTATCTGCGAATAGCCTCCCCCAATCAGCTTCTGAAAGCTCTTGTCTAAGACTGTCAAAATCAGCCCTACTCTAATTGAGAACTTTAATTATTAGATCAAGTTTATCTTTTTCCATAACTATATTAAAACTACTAGAATTATGATCATTTGCCCTAAAGTGCTCCCCACTAACACGTCCATAGCTTGCCCTGCCTTATTTCCCAAAAGAAGTCAAATATTGAATAAGAAAGTTTTCTTGTACACACTTAAATTTCTCCCCAACCATGTCCTTAACAATATGACAGTCCCAGTCTACATTTGGAAAGATAAAATCCCCTAACATTACAACCCTATTATTCTTACAGATATCCAAGATCTCTTTACATATTTGCTTGTCAATTTCCCGCTGACTTCTGGGGGGGTTCTGTAATGCAATCATGACAAGGTGATCATCCCTTTCTCATTTCTCAGTTCTACCCATATAACTTCACTGGACAATCTTTCAGGAATATCCTCCCCAAGTACAGAAGTAATGTTATCTCTAACCAAAAATGCCACTCCCTTTACTTTGAGCTAGAAGGAACTGCCGATGCAGGAGAATTGAGATAACAAGGTTTAGAGCTGGATGAACACAGCAGACCAAGCAGCATCAGAGAAGCAGGAAAGGTGATGTTTCGGGTCTGGACCCTTCTTCACTCCCTTTACTCTCTTGCCTCCCTTTCTATAGCATCTGTACCCTGGAAAATTAAGCTGCCAGTCCTGTCCATCCCTGAGCCATATTTCTGTAATAGCTATGATATCCCAGTCCCATGTTCCCAACCATGTCCAAAGAGAGAAAAACAAGTGGGCAGACAAAGGAGTGAGTAAAGATCAGCAGAGAGAATGAATAGCTGCAACTGGGGATTGTTAGTGACTAATAATGGGCTGTGTGTGGTAACAGCTCATCTGATGAAAGGGGGTGGGGGATGTGTGGAGCGTGTGGGAATGTTGCAAAGACACAGTGTGGGAAAGACACGGAGGAAGGTGCTCAAGCCCTAAAACTGTTGAACTCAACATTGAGTCCAGATGGTTGCAGAGATCCCAAGCTGAAAATGAGGCACTGTTCTTCCAGCGTGCACTGAGCTTTGCTGGAGCACTGCAGCAAGCCTGGGACAGACATGTTGGTCAGAGAACAGGGTGGTGTGTTGAAGTGGCAAGCAACTGGAAGTTCAGGGTCTTTTTTGCAGACAGAACTTAGGTGTTCGGCAAAGCTTTCACCCAGTTTGCACTTCATTTCCCTATGTAGGGGAGACCACATTGTGAGCAGTGAATCTAGTAGACTAGATGGAATGAAGAGCAAGTATAGTGCCGCTTCAACCTTGAAGTTGTGTTTGGGATCTTAGATAATGAGGGGAGAGAGAAAGTAAACAGACAGGTGTTACACCTTCTGCGATTGCAGGGGAAGGTACCTTGGGGATGTGAGGACGTGTTGAGAATGAAGGAGGAGTGGACCAGGGTCACATTTTCCTATCGAACTTTGTGGCATCTGCAAACTCACTTGAGTCATTGATATCCATTGGAAAAGTTGAGGGCCCAGCACAGATCCCCTTTAGGACTGCATTTGTTACATTCTGCCAAGCCAAAACAACATATTTGTGCAAAGTCCATTTTCTGCCAGCAAACTTGTCAATATTTTATCCATATTGGTTATTTATACACCACAGCATGAGCTCCTACATTGCATAACTTTTTATGGAGAATCTAGCCGAGGGTCTGTTAGAAATCCAAGTAAATTACATTAACAGGCTCCCCTTTATCCACAGCTTGTATTACTCCTTCAAAACAAATCTAATGCATTGATTAAACACGGCTTCCATTAAACACCAAAGATAGGAGCAGAATTAGGCCATTCAACCCCTCAACCCTGCTCCGTCATTTGTTATGATCATGGCTGATCAAGCTCAATACCCTAATACCACCCTCCCCCATACTCCGATCTCTTTAGCCACACAAGTCATATCTACCTGTTGAAAACACAATGTTTTGGCCTCAATCACTTTCTGTGGTTGTGAATTCCATAAGCTCACCTGTCTCTGGGTAAAGAAATTTATCCTCATCTCAGTTGTAAAAGGTTTATCCCTTACCCTTAAACTATGACTCCTAGTTCTGGACTTCACAACCATAGGGAACATTCTTCCTGCATCTAACCTGTCTAGTTCTGTTAGAATTTAATAGTTTTCCGTGAGATCCCTTCTCATTCTTCTAAGCTCCAGTGAATATGATCCCAAACAACTTAATCTCTCATCATACGTCAGGCCTGCTATCACAAAAACATGCTGACTCTTCTCAAGCACCTTTAATTTTACCAAGTGCCCGTTTAGTATCTCCATAATGAACAATTCTAATGCCATTCCTACAAACATCAAGTTTACCATCCTATAGCTTCTGCCTCTCTCCATTCTTGCAGCTTTACAGTCTGATGGAACCTTTCCAGAAACTAAGGAGTCTCGGAAATTTAACACTAACACATCTACTACCTCATTAGCCGCCTTTTTCAAACTCATGGATAAAGGCTATCAGGATCCAGAGACGTCAACTCTCAGCTCCATCAAGTTACTCAGTACTACTTCCCCAGTGTTGATAATGTCGCCAAGTTTTTTTCTTTCAAACACCAAACTTACAGGTATTACTGGGATGATTTTGTATCCTCTATAGTGAAGACTGAGCAAAATATTTATTCATTACATCCACCACTTCTTTCTCATTTACTACTAACTTCCTATTCTCACACTCTAGAGCTTTAACACTCACTTTCCTTATATTTTTCCCCTGTTAATTACCAGTAGAAACTCTTATCTGTATTTTCATTTCTTGCCAGCTCTCTCTCACACTCTAATTTATTTAGCCTTTTAATGGTTCTTTGCCATTCTATGTATTCAAACCAGTCATCTGACCTGCCAATAACCTCTGCACAGGTATATGCTTTTTCCTAAAGTTTGATGCTCTCTTTAATTTTTTTCTTTTGTAAATTACGTTAATCACAATAACAGGCCCTTGTCTTGAAATTTTTTTATAATGAGAATGTACTTATTTTGGGTATAATGCTTCAATCATAGAGCATTAGTGAGACCAGAGTACTGTATACAGTATTGATCTAATTTCTAGAAGATTGAAAATGCAACTGGTAGCAGTTCAGAGAAAGTATACAGGCTAATACCTCAACTGTCTTACAAGGAAAGATTGGACAGTCTAGGCTTACATTCACTGGTGCTTAGAAGAGCAAGAGGCAACTTGATTGAAACATTCAATATCCCAACAATTTTTGAAAGGGTTATGTGGAAAGGATGTGTTCTGTTAGGAAGAATCCAGAATCAAAGTTCACATTTTCAAAATAAGCGGCCACCAATCTTAGAAATAGATAAGGAGGCATGTCTTGCTCAGAGAGTCGTTAACTTTGGAATTCTTGTCCTCAAAAGAAAATGGATCAGATTCTTTGAAAATTATTAAGACAGAGGAGATCAATTCTTTAGGTAGGCGAAAGATTATCCAATGTAGGCAGAAATGTGAAGTAATCATCTCAATGATGTTCTGACTGAACGGTAGAGCAGGCTGAAAAGGACCATGTGGCCCACTCTTGCCCATAATTCATACATTTGCTAGTTCATGTTTCAACCAATAGGAGAACAAAATAGAGGGAGAAAAGTGAATTTCAGTAGTGAAATCCAGTAAATCAATGGGCAAAATATTAATGGAATCTCTAGCTCAGTTGTGAATCTCTTCTTTTTCTTCACATCTACTGCATCACTCCTCCCATAAGCCTACACATAATCAACATCTAGATTTTAGTGAAAGATAGGAGTTACAAAATGTATACGCACTTTTTATAAACAATTTTTGTAAACCACCTAATCAAAATATGGAAAATGATGACGAGAAAGAATTTTACATCTTTACATATTTATTTCTGTCCTCACACTGGTACTGTCACAGCAAAATCATAGCAAGACTCTACCTCTGCCATATAGCGTCTGTAATCTTGTCGAAGTTCCTCCTTCAATTTCTGTTTCTTCAAATCATATTCTAACCCAAGTGGCAGGCTTAACCCATAGTTTTCTTCTGAAAAGAGAGCATCTGTTTTTTAAAAAAATATGATTTGAGTAATCATACTGTTGCATATTCATGGATAATTCATACAATGTAGATAAATTGAAAATGTCAGACTGTTTCCTTCTGGAAGGTTGGGATACATGATGTGGGTTTTCAAATCATGAGCGGTCTGAACAGAGCAAAAATGTCAAATCAGATTTGCGATAGTTGGTGAGATAGAGACCAAGTCAGCTTTATATTGGATAGAGTTTATTAATTACTCAGTCTTACAACTCCTTCCCCACAACAGTTCAACCCGCTCCCCCATTATTATCTAACCAGTCAATTAATTAATAAATAAATTAATCCCAATAATTTGCTATAAAAACAAAAACTGTTCCCATTGCCACATGCATTAAGAGAACAAAAAGTGCTGGAAAAATTCAGCAGGTTTGGCAACATCTGTAGAGATAAAAACAGTGAAAATTGACCCTGTCATTAACTCTTTTCCTCTCCACAGACACTGCCGACCTGAGTTTCTCCAGCACTTCCTGTTTTGATTTCAGATTTCCAACACAGCAGTTTTGTTTTCATTTACAGGTTAAAGGTAATTGGCAAAACAGTAAATTAACACTCAAGAAAAACAATTTTTCACACAGCAAGTAACCAGAATCTGAAATGCACAGCTTCAGTGTGTGCTAAGAGCAGGTTCAATCAAGGCATTCAAAAGGAAATTTGATTAATATCTGAAAAAGAAGAATGTGTAGAGCTATGCCAAGAAGGCTGCTGGATAGATAAAGTTAACTGTATTAATTCCACTTTTTGTGCTGTAACAATTATATGACTAATGCTTTTGTGCAAAATAACATGCACAAGGATTTCAGAATACCTTCATAAGTTATGCACTTCAGGATTGAAACTGTATTAAATTAACACTAAGTAAACAGTTATTACTTCAATGAAAAGTATACAAAATGTTAAGGTATTAATTCCATCTACAATAGGATATTAAATCTGTAAGAATTAATTACGTAAAACAAGTGGAATTTTAGTGCAACAATCTACAGCAGCATTGACTAATTCAAACATATATTTGGTTTCAGTGCTGTAATTTCAGTGAAATACTACTTAACCATTTAATTGCGTTGAACCAGTTTACACTGAAATAGCTTACACACACAGCTAAAAAAAAGGTATCTCACAAAGGCTGGAAATTCTGTCTGAAATTCTTATCCAGAACAACTCAGTCAAACACCAGAGCAACATTTACTCAGTAGGCCACAAAGCAAAGAGAAGCGTTATTTTGATACCAACAAGTCGCATGCTGTCACCCATATTGTACCTTCAGATCTGCCATTTTGTCCATTTTCTTTCACAGAATGAATACCTGCAAGGACATTTCCTTTAGCTATGGAGTCTACAGTTTGATCGGTCTTGCTGGACGGCTCCGAAGAATTTGTCTGAGGGGGGAGAAAAGGACAAGTTATAAAAAAAATTTTGAGACCTTTCGCGTTGATGTATCAGGAAGACAATGTAAACTGCATATTAATTGTGTTTGATTGTATGCAGATGTTGGACATTAACTGGGGAGTCACATGTGCTCCCACATATAGGACTCAAACTACTGCTGTTGGGCTAGGAGGTCCATGTTTGTAATGCTAGTAAAGACAAGTAATAAGTGAATAAAAATTGGTTGTTCTGTTCTCCACCACCAGGCTTTTTGAAACATGGTAGCAGAGAACAGCTGCCCAGAAATGAAGTTTGAAACAAAAAACAAAATTTAGAAATGTAACTGAAATCCTAGCAGCCATTGTAGCAGATAGCAGAAAGCAAGCACAAATGTTCAAAGTATGATTACATTTTTGGTTTTTAGAACCATATGAGCAGTGGAAGAAGATAAATATGCTGATAGGGTTACGAATCTACCAGCAGAAAAAAAGGGAATGGCCTTAGTGTTTCTGCCTCCCAAAATGAAATAACATCAGACAATAAGTATTTTCAGAGATGGATGACTGTCAACTAGACAGTAAAGGTTTAGATCGTTTATTAGAGCTCCTGGATTAAATGTACAAAAAAGAACCTGCTAAGTATCTATGTAGCGTAGTCAAAATTTGATAATTTCTGAAAACCACCAGCTGTTCATTAGAAGAATATGTTTAATAGATTGATTAAAAGACTGATAACTCAATTTGGGGATTGCTAAATCACAGCATTATTATTTAAATTACTGGATCACATCAAGGTGCCTCATGTGAACAGGTGACTGCTACGAACAGGGAAGATGGTGGCCTAATGATAATACACTCATAGAGCATGGAATCAAACTCTCCAATCTATCTAGTCCATGCTGAACATGTTTCCAAACCAAACTAGTCCCACTTGCCTGCATTTGGGTGATATCCCTCAAACCTTTCCCATTCTTGTACTTATCCATATGTCTTTTAAATGATGTAACTGTACCTGCTCCAACACTTTCTCTGGCAGTTTGTTCCACATATGAACTGCTATCTGTGTAAAAAAGGTTGCCCCTCGTGTCCTTTTTAAATCTTTCTCCTCTCACCTTAAAAATATGCCCTTTAGTTTTGAACTCCCCCAAACATAGGGGAAAAAATCTTGCTATTCATCATATCTACACCCCTCATGATTTTATAAACCTCTATAAGGTCACCCGTCAATCTCCTACACTCCAGCGAAAAAGACCCTATCCAGCCAATCTTTATAACTCAAACTTTCCAAACTCAAACTGGTAAACTTTTCTGAACTCTCTCCAATTTAATAATATCTTTCCTACAGCAGTTGACCAGAACTGTGCACAGTACTCCAAAACTGGCCTACCAATGTCCTTTACAACCTCAACATGACATCCCAACTCCTATATTCAAAAGTATGACCAATGAACACCAGCATGCTGAATGCCTTAGCACTGTCCATACAAAGAACAAAGAACAAAGAAAACTTACAGCCCAGGAACAGGCCCTTCGGCCCTCCAAGCCTGTGCCGATCCAAATCCACTGTCTAAACCTATCGCCCAATTCCTAAGGATCTGTATCCCTCTGCTCCCCACCTACTCATGCATCTGTCCAGACGCACCTTAAATGAATCTACCGTGCCTGCCTCTACTACCTCTGCTGGCAACGCGTTCCAGGCACCTACCACCCTCTGTGTAAAGTACTTTCCGCGTGTATCCCCCTTAAACTTTTCTCCTCTCATCTTGAACGCGTGACCCCTCGTTATTGAATCCCTCACCCTGGGAAAAAGCTTATCTCTATCAACCCTGTCTATACCCTTCATGATTTTGAAGACCTCAATCAGGTCCCCCCTCAATCTCCTTTTTTCTAATGAAAACAATCCTAACCTAATCCTAATCCATACATAACACAAATTTCACAGAATTATGTACCTGAACATGTGGGTTTCTCTGTTCTACAACACTATGCTTGGACCTGCCATTAATTGTTCAAGCCCTGCCTTTGTTTTACCAAAATACAATACCTCACATCTATCCAAATTAAACCACATCTGCCACTCCTCAGCCCATTGGCCTAACTGATCAAGATCTCTTCATTATCTTAGATAACCTTCTTCACTGTTGACTAATTATGGATGCCATCCACAACTTACTAACCACGTCTCCTAAATTCTCATCCAAATCGTCTATATAAGTGACAAACAAAAGTGTATACAGCTCTAATCCCTGTGGAACACCACTAGTCAGGCCTCCAGTCCAGAAAACAACCCTCGACCACCACCCTCTTTCTCCTACCATCAAACCAATTTTTCGACCATGTGGAACCTTGTCAAAGGCTTTACTGAATGCAAATGACGTCTATTGCTCTGCCCTCAATCTTTTTGGTTACCTCCTCCAAAAACTCAATCAAGTTTGTGAGACAATTTCCCTCACACAAAGCCATGCTGATTATCCTTAATCAGTCCTTGCTTCTCCAAACACATGTAAATCCTATCTTTCAGGATCACCTCCAACAACTTACCCACCACGAAGTCAGACTCAAAAGGTCTGAGTTTCCAGTCTTCTCCTTACAGCTTTTTTTTAAAATGAAGGCACAATATTAGCCACCCTCCAATCATCTGGAACCTCACACATGGTTACAGATGTACATATATATTTCTGCTAGGGGCCCTGCAATTTCTTCCCTAACTCTTACAATATACTGTGCTACACTTGATTAGGTCCCAGAGATTTATCCACCGTTACGTTTTCTAAGACCTTCAACACTTCCTTTTCTGTAATGTTACTAGATAGTAATTCAGAGCCCCAGGCTAATGCACTGGTGGAATTTAAGTCAGTTAACAAATCTGGAATATGCAGCTAATCTAAGTAATGGGGACCATAACAACTTTTAACAGAGTGATGTAACAACCCATCTAGCTCAGTAACATTCCTTAGAGGAAAAAAATCCCTACCCGGTCTAGTCTATATGTGGCGCCACACGAACAGCAATGGAATTTGACTCTCATCTGCCTCTGAAGTGGTTTAGAAAGCCATTCAAATTGAAGGGGATTTGGAATTGGCAATACTGTCCTTCTCCACAACATTCACATCTCTCAAAATAATTTGGAGAAAAAGATTTTGTTGGATCCGATCGCTATTACCTTAAAAAACATCTTAGGTGAAACAGTTGTTTCATTCAGCCTTCATGGAAGAAATGATTCCTTTTATTTAAGAAGACAACTCAATGCTTGCTAGATTTTTGAATGGTTCAGATGCTAGACACATTCATCAATAAAATAAAAGGATTAAATACAGATAGAATGAAGATACAAGTACCTTTATAGATTTGTTTTTTAAAAACATATGAAAAATTGGAAAAGCAGTGTTAGGTAACAGAATCCCAGGAGTGCACAAGAAACGGTAGACACTTCACGCATGACTGGAAGTATTATTGTGCAGTGAACTACACACGGGAAGAGGCAAGGTCCTTGAATTAACACCTGACACTTAACATCACTTAACTTTGTGGTCAGACAGGTAGTGAAACCTGCAGGGAAGCAACTCACACTGAGCTTCAAACAATGAATAAAACTGTGACATCACTGTTAGTCCCAGTAGTTGGTAAGAACCTGCTGTTAGGGATTGTGTACAAATTACTGTACATGAGAAGAGCAAGTTGCTGTATTTGGGTTTAACAGAGACAGTCATAACTATTACAGCAAAGTGATAAAAGCAGTGTAAGGGATGTAAAGTGGAGATCTTACTTTAAGTCTTAAAAGACAAAAGGCAAGGACTCTGCATTGTAGTGGGATTGTTTGCAGTGAAACAAGGTGCCTAGCATAATTAATATTCTAACAATAACAATATTAATCTCAAGTCATGGCAGCAAAGCTCACACCTGTGATATGTTCCCTCCACACTATGTGGGAATTCATGAGTGTCCCTGGTGACCAAATGTGCAGGAAGTGTACCCAGCTGTAATTACTGGTTAACTGTATTTCAGAGCATAAGCAGTGGGTGGAGACAGTGTGGACCATATGCTTTGCTGAGATTTCCATGAAAAGCACGTTCAGTGAGGTGGTCACACCACAGGAAACAACCAAAGGGGCAAAAAGGGGACCAACAAGCAGTGTAGGAAGATAAGTAGTGCAGGGATGCTTGGTGGCTGTCCCCTCACTAACACGTATCATTTGGATCCTGTCTTTCAGTCAGGGGAAGATTACTCAGGGGAAAGCAGTGGAAGCCAAGTCAATAGCACCTTGGGTGGCTCTGGTTCATGGTGGGGAGGTGAGGGGAGGGGGTAGGGTGGTGAAAAAGAATGACAGTGCTATAGTGAGGATTACTGGGCTGATAGATGGGTTAACAGGGCTGTCCCGAGATTGATTCAACTAGGTCTGTATTCACCAGAGTTTAGAAGGATGAGAGGGGATCTGATTAAAAAGTATAAAATTTTAATGGGCTGGATAGACTATAGTCAGGGATGATGTTTTCCTTAATTAGGGAGTCTAGAACCAGAGCTCACAATCTCAGGTGTTATGACTCACTGGGGTAGTGCACAGAAATTGAGCCCTACTACTCCTGTAATCGTCACAAAGGTTAAAGGGTTTTATGAAGTGTGCAGAGTTCCCCAAATTACCTGACTTTGAGATCCAAATTGATAGAAAACACAGAGCATGTTTCTATACTGAATAAGAAACAGTATTTATTATAACAAACTGGTAAAGAGTTAAAAACTGTTGTCCTATAATACAAAATTAAAACTCAATCTCCTTATAAACTGCCCCTTACATACATAGATAAGTAGACATGGTAAAATAAGTTATGGGCAGGGGGAAAAAATCTGGAAATACAGTTCAGTTGTCTTTGTTCCCAAGTTCTATTGTTGAGGTGATCCTTATGACTCTTCTGTCAGCCAACACACTGTTTCAATCATCTTTGTCCAGGTGCTTCCACTGGTTGGTAAGGGATCCAAGATAGCCAATTCATTTATAAGGTCTCTGATGTAACGACTGAAAGCCACAGCTTACAACAACTTTGGCAGGAAGGATAAACTGCTTTACTTCAGGTTTACAATGAATTTTGACTACCAAGAACAGAAAAATTGCTCCTGAGCTAGGGAACATCTGTGGACTTCTCTCTCTAACTTGCTTCCAGCTCTAAGCCATTCACTCACCCCTAAACACCAATCACATTGTTGTTGGCAGGCAAGAAGGTCTCTGCCATTAATAACTAGCCCACAGGCCAAGCAACTTATCATCGATTTGCAAACAGTTTGCTGGCGATCTTCAACTATTTTGCTCAAACAGTTGTTTACACAATAAAAACGGAAGGAACTGCAGATGCTGTAAATCAGGAACACATCAAGAACAAAGAGTTCCGATGAAGGTTCACCGGACCCAAAACATTAACTCTGTTTTTTTCTTCACAGGTGCTGCCAGACATGCTGAGCTTTTCCAGCAACTTTGTTTGTGTTGTTTACACAATGCCTGCAATGAGTATCAGGTTAGTGCTCAGTCAGAGATAGTAGGAACTGCCGATGCTGGAGCCTGAGATAACAGGGTGTGGAGCTGGATGAACACAGCAGGCCAGGCAGCATCAGAAAAGCAGGAAAGCTGACAAGGGTCTGGACCCTTCTTCAGAAATGGGGGAGGGGAAGGGGGTTCTGAAATAAATAGATAGAGGGGGAGGCGATGATAGAAGGTGGATAGTGGAGCAGATAGGTGGAGAGCAGACAGACAGGACAAGGAGGCGAGGATGAAGCCAGTAAAGGTGAGTGTAGGTAGGGAGTTGGGATGGGGGTTGGTCGGTGAGGAGGGAGGGAAGAAGGACAGGTCAAGGAGGTGGGGATGAGGCTAGTAAACCTTAAGTTCACCTGGACCATCACTGATACCTCTCTGTCCTTCCTGGACTTCTCTGTCTCCATCTCTGGTAACCATCTGGAAACTGATATCTATTTCAAGCCCACCGACTCCCACAGCTACCTCCTCTCACCCACCTTCCTGCAAGACTGCTATACCCTATTCCCAATTCCTTTGCCTTTGCCGCATCTGCTGCCAAGATGAGGGGTTCCACTCCCGGACATCCCAGATGTCCTTGTTTTTCAAGGACTGCAATTTCCCCTCCACAGTCAAAAATGCCGTCAGCTGCATCTTTTTCATTTCCTGCACCTCAGCTCTCACACCTCCTCCCCGCAATAACAACAAAGACAGAATTCCCCTTGTCCTCACGTATCACCCCATCAACCTCTGGATTCAACGCATCATTCTCCGCCACTTCCGCCACCTGCAATCTGACCCCACTACGAAGAATATATTTCCCTTCCCACCCTTATCTGCCTCTGGAGGGACCGCTCTCTCTGCGACTCCCTCGTCTGCTCCACACTCCCCACTAGCCCCACCACCCCTCGAACCTTTCTCCGCAACCGCAGGAGGTGCTACACCTGCCCCTACACCTCCCCCCTCACCTCCATCCCAGGCCCCGAGAAAACCTTTAACATTAAACAGATGTTCACCTGCACATCCGTTAATGTGGTATATTGTATCCGCTGTTCCCGATGCGGCTTCCTCTATATCGGGGAAACCAAGCAGAGGCTTGGAGACTGCCTTGTGGAGCACCTACGCTTGGCTCATGACAAACGACAACACCTCCCAGTCGCGAACCATTTCAACTCCCCCTCCCACTCCTTGGGCGACATGTCCATCCTGGGCCTCCTCCAGTGCCATAACGATGCCACCCGAAGGCTGGAGGCACAACACCTCATATTCCGCCTGGGAACCCTGCAGCCCAATGGTCTCGATGTAGACTTTACAAGCTTCAAAATCTCCCCACCCCTGACCTCATCCCAAGACCAGCCCCCCTCTCATCCCCGCCTCCTTGACCTGTCCGTCTTTTCTCCCACCTACCCACCCCTCCCTCCTCACTGACCAACCCCCATCCCAACTCCCTACCTACACTCACCTTTACTGGCTTCATCCCCGCCTCCTTGACCTGTCTGTCTTCTCTCTCCACCTATCTGCTCCTCTATCCACCTTCTATCATCGCCTCCCCCTCTCTCTATTTATTTCAGAACCCCCTTCCCCTTCCCCATTTCTGAAGAAGGGTCCAGACTCGAAATGTCAGCTTTCCTGCTCCTCTGATGCTGCCTGGCCTGCTGTGTTCATCCAGCTCCACACCTTGCTATGTCAGGTTACTGGCTTTCCAAATTTCAGTCACTCTTTCAAACACATGGTTTTAAAACAACTCTCTAATTTCAGTGTAAAGTTTTAAAAATACAGCATTAGTAGGCAATTTAGGACTGATACAAGGAAAAAATGTTGTCGCCCAAAGGGTAGCGAATCTGTGGTATTTTCTACCACAAACAGATGTGGAAATCCACTCTGAATAAATTCAAGAAAGAGATAGTTTTTATAATTTTAAAAGTAGAAAGCAGGAACACGGCATTGAGACAGGGGATCGTCCATGATCATATTGAATCGTGGAGCAGGTCAAAAGGCTTACTCATGCTCCTAGATTCTATCCTTCATGATGAAAAGAATTTAGAGGAAGAGGGTGAAGATAATGATAAGTCCAATTAAATCATTCTAGTCACTAGAAGTTTTGGTTGTGATGTCCTTCAACATTCAGTATTAGACAGAGCTTATACTTTGACAGTAGGTAGGAAAGATTAGTTATTTGTTATTTGATTCACTAAGTAGTGAAGTCCAGTGCAGGACTAATGAATATTAAAAGGACAAAATACTTTCAATCTGACAATATACTGAGATCATTAAGAATTTTATTTCCATGTTTAAAACTCAAACTAATTATAAGCACTGATGCAATCTCTAGCAAGTTATCTTTGCTACTGAGTAAACCTGCTGTAAAAAGACAAATAAAATTTGACATGGATCATGAAAACAATTACATTTGGATAAATAGGGGCATTAAAGTCCCATCCATAGCTATTGCCAAGAACGTGAAACTAATCATTTTCAGAGATACTCCACACGGTTCCTGGTGTGCATTCTTGTGTACCTGGTTTCATAACGCTTGATGGTAACAAAAATAAAACGGGTTTTTTTTTTTAGAAAAGTACTAGTTCTTGTGGAAGGAGTGGATATGGGATTCTATTTCTCAAAAAATGTCCAGAAATAATCTGTACAATTTTATGCTGAATAGAATACCCGCTGAATTTTATGCAGACATTTACTCTGGGATAATGTACACTCTAGGAAAAATGACAGCAAGAAATACAAATTGACCTTACTAGCATGTAAAAACTGTTGAAAAGGACATTCCAAATTAAGTTCAAGTTATCACTTACCAAATTGTGCATGCGTTTATTGTTCACTGTTAAGAGGTGCCAAGGAGCAGTGTCATAAGTTTACAGTATATGGAGGTCTCAAACTTCCATAGTTTTGAAATTGACTCTGTACATGAACTTTAGGCACAATGTGGAGGGCACTAGAGGGCTACAAGGTAGCCAGGAAGGAACTGAAGAATGGATTTAGGAGAGCTAGAAGTGGGGTATGAAAAAGCCTCGGCAGGTAGCATTAAGGAAAACCCCAAGGCATTCTATACTTATGTGAGGAACAAGTGGATGGCCACAGTGAAGGTAGGGCCAATCAGGGATAGTGGAGGGAACTGGTGCGCGGAGTCGGAGGAGGTAGGGGATGTCCTTAATGAATGCTTTGCTTCAGTATTCACCAGTGAGAGGGACCTTAACCTTGTGAAGACAGTGTCAAATAGGCTGATATGCTCGAACTGGTTGATGTTAGGAAGGAGCATGTGCTAGAAATTTTGAAAAACAAGAGGATAGATAAGTCCCCTGGACCAGATGGGATATACCCAAGGTTATTACGGGAAACGAGGCAAGAGATTGTTGCACCTTTGGCGATGATCTTTGCGTCGTCACTGTCCACTGGAGTAGTACCAGATGATTGGAAGGTGGCAAAAGTTATTCCCTTGTTCAAGATAGGGAATAGGGATAATCCTGGGAATTACAGACCAGTCAGTCTTACTTCTGTGGTGTGCAAATTATTAGGAGAGGATTATAAGAGATAGTATTTATGATTATTTGTAAAAGCACAGTTCGATTAGAAATCATCAGCATGGCTTTGTGAGGGGCAGGATATGCCTCACAAGCCTTATTGAATTCTTTGAGGATGTGACAAAATATATTGATGAAGGTAGAGCTGTGGATGTGGTATAAATGGATTTTAGCAAGGCATTTGATAAAGTTCCACGTGGTAGGCTCATTAAGAAAGTAAGGAGGCAAGGGATTCAGGGAAATTTGGCTATCTGGATACAGAATTGTCTGTCCAATAGAAGACAGAGAGTGGTAGTAGATGGAAAGTATTTAGTACGAAGCTCAGTGACCAGTGGTGCTCCACAGGGATCTGTTCTGGGACCTCTGCTCTTTATGATCTTCATAAATGACTTGGGTGAGGAAGTGGAAGGGTGGGTTAGTAAGTTTGCCGACACGAAGTTTAGTGGAGTTGTGGATAGTGTGGAGGGCTGTTGCAGGTTGCAACGGGAGATTGACAGGATGCATAGCTAGGCAAAGAAGTGACAGATGGAATTCAACCCAGAAAAATGTGAAGTGATTCCTTTTGGAAAGTCAAAGTTGAATGCAAACTACAGGGTTAATGACAGGATTCTTGGCAGCGTGGAGGAACAGAGGGATCTCGGGGTCCACGTCCATAGATCCCTCAAAGTTGCTACCCATGTTGATAGGGTTGTAAGGAAGGCGTATGCTGTGTTGGCTTTCATTGGCAGGGGAATTAAGTTTAAGAGCCACGAGGTTGTGCTGCAGCTCTATAAAACCCTGGTTAGATCACACTTGGAATATTGTGTTCAGTTCTGGTCGCCTCATTACAGGAAGAATGTGGAAGCTTCAGAGAGGGTGCAGAGGAGAATTACCAGGATGCTGCCTGGACTGGAGGGCAGGTCTTATGAGGAAACGTTGAGGGAGCTAGGGATTTTCTCATTGGAGTGAAGAAGGATAAGAGGTGACTTGATAGAGGTGTACAAGATGATGACAGGCATTGATAGAGTGGATAGCCAGAGACTTTTTCGGAATTGACTATTACGAGGGGACATAATTTTAAGGTGATTAGAGGAAGGTATAAGGGAGATGTCCGAGATAGGTTCTTTAACAGAGAATGGTGGGTGCGTGGATTGCGCTGCCGGTGGTGGTAGTGGAGTCAGATACGTTACGGACATTCAAGCGACTCTTGGATCGGCACAAAGGTATGCAGGGTAGTTTGATCTTAGCGTAGGATAATAGGTTGGCACAACATTCTGGGCAGAAGGGCACGTACTGTGCTGTACTGTTCTATGTTCTATGTGCTATGTTCATTTTATATTTAGAGGAAACAGTTGTGTCCTGGTAATGTCATTGGATTAGTATTCCAGAGACATGAATTAATTCTCTGGAGGAATGGGTTCAAGTGTCACCACAGCAGCTTGTGAAATTTGAATTCCATTAATAAATGAATCTACAACTGAAAACTACACTCACTGATACAGACTATGAAATTATCAGTTGTTGTAAAAACACATCCAGTTCACTATGGCCCCTTATGGAAGGTTATCTGCTATCCTCACTTGCCATCCATCAGCCTCCAAATCCGAAAGATTGTAAGCCACCATTTCAGTGACCTCCAATACCAATATCTCATATAATAATGTCACCAACCTCTGCACCCTTCCATTATCCCTCCATTTCCACCTCCATGACCATTGCAGTGTCCCATCAATGCTATCTACAGCACAAGAACACCCATATCCACTCACTCCCACTGATGCAACTCATCTCACCTTTACAGTTTTTTGTTATCCTCAAGAAACAGATAGCAAGAAACTAGCATATTCTTATCATCATTTTCAACATGTTCCCTTCAAGGAGGCCCATTTGCTTTGAAACTTGCATCCATACAAGCATACGGATTAGGAGAGGCAACTGGCATTCAGCACAAGTCTGCTCAGCATTCAATACGATCATGGCTGAACTGATTGTGACCACAACTCCATATTATGACCTACCCTGATAACCTCTGACTGCCTTATTGTAAAGTATTTATCTCTTCCTACCTTAAGTATATTCAAAAACCCTGCCTCCATCACGCCCTGGGGAAGAGTTCCAAATACTCCCAATCCTCAAAAAAATTCTACTCATCTCCATAAATCACTATTTGTAAATTATGTCCCCTAGTTTTAATCCTCCCCAAAATGGGAAAGCTCCTTTCAACATTCATGCTGTCTACACTTGACTTTGCATTCATTCAAATACTCAAATTAAATCAAGTGCGTACAATATATAAAAAAGAAAGTCAACTTACTCTCATCTCCATGTACGGTGGATCTTGGTCTAATTTGATTTTATCTTGTGCTAACTTAGCCCTCTGTTCTTCAAGGAACCTTTCCAGCTCATCTGCCATTGTCAGAAAAGTACCTTTAAAATATTTAATTTTATAAATTAGCATGTTGGCTCGATGACCAAGCACAGCTCAGCTAAAAAAGGAAGAAAGTTTATCTGAATTTCAGATACACAGATTACAGTCTGTACGGTGAAATAATCGATAAGCCATCAAAATTGTAAACAATCTAATTTTCTGCCTCAGACAACAGCTGTTAGGAGAGAACGGAGCCAGCAAAGTTATGTGACAACCTAGTTGGAGGATACCACAGTTACAGCATACTGTGTCTTCTTGGTATTGTCTATTTAGTAGGCCCCTGTGGATGAAGTTGTGGGGATATCCGTTCATAGCAGAGATTTTGTATAGGTGCTCTTCTTCTTTCCTGCGTAGTTCTGGCGTGTTGCAGTGAGTGGTGGCCCATTTAAATAGTGTCCTAAGACAGCTTTGTTTGTGGACATTGGGGTGGTTGCTGTGGAATTTGAGGATTTGGTCACTGCGGGTTCTTTCCTATATATCAAGGTTTGGAACTCCCCATTGGTCATACATTCAACTCTGATGTCCAGAAACGGAAGCTGGTTGCTGTTTTGTTCTTCTCTTGTGAATTTAATCCCGGCGAATACGTTGTTGATGAAATGGTGGGTCTCTTCTAGTTTGGTGCGTTTAATGATGACAAATGTGTCATCCACAGTTCAGGTTGATGAGAGAGAGGGTAATGTGTTCTAGTCTGTGCGTGACTGCCTCTGCGATGATTCCCGGGATAGGTGACCCCATGAATGTGCCATTGATCTGTTTGTATACTTGGCCATTAAAGATGAAGAGTGTGATGAGGCATAAGTCTAGTAGTTTGAGTACGTTGTCATTGCTGATGGAGCTGCTGGTCTGCGTTCCTGCCTCCTCTGGTAATGTGGCCAGTGTTTCCTTGGCTAATAGGAGCTCAGTGGACGTGAATAATGCTGCGACGTCAAAGGATACCATAATCTTGTCATCGCTGATTTTTATGTTCTTGAGGAATTCTTGGGGTGAAACATCAACTAGGTGTTTCAATCTCTGTTGTAGGTCCTCGGCCAGTTTGTGTGAAGGTGTGCCCAGGAGGGAGACAATGGGACTAAGGGGGGTGTCTGCTTTGTGTACTTCAGGAAGTCCGTAGAAGCAGGAAGTGTTCGTGCCTTCTGGTTTCATTCTCATGTAGTCCGTCTTAGTTATCTATTCTGCATCCTTTCGTCTCTTCAGTGTCTGGGTGATCCTATTACTTAGCTGCGATGTTGGATCTATCGCCACTTGTTGCTAAGTCTTTGTATCTGCAAGCAGTGCCTGTGCTTTCTCAATGTAGTCTGGTTTGTTCATAATGACAGTCACGCATCCTTTGTCCGCTGGTAGGATTATAATGTTCTTGTCCTTCTTGAGTTTTTTCTAGTGCTTTTCTCTCTGATGTGTTCAGGGTGTCCCATTCATTCCTTCAGCTTAGTGGGGGGACTATAGTTTGTTGGATGGTTTGTCGTGTTTTGTCCATGAGTCTGTTGTCTTTTAATGTAGTTTCCAGGGGAGCTATGAAGTCTGTTCTGTTCACATCTTTGCGGTTATAGTTCAGTCCACGTAATAGGATAGCTTTCTCAGTTTGTGAGTTGTCTGCTGAATAGGTTTCTTATCCATGTGTCTGGTTTGTTGCTGTCCTTGTCTTTATGGTGGATCAGTTTGGTAAGTTTCGCCGGTAGCTCATATCTCTTCTTTGTTTTGGTCCTGTGTTGTTTGATGGTGATGGCCTGTTCTAGGGTTGTAGTCCATTGCTGGTCTGTAGTGTTTAGGTAATGTGATTCTTGGCGTGGAATTTCCCTTTCGTACTTGTGGAGTCGTTTATGGGTATCATTATTCATTACATGTAGCATTCCGTGTCCATTCTGTTCAGCTATTTTGTATGCCTGTGGGTTGTCGAGTGCAGGTTTGTAATTCACGGTGCCAGGTAGTACCTGGTTCCTGAGGCATTCATGGAGAAAGTGAAGTTGTTCATTGGCAAAGGTTTCCCATTGTCGGGCAATTTTTAGTGTGTTGCGCCCCTAGGTGTTGAAGGTTTCTGCAAAGATTTGTAGCTCGGGTTGTGAATGAGGTTGTTGATGGCTAACTAAGCTGTCCAGTTTGTTATGGTGAGTCGTGTCATTTGCGGTTTTGTTCTGTATGCTTTTGTATATGGGGTCGAATTCTATGTTTGTTGATTGCATTATGGGTTGAGAACCATGCCTCTTGGAATTCCCGAGTGTGTCTACGTTTGGCTTGAGCTACTATAGTCACGTTGACCCAGTGAAATTGACGGCCTTCATTGTCCGAGTGCACTGACATTAGGGAAGGTTCGCTGTGTCATTCTGCTACTAGCTGACACTCGTGCATTCTGATGGCTAGTTTCCTTCCTGTCTGTCCAATGTATTGCTTGTGGCAGTTGTTGCATGGTACTTTGTACACTACGTTGGTTCTGCATGCTGGGGGAATGGGGTCTTCAATCCTTGTGAGTGTTTGTCATAGCGTGGCTGTGGACTTGTGTGCTACCATGATTCCTGGTGGTCATAGGAGTCTCATTGTCAACTCTGATATGTTCTTGATGTAGGGCAGTGTGACCAGTGTGTTAGGGTGTACTGTGCCCTTTTGTTGTTGTCTATTTAGTAGGCACCTGCAGATGAAGTTGCGGGGATATCCGTTCATAACGGAGATTTTGTCTAGGTGCTCTTCCTCTTTCCTGCGTAGTTTTGTTAATTGCGTAGTTCGTTCATTAAATGCACCAAACTAGAAGAGACCCACCACCACATCAACAATGTATTCATCAGGATTAAATTCAAGACAGAAGAAGAAAATGACAATCAGCTTCCGTTTCTGGGTGTCAGAGTTGAATCCGTGACCAACGGGGAGTTCCAAACCTTGGTACACAGAAAAGCAAATCTTGACTGACCAAATCCTCAACTTCTACAGCAACCACCCCAATGTCTACAAACAAAGCTGAGTTAGGACACTATTTAAACTGCAACACGTCAGAACTACGCAGGAAAGAGGAAGAGCACCTATTAAAAAATCTTCACTATGAACGGATATCCCCGCAACTTCACCTGCAGGTGCCTACTAAATAGACAATACCAAGAAGACACAGTACGCCTTAACTCACTTGCCACGCTACCCTACATCAAGAACTTATCAGAATTGACAACAAGACTCCTACAACTGCTAGAAATCGTGGTGGCACACAAGTCCACAGCCACGCTACGACAAACACTCACAAGAACTAAAGACCCCATTCCCACAGCATGCAGAACCAACGTAGTTTACAAAGTGCAATGCAACAACTGCCACAAGCATTACATTGGACAGACAGGAAGGAAACTAGCCACCAGAATACACAAACATCAGCTAGCAGCAAAACAACACAACGAACTTTCCTCAATATAAGTACGCTCGAACAACGAAGGCCGTCAGTTTAGCTGGGACAACGTAACCATAGTAGCCCAAGCCAAACATCAACAGACATGGGAATTCCTAGAGGCATGGTTCTCAACACAATGCAATCAACAAGCATATAGAATTGGACCCCATATACAAACCCATACAGAACAAAACCGCAAATGACACAACTCACCATAACAGACCGGACAGTATAAATTCCAAGCAGAGTAGAACAACATCGCTTTATTGGAGACCTCACTGATGATGTTACCTAGCACAGTGATGAAACGTCTGAACGAAACGAAGCCAGCTCGGCGAGCAAGTCAACAACCTGAGCTACAAATCTTTGCAAAAACCTTAAATATTAAACTGAAGCCCCGATTCATCAGTGAGCAGCTACCCATTTGGTGGGCCCCAAAAATACCTTTCCCAAATTCTTGAACTATTAAGTGCTCATCCATTTATCTCGCACCCTACTCACCTCACCCATCTATTACACTTAAAAACTCATATTAGGTTTTCAAGAGTATGCTGAACATTTGAACTGAAGAATACAGCACTCAGTATTGTGAAAGAAGACAGTATTTTAATTGTTAAAACAATCATCTTCTATACCGTTGGATCCAAAGATTCCTGAACAGGTTTGTAAAGGTTGCTCTTGCCCTAATCGCCAGCAAAGAAAGGCAATTGGGTAATTTTTAATCTGATCAAGGATGGAAACAGGGTTTCTGACCCTCGTGAAATATTTAGGTCAGTATCTTGGGTGATGCGTTCCAATCCTGAAACTAGGTTTGAAACTACAACCTTCTAGCTGTTACAACATAGAGACAGTCAAATATATCAGCTAACCTATCCACATAATTCCAACACAGTAAAATTAAAATACTCAATGACTCTCAAAATTGACACAATTGGTTCAAAACCAGATTTTTAAATAACCATTACCAGACTTCGTGAATAACTGATACCAGAAACCAGGTATATAGCTTAAACAAGAGATTTAACAATTAATAATACAGTAACTTAAGTATAGTAAAGTTAAACAATAGATAATCTAAGTAGTGTCTATGATTTGAACACAATCTTCTTTAAATCTAGCCTCCATTCTCACAAAGACAGATACAGTTAAGGGATAAAACAAAGGGAAAAAAAGAAATAAAGAAGATGTAAATGGCCAGTTCACTATTTTTATATTCATTCACAGGATGAGGGCGTCGCTGACCAGGCAGCATTTATTGCCCATCGCTAATGGCCCAGAGTGCAGTGCACAGTCAACCACATTGCTGTGGGTCTGGAGTCACATATAGGCCAGATCAGGTAAGGACAGCAGTTGCCTTCCCTGAAGGATATTAGTGAACCAGATGGGTTTTTCCCAACAATGAGTTCATGGTCATCATTAGATAATTCAGATATTTTATTGAATTCCACCATCTGCCGTGGCGGGATTTGAACCCGGGTCCTCAGAACATTATCTGGGTCTCTGGATTAATTGTCCAGTGATAATACCACTAGGCCATTACATTCCCTAGCAGGTTCCACAATCCATAATTGCACAGGTATGTGTATCTTCATTTACCCTCCATCATAACCCTCTGTCTCCCACTGCCAAGTCAATTTTGTACCCATTTGGCAAGCTCTCCCTGAATCCCATGTGATCTAACTTTACTAGTTAGTCTACCGTGCAGAACCTTGCCAAAGGCTTCACTGAAGTCCACACAGACAATGTGTACCACTCTTGCTCTCAACATTCTTTTTGATTCCGCCCTCAAAAAACTCAATCAAATTTGTGACACATACTGCTATCTCTATTCAATCCTTGCCTCTCCAAATGCATGTAACTCTTAGAATCCCCTCCAACAACTTTCTTAAATAAAGGCACTAATTAGAGAGGTGGGGAGGGGGTGAGAAAGAGAAATCAGTTGAAGGCAGGGATAGCAAAGGGAAACAGCAAAGTAAAAGAACAGGACAGCAATTTGAAAATGTTTACCAGAGTTTGACAGGAAGCGACAGAACTCACAAGCATTTGCACATCAACAGAAAAAGCCAAATATTGTAAAACTGTAAAGCAAAAAAAATTTAAAAGGTTTGGTATCCAATACTTGAAACAAAAGGGACGAATTGTTAACACAGACAAACATGTAACCTGATTGGCATCAGAGACATGGTTCAAACGTTACCAAAGCTGAGACCTGAATGTCAAACCTTACTTGACATTACACAATGACGAAGTTAGGAAAGCATGGCACAGTATCTGTATTAATTTATTATGCCATTGGGAATATGGTTGACTTTCAAGTGTCCTCAAAAATGATCCAGCAAATTTAGCTATATTAACAAAGTCTGAAAGAAGGACATGAACCGGAGGGACTATCCAGCATTTACAAAGGCACTGGAAATGACACAGCACAGATTCTACAAAATCCTCCTAAATAACTTCTGTGAGCTTGTGCCAAAATTGGGCATTGTGCCAAACAGTATTCAAGCAACAAACAACAGAATTGCTGGAAAAACCCAGCAGGACTGACAGCAAGTGTGGAGACAAAGCAGAGTTAACATTTCTGATACATTAAATCTGCTTTTGTCTCCATAGAGTATTTTTTCAGCAAGTTCTGTTTTTGTTTCTGATTTCCAGCATCTGTAGTTCTTTGTTTTTTTGTTTAGTCAAGCAACAGCCGTTATCAAAATGTATGATTCTGCGAGTATGTCTATGTCCCAAGCATCGTGTCAGATGACAGACCTACCAGAGGGGTTGGCACAATGACATATAGCTGGGAGTTGTCCTGGGAGTCCTCAAAAATTGACTCCAGACCCCAAATCGTCTCATGGTATCAGATCAAATATGGGCAACGAAAGCTCCTGCTGATTCTCACTCCCTGGCCCCCTGTTAATGAATCAAGTTGAACACCACTTGGAGGAAACTCAATGCCATCAAGGACAAAGGAGCTTAAATAAAGAAGCTCGATATGCCAAGGCAGCACAATGGTTAGCACGGCTGTCTCACAGTTCCAGGAGCCCAGGTTTGATTTCAGCCTTTGGTGACTGCGTGGAGTTTGCACCTTCTCCCCATGTCTGCGTGGGTTTCTGCCAGCTCTAACTTACTCCCACAGTCCAAAGATAGAACATAGAAGGCAGAACTGCACAGCACAGGAACATTTATTACATTATAGAAGAAAACACGCAAGAAATAACTGAGGCATGTAAGAAACTGACTGCAATAATCCTGGATGACTAACCCGCATGCAGATTGTCAGAACCACATTGGCGAAGGTCACCTGGAAAATTAGTTCACAGAATACTTTTGGTAGAATTTCTTAGAGCAGTACATTCGATAGCCTTTTTTGAGAAGGATCCACCATCTGTAGCTAAATTAGGAAATTAAGGATAGTATTCAACTGAAAGAAGCGTTTGCAGATTTGTAGAGTGGTAATGAAAGTCTGTCCAGCTTCAGATCTATAAGAGTAAGCAAAGATTGATTAGAAGATAATAAAGAGCCAAAAGGCAGAGAATGAGATAAAACTAGCTCGTAATATAAAAACAGAAAGTAAGAGTGTCTACAGGTATTTGAATGAGAAGGAACTAAAAAGAAGTATTTTTCACTCTAGAGCACAAATTTGAAAATTGACAATAAAAACTAAAGAAATGGGAGAGTCTTGAACTGATATTTTGTATCCATCTCCACAGAAGATTTAGAAAACATCCCAAAGGAAAAATGAAAATTCAGAGGTGATGGGGAGGCTTAAAGTTAAAATGATAACCATCGTTGTGGAAAAGATGCTCGGAAAACGACTGGATCTAAAGTTCCAGGCCACCAGGTTGAGATGGTCTCTATCCTAAAAAAAAGTTGGCACAGATATAGATGCATTAGTTATAACCTTCCAAAATTTGTGTGATGCTGGAAGGGTCCCAGTGGATTCAAAAACAACAAATCTAAGACTATTTTTCAACAAGAAAAGATGGAGAGAACAGGAACTACAGGTTAGTTAGCCTAATATCTGCCATAGGGAACATGCTAGAATCCATTCTTAAGGCAATTGTTGCAGATACTTGAAAAATCACAATGTGCTCAGCATGGCTTTGTGAAAACAAAACCATGGTTAACTGCTCTATTAAAGCTTTTTGATGAAGAAACATTCCTTGTAGATACAGAGAAACTACTAGTTATTGGTCACTTGGTTTTCCAAAAGGCATTTGACGAGGTAGGTACCACAAAAGTTGCCACAAGAGTATATGGTGTAGGGAGGTAACATTAACATGGATAAAGGATTGGCTAGCTGACAGGAAGTAGAGAATGGTATTTGAAATTGAGGGGACTTTAAACCTATGAGCATTCCATATTTTCTATTTCCTGTGCAGCATGAAACCTATTTAACTATGTTACATTAGTAACCAGCTTTCCATAAGCATTAACAGAAGATTTACTGGGGTTCTCACTGCCCTACTGCGACTACAACGTTTTCAGAAATAATGTTTGATTTGAAATCTGGCCTTCAGGCAGAGGCAAGAAGGGGGAGAACAATCATGATGGCATCATGAATACCTGGTCAGTGGTTGAGAGCGTTTTGACCGATGATTGACACAGCATAGATGGTTAGCCCCCAAAATAAAGTACATCAATAGGTATAGGTGGGGAGAGAGGGGTACAAGAAAGAGTAAGGGAAATGAATCAATTTCAAGGGAATATCAGGCATTCCTCTCAGTCAGGCCGAATTCAGAACAAAGACATCTGTCAAACATACCACAAAAGATTGCAAGACATCTGGGACATGGGGGCCCACTGTCCCCCACTTCTCTATTGTACAGAACAGTGTGGATCAGTGAAGCATTCTCATCTGTCACCAGTCATACATCTCCTTTCTTAGCCTAATTAACTACTGTACCATTTCTAAACTGCTATTTCTCAATAAACTACCAGAAAATTTCTACAAATCATCGATTGCCTATGTTAGGTTACTGTGCCTGCAAGTGCCCCTTCTCATCCCGCTCACCCCATTAAAGTCAACAGTAGGGATAAATTGGCCATTTTCATTTTGCACAGTCTAACTAGTGGAATGTGACAGAGATCTGAAATCTAAACAAAAACTAGTGGAATGCTACAGGGATCAAATTTATAAGCAACTAAGGCATGAATGAGGATTTCAGCAACAGAGAAACTGAGGCAAGTGGAATTGAATAGTGTTATAGAGATGGAAATAGGTGATCTTCGTGATCATGCAGGTGCAGTCAGAAATTCTTACCTCACAGTCAAATATAATTCAACCTCAGATAGTTGTTAGGCAGAAGGATTGAGCTAGTAACTTGGGAATGGCGTTTGTGCCAAGGGCCAAAGTTTCCTGTAAATGTTTTTTTATTGTGCAGGGATTGTATTAAGTGCTCATCCATTTAATTTGTTTCAATGCAATAAATTAATGCTGTCAACTTATGTGCTGTCTGTCAGGGCAATTTCAGGTGTAGCACAGCCGCATACCTTACATGGAACAAAGACATCTGAAACAAAAACAGAAATTGCTGAAAGCAGTTCCGAAGAACAGTCACAGGACCCAAAACAGTTCCTCTCTACTGATGTTGCCAGACCTGCAGAGTTTCTGCAACAATTTCTCTTTTTGTTTCAGATTTCAAATTTCCAGCACCTGCAGGTTTTTTTGCTTAGGGAACTAAGACATTTAATTGGAAGAAATTGCTGCTCACCCAGCACTAGATGCTGGATAAGTAGTCTGGCATTTTAAGAAAAGTGAATGATCCAAACTGTGACTAGGTAAAGTTGGGGGTCACCAGTTTATACGTGGAAACTGATGCTATCAAAGAACTGTAGTTGGATGAAAAGGAGGAAAAGGAGAAGCTAAAGATAGATGCAAGGCCAGACCCACAACAATGTGACTTAGTCTTAGCTGCACTCTGGGCAACTAGGGATAGGCTAGATTAGATTAGATACTGGCCGAGCCAGCGATATCCACATCCGATGAATGAAAAAAAACCTTGGAGAACATTGGTGGTAGTGAGAAGAGACAGAAAAGAAGCCAATGCTCCCTCTGCTGCAACCATATGGCTAAATCTCTCAAAAAGGACTAAAATCTTTGTTCTCAAGTGATTACAATGAGTCAAACCCAAAACAATGACTATCATTCTCAGTCTATAGTACTGCCTGACTCTGTTTTACAGCATTTACTGTTTTTATTACAATATAATGCATGCCGAATGGAAAATAATACAATTCTCTAAGTCCTGCATAAGATGCAAGTGATTTCCATTCAAGATCTTATTTCTAGTTTTCACTATGAAAGCAACATAGTCTTTGCAACAGATTTGCAGAAAAAAATCCAGAAAGCTGATGTGAATCGACTTCCAATTTGAACAATTCAGCTGCTTTATCACTAGGTTTAGCAGATAAGCAAGTGATGATTCACTAAGAAATAAACTGGTATAAATCATAAGGCTGGAAAAGTGAGCTTAAACAGGAACAATTTTGAGCATTTCATATTTGATACTTTCTTTATCTAATCCATCACTAGTCACTCATACTTATGGCCAACAGTTTTCCTCCACCAACTGTCCACCAATGAAATACCTCTAGTGCACTAAAATCAAAACCTTCACCTATGCCTCCTCACCTCAGGAATCATTATTTCAAGCATCTAACTTGCCATGGTCCAAAAAATTCCAACTTGTCCAAAGCACAACTACCTATATAACCTGCCCTCCCCACTGAATTCAGCTTGAACATCAATTCCTGATCTTGCTGATTTGCAGTGGCCCTCTCTAGCATCTGCAACTCACTGTACCACTCCACTCGATTGAGGATTCTGCATGCTTTGGAGCTATCAAGACGGCATAGTTATCAGTTAAGTGTCTCAAGGGATATGCAACTAAGGCGGGTGAATGAAGTTGAGACACAGTTTAACCGTGATTGAAATAAGTGGCTCAAGGAGGTGAATGGCCTGATCCTGTCCCAACGTTGGTTTGGGTGCACCCTTCGCCGCCGATACGTCAATACCTCTACCGGCTCTCTAAAACGTCTTACCTGAAATCTAGTCCAGGATAATTGTATCACAGGACTCTAAACGTTCTGACACTGATGCTGCCAAAGCTGCTGAATTTCTCCAGCAATTTCTATTTTTATTTGTTTCACTTCGTTCATTCGCCAACTGCAATCTTTCATGCATCTCAACCCAATTTCAGGTTACTGGTAGCAGAACCTCCAAACACAACAATGCCAAACTCTTCAACTCGACTGCCCTCTCGACACAAAGAAACGGTTTCTCCCCCATGTAAAATTTTCCCTAAACTCACTCCATAGCGCAATCTATTTTCCCTTACCACATTTAATTATTGTGTTCCGCGAACATCACCACCTCTTTCTGCCAACTTCGTATTATTTTCCATAAAGCCCTATTATAAAAGGTGGATCTGTCCATCTTCAGACAAAATTAACTTATTTTGCATCAATAAAGGAAGAAGGGGAGGGTTGGAAAACATAACATGCCCCCACACAACGGCGTGTTCGTTGTCAAGTTACTTTTTTTAGTACACAAACTTAATCTGTACTGAAAACGTTCGCAGCCAACTGGCAGGCAGTCTCTGCGCAGGAGATTACCACAAAACGTACTTAACCCGACAGAGAAGTATTTTCAGCTGCAGACGAGACGAAACGAAACATAAATGTGCAACCTCGCAGTCGTCAAGACGATGTGAAACGCGCATCACGGCGCCCGTCGCCACACAACACCAACCCCGGCAACGGGCGCCAGTCGCCTCACAACACCAACCCCGGCAACGGGCACCCGTCGCCTCGCAACACCAACCGCAGCACGGAGGATCCGTGCTTGCTACAACTGCCGATCAGTCCAGTGCCCGTCAACAACAACTCGGAGAATCCGGGGGTGGCCAGAAATGGCAAATATTGGGAAACCATGGGACGGACAAGTTGAGGAAACAGTATCAGATCCTCCTCTAGGGTTGTCAGCAGAATATCAGCGCGTAAAGAGGAGCTAAATTGGCTTACACGCTCAGTCGTCATTCGCACCTCGGACTAAAGATTCAAACCAGGCTGCACGAGAGCCCGCCGTACCAACGGTTCACCGATTCCTCCTCAGGACCTTCATGCATTGCGGCCACCCCATCAGCAAGCAGCCTTTCTCTGCCTAACAGGAGCTTTGGCAAACGGGGAGCCAAGAGTGAACCTTAGTGACACCCGCCTCCGTGTCTGCGTGTGCTTCCCTCTTGGGCCGTATGATCACCGCGGAAGAACTTGCCGTTCAAAGATTCAGACTCTACGTTTGATTTTCCTTCTGTTCAGTCACATTCCATTTATTTTCATGTCTCGTCACTATTTTTAATTTCAGAATTTTGTTCGAATTTTATGTCTGTTTTCGGCTGTTACCGTTAGTTCATTTTTGTCCCCAACTGTTGGCTTTTTAATTGAAACAAGCAACTGCGGGTGCTGGAGATCTGAAACAAAAACAGAAAATGCTGGAGAAACTCAGCAGGTCGGGCAACATCTGTAGGGAGATAAATAAAGTTCAAAAACAAAGTTGCCGGAAAAGCTCAGCAGGTCTGGCAGCATCTGTGAAGGAAAAAAACAGAGTTAACGTTTCGGGTTCTGAGGAAGGGTGCTGCCAGACCTGTTGAGCTTTTCCAGCAACCCTTTGTTTTTGTTCCTGATTTACAGCATCCGCAGTTCTTTAGGTTTTTATTCCTCGAGATCACAAGTTAGACTTATGAGCCACTTCAAAACTGATTGAACCAGAATGGAAGTAAGTCATCCGCAATGCCAAGGGACTGCCTAAGATTAAAATGTTTCTTCACTTGGAGAAACCGTCAACAAGATGTATTTTTAAGTTAAACTATATAAAACAGTAGTTTTTATAGTTTATAGGAGAAAGCAGATATTAACCAAAAAGCTGTTTTTCCTACAGTACAAGTGCGTCACGTGGTATATGAATTTCAGTGCCTGTGTGTTATCGTATATAGCTGTAAATCCCAACAAACAGTGGATCATATCAAACAGCATGTCCCTTTTATAGTTTACAATAGGTGAAGTATTGACCATACTCAACCAGACCTTGCCTGCAAAATTCCAGAGTGTCCAACATTAGGTGTGATTCTGTGATTGGACAATATTTTCCAATCAATCCCAATTGTGCAATGCATTACACTGACAACTAATTCAGGATTACTGGTCAGGTCCGCATGTAGCTCGATTATGCTTGTTAGAAGTTACATATATTCACACTGAAGGCCCTGTCCTTCATCCAACGTAAATTCTAGCCCACTTAAAGCAATTTTGAGAGTTCAAATTAAATTTTTACCAGATACTCTAGAAAAAGTAACTTTAAGACTGAAGCTAATCTTTGATTTAAAAAACAGTACTTAGTACCTTTCACAAGTGAATTTTAATCAAGTCCATCCTAGCATCTTCAAGTTAAAATGTAATTCAATTTTTTTAAAATCTGAATTCTGATGCACAATATTCAATTGAAACAAGCACTCTTGATAATAACATTTACTTTTTCAGATTTAATTATAACTTAGAAATATTAATTCCGTTATTGGGTTATGAAATTCAAGGTGTTTGATTATCATGATATTCCCAGATCCCAAGCCCAAAGAAAAGCGCAAGCACAAGTTCAACCAGTTTAAAATCAAAAACAAGTAACAAGCATACAAGCAGAGAACAAATTTATTTCATTAGACACCAGAATTCTTCTACCATTAAATATAAGACCATGAGCATTATGCAATAAAATCTGTACAGAGAATAAAGCACTAAAACACTGACATTTTTCTTAAAGACAGTCTTTCAATCAAAGGAAACAGACCAGGGAAATAGACCATTCAGCCAGTTGATTCTGCTCCACCATTCAATGAGATTATGGCTAATATGATTGTCCTCAACTACACTGTCCTGCCTTATCCACATTGCTCTTAATGCCCTTACTGATTAAAAATCCATCTATCTCAGCTTTGAATAATGACCCAGCTTTTACAACTCTATGTAGTAAAGAATTCTACAATTCACTACCCTCCAAGAGAAGAAATTCCTCCTCATCTCTGTCTTAACTGGGTGACTTACTCTGCACTTTTACTCTGAGATTAAGCCCTCAGGTTTTAGACACTCTAAACATGGGGGAAACAATCCCCCTAACAATCCCATATGTCCCAATAAGATTCCCTCATTCCACCAAACTGCAATGAGCACAACTCTTCCCCACCAGAAAATCCCTCCACACCCCGAATTAACACTGTGAACAGTCGCTGAACAATACCCAATGACAGTACACCACTGTAAACTAGGGAGCTAAAACTCTCCACAGCCCTCCAGGTCCGGTTTGACTCGTGCCATGCATAATTCTAGAAGATCTCCCCATTTTTATACTCAACTCCCTTGAAATAAAGGCAAACAGTCCCTTTTGACAAAGTGAAGTACCACTTCTCCTGACTGACATGTCTAGGGAAAGTAAAGTGATCCATGCAGAGCTGCTGAAGACTGTTAGTGTTTAACCAAGTGCACAGCTGGGCTTTAAAGTTGGCGTTTACTCCAGGAGTGGAGGCCCTGGCACTGGCCAATATTTCAGCCTGTGGCAAGTGACAGCATAAGATGAGCAAGAAACCATAGGGGCATGAGGTGAGTTTGGGAATGTAGCAGAAGAAAAGTCACCATAACTCATGGAAAGAAATCCTCCATGAAACCTGCCAAAAGTGACACTTGGCTGATTTATAGTAAGATTCATCCCACTATCTCTCCATGTGACTCAAATTTTCTTTGCTAATGTACCTGTGAAGTGCATTGGAATATTTTACTGTTAAACTGGAATATAAATGTACATAGATAACAAGGCGTGGGGCTGGATGAACACAGCAGGCCAAGCAGCATCATAGGAGCAGGAAAACTTGACGTTTCGGGCCTAGACCCTTCATATAAATGTACCTTGTTATTTTTCCATACTGTGGCAAAACAATTGTCCTGTGCTTTACCTGCAACAATTTTTATTAGCCTAAGTTTATAATTATTTGTAAGAAACTGGAGATAAAATAATTTTAGACAGCTCTTGGGTATTTTGTGACATTTTCTATGACTACATGAGGAAGGGAAATTGGCTCCCCTCTTTTAAAGTTGATTGCAACAAAATTTTTCAGCACACAACCATTGCATTTCCATCAAAACTTAATTAACTAAATCAAAATGAAGGAGCTAAATTGCAAGGTATTCTTAAGTGAAAGAAAGAAATTTGATTACCTACCAATTCTGAAAAAGATAGACATCAAACGCACAAAAATACAAAAACAGGACTGATATGTTTAAGAGGGAGTTGGTGGAGGGAGGACGGATATCTAGTACAGACAGAAAGATGAAGGCAATTGCACTTTAAGGATCTTAGAATCCTTGAGTTGTGAGAAACTCCTGAGTCCCAAATGTCTAGCTCATTGGTTCCTGACCTTTTCAGTAACACAGCACACTTCAATGAGGCCAACAGCTCCATGGCACGCCCACTTTTTAAAAACTGAATTGATTGCTCATAAACGTCACATTTACAATGGTTACAGCCTTACTAGAGAGGAGTGCAACATAGTTCAAGCTGAAGAAAGATCAAATGCATTAATATTTCAAATCCACTGCACCGGTAAAAATAGACCTTCTTTGACTACAAGCACAGAGACATTTTAAGAATTTGCTCAACTCAACTATTTTTAACTATTTATGGCCCTAAATCTGCTCCACACCCTGCATTTGGTTTTGAATTTTGCAGATGACATTTCATTGTGTCAACAATATTTTTTAAACTGTTATCTTTATAAAACAATTGAACCGATCCAATTGACTGTGCGGAAGGATAGACAGTTGATAGGGCAAAGATGCAGTCAGTGCAACGGGTTGAAGCATGTCTATTTTAATGCAAGAAGTGTCAGGAATAAGGGTGATGAACTTAGACCATGGATCAGTACTTGGAACTACGATGTTGTGGCCATTACAGAGACTTGGATAACACAGGGGCAGGAATGGTTGTTGGATGTTCTGGGATTTAGATGTTTCAATAGAAACAGGGAGGGAGGTAAAAGAGGTGAGGGAGTGGCATTGCTAATTAGGGATGGTATCACAGCTGCAGAAAGGGAGGTTGTCGAGGAGGGTTTGTCTACTGAGTCAGTACGGGTGGAAGTCAGAAACAGGAAAGGAGCAGTCACTTTATTGGGAGTTTTCCATAGACCACCCCCCCCCCCCCCCAGTAGCAACAGAGACACTGAGGAACAGATTGGGAAGCAGATTTTGGAAAGGTGCAGAAGTAACAGGGTTGTTATCATGGATGTCTTCAACTTCCCTAATATAGACTGGAACCTCCTAAGTGCGAATAGTTCAGATGGAGCAGATTTTGTCAGGTGTGTCCAGGAAGGATTTCTGAATCAATATGTAGATAGGTCAATGGACAGAAGGCCATATTGGATTTGGTGCTTGGCAACAAGCCAGGCCAGGTGTCAGATCTCTTGGTGGGAAAGCATTTCGATGATAGTGATCACAGCTCCCTGGCCTTTACTATAGTCACGGAGAGGGATAGGAGCACACGGTATGTGAAAGTATTTAATTGGGGAAGGGGGAATTACAATGCTACTAGGCAAGATCTGCACAACATAAATGTTCTCAGAGGTTCTCAGGGAAATGCATAACAGAAATGTGGAGGTTGTTTAGGGAGCAATTGTCAAGAGTACTGGATTGGTTTGTCCCGCTGATGCAAAAAAAGGAATGATAAGGTGAAGGAACCTTGGATGACAAGATATGTGGAACAACTAGCCAAGAGGAAGAAGGAAGCTTGCCTAGGGTTGAGGAAGCAAGGATCGGACAGGGCTCCAGAGGGCAACAAGGTAGCCAGGAAGGAACTGAAAAATGGACTTAGGAGAACTAGAAGGGGGTATGAAAAAGCCTTGCCGGGTAGGATTAAGGAAAACCCCAGGGTGTTCAATTCTTATGTGAGGAACAAGACGATGGCGAGAGTGAGGGTAGGGCTGATCAGGGATAGTGGATGGAACTTGTGCGCGGAGTCAGAGGAGGTAAGCGAGGTCCTCAATGAATACTTTGCTTCAGTATTCACCAGTGAGAGGGGCATTGACGTTTGTGAGGACAGTGCGAAACAGCCTGATATGCTTGAACAAGTTGATGTTAAGAAGGAGGATGTGTTAGAAGTTTTGAAAAACATGACGATAGATAAGTCCCCTGGGCCAGACAGGATATACCCAAGGTTCTTACAGAACGCGAGGGAAGAGATTGCTGCACCTTTGGCAATGATCTTTGTATCCTCACTATCCACAGGAGTAGTTCCAGATGATTGGAAGGTGGCAAAAGTTATTCCCTTGTTCAAGAAAGGGAATAGGGATAATCCTGGGAATTACAGACCAGTCAGTCTTACTTCTGTGGTGGACAAATTTTTAGGAGAGAATTATGAGAGATAGTATTTATGATTATTTGTAAAAGCACAGTTTGATTAGAAATAGTCAGCATGGCTTTGTGAGGGGCAGGTCATGCCTCACAAGCCTTATTGAATTCTTTGAGGATGTGACAAAACACATTGATGAAGGTAGAGTAGAGGATGTGGCGTATGTGGATTTTAGCAAGGCATTTGATAAGGTTCCCCATGGTAGGCTCATTCAGAAAAAAAGGAGGCATGGGATTCAGGGAAATTTTGCTGTCTGGATACAGAATTGGCTCTCCAATAGAAGACAGAGGGTGGTAGTAGATGGAATGTATTCAGCCTGGAGCTTGGTGAACAGTGGTGTTCCTCAGAGATCTGGTCTGGGACCTCTGCTCTTTGTGATCTTTATAAATGACTTGGATGAGGAAGTGGAAGGGTGGGTTAGTAAATTTGCCGATGACACGAAGGTTGGTAGAGTTGTGGACGGTGTGGAGGGCTATTGTAGGTTGCAATGGGATATTGACAGTATGCACAGCTGAGCAAAGAAGTGGCAGATGGAATTCAAGCCAGAAAAATGTGAAGTGATTCATTTTGGAAGGTTGAATTTGAATGCAAACTACAGGGTTATTGGCAAGATTCTTGGCAGTGTGGAGGAACAGAGTGAGCTTGGGATGCACATCCATAGATCCCTCAAAGTTGCTACCCAAGTTGATAGGGTTGTAAAGAAGGTGTACGCTGTATTGGCTTTAATTGGCAGGGGAATTGAGTTTAACAGCCACGAGGTTTTGCTGCAGCTCTATAAAACCCTAGTTAGATCACACTTGGAATATTGTGTTCAGTTCTGGTCGCCTCATTATAGGAATTATGTGGAAGCTTTAGAGAGGGTGCAGAGGAGATTTACCAGGATTCTGCCTGGACTGGAGGGTAGGTCTTATGAGGAAACGTTGAGGGAGCTAGGGCTTTTCTCACTGGAGCGAAGAAGGATGAGAGGTGACTTGATAGAGGTGAACAAGATGATGATAGGCATAAATAAAGTGCATAGGCAGAGACTTTTTCCCAGGGCGGAAGTGACTATTACGAGGGGGCATAATTTTAAGGTGATCAGAGGAAGGTATGGGGAGATGTCAGAGGTAGGTTCTTTACACAGAGAATGGCGGGTGCGTGAAATGCGCTGCCAGTGGTGGTAGTGGAGTCAGATACATTAGGGACATTTAAGCGACTCTTGGATAGGCACATGGATGTTAGTAAAATGCAGGGTAGGTTGATCTTATAATAGGATAATAAGTTGGCTCAACTTCGTGGGCCGAAGGGCCTGTGCTGTTCTATGTTCTGCGAAGTTCAATGGATCAGAGCAAAAGACAAAGTAGAGTAAATTGCAATTTATCCATTTGGTGAGAAGCCTGGACCTTCCAATGCTTGCAGAACCTTTTGATCCAGGGCAGAATTGAAGACAAGACCACACACAAATTGGGATCACAGTCAAGTTTGTTGATTTTTACATAGTCCAGGGTTGAAAATGCTATTTCTCAGATGAATTTTGTCGGTAACAACAAAGGTACAGCAACAGCATGGTCATAGGTTATAGAATCCCAACAGTGTGGAAGGAGGCTATTCAGTCTATCAAATTGAAGAGCTTCTCATCCAGACAAACTCCCTACCGTATCCCTGCAACCCTGCATTTCCCATGGCTAATCCACCTAGTCTGCACATCCCTGGACACTATGGGCAATTTAGCATGGCCAGTCCATCTAACCTGCACATCTTTGGACTGTGGGAGGGAACTGGAGCAGCCAGAGGAAACTCATGCATATACAGGGAGAATGCGCAAATATCCACACAGATATTCATGTACAACATGCATACAAAGACAGCCGTCCAAACTTCACCTTCATTATACGATCCACCCATAGCTCTGTGTATTCCTGTTTCTCTTTTAATGTCAGCTTTTGTGATGAATCAGAAGAAAGTGAACTAAATGGATCACATATCCATGTCTTCCACATTTGTTAAGGAGAAGTGAAATTCAAGCTTCTCTCACAAATATTGAGATGCTTGAACATAAGACTGTGTGTCTTGATAACTGCATCTGCTGCTGACGAAGCTAACGGAAAGGCCTGGTGAAAGCCCACCACTGTCTATTGCCAAAGGTCCAGTGTTGACCTGAAACCTTGACATTTATTTGTGATGGTCAGGAGTATCTTGTTCTTCCCCTGCATTTTAGTATTCTGAAAATATCTGTGAGATATGTCACTTTAACCCATCACCAGATGGTAATTCTCTATAAACCAGTTCACACATTGTTTAAAATACTGCGGTTCTTTCCAGAGCTCATAAACATGGGAAAGCACCTTCCCTCCTGTTAAGCATTGCGCCTCGGTGTGTAACTGATGCTCAGTTACTCAGCCCCAATCTCTGCATACAAAATAGCAAACAAACATGATTTTATGCAATTCACAATTTTGGCAGCTTGCTTTAAAACTACACCTAGTTCTACAGACTCGCTGTGGTCTTATTTATTCAGCAGCTGTGATGTTTATATATATTCTTGCGCTCATGATGAATGATTGTTTTCATAAAATGCTTTTTCACCGAGCACCGTTTTTGAGGTTGAGAGAGAAATATACAGAGAGGCTTCTAGGTTCTTCATGTTATCAAATTGTATTTCTTTTTATCCATGCCTTGCTGCTCAAAGCAGCTGCTGGTATAATCCTTATGTATATTCCTGAGTCTGGGCCCTTGTCCTTCAAAATTTCACACATTCCTTTCAGGTACAATATGTGCAACTTATCATGCAAGCATGGATTAAACAGAAAATTCATTTTTTATTGACCTTGACTCAGTTAGCTGGTTTCAGTGTGAAGATAACATGGCCATTTCAATGCAGCCATGGGACCTCTATTCCATATGGTTTTCTTTGCTTTAATCTGTGATTAGGTGATCAGGTGACACAACAGCCATTTTAGATTCATTTTTACCCTTTTAAAAACCATTTTTAATCAATGTAAGGTATGGTAATTAGATGATAGAAGCTGAATATTGATGGTCCACTTTTATTACATTGTACATGACATTTGTAATATTAAACAGAAAATATCAATATGACTATGGTTACAAGGATTTCACATTCAATATTTTTTGAGGACTTGATTGTTAGAGGATTGTGAAACATTGATTTATTTCAAGTTCTGTGGTTGCCTGGCTTGTTATCTTTTTCTAAAAATAGAGGTCGCGCTGGAATCTTTTTTTAAAATGAGGCATTTATTGGACGTGACATGGTTTCAGTTAATTGATGGGCTTGTTTGCTGGAGATCACTTACCTGAGTTTTATAATTACCAATGAGCTAGTTTCCGTGTAATATTGTTTTGCATAAAGTTGGTGTCCAGCCTGCTGAAGGAAAGAAGCTTCTCAGCTCAACTCAAATAAACATAAAGAACTGCAGATGCTGGAAATCTGAAACAAATATCAACAGTGCTAGATAAACTCAGCAGGTCTAGCAACATCTGTTGAGAGAAAAATAGGCTTAATGTTTCAGATCCAGTCACTCTTCATTAGCACTATGCACCCTTATTTGTTCTAGAAAAGTGGTAGTGTGCTTGAATTACAGTGGATCTTGAGATGTAGGAATTCCCATAGCACTGTTATAAAGGAACTTCCAGAATTTTGACCCGGGGCAGTTAAGAAATGTTTACACAGTTCCAAGCCAGGGTGATGTGTGGCTTGGAACGGAACTTGCACGTGATGGCCCCCATGCATCTGCTGCCCTTGTCCTTCGAGATAAATTGTGGATATGGAAAGTGCTGTCAAGGGAGCCTTTATAAGTTACAGGAGTATATCTTCTCGATGGTGCACATTGCTGCCACTGCATTGGTAGTGATGGAGTGAATATTGAACATGGTGGATGGAATGTCAATCAAGTGAGTTGCATTATCCAGGATAGTGTCAAACTTCTGGAGTCTTGTTGCAGCTGCACCCCAGGCAACTGGTGCATATTCCGTTATTCTCTACAATTGTGCTTTGTACATGCTGAACAGGCTTTGGGGAGTTAGGAAGTGAGTTACTCTCTGACCTGGTTTTGAAGCCTGGTTCAATTCAATTTCTGGTTTATGGTAACCCCTAGATTGTTGTTAGCAATGGATTCAGTGATGGTAATGCTAACAAATGTCGAGCAATAGATTTTCTCTTTTTGGGGATTGTCATTGCCTGGCACTTGTGTGGTGCAATTATTACTTGCTACTTACTCAAACCTTAATGTCTCAAATACCAAGAGCTCAAAATTCATTGGCTGCATCAATATCTGAGGAGCTGCGAATTGTGCTGAACATTGCGCAATCATGAGCAAACATCTTCCTACTGACCTTATGATTTGCAGAAGGCAATTGGTAAAACAGCCAAAGGTGGCTGAGCATAAGCCACTACCCTGAGGAATTCCTGCGGTGATAACCTATAACTGAGATGATTAACCTTTAACAACCATAAAATTCTGTCTTTGTGCTAGTTATGATTCCCACCATCTTGGCTCCTTGTTGCCACACTCAGAACAAAGATGCCTTGGTATCAAGGGCAGTTACTGTGGTCTCATTTCTGGTATTTAGCTCATTTGCCCATTTTGGACCTAGGATGTAGGGACTCAGTAACCCTGTTGGAACCCATGCTGAGCATCATTGATCAGACTATTCATTTACAAGTGCTGTATGGTGGCCTTCTTCATGACCCCTCCCTTGACTTTGCTGATGATGGAGAATAAATTAAAAGAGCAGTAAGTGTCTGTGTTGGATTTGACCTCTGTTTTGGGAACAGGACATACCTGAGCATTTTTCCACATTATCAGGTAGAGGCCAGTATACTGCAACAGCTAGGCTATGTGCCAGCTAGCTCTAGAGTACAAGTCTTCACTATGATTGCCAGAATGTTGTTAGGGCTCATAGCTTTTGCAGTATCTAGCATCTTCAGCCATTTCTTGATATTACTAGAATAAATTTAATTGGTTAAATTCTGGTAACTGTAACACCAGGATAGATCATCCACGTGGCATTTTTGGCTAAAGCTGGATGCTTCTTTTGAACAGATGTAGAGCTGGGAATATTTGTGAAGCATCTCCTCCTGTTAGTTGTTTAATTGTCCACCACCATTCAAAACTGGGTATAGCATGACCAGAGAGCTAAAAGCTGATCCATTGGTTGTGCAATCATTTAGCCCTGACTATTGCATGCTTCTTCTGCTGCTTGGTATGTAAGTACTCCTGTGTTGGGCTTCACCAGGCTGACACTTCCTTTTTAGGTATGCCTGGTGCTGCTTTTGACATTCCATCTTGAAGCCTTCATTGAACCAGAGGTGATCTCCTAACTCGATGGCAATGTCAGAGTTGGGGATACGGCATGCCACGAAGTTATAGATTGTGGTTGAATACAATTCTGCTACAGCCGATGGTCTACAGTGCCTGATGGATGCTCAGTTTTTAGTTAATAGAATCATAGAGTTGCTTGATCTGTTCAAAGTCTGTCCCATTTAGCACATTGTTACTACCTCACAATATACTGGTGAGTATCCACAATGTAATGATAGTACTTTGACTCCACAAGGACTGTGGAGTAGGCACTCCTATCAATACAGTAATTGACAGATGTGTCTGCAATGGTAGATTGGAAAGAATTAGGTCAAGTGAATTTTTCCGTTGTTGCTTCACTCACATCTTACTTCAGACCAAGTCTAACAGCTATGTCCTTTAGCACTCAGTCAGTAGTGATTATTATTGAGCCATTATTGGTCGCTGCAAGTCCTCACCTAGAGTACATTCAGTACTGGGCAGGTTTTGGAGAACTGGAGGTAAGTTAGTCACGACAGAATTCCTAGTCGCTGACTGGCTCTAGTAAACATAATGCTTATATGGCCAGTCCAGTTCAGTTTCTGGTTTATGGTAACCATAAGGTGGTTGGTTGATGGTGGGGTATTCAGTGATGGTAATACCATTGAATATGATGGTTGGATTCTCTCTTGTTGGAGATAGTCATTGCCTGGAAATTGTGTGACACAAATGTTACTTGCCACTTATCAACGCAAGTGTGAATGTGTCAAATATGAAGAACATAAAATTGTACACTGGCTGTCAGTATCTGAGGAGCCACAAATGGTAGTGAACATTGTGCAATCATTAGCGCATATCCTCCTTATGATGGATGGAAAGCAATGTATCCTTGCCACCTCAGTGCTTCCTCTAAGTGGTGTCCAATGTGGCAGTTTTGATTCATCAGCCAAGGAGAGATGGTAGGTGGTAATCAGCAAGAGGCTTTTCTGGCCCATGTTTGACCTGACACCATGAGACTTCATGGGACCGTGAGTCAATGATGAGGATACCCAGGGGGACTCTCTCTGGATTTTATAAATCTACACTGCCTCCTCTAGTGAGTCTGACCTTCCAGTATGATAGGAAATAACACAAGTATGGTGATGGTGGTTGTGTCTGGAATATTGTCTGTAAGGTTTGATTTCATGAGCATGACTATGTCAGGTTTTTGCTGTAGCAGCAATTTTGGCACAAGTCCCCACATCAGTCCGAAGGTGTTTGCAGATTCAACGAGGCTGGATTTGCATTGTTGCTTATGGTCCCTACGTCCCTAGTTTCATTCCTTTCTTTTGACTTTGTAGCAGTTTGATACAACCGACTGTCTTGAAAAGCCATTTCAGAGAGCACATCTGAGTCAGTCATATCTGAGGAAGGTTCAGCGGACCCGAAACGTTAATTCTGATTTTTCTTCACAGATGCTGCCAGACCTACTGAGATTTTCCTGCAACTGTTTTTGTTCCTGATTTACAGCATCTGCTGTTCTTTTCTGAGTTAGTTATGTTGGTTTGAGTTATATATTGGCCAGACCCAGATAAGAACTACAGATTTTCACCCCTAAAGGGCATTTGTGAACCAGAAGGATTTGAATGCTACCGGTGATTTGCTATGTTCTAATTATATTTTAATATAACGAATGCTCTCAAGGTATTTTCTACTCTTCTGTTTTGGTGGTCTCCAATTTAAATCAAAAGAAACAGTAATATCCTAATTATAAGAACATAAGAGCAGGAGTGCGCAATTCAGGCCCTCAAGACTGCCCTGCCATTTCATACTCATCATGGCCTCAAACTCCCTTCACAACCGGCTGCCCATAACTCTTCATTACTTACTAATTAAAAATTTGTCTATCTCCTCCCTAAATTTATTCAACATGCGGCATCCATCGCACCCCAGGCTGGTGAATTCCACAGATTCACCGACCCTCTGAGAGAAGTATAGCTTACAAATGAGAATTGCAAATAAAATCAAAGGAGACTTCATAAATATGAGCTACTGTTAGTCCTGGTGTAAGTTCCTCGTCTTGATTATAATGTAAGCAGATCGTCACAGTCACATTTCCAGTCGGTTATTCCACTCTCCTCCGCCAGAGGGCGGTTCACTCGCTGACAGCTCGTGAGAGGTTAGTGACAGACGCACCGTTGATGTTAACCTGCTGTTAAATTCAGCGAATAAACTAAAATCGGAACACAACGCGTTGACAATCTATCCTAAACGACATTTTTAATTTAACTCGCTTGGGTTGTTTGGTCTGATTTGCACCCTCCGCCCCTTGTCCCCGGGGCAGCGTGGTGGGTGGTGCCGGGCCGGAGCTGTCGCCGCTGGGAGGGGGCCTGAGCTGAGGCCGAGGCTTGGGTCGTTGACGGTTCGGTTGGTATTTGGAGGTGAACCTTAAAACCGGTGAGGAGGAGGCAGCAGAGGCAGAGGCAGAGGCAGGTGTAGGGGAGAAGATGGCTGGTGCGAGTGGTAACGTCGCGCAGAAGACTTGGGAGCTGGCGAATAACATGCAGGAAGTTCAGAGCATCGATGAAATCTACAAATACGACAAAAAACAACAGCAGGAAATCCTCGCGGCGAAACCCTGGACCAAAGAGTAAGTCTGTTACTCCTGACAGAATCAGAGGAGCAGTCATTGAGACCCTTTTGTAGGCCCGACCCTTGTTACAAAATAATTATGTTCAAAAGTAGCAGCCCAGTCAGCTATTGTTAATAACAACATTGTCAGAAAGTGCGTTGGGATAAATCTTTATTATAAAGGGATAAAGTAATTTCCTCATAAACACAATTTGTAATTTTTAGTACCTCCTATTTTATTCTGTATTGGCACATTAGAACTATACGTCCTAAACTTTTCCAGCAAGATTGACTTTAGCAAAAATACAAGTAACTGCGAATGCTGGACATCTGAAAAAAAGCTGAGAATCTCAGCAGGCCTGGCAGCATCTATGCAGAAAAAGTACAGAATCAATGTTAGTGTTGACTCGAAACGTGGACTTAGTTTTCTGGCCACAGATACTGCCAGACTGACTTTAATGCTGCACCACCAGCTCTGTAAGATTATTCTTATTAGTCAATAAAAGACATACAAGAGCATAAGACAAGTCCAGTGACTTTCTTCAGCACTAATCTAAAGAATGTCACCATCTCCCTGGTGCAGGCAACTCTATTTCACCTGTGTGTGTTTTGGCAAGAGGAATAAAAAAAGGAGCATTTGAATGGTGAGAGATTGCAGAACTCGGAAATTCAGAGAGGGCTCAGTGACCTTTGTATTACTTGCAAAAGGCTAGTATGCATGCACAGCAAGTAATTAGGAAAGTTCATACAGTATTATTATTTATTGAAATGGGAATTGAAGAAAAAAGTAGGGAGCTTATGCTTCAGTAATATTGAGTACTGGTGAGAACACATCAGAAGTACTGTTTATTATACTTGTCTTTATGTAAGCAAGGTTGTAAATATATTGGTAGCAGTTCAGACTATCAACCATCATTCAGTAACAGGAAGTAAATCACTCCAGTTGCACAAGAGGTACATTGGCTACTTTTTTTGTTAACTGGTGAACCAACATATAGCAATTATGTGCACACTTTGAATTTGGAAGTCAGACGATTTGCTTAATTAGTTATTTATAAATCAGATATGCTGTAAGAAAGAAAAATTGCATTCATTCAATGATATTCATGACTTCAGCGCTCCCCAAATATGCTACAGTTGATGAAGCACTTTTGACAATGTAATCATGCTTATAACGCATGAAACTCTGCTGTCAGTTTGCACACGACAAGTTCACTCAAGAAGTCATGACCTCAATGACCGGATGATTATGTTGGTTGATGGATAAGTATGAGAAGAATAATTCTGCACTTGTATATTACCACAGGATCTTTCACACCCTCCTGATGGGAAAATAGACCTATTTTAATGCCTCGTCTGAAAGACAGCATTGCTAATAATATGTGATGTGAGACCATTTCCTTCTGATTCTGATGCCAGAGTGCTTGCCACTGAGCCACTGCTGACTGCTAATAGCCAACATATTGGATAACACTGTCTATGCCCACGCCACCACCAATCCATGGACTAAAGTACAAAATATTTATTAGATATTTTTTATATTGTAGTACTGAGGGAGTTTTGCATTGGGTACGAAGTTAATTTATTTCCCATCCATCTGTCCAAAAAGCACAAAGAAGGAAGAGCAGCGAGTTGCCCCAATTGTAGTTGATGTTCTTCCCTTCACCAGCACTACCAAAAACTGTCTCCCTGTAAATTGCTATTTGCAGGAAGTTGGTATATGTAGTTTATCTACATAATGAGTAAACTATATTTTTATTATTTTTCATTTTAGTAATTCTCTTCATATATTTAATATACTGAATAATATTGATAACCTTTATGTATATTGCATGATTAAGATTTTGTTTTCTATCCATTGATATTTTAATTTCTAAGATTTTAGCATGAATGCGAGAGTCTTGTGACTGTAGCAGCAAGGTGAAATGATACATTTTTCTAATTACTGTAATATTTGCTTTCCAGTCATCATTACTTCAAATACTGTAAAATCTCAGCTCTTGCACTTTTGAAGATGGTGATGCATGCCAGATCAGGTGGAAATCTGGAAGTGATGGGCTTAATGTTGGGTAAAGTGGATGGTGAAACAATGATCATAATGGACAGTTTTGCTCTCCCTGTGGAAGGGACAGAAACAAGAGTCAATGCTCAGGCTGCTGCATATGAATATATGGCTGCCTATATAGAGAATGCTAAACAGGTATGTTAAATAAATTTACAGATTTTCCAACTTCCAACTCCTGTTCTTTGAATATGTTGCTAATGCAAAAAAGTTGTTTATTTTCAGGTCTTTTAAAACTTTTGTTTGTAACTGGTGTATCTGTCTATGCTTAGTGTAGCCTTTTCAACTCTGTGCACAACTTTCTGTTATTAGGTTTTTGTCACAATAATTGCCAACTTTTTCCAGTTCTGAATATGCAAGTTTCCTTTGTTTACATTTCATTTTAGCATTTGTTTATTTGAACATGTCATTCTGCCAATCTGGTGACTGGGTTCTTGCAAATCTCTTCCAAAATTTTTATAGAATTTTTTTTTCTCTCTGTTGCTGACTTAAATATCTATACCAAAGTAAGAGTTTGAAAAACAAACAAAAATCTCATATTTGCCTGGTTGCATTTATCCATTAAATTATTTTTAATCACTTAATTGCTGCAGTTACTTTAAGATCTTCACGTTCCTCAAAAGTTCATGTATGGACTTAACAAAGTTTGCCCAGTCATGTGAGTTGGATATAGTTTGTGTAGTCTGGACATAAACAGTGTATGCTGTTTCACAGGTCTCTTGAGTGCTAGTCAACGGTATTTTTTTAGCTACACATTCTGCATTGCAGGTTTTCTCCAAAATAATCTGAGAACTATAAGGCAAGCTTCTCAAACAGGGTTGATGCAGTCCATTTTGGACTGAGTACTAACAGCTGTTTGAACATAGAACATAGAACAGTAGATCGCAGTACAGGCCCTTCGGCCCACGATGTTGTGCCAACCTATTATCCTACTAAGATCAATCTACCCTACATTTTACTATCTTCCATGTGCCTATCCAAGAGTTGCTTAAAAGTCTCTAAAGTATCTGACTCCACTACCACTGCCAGCAGCGCATTCCACATGCCCACCACTCTCTTTGTAAAGAACCTATCTCTGACATCTCCCCTATACCTTCTTCCAATCACCTTAAAATTATGCTTCCTCGTAATAGTCATTTCTGCCCTGGGAAAAAGTCTCTTGACTATCCACTCTATCTATGCTTCTCGTCATAAATGGTCCCTTTAATTCCTTGTGTTTTTTTCATTATAGACAGGGCCTAATTAGCTAATCATTGAAACCTGATTCCAGTCCACGGGGAGAAAAAACTAAGTGCAAAAGAACGTTTTATTTGGAAAGTCTGTAAATTAGACAATAATCATCTGCTACTGTCCCTCCACCCTTGCTTGATCACTTATTTATTTTTTCCTTTTTTTTCCCCCACTTTGGTTCTGGGGTCATTGCAATGTTAAAGCATTAAAATGGAGTAACAACAGAAAAGTTTTGGGAAGTGTTTGACATAAAAACAAACTTCTAAGGAAACACTTGATTTTTGATTTGTTTTACGAGGCTTTGACTGTGTGAGAAACTGAGGGTTGTGGAGATTTTGGAGTGTTAGAAGTCAATGATTTCTGTCTTCCCAAAATGTAGTTGGAGGAAATGTCAAAACATTCAAACTTAGATGCAAGATGAACAGTTCGGCAGTAAAGGAGATGAGAAAAGAGTTTGAGAAGGAGATGCTAGATCTGTCTGTGACACTACGTCTATAAATGCTCTCACTGTGAGGAAGAATGCTGAAGGAGAGCATTAAATGGATAGATATTTGCAGAACTTTCTAATCCTGGTGTGGCATGGGAAAATAGGTTCAAGGGGCTCTGATTATGTAGGATCCTGGGATCTCTATTCATTTCAAACCAGAGTTATGAGATACTAACAGATCACTTGGAGACAAGCTCTGTATATTGGTAAGTTTACTTCCACAGATTCAAAATCACAGAGTTTACAGTAACAGTCTCAGTACCTTTTATTTCCCTTTTCAGCATTCTGCCTTGGTTCTTTTATGGACAAGTAAAGAGCGTCTGAAATAGGAGTAGGACATTTGGCTATTAAAGCATGCAGATCATGGCTGATTTGTCCTAGGCCTCAATTCCGCTTTCATGCCAGCTCAGTAAAGTAGAAATTTCAAAAATCTGTCTATCTCTCCTTTTTGGGGTAGAGAATTCCAGACTTCCACTACCCTCTGGGGAAAGAAATTACTTCACATCTCGGTTTACAATGAATGATCCCTTATTTGGTAACTATATCCCTAATTTGAGATTTCCAATTAGTGGAAACATCTTCTCAACATCTACCACTCAAATCTCCTCAGAATCTTGTATGTTTCAACAGGATGACCCCTATTCTTATGAACGCAAATGAGTAAAGAGAATCCTGCAGCCTTCAGGACACAGTGTCAATAATTTTAGGGCCTGAACACCACTTTTAATGTCCATTAGCCACCACCGCACCCCAGATCTTGTTATGACATGGGCTGCTTTCTGCACAGCCAACTCATTTTCATCTGCTATAGTCCCCATTATCAACTTTTTTGCTTCCCTGGCATACCATTATCCATTCCTTTCTCTGCCTAACTGTTTTCCTCTTCCCTCTGGGCTCTGTCTCCACCTATTCTTTTTTATATGTCACCTTTCCCTAGCTGCTACCAGTCCTGATGAAGGGTCACTGGACCCAAAACATTGACTGTATTTCCTTCTGCACAGATGTTGCCAGGCCGGCTGAGCAGTCACAGTTCTTTGTTTTATTTGAATAAACAGCATGTTTAGCTTTTCTTGGTAAGTCAATCTGTCAATGCCAGGAATCAGCTTAAAAGGCAGTCAAGGCAGTTTGTTTTCTATCTGTCATTGTTGCTTAATCTGTGGTAAAACAATTTGCAGTCTTTTAGTTCATTCTGAAAAAAGCCTCTCTTAGCCTTTTAAACCCTGCTGATGTGTAGGATTTAGTAATGGGGGCACTTCTAAGATACAGTCTAGGATAACAAATAAGAATTCATATCGATTTTCAAATCCTCTCCCACCTCCACCCCCAATCCACCTCAAAAACACCTGCTCCACTATTTGATAAGATTTAATTGCAGCCCTAACTCTCATGCCTGCATCCTGTACCCTCACTTCCTCACTGATCAAAAATCTGTTTACCCCCGCCTTTAATATACTCAATGCATCAGCCTCCAATGCTTTTTGGGTTAGCAAATCGCAAAGATTAAGAACCCTCTGATAGATGAAATACCTCCTCATTTCCATTTTCAATGGGAGACCTTTTATTTGGACGATGTGACCAACTCCCTCATTCTAGATTCCTCAAGAGGAAACATTCTGTTAGCATCCACCCTGCCAAGCCCCCTCAGATTCTTAAATATTTCAATGATATCATGTTTTATTCTTCTAAGATCCAGTAATTTCACCTTGGCTGCAGTTAGGAGTTATCGTTCATGATTTTGGTTGACGCTGTTTTGATGAAAACTCTGTTTTCTTCCTAGATACTTCCGGACTGTTTAAGTTTCCCCAGCAGTTTTTGCCTTCCTTATCCTTGACCTGCCTGCAGTGTTTGGCATAGTTGATCACACCATTCTGTGCCTCTCCTCCAATGTCCATCTTAGTGGTTCTGTGGATTCTTGGTTTCATTCTTATCTATCTAATCGTAACCAGGGAATCACTTGCAGAGACTTCTGTTCCTGCTTCCACAGTTAGCTGACATTTCCAAGATTCCTTGGTTGCGACATTTCCAAGATTCCTTGGTTGCCTCATTTCCCTTTTATATGTGCTGTTCAGTGACATCTAGTAAAACCATGTATTTTTCCATATGTATACTGATGGCACCCAACTTTACTTCACCACCATCTCTGTTGTCCCTCCAGTATTTCTAAATTATCAGACTGCTTGTCAGACATACAAGACATTACAAACTTTATTCCCTAGCAGACTTCCGTGGCAACTTTCTGAGGCTGAACTATTTGCAATCTGCCATAAATTATTCTGAGGTGAGCTTTCAATTACATCTTTGTGCTGGCGCTAGGCCCACCTGTTCTGAGCTGCCTAACGTCACCAATTCTACCCCTGCCTCAGCCCTTCTGCTGAAACCCTAGTCCATGTCCATCTTCCAGGCGTATCACTTAAAGTTTTAGCTATTATTGGAGATTTAAAATTTTTTTTTACTTGTTTCTTTTATTTATTTCTTTCAATTTCATCTTTTTCTTTCTACTTATGCATGATTTGTCATTGAATTAGATTTTCAACTTCAGCAGAATCTGAATCAAGAAGTGTGTGTCATTTGAAAATACTTCAATTAAATCAAGGAGCTACAATTGTTCCCCTTGTTCATGCAGGTTCCCCTCTGGAGAGTGCCATAATGATATAAATTTGTTATTGTTCCATAACCCACATAAACTCTGTGAGAAAGTAATTAATACAACATTCATTCACTGCTGACTGCGAGAACCAGGTCATGATCTTCAGAATCATATCTAACATCTCTGCAGCAATCATTTAATCTGCCACTTTCTCAAGGGTTAAGGCTTTGGTTTTTCCTAATTGTATATTTTCTGCCCAGTTTTGAAGGTGAAAATTATTCAGTACATGTAAATGCTTGTGAAAATATCTTGAATGGTAGAGGCAGAAACATTCATCATATTTAAGAAGTATTTAGGTGTTCACTTGCAATGCCAAGGCATACAGGGCTGTGGGCGAAATTTTGGAAAATGGGATTAGAATAGTTAGGTGGTTGCTTTTGACAGGTGCGGATGCAATGATCTGAAGAGCCTTTTTTCCGCGCTGTAGATCTGTATGACTCTATTTAATCTCTGGTAGTGATATACCTAAGGGTATTTGACATACATATCATGTATGACTTGAAATGCAACCAGAAACTAGGCATAATAGGAATTTAATGGCTAGGTCAAATTTAGTTCAAGAATTTCTTTTCTTTCTCAAGCAGAAACAGAAGATGCCAGCAGATGGTGCTATTTAGCTTTGCTAATTACTGAAGAGCTAAAATATCTTTAAGTTATGTTTCTAAAATTGTGAAGTCTTAATGGAACCACTTTGTAAAAATCAATTGAAAAGAAATACAGCAAATAACATTGATTCAAAAAAGGCAAGAAAGGTCTACACAATACATGTTGCTTACTTATTTCAGGACTATGGTTTGAAGGAACTACAGAATCTGATTGCTGGAGTTGAGTGAACTGAAGTACAAAAACAGTTATAATGCCAAGAATAATTTGGTATCAGCTGCACATGTTAGTTGAGCATCATCACTCACCCGCACTCAGCACCTGCTTCAAGGCTGCTGTCATCATTTATTATTTAAAATATTGGAAATGGAAACAATGGATCGTACAACTCTATTTTATTAGGCAGTACAGTTGAATTTGTATTTATTAAAAACATCACAGTACCTCTTGTGAGAATTGAGTTTACATTTAAGCTATACAATATTTATCTGTTTTAATTTGAAATCTAAGTCTGAAATACTAGTGCATCTTTTTATAAAGCATTTTTTGTTTCAAATTCTAGCATCAGCAGTTTTTTTTATGGTTGCCTCTTAAAATTTCTCAGGTTTTTGCTTTTGTTGGGTGGCATATTCAGTTTAAAACAAAATTTGTGGGGGTTTTTTTGTATTTTTGTGTTTGCAATCTGAACTTTATTCTCTCTTTTCAAATTCTGTCCGTGTTTAATTTTATTTTCCAATTACGTTAGGTTGGACGTCTTGAAAATGCAATTGGCTGGTATCATAGTCATCCAGGTTATGGATGCTGGCTTTCAGGAATCGATGTTAGTACTCAGATGTTAAATCAACAGTTTCAGGAGCCATTTGTAGCAGTTGTGGTATGTATTTTATTTGTATTCTACTTGAGGTACATCATAATATAGCAGAAAACTAATAAAAATATGTGCTTTTTGTCAACTTCTCCCACTAAGTTCCGATATGAAATTCATAATAAAAACTATCAATATAAAAATTTATTTGAGGGTGTGCGAATTCCACTATTATTGTTGACATAGATTTTTTAAAAAATCTATCAAAGTATACAATTTCAAAATGAGGAGTGAAGTACACATCATACTCACTGACTTCAGAATGGCTTGATTTTACTAACCACCTATAGTTCACATTCGTCACCCAAGCTGTAACCGGACTTTTGTTTGTTCAGTTTAACTTAATCCATCTTGAACTATTCAGTATTTAACTTTAACTATGTAAAATTATAGCAGTAAAATTTATTTAGCCCGTTATATCTGCACATGTTCTCAAAGAGCTATCAACTTAGTCCATCCCTCTCCAGTATTTATACCCTTTAAATTTTCCTTTTTAAGTGTACTATCTGTTTTGTTTTCACCTAGTCTTTGTCTCTCATATATTCTGAAACCAGGAATGTTTAATTTTTGGTCTTTGCCGTAACCTAAGTAATGTGTGTTAAATGTTATTGTACGCCACCAAAGTAAAGTATGCCTTTGACTAACCAATTTTATTCACAAAATACTTTGTGCATTTATATGTATGGATCTCAAACCTAGCAGTCTTACTCAATTTGATTCTATTTTCTTGTCGCTGTTTTTCCTTAATTTTTCTCCGGCTGTTTTTACTTTCTTTCTGCTTCCTCATTGTTTTCTTCCAGCACTCACTATTCCCATACCAACATTGTCCTAACTATGTGAAATATTTCTCTACTACACTACTTAATCTGGCAGTGAAGATATCAGTTCTACCTTAGGTGAGGTGCATTTGCCCAGGATTTACTGCAGATCTAATCCCAATGACCTACAGATTATATCTTCCACCTGTACCTTCACTCAAACCATGCATTTCACTGTCTTGTTTGACTTCTCCTAGGATTTCCTGTCTTAAGTGCTAGGAATAATTCCGACAATTATGTCCTTGGCTCTCAAACGGATCTTTTAATTGCTGTATTTCCATTTACAAGATCAAAAACAATGACTTTCCAGCAATGGAAGAAATTTCTGTTGGTCCAGTAGTGGATATTGGAAAATCAGCCTGATAATTCAGCAACAGAGAAGGCGTGGTGCAAGGTGACAGTGGCAATGTTAACGGCAAAGTTAACTCTCATAGCGTACTTTGGAGCACACCTATGATTACAGATTATGTTGCCAAAGGCCTGCATTTGGATAAGAAATAGAAGTGGACCAAGGATAAATCTTTCAGCGATATGAGGAAGATTATGGGAGTGGGAAGAAGTGACTGCAAGTTACATTGGCAACAATTAGATAGTTAAGAATGAAACCCAGCAAATGCATTTCCATTTTGCTAGAGTAACATCGAGGAGGCTGGTGTGGTCAACGCCTGTAGCAAGTTGAGAAAAATGATGAGGGAAAACTTTCCTTTCTCACAGCTAGTAAGGCTATCATTTATGATTTTTAATAAGAGTTATTTGATTGCTGTAGCAGTCAGGAATCTGACTCAAGGAATTCAAACATGGAATTCCAGGAAAAATAGGCATAAGAGTACATTCAAGTTCTTTGGAAAGAAATGGGAGACTGGTGATGGACAAGGATGATGGGGTTAAGGGTTAGGTTTTTTGAGGAGAAAGGTACTTACATACTTAGAAGAGAGGGGCAGCACCTGATGAGACAGAGGGATGGCACGGTGGCTCAGTGGTTAGCACTGCTGCCTCACAGCGCCAGGGACCCGGGTTCGATTCCACCCTCGGGTCTGTGTGGAATTTATGGGCGGCACGGTGGCTTCAGTGGTTAGCACTGTTGCCTCACAGCACTAGGGACCCGGGTTCGATTCAAGCTTCGGCCGACTGTCTGTATGGAGTTTGCACATTCTCCCCTTGTCTGCGTGGGTTTCCTCCGGGTGCTCTGGTATCCTCCCATTGTCCAAAGATGTGCAGACTGGGTGGATTAGCCATTGTTAAATTGCCTGTAGTGTTCAGGGATGTGTAGACTAGGTGGGTTATAGGGGGATCGGTCTGGGCGGAATGCTCCGAGTGTTGGTGTGGACTTGTTGTGCCAAAGGGCCTGTTTCCACACTGTAGAGATTCTATGAAATAACTTTTAGCAGTATCAATTAGCACTGAGGTTAGGAATGGAAGTTGGGTTCTTAACAGGTTAATTTGAATATGGTTGAAGGAGCAGGTGATGTAACTCATGGGGAAGATGTATCTGAAATGGCATGAAGGGAGATTAAAAAAATTTGAGAAAAATGCGAGTTCAAGGTCAGGGCACCAGGGAACTGTAGATGTAGTTTGGCCAAGTGAACAGGTATGAGGGAGGGAAGGATCAGCTGATCAAAAGACTTTACCTTCCTGTAAAGGTACCTTGTGTCTCATTTGATGTGATGGTGAAGGAGACATAGAAAAGGGTTGTAAGCAGACAATTTGCAACAGAGAAAAGTAGCTAGGGGTTATCTTTGCATTTTAAGATGCAAATCTGCTAGTGAACTGCTAAACCAAAAACATATTGTCAAGTACGTTCTTTCAAATTTCGATTTAAGGGAGTGGAGATGAGGGTAAATGGAAAACGTGAAAGAAAGTTATGTTTTATTAGTGACTAGGGCATTAAAGATGAAGATGAGGGCATGGTTGAGCAAATCAGATGTTGCAGAAATAATGTGGGGTTGGTTTAATATGGGATGGGGTTTTATTAAGAGGGAGAGATATAAGGAATATAGAAGATAGTGAGCTCTGAAATTTCTGTATAATTTTTGATGTCTTCTAAATTCATAATTTCATAAGTCACATTATTCCAGTTTATTTTGTAAATATACTAGTGGAATAAATTGATAGTTTTATAATGTACATTGTATCAATGAGATGGTTGCACATAAACTATTTATTTGCAGTGTATATTAATTTTTCAGTTGCTTTTTTAAAGGTAGTTTCAGCCGATGAGAAGAATTTATAAAGTTATGTTGATCAAGATTTATTGTTTTAGATTGACCCAACACGAACTATATCTGCTGGAAAAGTAAACCTAGGGGCATTCAGGACATATCCTAAGGTAACTATTTCTATTAATTTGTTGACTTTGATTGCTTCTTCTCCTGAAACAATTTAGCTATTACAAGCTTTTGAATCTGTCTGACTAGGCCATGCTTTTGTTAAAAAAATTCTGAAACACAGAGTAGGCTATTTCATCGGCAAGGAGATGCACCCTCCTCTTGGATAATGAGGCTAATTGTAATGCTCTTCGTCATTGTGCCTCTGCAAAAACTGGTGATCAATGGCAGATCTTCCAAATCCACATGGCTCAATGATTCACCACTTCCAACAATGTGAAACAACCTAAGATAAATTTAACCTAGGAAATAAGAAACTTCTGCTGTCTGTTTTTGTTTTTAAGACAAGAAGTTGTATTGGGAACAAAAACCAGAAGTCCTTAAATATTTCCATTACATTTCTTCCTGCCAGCGAGCATCAGGCAATTGTAGCCATCCCACAAGCAGTATATAACTGTCACTACCACTGTGTAGATAAATGATCCATAGAACTATGCCTTGAATTTGTGATCCCCTGCAGGCTTCTGTTTACTTTAAATATCTTCATTTCTAATGTAACAGTTGCTGAGGTGTTTGTTGCATTCTAAATTGCTTGATTTGGCCTTGATGGTCTCTCCTACCTCTGTATCTGAGTTAATTTTTTTCTCTATATCTCAAACTTATGTTATAAGTCTCTACCAGCTTCAGCAGTATCAATAATTTTAGAGACTTTTCCCAGCTGTCCTCTTGATATTTACAATTTTTACTGACTGTCTTCTACCACCCAACCCACTACTGTCAGCCTTGCAACAACAACTTGCATTTATGTCCTGATTTTATCAATATACATTCTCCCAAGGCATTTTGCAGGAGTGTTAACAAACAAGATGTGACACAGAGCCTCGTAAGGAGACATCAGAGTAGATGACCAAAACCTTAATCAGAGAAATGCTCGTAATGAGGTTTCTGTTGAAGGAAAGAGAAATAGAGATGTGGATATCTTTAGGGAGGGACCTCCAAAGTTTAGGATCTAGCTACCTAAAGGCATACCTTTCGTTGGTGGAGTGTTATAATCAGGGATACATGGGGCCAGAATTGGAAGAACACAGATTGGAGGAGACACAGAGATAGGGAGAAATTTGAAAATAAAGATGAGAATTTTGAAACGGAGGTGTTGCTTGATCCGGACCTAAATAGGTCAGTGGTTTTGGTAATAGGAGAGTTTGGAGGGCATGGGAGTAATTGTATAAGTATTTGTAACAGCGTTTTGAATGAACTTTATTTATATGGGGTGGATAATGGAATGCTTACCAGGCGATCATTGGAACAAATGAGAGGAAACAAAGTCATGAGTGAGCTGCTTTTGTGTCCTCTGTGTCAGCCATTCTTTTTGGCTCTCCTCTGCTTCTTAATTGGCCAAGTATGTTTTTTTTTCTTTACAGACAATATGCTCCATGTTAATTTTGGTGTGAATTTAGATGCAGATATTATCAAAGAGTAAATTGAGAGGGAGACAGATATCAGCTTCAAAGAATTGGAGAATGGTGAGAAGAGGCTGAGTAATCAAGGTTGTGGAGAAAGTAAGGGTAGATATTGGAGGGCAATTCATGGCATAAAGATGGTTAGAAATTGGGAGCTGATAAAGAAATTACAAAGATGGAATGAAAATTAAGAATGCTCTTACTGCTGAAACTGTGTTAATTTTAATTGTAGTTGCTAGCATTTATTTTAAATAAGAGAAAGCTTTGATATCATTTTTAAGAATACGTCATTTCAACTTTTTGAGAATATTATTTATAAGTTCTATTATATATTTTATTTTCTAGGGTTATAAACCACCTGATGAAGGTCCTTCAGAATACCAGACTATTCCACTTAACAAAATAGAAGACTTTGGAGTACACTGCAAACAGTAAGTTACCACCTAGGAAGTTTTTGTCTCAGATTCATCTACTTTTCAGTGAATGATAACTTTGCAATGTTTACAGGAAATGTGCTTCATTCATTTTAGAGTATTTTATGGCTTTCCTGAACCTGGTAGTAGTGATGATTGCAAAGACATCAGCACTTGCTGCATTACTCCTTTGAAACTGACAGCAGTTTATGGCATCGTAAATGCGTAGTGAAACATGGAACTCAGGAACTTAATATCAGTGGTTCCATGTTTCACTGGAGGACATGCTGTTGAGATCCTCCCAAAATACAGTAAATTAGAAATAATGGTCTAGATATTCTCAAAAATGCCAACAGTCATCAGGTTGCCAGTCCACAGTATCCATTGCTGCTCCACATTTTCTGGTTGGGTCTTTCAAGCCCAGCTTCTCCAGAAATGCGGAGTGTAGTCCATCACTGCTGTAGTGTTGGGGTAAGTTGTCTCCTTTTTACTGCACTGGCTGTAGTAAGGTAAGTTTAAAGCTCCAGGATCAATATTGGTGAAAAGTTCAGTGTTTGTATCAAGAAGTCAAGCAGGGTTCAGATGGGGTTGGGGGTCAGGTCTGTGGCAGATCTGATTGGGTCACGTCAGGATTTTCTTTTTAGTTTTGTTCATTCACAGGATATGGGCCCCCATAATTGCTCTTAGAGAAAGGTGATGCTGAACTGCTTTCTTGAACTTCTGTAGTATTTTAGAATGTAGGTTGGAAAGATCATTCAGGACTTTGACTCCCTGCCCCAAGTAAGCAATAGAAGGGTGTAGGGGTGGGGATTGGATTGTGGACAAACTGGGTATGAAGGTCAGTTGTGCAGTTACCCTCGGAGTTAGAGTAGGGTTTTTCTGTCTAACATTTCTTGGGTAACTATCCAGGTAAGTACTTTGGAACTGTTTGATATCTCCAACTCTAACTCAGAATTGGAGACTTTTGCAGAAAGTCCTGGGGAACAAGGGATTTGCACCTTGAACGTTGAAACTTCTTGGGCAGATTTCATGATGTCCCAACATACCAACATTCTTGGGTCATACAGCTGGTCTCCAGTGATCCAGAGACCAAAAGCTCTGAGTCAATTGAATTAATGTGAATTTGCACTTTTAGTCTCACGATTCAAACTCTTGTAAGCGTTTCATTTTAATTGTAACTTAGTTCATAACAATGTGTATTGAGTACATAATTACTGACAAATAACCTCAATAGTCCAAAAGGGTAATTTTTATTTTCATAGAAGGTTAGACAGGGGAGCAGACTAAGAGCTTGAAAACTGGGTGAGAGGGCAGTGACAGACCGCAAAACAGCACAAGAAGGAGTCTGCAGTGGAAACTGCCTAATGTAGTTTGCTTTTACTTCAGTACAGGGAAAAAAACTGGTGAGTACTGGTAAGTTTTTCTACTATTCTAATTGTAACAAATAGTTATTAAAGTTACAGAATGTTAGGTCACCTTGACCGAATGGAATGAGCATCCTGCGTTATGTGTGAAGACTTTCTTCATAATATTAAAAAGATCTTAAAGTACTTTCCAAAATCTTCAAGCTTTGTGATGTCATCATCTTGAAGTGCACTCAACATTCACTGAATGTCATGCAAGTAAACAAAGTGGTCATTACATGAAGGCCTCCTCTGTTACCATTTGAGTGCATCATATAGACCTTTTTGAAGAACAAGAACGTTCAATGTCCCAAAAAACACTTGTTCGTTAACCAAAAACAAACTATTATCTATTCCTCTGGAATGGTCATCAAAGAATGGCATCTTTACATAGAATGTTGACTATGTTATGAGTTCACATTCTGATGTTCATCTTCACAGGATCAGGATGAAGTGATTTCTGTTTGTAGCAATGTGGCCTGCTAAACACTGACCGTTATGCTTTGCCTTATGGTGACATCCAGCAGTTTTGAAGGTGACTGGCAAAATCCATTGTTCAACTGCTTCTTTGTAAATACCAATGAATTACACAGGAAGATTGAATTAGAATTCAAAGCATTTCAAAGCCCATTGAACACTATTACGGGTTATACTCGGTGAGAAAATGTTTTGGTTTGGTGTCTTAATCGGAACGATTTATTTTTGTTCAGGTATTACGCCCTTGAAGTTACTTATTTTAAATCATCTTTGGATCGTAAGCTACTTGAACTTCTGTGGAACAAGTATTGGGTGAACACACTTAGTTCATCAAGTTTGCTAACAGTAAGTTGTCTACCTTTTTTGAATTAATCTAATTTGAGGTGATGATGCAGTGAGAAAGTGTTATTCTTTTCTGCTACAATGTTACTTTCTTGTTGGCAAGAACATTTTCTTTTCCATAGAGTGCTTGCAGCCAAAATGCAAATTTAAAAACTGTAGACTTGGCTAACTAGGTTACATGTGTAGAAGTGGAGCAGTCTAGTTTTACTTTGTGCTAATAATAAGATTACACAATAATCCAGTCCAGACACAATGAGTTGAATGTCCTGCTTCTGTACTGTAAAGTTCTATGATTCTGAATGAACTAAACATACCGTTAAATTTCTAGTTTACACCACAAAAATTAGAAAAGTAAGTTATCAAAATGGAGTAGAAAGTTTTCAAGGAATATTGACAAGTAAGTAACTGAGCAGAAATTCAGTAGATGTAGTATAATATGGGAAAATTTGAATTCACTTTGGAAGAATGGAAAGGTAATGTACTATTTACATGAGGAGAGATTGCAGAACTTGTGATTCAAAGGGATCTGGGTCTCCTGGTAGTAGAGAACAGAATATTTATTTCTTAAAAGTTACTGTTTGGTTTTCAGGGGATTAATTTGAGTTATTGTTGTCACATGTACCGAGTGAAAAGTGTTGTGCTTTACAGGCAGATCGTACCATGCAAAGTGCATCAGGGTAGCAAAACAGAGCGCAGAATATAGTGTTACAGCTGCAGAGAAGGTGCAGAGGGAGAGATCAACATTAACATTTGAGAAGTCCATTCAGAAGTCTGATAACAGCAGGGAAGAAGCTGTTCATGAATTCGAACGTGTATTCAGATTTTTATTTCTTCTGCCCGATGGAAGAGTGTAACCAGGGCAGGAGGGGACTTTGGTTGGTTTCTTTCATGAGACAGTGGAAAGTAAAGATAGAGTCAAATGCATGGAAGGCTGTTTTGTGTGATGGACTGGGCTGTGTTCACGACCCTTGTAGTAGTTTCTTGCGGTCTTGGGAAGAGCAGTTGTGAGCCATGCAGTTAGATGCTTTCTTTATGTGGAGCTGGAGGAAACACAGAAGGTAAGGCAGCATCAGAGGAGCAGGAAAGTTAATATTTCGGGTTTCCACTCTTCTTCAGTCCTGATCAAGAAGGTTATTCACCACCCTTCTCTAAGGTGGTTAATGATGGCCAATTGCTGGTAACACAACATTTCTAGAAGGAAATTTTTAACGATCACACGATTCTATATTTGAAATCTTCCTATCGGATTTCTGCCCCTGCCACAGGACTTGGGCTTGATTACTTTGCATTCAGTTTGATACCAAAATGAGAGAATTCAAGAACCAGAGGAAGAAGTGGCCCAGTTACAGAATTCATTAGATGCATAATGGGCATAAGAATGGCAAACTAAATTTAATGTGGGAAAGTAAAATATTGAAGGTGGATAAGAAAATATTATTTAACTGAGGGACTTGGGAATCGTAGTAGATTTAATAATAAATATCCGAACAACATGGAATTGTAATTTTAAAAATTAACTCCATTGCCAAAAGAGTAGAGTAGGCCAGGTGAAGTCATAATCAACAATACACTGGTCAAGCCAGACATTGGCACTGCAACCAATTCTAATTACTGTGACACAAGGGGCAATAATACAGTGCTAAAGTTAGTGCAGCAAAAAAAATGAGGCATATCCCTGTACAGGTAGTTCCCCGATACTTGGATAGTTGCATTCTTGTGACCTCGCTCTATAGAAAATCGCCATAGAATGTCGTGTTATGGGGAAATCGCTATACCTGTACAGCAGAAAGTTCGCATTATCCAAACAGCGTCCACTATTCATCAGTTGTGTTACAGCCAATTTGCGTTAACAAAACATGCATTATAGCAGAATTACCTGTATTATAAAAAGCAAAAGAACTGTGGATGCTATAAATCAGGAACAAAAACAAAGTTGCTGGAAAAGCTCAGCAGGTCTGGCAGCATATTTGGAGGAGAAAACAGAGTTAACGTTTCGGGTCCGGTGACCCCCCTCAGAATAGTTGTTTTTGTACCTGTATTATAAGTTTGAATAATGGAAAAAAACTCAAGAAATTTGAACTGATCTATTAGAGATATATAAAATGATTAATAGATTGAAGAGAATAAATTGGTATATTAAACTGAATACAGGGAGGTGAAGGTCATATTGGTCTGAAATAGCTAATTCTGCCTGATTTCTGAAACTAAGCAGACACTGGGCACTTGCATTGCAGTCCCTACCCCAGGGCCAGATAGCCTAGGTTCAAGTCACACCTGCTGCAGAGGTTTGTTGTAACATATCTGAATATCTTGATTAAAAATATCTACAAGAAGTTCAAGATGGCAGTCAGATTTGGAGTTTATAGCAGAAAATGCATGCATGAATAGTAATTGATGCATGAGACAGATTTTGCACTAAAAATGGAGCTTTAACCAGTGTAATAATTCAAGAAACAGTTGGATTTTACAGTGGAGATGACCAATGGCTGCCATCAGCTGTAATTTGGGAACTTCAGAAACATCCTAAACAAAGGGATGTAGATAGAGTAGTTTTCCCAAAACTAATTAGTGTACTTGTTTTAACAAAAGTTTCATTGTGAAAGAAAATATACCACCAAGTTATCTATTTGCTTGTTTAGAACGATAGACTTATAATTATATAACTCGTTTCACAAAGACTCCAATGTCTCAAAATGCCTTCCAGCAAATAAAGCACTTCTGATGAGTGTTTATTTTGACACTGTGAGAAGTGGCAGACTATCTGTGCACAGAAAGTCCCATAAGCAGCAATGAGGTAGCAATCAATAATTTGTTTTAGGGTTGACTGAGTGATAAATGTCGCCAGAGCACCAGGGATAAATTACTCTTGTTCAAAACAGTGCCACCTAAGTCAGCAGGCAGGGCTTTGGTTAAAAATTTCATCCAAGCGATGACCCCTTCCTCAGCACTGCATTGGGATGTTAGGTCAGATTTCCGTGTTCACGTCTCATGAGTGTAACTTGAACCTGCATCCGTCTGATTCAAGAAGTGAGAATGTTGCTGTCTGTGAACCATGGTTGACGTTAATTGCTGACACCTGAGAGACTGAAAAAGGGACAATGAAGCAGAAAAGAACAGCACAAAAGAAGCACAAAGAGAGGATCAAACACGAATGCATTCAGTCAAGCAGTTACAGAACATCAAATTTAATTTGCGTAGTGATTGCTTATAAAGCTGCAATCCAGTGTTCCCAGACCTTTGGTCCCTCTATCTAAGTTGCAAAACCTACACTTTCCATCTCTCTCTGCACTGCTGGCAAACACCACAAATGTACCAATCTACTTGGCAATATGGAAAATTGCCCAGGTGTGTTCTATCCATAAAAAGCAGGACAAATCCAAACCATCCAATCACCACTGTATCTAATCTTGATCATCAATGAAATGATTGAAAGAGTTAGCAACACTACAATCAGTGGCAGTCCACTCAGCACTCAGTTATGATTCCATCATGGCCACGTATCCCATGACCTCGGTTTTGTCTTGGTTCGAACTTGGACAGTAAAGCTTATTCCAAAGGTGTGGTGAGAGAGTGAATGCACTTGACATCAAGTATTTTACCAAGAATCAAGGAAACCAAGCAAAATTAAAGTCAATGGGAATCTATGTGTATGTGTGTGTGTGGTGCAGGGAGTGGAGTGTGTCCTGGGGTTCAGCTTCACTTTTCCACCCAATCTCTATTATCCCTTGAATCCCAGAGACACCAAAAATGGTCTGCCTCAGTTTTTATCTATTTAATATATATGCATGTTTCAAACGTATCATTCCTTTCTCTTAACTTTCTTAAACATAGATCTGGTTTACTTGACCCCTCATGAGTAAGCAACCCTCTCATCCCAGGAACCAATTAGTGATTTTTCATTGAATTGTCTCCAACATCAGTGTATCCTTCCATTAGAATAGAGGTTCACCAGGCAAAAGGGGTGGGAGCGTGCACACCAACTGAAGAGGTCTAGTTCACGAGTGTTTAAATGAGGCTGGAAGATTTACTTAAGCTGGACGGAAATCATCCAATTTGTCCCTCACCATGAAAGCCTGTTCGAGGATCAGAAGTTATTCGGCTAGTAAAGGAAGAGGAAGGGAAAGGAAAAGCAAGGAAGGTAACTGTTTAAATGATGACAGCTTACTGGAGTTGGTGGCTGATGTGTTTCCGAGGATGAGTTAACAGATGGGAAGAAGAGAGTATAGGTAAATGTGACATTATCAAGTTAGCAGGTTGTGACTTGTGATCCCTCAGCTTTCAGTGATCACTTTGGACTATTCATGATCATTGTGTCTTAAATAAAACAACCGTGGAGGGACAGTTCAAAGATTAAATGGGAAAAGTTTTCAGTAGTGTTGAGTATAAGTGGCCAACTGAAATAACTGCTAAAATGATTTTCTTTAACAAACATGCAAGTTTCAAAAGGCATTCAGAATCGTAAGGATTAATCTTTATTTGAATTCAACAATGTGTGCCAGTGGCGAAACGTTTGCATTTGGTTGTGTTTTATATTGCAGTCTGCTATAGTTGTAACTAGTTTACTTTGAACGGTGCTGCTTTTTCTGAGTTAGACTGCATTTAGAAAATCAAGAAGTCAGTGTTGCTTTCAGTTTTAGTTAAAGTTGGTAGTAAAACCTGAAAACTTGTCATGCGATCTTCCGTAATTCACTATGGTTTGGGTTTCTTTTAAAAAAGTTATTGGTCTCTATGGGGATCGTAGCAAATTGAGGGCTGTTTTGGGATTTTAAATCAAGAGGCTGAAGTGTGTGCACTGGTATTTACCAGTTTAATCAAAATAATCTGATCTTTCTTACTTTACTCTGTACCTTAATGAATGTATGTGTAGATGGAGTACTTCGGTGAATTTCAATGTTAAATGGTGGATCTTTTCTGTATAAGTAGTCTACTGAAACGGTGTTTGATCAATTTTGTTTTTAGTTTAATCCTAAACAGTAAAAGTCATAAAGTCTGAAATCATGTCATGTGATCATTTCTGTCATTCATTAGAAACTTGACAGTTAGAAGTTAATGCTGTCTTTAGGGATCATAACAGTGGTATTACCAAAGCCGTGTACAATTGCAGCAAGGGTTCTTTTATACTTCAAACCCTTGCAACAAGGGTTAGTTGTTTGTGTACCTGAATGCTAATTTTATGTTCTTTGTATGAGTACACCCAAGTCTCTCCGAACATTAACATTTACAAGTTCTATGCCTTTTAAAAAATATTTTGCTTTTCTAATCTTCTGACCAAAATGAATAACCTGTCGCTTCTCCGCAGAGTATTCCACCGACCACTTTGTTGCTTACTCAACCTATCTAAACTTTTATAGCTTCTGTGTCTACCTCATAGCTTGCATTTCCACCTAGCATTGTATTGTCAGCACTTACATATGTTATTCTCCATCTCTTAATCTAAATCATTAATATACATTGAAATAGCTGAGGCTCCAGCGTTGATCTGTGCGGTACTCCACTAGTCACCATCTACCAACTTGACAATGCCCTATTTATCTCTACTCTCTGCTTCCTGTCTGGTAACCAGTCTTCTGTTTTATATTCATTCATGGGTTGAAGGCATCACTGGCTAAGCCAGTATTTATTGCCCATCCCTAATTACCCAGAGAGCAGTTAAGAGTCAACTATGTTGCCGTGGTCGGGAGTCACATTTAGGCCAGACCAGATAAGGATGGCAGCTTCCTTCACAAAGGACATTAGTGAAGTAGACGGGTTTTTCCAACAATTGATAATGGTTCATGGTCACCATTAGACTCTTCAAACCAGATTTTTGTTTATTTTGTTCAAAATTCCACCATCTGCCAGGGTGGGATTCTAACCTGGGTCCCTGAACATTACTGAGTCTCAACATTAACAGTCCAGTAATAATACCAATGGACCATTGCCTCCCAGCTCTACCTATGTCCATACATTATCCTAACTCCAGGGACCTGTATCTTGTGATGTAGCCTTCCTAGCACAAAGGAAAATGGTTGTGATTGTTGGAGGTCAATCATCTCAGTCCCTGGATGTCACTGAAGGAGCTTGTCAGTGTGGTATCCTAGGTCTAACTACCTTCATTTGCTTCATGACCTTCCTTGCTTCATAAAACCAAACATGGGGTGTTTGCTGATGATCCTACAATGTTCAGCACCATTCACAACTCCTCAGATACTGAAACAGTCCAAATTCATATTTAGCAAGATCTGGTCAACATTCACACTTAGGCTGATAAGTGGCAAGAAACAATTGTGCCACACATGTTCCTGTCAATGGCCATCTCCAACAAGAGACTATCTGACCATCTCTCCGTGAAATTCAAAGGCGCTACCATCACTGAATTCCCCCATAATCAACATCTTGGAAGTGACCATTGACTAGAAACTGAATTGGATGAGTCATATAAACATTGTGGTGACAAGAGCAGATCACGGGCTGGGAATTCTGCATGTGTAACCCATCTTCTGTCTCCCTAAGTCCTGTCCATCATCTAGAAAGCAAAAGTCAGCGTTGTGATGAAATACTCTCAACTTGCTTTGGTTAATGCAGCCCCAATAGCATTGGACACTCAACCATTTGGCTGAAGTGACTCTGCCAGCTTATTCACTCCCTTCACTACTGATGCAGAGTGACTGCAGTATGTACTGTCTACAAGACACACAGCAGCAACTCAATAAAGCTCCTCCAAATTGAAAACCTAGAAGGCTGGGAACAGCATATACATGGGAGCACCATAACCTGCAGCTTTTTCTGAAAGCCACACATGATCTCATTTGATGCCATTATTGCCATTTCTTCACTGGTTGTTTAGTCTAAATTTTGGAACACCCTCCCTAGCAACACTGAGAGTGGGCCTTACAATAGGAACTACAGCAGTTTAAGATAGTGACACACCTACACCTTCCCCAGGGATGTTCAACATATGCTGTCTACATCCCCTTTCCTGTGGAAGAATATAAAATATAAATGGAGTCCCATATTTGGTTACCAGTTCTGCCAAGTTATGGTATTCCTGCAGAATGATAATGACAGACCAAAGAATTCCTAAATGCTGCACAGCGACAAATTTTGGGGCATCCACCATAGAACTGAGAAAGTGTAGGAATATCCTTGAATCTTACTAAAATGCAGGATCATTGGAGTGAAGTTAAAACCCACTCCTGTATCCAGTGCTGACTAGGCCAACATCTAGTGCCCATCTGGAAAAAGGTAGCTCTGAGCTGCCAACTTGAATTGCTGCAGTCTTTGAGGTACAGAGACACTCAGTGTTTACTTGATGTGTATCCCCATATTACATATTATTTGGTATTGTATTATCACCATATTCTGAATTTCAGAAAAAGTAAGTCATTAAAAAGGTCAAAATTGATATAAAACAGAAAATATGTATTCACGCAGTCAGTTTTAATGTTATTGGATGACCACACTTAGTATTTTATGCAGGAATTGAAGACCATGTACAGACATCGGGTAAAACTTGAATGAGGTGATGGATATTTGAACCAAGCTGACAGATGTAATGATTCTCAATTTGAAGTCCTACATGCTTTTACAACCGCAATACCTTTCTATTATAAATTTTCATCTTTTTGTGTGGATAAATAGCTTAATAAAAATCTGTCTGCATTTGTTATTTAACTGCAGAATGCTGATTACACCACAGGACAAGTCTTTGACTTATCTGAAAAGTTGGAACAGTCAGAGGCTCAGCTTGGTCGAGGCAGTTTCATGCTTGGTTTGGACACCCATGATAGAAAATCTGAAGATAAGTTAGCCAAAGCTACACGAGACAGGTAAAGGCAATTTTTAAAAAAAGTAATATCTTCTCTCTACTTTTAGGATTAAAATGTACTGTCTATGAGACAAAGTGTAAGAAATAATTTCATGTGCCTTATTTTGCAAAAGAAATTTTTTTTGATTATTGTCAAAGCAGTTGAGAGAGGGAGAAGGAAGAGATAATAATAGAGATGGCTTCTTGTTGCATATAGTGATTATTGAAAAGCAAAGTCTCTCTGGCATTGTAAAATGGGATTACTTTGCCTTTTTGTCTGTACACGTGGTGTCAAACATAAGAGCTTTTATTTTCTGAAACAAGCTAGATTTGAGCAATTCCAATTTAGTCATTTTTTGTTTTTTTTTTTTCCAGCTGCAAGACTACCATAGAAGCAATACATGGCTTGATGTCCCAAGTTATTAAGGATAAACTCTTCAATCAGATCAATGTACCTTCTGCCTAATGTCTGGCAATCTACCTTCTCTGTCTGGCAAAGAAAACACCTTGCAGAATGTGTGTGTGTGGTGCATGAAGAGACTCCTTTCAATTAAAAAAAGAATTAAAACAGTCAGCATCTACTGTAATTAGATCCCAAGGTTCTGGTGACACATAGAACTGTTTTCTTGGATTTTGTCATCTTGACTGTCTTAATTCTAAACAATATTGCTGAAGTTTCAATAATTGGCAGTTTGTCTGACCATCTCGCTTCATTAATGGTAAACTCACTCTTTATTGAAGCATCAGACATCCAAAATAAGAAATAATTCATGATGGAACTTCTTAAAAATAGAAAAGTGTGAACAATGAGTGCTTTGATGTGTTATTAAAACAAGTTACTATACAAGAAGTTGTACTTTGTTTTACAATTGAATTGCACTGAAGATGCAGCATGTTGCAAATATGTGATGTACCCTTTTTTAAAAAAAGCATACTATTTTACAATTAACCTACTCAAACATTCACATTTCTAAACCAAGGTATATTAACAATTTTAAAAAATTACTTTTCACTTCTGTTATAAATCCACATATTATACATGATTTCTTCGTACACAATGCATGTGATTTCTTAAATTGTGCTTGCAGTTATTTTAGAAAAGTTGAAGCAACACCATCTGCATGTTTCCGTCCAAGCCACTCACCCTCCTGACTTGGAAATATACCACCGTTCCTTCAGCGTCTCTGGATCAAAATCCTGGAATTCTCTCCCTAATGGCTTTGTGAGTCTACCTAAAGTACATGGACTGCAGCAATTCAAGAAGGCAGCTCCCCACCAACTTCTCAAGGACAACTAGGGACAGGTAATAAATGCTGGCCCAGCCAGCAACACCCAAGTCCCAGAAGTAAATTTAAAAAGTGTAAATATAGCTGGGGCTGATCATCTAAGATGGTTCCTGAACGAGCAGCTTCTTGCCAGTTTCCTATTTGCAATCAAACCTTGGTCTTCCATTGCTTAAGATTTCCTGATTCTTAATGCAGTTGCATTTAAATTCGAGCCGCAAGTTTAAAGCTGTATTCTCTGCTGGGTTGGGGGTTATCCAATTCTGGAAGGAGACTTGCTGCACCCTCAATTTTTTGCTGTGCTGGACATTTCTCACTCTCTGAGCTAACTCTAATCTGTTAGTTACAGGACAAGATGGGAACAATTGTAATCCATTCCTATCTTTCTCAGTCACGTTCTACCTGCTTCCCATTGTTGCTCATTATGTTTATCTTTCAACTGTTTTACTGGATACACTTGTATGCACTACCAATCATTGAACCTAATTCCCACCTCTGAAGATGAGTTCTTTACTCCTGTGCTCTCAATACTCCCTCAAAATGTACTGCAGCCAATGATATTCAATGTTTCACTCAGTTCGTGGTTTATTTGCCTTCTGCATGACTTGCCTATGGCTTTGACTGTGGTTGTGGGTCATATAACCTCAGCACCTCGATACTCCTCTCTCTGACTTTGAACAGCAATAGCTAGTTGCATTTATTGAGCACATTTGACATTGAAACATCCCAAAACATTTCTTCAGTGTGTTATCATATGAGATTTGATACTGCTCCATAGACAAATGACCAAAACCTTGATCAAAGACACATTTTAACAATTTGAAGAGGCAAACATGGAATAGTTTAGGGAGGACATTCCAGAGCTTGGGACCATATAAGCAATGTTTCTAGCAATGGTGTGATCAGGGTAGGGGATGTACTTGTGCTGAGACAGATTTTAAAGGGTTTAGAGAACCGAAAAAAGTTACGAGGTGGAAGAAGGTATGTCATGGAATGTTTTGAAAACAAGGATGAGAATCTTAAAATTGTGATGAGTAGAAACTAAGCTCACCTGATGCTTTGGTGAGCAAGGATATGGGCAATAGAGTTTGGAAGAAGTCAAGTTTAAGAAGAGTGGCTGATGCAGGACCAGTAAGAAGAAGGTAATCTGGAGATGATGACAGTGTGGAAGAAGGGTTAACAGCAGCTGAGCTGAGGCAACAACAGCAGTAACCGGTTGCAGTAAAATTAGGTGACATGTATATGTGGATAAAAGCTGATCTCTGCTGAAATACAATATCTTAACAAATCTCCACTGGAATTAACACAGCTAACTTCATTCCCACTTCATCATTCACATTGATAACCCTGTGGAAACTGTAGTCAATCAAATGTCATAGCCCCTCTTTGCATCTTCCTGAATATCCATTTGCTTCTGAATGTAGCCTTGTCATGAAATGTTGCATTGACATAAACTTGCCCTACAACTGATAACATCCTGTCTGTGATGTAGTATCTCGATTCTGTGTCATCTGAACTGTTTAAGTGCTGGTATGCCCTAATAAGTAAACAATCTGATACTGACTCATGGGTGGTAGATTTTAATTTTATGAAGCACAAATAAGAATTGATGCAATACACCATCTAAGCAGCAGTTTCCAGTGCATTTTCCAATATTGTGCCCTGGCTGGAAGCTATAATGGGAGGATGTGACAAATGTGACCCTGGCCTCTGTCATTTCACACTTCCCAAAATCGTCTGCACTTTCTGTTCACAGCCTTTTGTAGCAGTTCGAAACCACTAAACATTTCTGGACCCCTGCTGGTTTTAGCCGCAATGTTGCTGATCACTTACGAAAACATGAACAGTCAATGGCTCTGCTTGCTTATAGAGTCATAGAGCTATACAACACAGAAACAGACCCTTTGGTTCAACTCTTCCATGCCAACCCGATATTCCATACAAATCCAGCCCCATTTGCCAGCATTTGGCCCATATCCCTCTTAAACTCTTTCTATTTGATATACCCATCCAAATGCCTTTTAAATGGTGTAATTGTACCCACCCCCACCACTGCCTCTGGCAGCTCAATCCATACATGAACCACCCTCTGCATGAAAAAGTTGCCCCTGACGTCCTTTTTATACCTTACCCCTCTTACCTTAAACCTAGGCTGTCTGGTTTTCGATTCTCCCACCCTGGGGAGAAGGCCTTGCCTATTTATCCTATCCATTCCCCTCATGATTTTATAAACCTCTATAAGGTCACCCCCTCAGCCTCCAACGCTCCAGGGAAAATAGCCCCAGTCTATTCAGCCTCTCCCTATAGCTCAGATCCTCCAATCCTAGCAACATCCTTGGAAATCTTTCTGAACCCTTTCAAGTTTCATAACATCCTTCCTATAGTTGGGAGATAGAATTGCACACAAATCTCCAAAAGTAGCTGAACCAATGTCCTGTATAGCTGCAACATGACCTCCTAATTCCTATACTTAGTGCACTGACTGATAAAGGCAAGCATACCAAACACCACCTTCATTATCCCATCTACCTGGGACTCCACTTTCAAGGAACAATGAACTGCACTCCAAGGTCTCTGTTTAGCAACACTTATCAGGACCTTACCACTAAGTGTATACGTCCTACCCTAAATTGCCTTTCCAAAATGCAGCACCTCACATTTATCTAAATTAAAATCCATCTGCCATTCATTGGCCCATCTAATCAAGATCCCATTGTTCTATGATGTCACCTTCTTCACTGTCCACTACACCTCCAATTATAGTGTCATCTGCAAACTTACTAACCGTACCTCCTATGTTCACATCCAAATCATTTATATAAATGACAAAAAGCAGTGGACACCATCGAGCGTTTTGGCACACCACTGGTCACAGGCCTTCAGTCTGAAAAGCAACCCTCCACCACCATCCTCTGTCTTCTATCTTTGGGCTAGTTTTGTATCCAAATAGCTAGTTCTCCCTGTATTCCATGTGACCAAACCTTGCTAACCAGTCTGCCATGAGGAACCTTGTCAAACGCCTTATTGGAGTCTATATAGGTCACATCTTCTGCTCTCGTAAATCCTCTTTGTTATGTCTTCAAAAAACTCAATCAAGTTAGACATAATTCCCCAAGCACAAAGCTATGTTGATCATTCCTAATCAGTCCTTGCCTGTCCAAATACATGTAAATCCTGTTCCTCAAATTACCTTCAACAACTTGCCCACCACCGATGCCAGGCTCACCAGTCAATAGTTCCTGGCTTTTCCTTACCACCTTTCCTAAGTAGTGACACAACCTTAGCCAACCTCCAGTCTTCTGGTACCTCATCTGTGGCTATTGATGATACAAATATCTCAGCAAGGGGCCCAGCAATCTCTTCCCTAGAGTACTAGGGTACACCTGATCAGGTCCCAGGAACTTATCCACCTTTATACGTTTTGAGACATCCAGCACCTCTTCCTCTGTAACATGGACATTTTTCAAGATGTCGCTATTTATTTCCCCATGTTCTATATCTTCTATATCCTTTATGGTTAGCTCATTTTTGATGGTTGGAACTGTTATGGATGCAATTTCATATAATGCCACAAAGCTCTGGATTATTCTGATCACATCCAAGTTGATTTTGTTGCTACAGTTATTGTAATTTGAAGAAATGTGCCTCCATGCTGAAGAGTTTTGCTTCTGATCACACCTAAAATTGACTGACCACATGCTTTTGGTTCCCATGGGAACATAACTGCCTCTTTTTTTTCCCTCATTGTTCTGTTCATAGTTGACTTTCCTCTTAATTCCTGCCAGGTTTTTTATTATTATCTTTTAATTGTCTTGCTTCTTCCATTCATGTTAGCTTACATCACTAAAACTGTCAGCTGGTGATGCTAGTAGATCTGAGAATGCACAAGCCGTTATCACAATTGTGTAATGCACCAGTAAATACATACTTCATATACACATTTCTTAATAACTAATTAATAGTTACTGAAGGATTCTCACAAAATCCAAACAACACTGCCTCGTCTGCTGTGGTGATGGCTTTTTGTGCCAACTGCCACCCCCATAATTGGAATTCCATGTGATCAAGAGCATTTAGAGCCATATTTAATGCCGCCTCTTGCTCTTCGAGCATATCTTGTCTCTAAGACCTAACTTCTGCTTTAATTCAGCTACTACTGGAATGGCTGACCACATAGTTCTCTTTCTGTCCCCTAGCTAGCTGACAATATTAATGGTTCTCTCTACTCAAATGCTGACCCATTTCAAATCTGTCAACACCTATCCTCAAAATTAAACTACCCCTCAACACATAATTAATTGATAATTACGTTTTGAGCTACAACTTACATTGTCTTCTCAAATTCTTTGAATATGTTGCCAAGACATTTATGTCCTTATTCTAGTTCTCTGTAGCCTTTGACATAGTTCAAGACCTCGTCTTTCTACAATGACCCTCTTATGCAGCTGAGTTTAACTGCATTTGCTAGTTCCATCCTTATCCATTCCTAGTGGATATCATCAAAAGGCTTCTGTTCCTGTGTCATAGCTACAGAATACAGCAAGAATCCATATTTTGTCCTTTAAAATTCCCCATCTGTATGTAGCCTCTCTTATACAATAATAACTGGTGATATCTGGTTCTACATATACAATAACACCAGCAAACTCCAGCTTGCCAACTTTCATAACCCTTTTCCAACCTCTCTTTTTTTCAACTATTTGTCTGGCTTCCAATACTGCATTGGCTACAAATTCAAGGTTTGCCATTCATATACGTCTAGGTAGAATTTTATAGAGCCTTGAACACGTAGGGTATGGGGAAAGATCTGGGAGAATTGTGTGAGGAATCTAGTGAGACCTTTCTCAACATTGGAAACAAATAATTGCGTGCCAGACATTGAGACAAGCTTCCTGCTAAGGAGCAACGAGATGCCTATCAGTGGAGATTATTATTTCTTATCACTCTCATTATTTGCCAATCCTATCCTTATATGCGGCTTACTATCATACCATGGGACAGATAGGAACTAGATGCTGAGAATTCCTACCGTGAAAATCAGAGCAGGTACCTGGTAACTCAGGCTCACCGCTGGTTCATCCAGACCACATCTTGAACATCCAGCACCACTGTCTCAGGGCATGCTCCTGAGAAGCAGCTGCACATATCCCATGTCCACAGACATTGGCATCTGACATGTACCAGCCCTCTCCACCATTGTGGCACATCTCTGATGTGCTTGCACAATAATGGTGCACTTTAGCACTGTACATTGGAGCACGCCAGCAACTATCATTGAAATGCTGCTGCAATGATACATTGTGCGCAAAGATAGGTGCCTAGCTCACAGACTGAACCGGGCTTCAACTCCTGTCTGTTCACTTGCTCCCTTAGTGGTCACTCACTTAGCACTCACCTGTATGTTTGCAGCATCTCTACCTTGCCCTTCCTTGTGTTTTAGTGAGTTGAAACCTCAGCTAGAGCCTAAAGGCTCACAGTACTCTGCCATATTGACTTGCTATTTAACACAGAATGTAGAGAGCTAGGCTACTTGTCATGCTTGTCTGTAATGATCAGTCCAATGGGTGGACATCATGCTGTGTAGCTACATCATGTGCCAGTTGCCAACATGCCAAATGCACTGCATGTGCTGAAACCATATGGCCATGTCTGAAAGTCTGTGGGGAGTAGTCTTCAGTCAAGTCAAGGGGTACTGCTGTCAGTCGGTTTACAGTCAAGTCAGTCAAGGGCAGAGTCTGCACACAGTCCAGTGGTTTGGACACAGTCATCTGCTTGGGTTGGTCACAGTCGAGAGTTCATCACACGACAGTCCAGGGAGTGGGCTATAGTCAGTCATGTAGGTCCAGTGCAAGCAGGAGGGCATTCAGTGATCATTTGTCAAACATCTACAAGAAGTGGTTTTGCAGAATATTACATTCTGCTGCCACTGTGCATCGGTTGTGAAAGTAGTGAATGTTGACAGTGGTAGTACCAATCAAGCAGGCTGCTTTGTTCTCAATGGTATCAAGTATCTTGAATGTTGTTGATGCTGCATGCATGTAGGTATGTGGACAGTATTCTATCACACCCCTGGCCTGTTCTTTGTAAATGGTGGACAGGCATTGGAGTGATAGGAGGGAGATTACATATCCCAAAATACTAGCCTCTGACCTGCCTAGAAGAATGTAGCTGGTCCAGTTCATTTTCTGTTCAATGGTGGACCCCAGGTTTGTGATCAGTTTCCATCATGAATGTTTATTGAAAAGGTACGTATGGAATTGCAAGATACAGAATACCAGAGCATGTTTTTCATGTTTTATGTCTGAATCATTGAATTGCACTTGCAATAGATATTTGAATCCAAATGCAACTAATTCACGATCCTGCACAATGTGCCTTCTTAGCCCTTTCTGAGATGTATTGATTTTCTAGGATTGCCTTCTTCCATGGGTCATGCTACACTGAAGAGTAGAGGTTTCTGCTGACAACTTTTGGTTGAATAATTTGAACGTGTTAGTAGCCCTCCCACCATACAAATGGGATGTCTTTCCCTAAGAATGATCTTAACAACAATGCTTTGTCACAAAAGTTCTATATGTATGGTGCAAGGACGTTAAAAAAACCTAAGCCATCTCTACAGGAGTCCTTTGTTTTGGCAAGTGGCATGTATTGTACATTGACATTTTGCCTCAGTTCGGATGAATCCCATAACTTGACAATCGGCACCCAGAAATTGATTTTCCCTAACTTCACCTGGTACTTCTTTCTGTCAAGCTTCTGCCATCAGCAGAGGTGTAGCACCAAGCTTTGAGGTGCTACACTCATCAGTGAGTGTAGATTACAATCATGCTTTCCTATGCTTTTGCCCATTACCATGACATCATTGGCAATACATTCCTATCCAGCTATAATTTCTGTAATTCTGTCCATATACTGCTGGGACAGTTCCTGACCAACAGGAAGTCCAAAAGGTAGTTTGGAAGCAATATCTTCCAAATGGTGTTCTAAAGATAGTAATTTTTGAGATTCCTTTTTCGAGTGAACTGACTAATATACATGCTCATGAGAATTTGGAATCAATGCTTCTAACATTGAAAATTTATATTAGCATCTCTTTAGGGGAAGATTTAAATATCTTTTGCCCAAAAACAGCCTGATTTTGCCAACCTTCTTTCATATGCGCAGCCAGGAGAGTAGTGTGGCCAGGACACATGAGAACACCACTCTTTAGCATGCATGTCATAGAAGTGCACTAGTTCGCATATTGATGTGCACAATAGATAATATCACAAAATTCCATATCATTCAGCTTACTTTACAGCTTTACTTGTATGTGAATATTGCACTTTCTGGGATAGTAGATTGATGGAAATTAATCTTCTTGAAGCTGCAATCCAGTATTGCCTTTGAAGTTTCCTATGGCATTGATCTGTCTGGGTATATTTGTTGTAAGTTCTGGACCAACAGAATATGAATGTTCTTGACATTTTCTGCTACAATTGGTTTCTTGGTGATTTTGTGGTCAGAAAGTTGAATTCCACGTTCCTGCTGGTCTTGTTATTGCTGGTCCAATTATTTTTTTCTTGGTAGAATATTTGTGGTTTCTATGCAGAAAAGCTGACTTTTACCATCTATGTATCAATGCAAGCAATGGGTGAATCATTATATGCAGTCAATTTTGCAGTTTTTGATTATTGACTTCCAATGACCCAGGTGCATATCCTCAGAATTCTGACTGGTTAGACTTTTCCATAGTTCCCATTGTCAACTTTAGTCTTGAACCAATGTTTGCCAATGTTCTTCTCGCAGAAGTTGCAAAAGATTCTAACTGATTGACTGAATCCCAGATATATGCCACATATATAATGTGGAAATCTGTTCACCTTCTGGTTGGATGTTCTTCCACTCTTAATCTTGACCATGTTTTGTCTTGCTGCAAGTTTTGTTTATGTTCTTGCCCTTTATAGGTCTCTGGTACACTCCCTGTTATGGCAGCAAGTAGGCTATGTGTGCTTTTTGTTTAGTTGTTCCTCAATGTAGCATCTTTGGAATCAGATGTCTTGAATAAGACACCCTCTTGTCCTTTTACAACCTGAGACTGCAAAGATTTTGGAATACAGGATAGCCTGATGGTGGGTGCACACTTTGTACACAGTTTGCTTGCTTTCTGTATCCCAGCTTCTCCATCAATACTGGTAACTACATTTAATGCTTGCAAATGTTGATATCCTATTACAATGACATCATATTTTCTGCAACCTTTAAGAAATGCATCAATGTTATGAACTTTATTTTTCTCCAAATTATCATTTTGGAAAGCTTTGATGGGTATTGAAGGATCTCTACACCTCTTCAGACAAGCCTGTTGATTCCAGGATGGTAGTGGAGTTAGACTCCTCAGCTGGAGCTCATGCACTCAGTCCATTTCTTCGGTGTGGCAACCTCTCAGCCTGGCGTGGCAATCTCTTGGCTTGGTGTGGAAGCCTCTCAACCCATGGCAGCTTCTTAGCCTGGCATAGCTGTCTCCTGGCCCGTGTGGCTGTCTCTCAGCGGCCCAGTGTAGCGGCCTTTCAGCAGTTCGGTGTGGTTGGAAGGACTATTATTCTGAACTTTTTATTTCTTTATTTTTTTATATATTCCTATGATCTGTAACGCTGGAAATTTTTATTTCTTTATTTTCCTCATTTTTTCCCCAAAGAATTTGTACTTAAAAATCTGTACCTAGCTACCTAAGGTGGTGCCATAAATGGCAACTTGTAAACTTTTCACTGTACTCATTTGAGTATATGTGACATTAATTCTAACTCTAATTCACTTGTTTCCAATGACTACCTTTGTTTTCACCACTGGCATGTCTGATTCTGCAAATGATAACTCTAAATCGCATATCTCTATCCATTATTCAAATAGGTTTAATTCCTATAGGACATCTGTGGCCTTTCAATTCATGCTGGGGTATTTGACAGTCATCTTCATGATGTTTCCTGCCTTTTGCAAATGTTATTGAAGTAGGGGATTTATTATAACAAAACTATAAGGCCACAATGTGTGGAGATTCAGCAATGCTCTTTTGCTTTTTTAATTCTTCTCTGGGCTATTTTTCGTCATAGTTGAAGCTTCTTTGTTCTGCAGCTTTCAATTTTTGTGCGGGACAGAATTTAAGGTTGTCTCTAGGTCCCTGTAGTTTCTATAGTTGAACTCAGAGCTGACTTGCTATCTGCAGGATCACTAATCAAGAACTCACTATTTAGCCAGTACAGACTATATAGTATGAGATAACAAGGTGTAGAGCTGGATGAACACAGCAGGCCAAGCAGCATCAGAGGAGCAGGAAAGCTGACGTTTCGGGTCTGGACCCTTCAGAAAAGGGTCTGCTTGGCCTGCCGTGTTCATCCAGCTCTACACCTTGTTATCTCAGGTTCTCCAGCATCGGCAGTTCCTACTATCACAGACTATATAGTGTTTTTTTTTCTGGGAATCCCAATGTGTAAATGTAACTTCTGTACAGTTTCAAATCTTGTATGATGCATTTTATAGACTCATAGATATTTACTGCACAGAAGGAGACCATTTGGCCTATTATGTCTGTGCCTGTCAGCAAAGATCTGAATACATTAATCCCATTTTCTAACTCTTCAGCTCCATAGCCCTACAGACAATGCCAATGCAAGTGAATAACTAGATACTGTGGAAATGTTACAAGAGTTTATGACTCAAACACACTTTGGGGAAGCAAAATAAAACAAGGGAGGGGCAATTCTGGCCCTATTATTTGGAAATGAGCCTGGACAGATGGAAGGCATATTATAAGGGGAGCATTTTGGAAATAGTGACCATTTATTAGAAAACAAAATTCATTTCTAAAACCTAGTGGCAAAATTTGTTAACATCTAAACTATGATTTGGGATTAGAACTATATATCTCCTTTTAATCCCAAAACAAACACACTCACACAACACAATACAGAAGACAACAAAGCCTCTGCAGAAATTATGAAAAAAATTATGAGTAGGCCATTCAGTCCCCGAGCCTCCTCCACCACGCAATGCCATTAAACCAATCTCATGGTAACTTCAAATCTGCAGTTAACCCCCAAAAGTGACAGAAGAAAATGAACAGCTGCAAAGTCATTAGGATAGAAACCCTGGCCAGGCAGCCATGGCCATATCAGAAGACGATCTAATATTAAACAACAGATACCTCAGGTGGGGCAAGAAATAAAGGCCAGCAGATACTCTAGGTGGGGTGAGAACTTCCTTCAAGACAAATGACAATTGTGCACAAACTCTACTCTTGACAGCATCGTGATATAATACTCAATACTCTAAGCCAGTGCTAAAGCACAGGTAGGTGCTAACCCTCATGTGAAATGTATTGGCATAGAGTTAAACTTGTCCACAGAGATTGTGGTTTGAGGGATATATTGAGAAAACCAGTACATGGAACTGATCTCAGAAACAGGAATAGGCTTGTTGAGTATTACATTTTATTACTGTTACAAATTCTTATGCTCAAATTGTATAACAACAAATTATAAGAAAACAAAAAATAAGCAAAGCCTTTATTAAATTATTTTTCTCCAGCTAATATGCTCTAAATGACATTTTGCTTCATTTTACCTCATTAAAATGGCAAGGGACTTCCTGCATGTTTTCAATTAGTAAATGGTCATTTCATTTCCTTTCAAAAAAATCAGCAGTCATTACAGAATACTGAACATCATGAGCTCTGAATATTATTTTTAGAAAGCTGAATGCTGATAAATGGAAGTGGCCAAATTACCATGGTGATATCTGAGATTAATGATAAATGGCTTCCTTCATTTTTAAGTGTGTAGTGACCTAAAGCGCTTAAATTACTAAACTGATACACAGTAGTCTTAAGTTCTTATGTAAACTTCATGTTTACTTTGGATTTAAAAACTGTTTTAACAAGCATGTTAAATGATTGGCAGAACTCCACTGTTGAAGAGGTAATGTTTGATTAATTACATTCTGAAGTTTCCTCCTGGTCAAAAAAAGTCTGCACGCACAATGCGGAAAAATATCCTTTACAGGAAGGTCATTTCTTAAATGTTCATTTCATAGGTCACTGAATATGTCCAGATTTTTAAACTTTACATACTCTTATTTTACATACTGTATCCACTTTCTGCTTTGCAGCATGGGAAAAGTTCAGTGATCCTCGTGCTAACTGGCATAACAAACTCAGGAACTGTAATCTGTATCCTATCCTCTCGCAGATACTTTGAATATCCCCTAACCATATAACTGAGTGGCACACATATCTATTAGTTTCTTGTTCCAACTATTCTGATGAATAATGAACAGATAAATTGAATGTTTGGGTAATGTGGATTTCATAAAATTAGTAGATTATACAAACCTAAACAATTTCCTGTGGCTTTGAATGTGAATAATCAAGACCCAAATTTGTATTTTTGTGTCAAGTTGGGATACATAAGAACTAAGAGAAGGATTAGGCAATTCAGCCCCTCAAGCCTGCTCCACCATTTGATAAGATCATGGTTGATTTCATCTCGGCCTCAGCTCCACTTTCCTGCCTGCTCTCCAAAACCGTTCAACCCATTACTAATTAAAAATCTATCTTCTCCTTAAATTTACTCACTGTCCTGGTCGCCACCACACTCTGGGGCAATGGACTGTAAATTCATGACCCTTTGAGAGAAGTAATTTCTCCTTATGTCTGTTTTAACTCTGCTACCCTTATTCTAAAACCACGGCCTCATTCTAGATTGCCCCACATGAGGAAACATCCTCTCTACATCTACTTTTCCAATCCCCTTTAGCATCTTACATACCTCAATTAGATCTCCCCCCATTCTTCTAAACTCCAGAGAGAATAGGCCTAAACTACTTAATCTCTGTTCAAAAGGCAAATCTTTCACTTCTGCAATCAATTTAGTGAACCTTCTCTGAATGGCCTCTGATGCAACTACATCCTTCCTCAAGTAAGGAAACCAAAATTGTATGAAATATGTGAGGTATCACTAATGCTTGTACAGTTGTAGCAACATTTCACTACTTCTATATTCCATTCCTTCAGCAATAAATGCTAAAATTCTATTTGCCTTCTGATTGAATCAATGTGCAAGGAAGGACTAAGGAAAGGAGGCAAATAAAGAAGAGCATGGGAGGCAGAGGAAGAGAAATGTGAAATGGAGACAAGTAATAATATGAAGGATCAGGCAAACAAGAAGGAGGAAAGATTGTAGGAAATGAGGAATGAGGAGAAGGGAAGAGATGAATAATGTGTAATAGAAGGGGTCAGGACGATAAGTGGAGAAGAGGGAAGAGAGCAAGGCGTTTGGAGACGCATGGGAAGGAGAATTATGATTAAGTCACAGGTAAAGGTACATTTATGTAGAATGAGGCTATGCTGTTTGGAAGGTGGGATATTGTTGACCACAAATTGCATCCAAAGGTGGGCCAGTTATGGAAGTACAGAGAAAAATTTGCTGGGATACAAAAATTAAGACACAGAATGTGAGTATCAATAAACGTAAGAGGGAGGGGGTTACATTTGCAGTCAGAAGGAGAGTTTCTTCTAAAATAGTACATGATGTGTACATGAAGGTGGGAAATGATGGAAGACTTACTTGATAAGGAAAGGGAGAATGACAGAGCTTGAAAACATAATTAAATGGGGTGGTGGAATTGGTAGCCCACTATATATTCAACCTTTGGGAAAGGGAGGATGAAATTCTAATATTCTTTTCAAGTTTCACGAGTTTAAAAATTATTCATTGTCAGATTCTCCATAACTATCAGGACACCATACTAGCTGTTATTTTCTTTTTTTTTCCTTTTGAGGGTTTTATTTTACATTTTATGAGTCACATGTGTTCTATCTTATTTTATTTCACAATCTTCAACTGTGTGACAATACTATGGCTTTAAGAGGTGTATTGTATCTTTTTTTACGAAGAAAGGTTGAGATAGATGCGTAAAGCAGTCTGCTCAAAGCCATTAAGGTAAACAGTTTGTGAGGCCCTAGGTTTTTTTCCTAAGTTGGAACAACAGAAGCAGTCTGAATGGATGGGGTCAAGCTCCACAGAACCAGTATTTTTAGTTTTAGCTTTCTGCAATTGCTAAGGTCTTAAAACTGGATGTGGAAGCTCTTATCCCTCTCTCTGTTATAGCTAAATGCTGGTGGAACTGCATGTGAGACAATCTATTTTACTGAATTTGTCTTTGCCAAGGGAGCATTTATGGGATGTTACTATATTGGAACAGTCAACTAGTAGTAGTTAATATATATATATCGTAAAGCATTTTGATAGAGTTACAGTTGAGCCAACTTTTTTTTGTCTGTATTTTAATTACTGTGTATGAAGAAAGAGTTTTGTTTCAAGCCTGGTAGTTTGACCAATCAAATCACATTCAGAATGCAACACCTTAAACTTACCTTTAAAATAAGAAAACATTGGGATCTAGACAATCTTCTTAATGTATTTTGAGGGGGTTTGCTGTGGTCCATATCAATTGTCCATTTGGATTTGGTTGTCCACTTTTCTGACATTATGGGCATTCAATAGTTAATATTATTCTTCCGTTTCTTCTGTTTTCACTCGAAGATATATTTAGCTATCACATAATAGAAAGTTGAAGATGACACCCATGTGTATAGAACCTTTGACATTCTGAAAGCACCTGCCATTTTTAACTATACATTAAAATTAATTTATTTCTCCAGATTTTGCTGTAGAAGTTCCCTATCATTACTTACTGAAAACGAAAGCAAAGTCTAGAATTTCACAAGTACAGTTAAATAGAGAGATAGGGATGTTTCCATGCTTCTCTCTATTATGAGAAGAAATTTCAATTATTTTCAATTTTTTTTCTAAATTTTGTTTCTGATACTTTATCTTCTATCGTTAATCCCATATGTATATCCCAATTAACTATCGAGCTCTGTAAAATGGTTTGTTGTCTATGAAAACACTTTCATGTTATTAGCTGCTTATTCTGCTTGATGGCATCATTTTCTGGATACCAAGAGACTTGGTTTCAGATCCAAAAAAGATATCAAGAAAAGGAAGATCACACTTCACTAAGTTGATCCCAGATATGAGGGGACCGTTTTATGAGGAGAGGTTGAGTAGGTTGGGCCTCCAGCTCACTGGAGTTTAGAAGATGGGAGGTGACCTTATTGAAACATACATGATTCTTAGAGGCCTTGATAGGGTAGTTGTGGATACAATCATATTACGGTCGCTGCTACCCAAGGACGCTTTGCTCTGAGGTCAGTAATTAATCCTACCTCACTAGTCAAAAATCATATCTTGTACAGCCTGTTGTTTAGATGGTTCACAGCCCTTACTCTCATCCAACCAAACTGGGAGAATCATTCAATCCCTACAGTGTGGGAGCAGGCCATTCGGCTCATTGACCCTCCAAAGAGAATCCCACCCAGACCCACCTTCCTACCCTTTTCCTGTAACCCTACATTTCCCATGGCTAATCCACCAAGCCTGCACATTCCTGGACACTATGGACAATTTAGCATGGCCAATCCAGCTAACCTGCACATCTTTGGACTGTGGGAGGAAACCAGAGCATCCGGAGGAAACCCACTCAGACATGTGGAGAATGTGCAAACTCCACACAGGCTGAGAGTGGAATCAAACCCAGGTCCCTGGTGCTGTGAGGCAGTAATGCTAACTACTGAACCACCATGCTGCAGCTGAGAAACTGTGACTTGTAGGGCAATTGTGGCAATTTGACACTCCTGCACTCCTGTTCTCTGGTTTCCCTTACCTGCCTCACTTGCAGTCACATGTTTCTGTCACTGACTACTCAACATTTCAGAATTCCCTATAACCTAAGAGGTGTGACTGCTTCCTGCTACAAGGAATCCAAGTTACTTTCCCTGCATTGCAGTGTTTGTAGTTCATCCTCCAGCTTATAAACCATGAGCCGAAGCTACTTGAACTTCAAACACTTACTGCAGATGTGTTTGCCCTGGATCACAAAGATACCCTTAAGCTCCCACATGCTGCAGTTTTATGGCATACTAACTGTACTGCCATTCTTAATGACTTTAATTAATTGCTTTGTTGTATAATTCACTTATTTATTTTGCTTTTTACGTATTATATTAACTTTACCAGCAACATGTACACTATGTTAAAACTCGGTTACAATCAACTAACAGATACTCACTCCTGGTAAACAAGCATCTGTATCAGCTCTAGTTTGACATTCCTGCCTTCAAATTCTCCCTTTCCAATAACAGCTAATGAACTTATAACCTTTCTGTGATGACATTCTTTTATTCAACAAGAACTGATTGCAGGCCACTCTTTCCAGTCTGCCTCACTGGGATGGTGATTAGATTGAGATTTTGTTCTGGTTTAGATTTAGATTTATTTGCCATATGTGCTCAGTATAGGAATACATAAGTACAGCAAAAAGTGCACAAAGTCGCCAATTCACTGGTGCCCACTTGGTTACAAAAACCAGAATTAAAAGATTTATAAGAGCCAAAAGGTAAGCAAGAAGAAAAAAGAAAAGTCCAGATCTCAGAGGTAGTTAAAAGGATAGGAGGTCAAGGGGCGGGGGGAATGAGGATACAGAATTACTGCAGAGAGGAGAGAGAAGAAGAGGAGGAGAAAAGAAAGGAAAAGGAAAGGGAACTGGCAAGCAGAGTGGAGCTCCAAATGGAGTGACTTACCCTGCTGCCATCTTGTCGCTATCCACAGACAGGTTGTGAGATGTGAGGACATGGAGATAATCAGTTAAATCAAATCAGGCTGCTTACATCTGTATTCACAACACAGTAAAATTAATACTTTCAAAAATGTTCAAAATTGATCCAAATCATTCCTAACCAGACTTTTTGAATAACTAAACCCAGACTTTGTGAATAATTGATACTAGACACTGGGTTTGTAGCTTAATCAAAAGACTTAGCAACTTACTAACATTATGTTAACTTTAGCAAAGCAGAATTAAACAATGAAGTAATCTAATTAATGTCTATGATTTAAACACAATAACGCCTGCTTTCAAGCAAAAGACATAACAAATGCAGTTAAGTGATAAATTACGAAAAAGAAAATAACAAAACTGGCCAGATTACTTAAGCGGTTTTCTACAGGCATGTATGATTGCCTCTTAGGTGGTTTTCTGAAGAAGTTGATTAAACACCTTTTCAGTTCACTCTGAGGAAAATTCAGTAATACTTACAACTTGATTTATATTCTCTGAACGTCCAATAGCTAATGATAGGAAGTTAGATGGGAAGCTTTCAAATCTCTATGCTGTAGCATCCACAGACAAATTCATTCTCCTCGTTCAAACCAATTCAAACCCTCTGACCCCTCCCTATTTTTGATCATCATGTTCTTTCCCAGACTTATTGGCACTAATTCTAAAATACTGACCTTGCTAATGGCCAATGATGCCCAGTTTGGGTTCCACCAGGGCCACTCAGCTCCTGACCTTATTACAGCCTAGGTTCAAACAATGACAAAAGAGCTGAATTCCAGAAGTGAGGTGAGAGTGACAGCCCTTGATATCAAGGCTGCATTCGACCGAGTGTGGCATCAAGGAGCCCTAGCAAAACTGGAATCAATGGGTATCAGGGAGCAAATGCTCCAGTGGTTGGAGTCATACCTAACACATAGGAAGATGGTCGTAGTTGTGGGAGGTCAATCATCTCAGCTCCAGGACATCACTGCAGGAGTTCCTCAGGGTAGTGTTCTAGGCCCAAACACCTTCAGCTGCTTCATCAATGATCTTCCCTCCATCATAAGGTCAGAGGTGGGGATGTTCGCCAATCATTGTGCAATGTTCAGCACCATTTGTGACTCATCAGATACTGAAGCAGTCCATGTTCACATGCAACAAGATCGGGACAATATCCAGGCTTGGGCTGACAAATGGCAAGTGACATTCACGCCACACAAATGCCAGCCTATGACCATCACTGATAAGAAACAATCTAACCACCGTCCCTTGACATTCAATGGTATTACTATGACTGAATCCCTCACTATCAACATCCTGGGGGTTACTATTGACCAGAAACTCAACTGGACTCACCACATTAACACAGTGGCTACTACAGCAGGCCAGAAGCTGGGAATACTGTGGTAACTCATCTCCTGACTCCTCAAAGCCTGTCCACCATCTACAAGGCACAAGTGAGAAGTATGATGGAATACTCCCCACTTGCCTGGATGAGTGCAGCCCCAAAAACACTCAAGAATCTTGACACCATCCAGGACAAAGCAGCCCGCTTGATTGCCACATCCACAAACATTCACTCCCTCCACCACCGACACTCAGTAGCAGCAGTGTGTACTATCTACAAGGTGCACTGCAGATATTCACCAAAGATCTTCAGACAGCACCTTCCAAATCCACAACCACTTCCATCTAGATGGAACATCACCACCTCCAAGTTTCCCTCCAAGTCACTCACCATCCTGACTTGGAAATATATTGCCGTTCCTTCACTGTCGCTGGGTCAAAATCTTGGAATTCCCTCCCCAATAGCATTGTGTGTCAACCCACAGCAGGAGGAATGTAGCAGTTCAAGAAAGCAGCTCACCACCACCTTCTCAAGGGCAACTAGAGATGGTCAAGAAATGCTGGCCAGCCAGTGACGCCCATATCCCACAAAATGAACAGAAAAAAGAATCTTCTCTCTGGTTAAACATACTGCTTTCCCCAGAGTCTGTAGAATTCTTGGATCTAGAACCAACATACAATCAACTTCCAGACCTGGCCTCACAAACAACAACTTGTTTGTTCCTTCTTTTTACAAAAGCTGCTGCCCACTGTCCAAAGGTCATCTTCAGCTCACTACTGCAAACCAAAATTGACAAAAAGAATAAAATGATTAAAAGCCACTGAGGGTTCTAACAGTGGTCTAAATGTAGCAAATGGAAAGTAATGTGGGAAAATGAGAGATCATGCACATGGGAAGGAAAAATAGAGGAGCCAAATATTATTTTAATGGAGAAACACTGCAGAAAGCTGCAACAAAGAGGAATTTGGGGACTCTCATGCATGAATCACCAAAAAAATACTATCATACAAGTTCCGCAGGTAATAGGAAAGGCAAATGGAATGTTTGCATTTATTTTGATGGGAGTGGAGTATGAAAATACAGAAGTCTTGCTAAAACTGTACAAGTTGCTGGTTTGATCACACTTGGAATACTGTGAACAGTTATGGTCCTCTTATCAAAGGAAACATATACTAGCATTGGTTCAGAGAAGGTTCACTAGGTTGATCCCAGGTACAAAAGGACCTTTTTATGACAGGTTGAGTTGGTTGGGTTTGTACTCATTGGAGTTTAGAGAAATGAGAGTTGACCTTATCGATATGTATAAGAACCTTAGAGGCTTCAGATGGTAGATGCTAAGAGTTTGTTTTGCCTATTGGGAGGGTCTAGGACCAAAGGATATTTGTTTAAAAAATAGTGATTTTTTAAATTCATTCATGGGATGTGGGCATTGCTGGCTGGGCAACCATTTCTTGTCCATCCCTAGTTACCCTTGAGAAAATGGTGGTGAGCTACCTATTTGACCTGCTGGAGTCCATGTGCTGTAGCCAGAGCCATAATGTCATCAGGTAGGGAAATCCAGGATTTTAGTCCAATGACAGTTAAGGAACAATGATATAATTCCAAATCAGGATGACGAGTGGCATGGAGGGCAACTTGCAGATGGTTGTGTTCAAATGCATCTGCCACTCTTGTTCTGTTTTGGTGAATTTCTGCCATGCATCTTGTAGATAATTCACACTGCCAATACTGAGTGTCAGTGGTCAGGGAGTGGATATTTGTGGATGTGTTGCCAATCAAATGGGCTGCTTTGTCCTGTTTGGTGTCAAGCTTCTTGAATGTGGTTGGAACTGCACTTATTCAGACAAGTGATTTTGAGAGTGGTCTATTTGCATACTAGGTCTGATGGGAAGCTTCTCAGCATTGGTCACCTGAGATCCAAGACAAAGGTGTGCCAAGTTCTCTCCAGAGTTACTCTACGCTGATGATACTTCACTAACATTCCATACTCAGCAACACCTGCAGTGGCAATTGGCCAGACTCTTGCACTGTTGGTTTGATCATCAGCATTAAGAATACAAATGTCACGTCCCAGGATGTTACCATTTCGGTATCTATGAGTATTGACAACATAAGGTTGGAGACTGTTGATAGCTTCAAAAAGCTAAGCTTAACAATCACTACTAATCTGTCACTTGACTTTAAAATCAACACATACATTGCAAAAGCTGCAGTGCTATATCAAAGCTGAGTTAGAGAGAATTAAACAACAGCAACCTGACCGAACCACTAAACTTTGTGTTTACCAAGCCTGTGTCCTCACCACACTCTTAAACAATGGTAAGACAATGACAAGCATGAGGAAAGACTGAACACTTTCCACATTAACTGTCTCAGACATTCTTGACATCTCTTGGCAAGAGCTGCCGCATGCTAATTTCATCAGTTTATGTCAACTGCTGGCTCAGCCACATTCATTACACAAATGAATGGCACATGTTGAAAGATCTTTTGTATGTTGAATTGGACACTGGGGAATGACCTTCATACCTCCACTACAAGGAAACCAGCAAACAAATTGAGAAGATGGCAGATATTGACAACTGGGAGACAACTGGTGCCAGCCCTGAAATCTTGAGGCAGACTATTTCATAAGGTGTTGGAGAAGACAAGTAGAAACATAAAGCTCAACTGGTCTCACTCATAGTGAGACAACACTCCATTGGCGCATTGTATTCAAAAGCTCATCAAAGAATTCAGGTTAAAGGGCTCTGCAAATTTAAAATTCTTAGCTATTTTAGTTTAGCAAAGCAATTTCAATGATAGAAGTTAAATACTATTTGCCTAATATTCAATATAGGTTTATTGATTTCACATTTCTGATAGGAGAGACATGTTGCCAAAGCTTCACAATCTGCATTTAACAGGGCAAACACAAAATGCAAAATTTGAAATGATCACAAAAGAGAAATCACAAGAAAAAAGGGTGATTGGCAAGTCAACTAGATATGCATTGCCATGGAGAAAACAGCAGAGAACTACAGGGTCTCAAGTTCCTTGGTAATTTACAAAGGTGCAAGACATGAACATTTCCATTTGTTTGCTGAGAACAGTTCCCTGCATATGAATGTTTGTCATTTTTAGCATATGTAAATGATCCACGTTACAAGCTCAACTGATTATATTAAACTGGTTGTTACTGCATCTATTATCACATTAAGGAATGTTCAACAAGTGCTGCTGAATGACAGAATGTGGAGGTGCCAGTGTTGGACTGGGCTGGACAATGTCAGAAAGGTATTGTGTGATTTCTGATCTAATTACAGAATCACATCTGACCTTAAGTACCTTATTTTGAGGTTTGCAGATGTGAGTTCTTCAATTTTTTCAGTACTCTGCCTATTATGAAAAACTGAAGGCACATGTAGCTAAATTCAATCAGCCAATCATTGGGATGAATGGTCTAAATATCTGATATCACATTGGCACTGAAATTCCCACTTAATGCTGCTCAATTATGCGGTGGACAAAATGTCTTTTGGAACTGACAGCAGCAACCCATTAATGGAAAGTACCTCATCGCCATTGCACAATAATAGTGTGAAACATCATGCTTATTCTGTTGTTGAAACATAGTTCATATATGCTTCTTAGAAGAGAAATACATTCGCTTACAGGGACCCAATGGGTAATGCTAAGTAATAGTAGATCAAAGGCTAGGAATTCTGCAGCAAGTAATTTGCTCCTGATTCCCCAAAATCTTTTTCACTAATTACAAGGCCTAAGTTTGGAGTGTGACAGAACTTGCTCCATTTGCTTGGATGAGCGCAGCTTCAACAATCGTCAAGAAATTCAACATCAGCCGGGTCAAAGTAGTCCACTTTACTGGCACCTACATCCACCACCATAAACATTCATGCCCTCCACCACATGGGCATCGTAGTTGCGGTGTGAATCATCCATAAAATAGACTGTAGAAAATCATCAAAACTTCTTTGACCGCACCTTCCAAACCACAACTTCTACCATTTTGAAGAACAAGGACAGCAGATGCATGGAAACACCACCACCAGCAAGATCCTTTTCAAGTCACGCACTGTCCTAACTTGGAAATTGATTGCTGTTGTTTCATTGTTTCTGAGTCAACGTCATGGAACTTCTGCAAAACAGCACTGTGTGTTCACTTAAACCACTCAGATTGTAGTATTTCAAGAAGGTCTTTCATCAACAGTATCTCGAGGGCGGATAGGTATAGGAAATCAATGCTGTCCTTACCACCATGCCTCACAGTCCTTGAACAAATAAAACAACCTGAATGATATATTCCCATTAAAAATAAATGCATACATTTCTGTATCTACATGAGAAGTAATACAAACTGATACAATATGTAATTGTAAACATCTGAACATTTTTTCCACTCGCTTTAATTGCAAACATGATGTGAAATTTTTCCAGATTTCAGTTAATGAGGCATTTAAACAGGAAATAATGACAACTATGGGAACAGCAATACTCCATTGATTTCTATCGCATGGTTAGTTGTGTACATAAGCAATTTGAAAGAGACAGAAGTACACAATAATGGGTAACATTTCTATATTCTATTATTACAACTTGTATTGTGTACTTTTTCTCACAGTTTGATGATTTGGTGGTACTTACAGCAATAACTTAATGTATGAGCAGCTGCATTTATTTAGTGCCTTAAATGTAATAAAGCCACCCATTGTGCATTACAAGCATTACCAAGCAAAACTTTAAATTGAGCCATATTGGCCAGATTAGGTCAGATGACCAAAGTCTTGCATGATATAGGTTTTAAAGGAACATCTTAAAGGAGAAATCAAATGTAGAGTGATGGATTTAGGGAGGACATTCCAACACTTAAGGTCTCAATTGCTGAAGGTACAGTTACCAGTGGTGCAGTGACTAAAATCAGGAACACTTAAAAGACTAGTACTGGTGGAAAACAAAGACCAATAGGGAGGGATGAAGATAAATAAAAAAGGCTGAAAATTTTAAAAGAGTGTTTCTTAACGGAGTTAATGTAGGTTGATGACCTCAGGGAATGTGGGAGGGCAGAACTAGGCTGGATTTTATAGGCCATCTGTGGGTAGAAAAGTAGGTAGGGCTCATAAAAGATGTCACTATGTCAGCAGCAGTAGCACATGCCCCAGTCCTACAATTTTATAGGCAGCAAGAAAAGCACTAGTGGACAGCCCATCTATTACCCAACCAAGACCTTAATTGGGTGATTTGAGTTTCCCAAGCTTCCAGGGTTGGTCTTCCTCTCAGGTCTCTTGCTATACCAGCAGTGGTCACAACATCTGGTGGCGTTGCTGGTAATGCAGAGCTGCCATCCTCCAATTGGTCAGCAGCTCTATAAGGTGGAACTAACTACTATGATTGTTGTATGTCATAATAACTATAGGCCCGTTGGCTGAAAAATTAAAGCAGGGCAAACCAGCCAATCCGAGGTGGTCTCAGTCCCATCATTTAACAGTCGATTGCAGGGAGCCCTCAATGTCTAAATCAGACACTGGTGTGAGTTAGGACTTAGGTAGCACAGTTACACACAACCTCAAGTTAGTGGAGGATTGAACTACCAAGGATGGCACAGATTCCATTGGATTAGGCAAAGTCCAAAGTTAACAAAGGTATGGATGAGAATTTCAGCAACAGACAAACTGACGTAAGGGTGGATAATGTTACAAGGGCCAAAATTTGGGGCCTTAGTGATGCCACAGGTATGTGGAGGAAGCTAATCTCAAGGTCCAATATAGCACCATGGTTATAAACAGTCTGGCTGGGTTTCAGAGGGTTGCTAGGAAGAAGGATGGAATAAATGGCAAAGGATTGTAATTTGTGAAAGACAACAGCTTCTGTTTTCCAAATATTTAGTTGGAGGAAAATTCTGTTCATCTGGTACTGGATTTTGGATGTGCACTCTGATAACTTAGAGGTAGTGAAAGGGAAAAGAGATGAGCTGAGATTACAGTGGATATTGTCAGCACACTTGTTGAAACTGATCCTGTCTTTTCATCGGACTTACTATTAAAGCAGTTCAATTATGTCATGGCACTCGATGTTATAAATTTACATTTAAAATAGAGTCTGTGGTTGATGTAAATTGTTGGGATTAATTTATAATTAGGCTGTGAAATAACATTTCATAGCCACTTATTGAACAGATTAAATTCTTGGAGTTAGCAGTGTTTCCAGAATTTATATGACCATATGCTAAATCCATAGATGAACCGGTTGCATTGTCATTAGTGGTCATCTTTGAGCTGACCAAGACCTAAGATCTGTTGTTAATTCCTTGAATTTCTGTGCCTCTCTAGCTCTCTTCCCTTAAGATGGTCCATAATGCCTATTTTTCATTTATCCCACTATTTTTTTCTGTAGTCCACTTCGAAGATTCCTGTGAAGTACAATAGAATGTTTCACTATGTTAAAGGTGCCAAAGAAATATAGCATTTTAATTTTACCTGTTAAATTATGCTTTATTTCTGTTGGATAAGCGCTTCCTAACTCTGGAGACAACAATCTACATATTTCACATAGTTTCTAAATCGAGGGTCAGAAGCAGTAACGTGGGAGCAAGTAGACAGGCAGTGCCAAAACAGAAGTGCATGAGTTCTGAACAAGAGTCACCAGATTTGACACATTTAGTGTGTTTCTCTCACCACAGATGTTGCCAGACCTACCAAATTTCTCCAATATTTTCTGTGTTAGTTTCAGATTTCCAGCATCTGTAGTATTTTGCTTGTATTTATAAGCAAGGCGCCATGACTGAACAATAACTCACAATAGCTGAGGGGCACAGATTGTGTGGAACAATGAGGCTGTGGTGGGAAACTTAAAGCATGAAGATCTCCTGGGCTGCAAACTGTAACACCTGAGAAATTTATATCATGTTCAAGAGGTGTCGTTAGCAATCATGGCATTTTAGTTCTGAGGAAGGGTCACTGGATCTGAAACGTTAACTCTGATTTCTCTTCACAGATGCTGCCAGACCTGCTGAGCTTTTCCAGCAACTTCTGCTTTTGGTTCTGATGGCACTTCAGCTTCCATGTTATGTCATGGTTTGGAAAGCTTATATCACCCGATGCTTTTTGTCTCCTCCATTGTCAATTAATCTCCTACCTCTTTGTCAGTGGGAGTATCTGATCTATTGTTATTCAAAATAACAACAACCATGCTGAAATCTTCCTTTAGTTTAAACACTCTTATGCTTTCTTAATGAGTTTCTAAGTAATATTTAATGTTTCTCAGGAAAATAGTAAGTTTAAAAATTCATAGAAACCCTACTGGACTGAAAGTGGCCATTCAGCCTATTGAGTATGCACTGACCCTCCCAGCCTCCCACCCCTGCATTTACCATGGCTAATCCACGAAGTATAGACACTACAGGGCAAATTTAGCATGGCCAATTGATCTAACTAGTACAGCTTTGGACTATGAGAGGAAACCCATATAGATGCAGTGAGAATGTGCAAACTCCAAACAGTCACCCAAGGCCAGAATTGAACCCAGGTCCCTAGTACTGTGAGGCAGCAGTACTAACCACTGTGCCACCCATTGTCAAATTATAAATCAATCCAGATTCAGGCATTTTTCAAAATTGTTGAAGTAATTCTACAAGTAGCATCTTGTTTGCGACTTGCTGTATGAATGATATGATGAAGTATCTGGTGTTAGTTAATTCAATTGGCTTGGTAGCTGGTTTATGATTCTAATAGAGTTGGTTCAATTCTTGCACTGGCTGACATTACCATAAAATAACTCTGCTTCTCAACACCTACCCTGTCAGAGTTGCCGTGACCATCAGGTTAAAGCATCACTAGTCATCTCTCTCTCTTTCTAATGAGACAGCAGCTATATGGTCCTCTTTGACTTTACCTGTTAATATTATAAATAAAATCTCTTGGTTCAGCCTTATGAGGCTATGTACCCTGGGAAACGAAATAGACAATGTTCGTTTTTTTAATTCACTCATGGGACATGGACTTACCTGGCTGGGCCAGCACTTACTGTCTGCTGCTAGATGCCCTTGAGAAGATGGTGGCGAGCTGCAGTCCATGTGCTATGGGTGGAAACACAATGCCATTTGGAAGGGAATCCCAACTGCTGACCCAACAATATTGAAGGAATAGCAATATATTTCAAAGACAGGATGATGAGTGGCTTGGAGGAGAACAGTCAGGTGGTTGTATTCCCATGTATCTGCAGCCCTTGTCCTTCTACGTGGAAGTGATTGTGGGTTTGAAAGATGACGCCTAAGGAACTTTGATAAATTTCAGCAGTGCATCTTATAAATGGTACACACTGCTGCTACTGAACATTACTGGCAGAGGGACAGAATGTGGTTCCAATCAAGTGGCTATTTTGTCCTGGATGGTGTCAAGCTTCTTCTGTATATTTGAGCTGCACCCATCCAGGCAAGTGGGGAGTATTCCATCTCACTCCTGACTTGTGCCTTGTAGATGGTGTACAGGCTTTGCAGAGTGAGGAGATAAGCCACTTGCTGCACGATTCCTAGCCTCTGACCTGGTGTTGTAACCACTGCATTTATATCGTTAGTCTAATTCAGTTTCTGATAACTGGTATCCCCTGGGATGTTGATAGTGGAAATTCAGTGAATCCAGGCCTGATGATTAGATTATCTCTTATTAGAGATAGTCACTGCCTGGCATTTGTGTGATATGAATATTACTTGTCACTTTTCAGCCCAAGTTTAGATATTTTCCAGGTATTGCTGCATTTTGAAATGGATTGTTTGAGTATCTGAAGAGTCATGAATGGTGCTGAATATTATGCTATCATCAGTGAAAATCCCACTCTGACCTTATGACAGAGGGAAGGTGGTTCTAGAAGCAACTAAGATGGTTGGGCCCAGGACACTATCCTGAGGAATTCCTGCAGCGATGTCCTGGACCTGAGATGACTGATCGTCCAACAACCACAACCATCTTCTATTGTGCTATGACTCTAACCAGCAGGGAGTTTTTATCCTGATTCCTATTGACTCCAGTTTTGCCGGGTCTTCTTGGTGGCACACTTGGTCAAATGTGGCCTCAATGTCGAGGGTAGTCACTCTCACCTCACCTCTGAATTCAGTTCATTTGTCCATGTTTGAACCAAGTAATGAAGTCTGGAGCAGTGGCCCTGGCAGAACCTAAACTGGGCGTCACTGAGCAGGTTATTGCTGAGCAGGTGCTGTTTGATTGCACTGTTTGATGACACCTCCCATCACTTTACTGATCATTGAAAGAATACTGATGGAGCAGTAATTGACCGGGTTCGATTTGTCCTGCTTTTTCTTTACAGGGCATACCTGGGTAATTTTCCAGTAGTCGGGTAGATGCCAGTGTTGTAGCCATATTGCAACAGCTTGGCTAGGGCCACAGCAAGTTCTGGAGCACAAGTCTTCCAGAATGTTTTCAGTGTCCATAGCCTTTACAGTATCAGTGCCACTAACCATTAATTGATTTCATGCGAAGACTGGTGATGCTGGGGACCTCTGGAGGAGGCAGAGATGGATCGTCCACCCGGCATTTCTGTGCTGCATTGATTTTTTTTCAGCAAGTGGTTTATACTCCCTTTCGACCTTAGCAATATTTAAAATTCACAATTAATGTTGTGCCAAACCAGCTCTCAGGCAACTGCTACTTAGTTTCTTGCCAAAGAGCACTGAGAAACTCACAAGAGGTCTGGTTACTTTTTTGGAGGATTGGCAAAGGGGGTTACTTTCGATCCAAGAGATATTGGAAATGTTAAAAATGTTCACTGTGTTTGCAGGGTTCTATGCAAAAAAGTATCAACCAACCTTTGTCAAAACAAAATGAAGATTGTAGACCTAAGTGTTGAATATTTCTAGGATCTGCAGTGATCTGCTCTCTTGTTATGCCCTCTGTGCGTGGCAATTATAAGTATGGTTATTTTAAATTAAAATTAGGGTAAAATTTATCACTCTAATTATGCAAAGTGTATTTTTTCTGTCAACAAAGCCTAAGTTTTTTGGGTGTTGCTATTCAGAACTTGACTTTTCCATTGGTTTATATATTGAAGGTTCAAAAACCAAGAGGTATTACTAAACCAATACAAAATTGTTTGACCCCATATGATTATTGTTCCTAGTTTTGGGCACCAGAAGAAGGGGTGCTTGGTGGTGGCAGGGGCCATAAGGTGCTTGAAAGCAGGAAATGAACCAACACCCATAATTTCTCTCCCTGGGAACATAAGATAACATATGATCCCATGATGTAGAAATTAAAAGACAGAGATTTGGGATAAAATGGCATTTCAGGATGATAACCTTTAACTAGTAGAGTTCTACAGGGATCAGTGCTGGTTATTTAAAATACAAGTGATTCTAATAAGGGAAGTGAATGTACTATCACTGAGTTTACACATGACACAAAAATAATTTGGAATGCAAGTAGCAAGGGTGACAGAATGATTCTACAGACAGATATAAACAGGTTAAACGAACAGGCAAAAAACTAGCAGATGGAATATAATGTGGGAAAATGTGGGGTAATACACTTTGCAGGTGGAATAGAAGAGTTGAATATTATTTATTTGGGAAAGATGCAGAAAGCTGCAGCATGGGATGATTTTGAGGGCCCTAGTGAATGAATCACAAAAAAATTAGTGTACAAGTTCAGCAGATAGTAGGAAAGGCTAATGGACTGTTGGTCTTTATTTCACCAAAAATGGAGCCTAAAAGTAAGGAGGTCTTACTAAAACTATACAAGACATTAGTCAGGCCATACCTGGAATACTGTAAACAGTTTTGGTCCCCTTATCTAAGGAAAGATATACCAGTATTGGAGGCAGTCTGGAGAAAGTTCACTAAGCTGATCCTGGATACTGAGGGATTACTTCATGAGGAGAGGTTGAGTAGGTTGGATTTTTGCTCTTTGGAATTCAGAAGAGTGAGAGATGGCCTTATCTAAACAGAAAAGATTCTTAGGGGCTTGACAGGGTAGACGCAGAGAGGTTGTTTCCCCTTTTGGGAATGTCCAGGACCAGAGGGTATAATCTCAGAATAAGGGTTTGCCCATTTAAAACAGAAGGTTTTTTTTATCTCCAGCAGAATGGTCAATCTGTGAAATTCTTTACCAGTGAGAGCTATCAAGTACGTTCACGGCTGAGATCAACATATTTTTAATCAGCAAAGCCATCAAAGTTCACGGGGATAAGGAAGGCTAGTGGAGTAAAGGATTATCAAACAAGACATGATCTCATTGAATAGCAGAGCAGACCTTTTGGGGCGAATGGCCTTCTTCAGTTCATGCCCTGATTAGGGGGACGGTTAGCTCAGTTGGCTAGCTTGCAAAGTAGACTAATGCCAACATCATAGGTTCAATACTTGTACGACTGAAAGACTCTCCTTCCCAACCTCTCCCCTCGCCAGAGGTGTGATCTTCAAGTGAAACCACAGCAGAGATAAAAGGTACTGCAGATGCTGGAGAATCTGAGATAACAAGCATGGGGCTGGATGAACACAGCAGGTCAAGCA
>JAHRHZ010000052.1:31472131-31504747 GCA_024137785.1 Ginglymostoma cirratum | reverse complement strand
AACTGCATCCCAAAACCAGCCCAGCTCATCTCCACCTCCCTAACCTGGTTTTCCTCTCACCTCAAGCCACACCCCCATCTCCTATCTACTAACATCATCCCGCCCCCTTGACCTGTCCGTCCTCCCTAGACTGACCTATCTCCTCCCTACCCCACTACCTACACTCACCTTTACTGGCTCCATCCCCGCCTCTTCGACTTGTCTGCCTCCTCTCCACCTATCCTCTCCTCTATCCATCCTCTATCCGCCTCCCCCTCTCTCCCTATTTATTTCAGAACCTTCTTCCCCTCCCCCATTTCTGATGAAGGGTTTCGGCCCGAAACGTCAAGTTTTCCTGCTCCTGTGATGCTGCTTGACCTGCTGTGTTCATCCAGCCCCATGCTTGAAACCACAGCAGTCGTCCCTCTCGAAAGAGAGGGCAGGCCTTAGGTAAGACTGTGGAGACTTTAACTGACCAGCAAAAGATGAAATTAATTCGTTGCTCATTATCACAGATATAATTTGAATAATGCCTTGCACCGTTAATATTCAGGTTTCTACCGTATTGGCCCTTACCGTCTCCTTCTGCTCTGCTTGCAGCTCTGGCACGAGTTAAAGGGCGGAACAGAAAGAGCGAGTTATTTTTCTCTGGGACCTCTGCCGCCTGCGGGACTCTAAAAAACGGTGGCGCCCGTTTCCGCGGCAACCGCCGGGGCGTCGGCCGCGAGCTTTCAAACGGAACCGCGTTCGAAACGGCCGCTGACTGCTTTGCAACCGCACAGCCAGCAAAAGGAAGCTTTTGTAAAAGTCAATGTTTGTGTAAGTGCAAGACGAGTCGGTGCCCCGTTCTGATTATTTCTGCAGGTCCAATAGAGTCATGGAGCGGGGGGGGGCTCCGAGTTGGTTATTTCTGTCTTTTCCCCGGTGTTCCTTCACCTCATGCCGTGGTTTGCGCGAATATAACCCGCTTTCGGCCTCACATTGCGCAAAATGTGCAGGAATTGAAACTCGAGTTGCTTGGCACCGATAGCTTCTGGGTATGTCAACACGATCCCCTTCCTAATTTACTCTGCCCTATCCCTGAAACAAAAGTAAAAATTGCTGGAGAAACTCAGCAGGTCTGGCAGCATCTGTGCAGAGAGAAACAGAATTAATATTTCGAGTCCAGTGATGATCTTCAGAACTGATGAAACAAATTGTTGGGATGTTCACTACTTTGATTCCAGAGATAAGGGGATTGTTTTAAGAAGGAAGAATTTCTTCCTAAAATGCCCCTTAAATGCCTGCCACTGCACCTTTATTGACCTGTTTGTTAACTTACTTGGCAGTTCACTTTAGCTAGCTCTGTTTATATTGAATTAAATCAGGTTTATTGTTACATGTGTTCACATGAGTACAGTGTAAAGTTTACAAGTTCTATGGTGCTATGTTAGGTAAAAAGGTACCTAGGTACAGAATCCTGGATGCAAAGCAGAAAAATAAGGAAAATAAAGTTTAAAAAGTAGAGAAACAAAGAAGCACAGTTAACAGTTTGAACACCACAGTCCGTAAGCGCCTAGCCATGCTAGACTTGCACTCCTCACAGGGGGTTGACCTCAGCCTGCTACCACCCTGGGCTGCTTGGTGTCACCAGTTTCCAGCCTTTTATTGCTACTGCTGCCACCACTGCCATGGGCTGCCTGCTTCCACCCTTGCCGCCATCCACTGTTGGCTACCTTCTCCCACTTTCACCGCTTGCTGCCCTGGTCTGCGGGCTGCCTTCTCCCTGTCTTGCTGTGGGCTGCCTGATCCTGCTAAAGCCACCTTCTTTCACTGCATGAAGCTGAAAGAGAAAAGAAAGAAAAGGAGAATGAAGGATATGGCTGGCCTGGTGCTGCGGAGCAAATGGGTTCAGGAGCCAGAACCCTGCTTACCCTGCCACTGCCGCCATCTTAATTCTAGGATTCTAATGTCTTCATACTGGCCCTTATTTAAGTTCAAAGTACTAGTCCTGGACCCACTCTTCTCTCCCTCATACTGAAAGTAAGATTCAATCTTATCATAATATGTCACTGTTATTTAGGAATGCCTTCACTACGAGATTATTAATTATTCCTGTTGCGTTGCATAATACTAAGTCTGTTATGGCTGCTCTCTGGTTGGCTCCAAAAGTGTTGTTCTAAGAAACTAGACTCAAAAATTTCTATGAATTTTTCATCTAGGTCACCTTTGTCCATTTGATTTTTCCAGTCTGTATGTAGATTTAAACCCCCATGACTATTGCCAACCTTTTGATAATTTTTGCATTATTTCTTCCTTGACATTCCATGATACCATATGGATACTGTTAAGAGGCCTGTGCATCACTCCCACAAGAGACTTCTTGCTATTATCATTTTTCATCTATACTTGAACTGCTTCTATATCCTTGTTCCTCAACCTGGATCATCACTGTCTGTGCTAATAGCATCATCAGTTAACAAAGTGATCCCGCCACCTTTTCCTAGCTTTCAGGCCTTCCCAAATGTTATGAACCCTTCGATATTCTAGTCCCAACATATGTCATCTTTCAGCCATGTCTCTGCATTGGTTAACAGGTAATAAACATTTATTTCTATTTGCTCTATCAGTTCATCTTTTTATTTTCAAATGCTACATGCATTCAGATACAAAATCATTTGTTTATCCTTTTAATTTTGAATCTAGCCTTATCTGTTGATTTACTCTTAATTTGTACTTCCTGCCCCTTCCTGCCATGGCCTGTTTATTTTCCATATTTTTCATTTTCCATATTAATGCCTTCTTTCTCTTGTGATTCATCACATCTTTCCAAATTTGATCGTTTTGCCCACTCTAACTTTTAACTCTAGTTAAAACAGTCTCTACTTCCCTAGTTATGCAGCTTGCTAGGACACTGACCCCAGTACAGTTCGTGTATAGGCCAACCTAATGATACATTTCCCCACTGTCCCCATACTTGTGCCAGTGCTCCTCAAACCAAAATCCTCTTGTACTGCACCAATCGCTAAGCCTTGCAGTAATTTCTCTCATCTTATTTTTCCTATGCTAATTTGCATGTGGCTCAGCTAATAGAGATAATCACCTTTGTTCTGGTTCTTCATTTGATGCCTGGCTCATCATACTGACTACAGCGAACCATTTTCTTTGCCTATGTTATCGGTACTTCCATGAACCATGTCAACTGGATCTTCCCCTTCCACTATAAGTTTCTGACCCTGAACAAATATTGTGAATACTGGTAATGGCAGGCAACACAGCCTTCTCGTTCTTTGCTGCAGAGAATAATGTCAATCCACCATTGTATATTGTCCCCTTGAAGGTTGATAAATAATCTGGACCAGATGAGCTTGATCCCATAGCGTTGAAGGAGGTACCTAGAGAGATAGTGGATGCATGAGTAATTATTTTTCAACACTCTGTAGCATCAGGAACGGTTCCTGTAGTCTGGAAAATAGAAAATGTAGTCCCACTATTTAAGTTAGGAAGAAGAGGGAGAATGTAGAACTACGACCTATTAGATTGACATCAATAGTGGTGCATACTTGGCCTGCTATCCTTGAAGTGTTTTAATAGAGTCAGGACTTTCGACCCAAACTGATCCATGCCGACCAAAATGTCTATCCATGCTAATCCCATTTCCCTGCACTTGACCCATATCCTTCTAAACCTTTCCTATCCATGTATTCATCCAAATGCCTTTTAAATGTTGTTAATGTACCTGCCTCAACCACTTCTGCTGGCAGCTCATTCCATATGCGTACCACCCTCTGTTGAAAAGTTGCCCCTCAGGTTCCCATGTATTCTTTCCCCTCTTACCTTAACCGAATGCTGTTTAGTCCTCGAATCCCCAACTCTGGGAAAAAGACTGAGCACATTCACCCTATCCATGCCTCTCATGATCTTATACACTTATATAAGACCTCCCCTCAGTCTCCTACGTTCTAAAGAAAAAGTCCTAGCTTGTCCAACATCTCCCTGTTTCTCAGTCCCTTGAGTCCTGGCAGCATCCTTGTAAATTTCTTCTGCACTCTTTCTAGTTTAATAACATCCTTCCTATAGCAAGGTGACCGAAACCAAACACAATACTCGAAGTGTGGCCTCACCAACGTCCTGTACAACTGCAACATAACTTCCCAAACTTTATACCCCATGCCCTGACTAATGAAGGCCAGTGTGCCAAAAGCCTTCACTGCTCTGTCTGCCTGTGACTCCACTTTCAAATTAACTACTTAATTAGCTTATTCAATTATTTATTTTCCTTTTTAATGTATTTTATTAGCCTTACCACCAGTTCCAATTCTATTTTAAATCTGGGGAATGGAATAGATCTTAACCACATACTAGATGCTTTCCAGTTACTACAGGACGAAAAAATTAAAGAAAAAGCAAAGAAACATTTTCTTCCCCTCTCCTCACATAATTCCCTTACTCACCTAACTCCCAGCACACACTGCTCAAATCACATTCAGTGCTAAGTCACACTGAAATGTCTTTATATGCTCTCAGTTAGCTCAGTCTCAAATTCCAAAAGCTGGATTACTTACTTTAGTTGCTCTCAACTTGAGAGTTTATATATCCCTGGTTAAACCTAGAATTTAGAATTTAAACAGCCAATTACAGTTAAATGTTAAATATGAAATACAGGCCATTTTTTGAAATATATTAAGACTTCCAGTACTCACTGAACTCTCAGCATTCTGCTCAAAGATGCATTCAGTTGACAGCTTCTTAGAACAATATATTCTGGTACCAATCAGAGCACATGGACTCATGAACCTGGCAGTATTCTCTTGGCAAGAGATATTATTGTATCATGTAATTTCTCATTCATCTTGAGAGTGTGGAACTTGAATCTTAAACTAATGTATTATGCTTAAATAAAGCTAGGTGAAAAGGTATAAAGATAAAGTTGGTTTCAGTGGAATAGAAATAAAATAAATGGTAAGATGGTTGGCATGACGTTTCATAACCCTCACCAAAGATATATCCTGTGAGAAAGAAATACTGTCTGAGAAGAAGGCATGTTCCATGACTAACAAAGAAAGCTAAAGATGATGTCTAGTTGAAAGAAAAGTCATACAATGCTGCACAAAATCATAATGGGCCTGAGCATTGTGAAATCTTTAGAAAACAGCAAAGGATGACTTAGAAAGTCAGAACATGGGAGTAAACTAACAAGAAATATAACTACAGTTAAAACTAAGTGAAAAGATCCAACAAGTGAAAGGTGAACCGTTTTGCTACAGAACAAGCTTATTCTGCTTCAATACTGCAGCAATAAAGTGCAAATCATAATGATGTCACTCAGAGAGAGAGAGACCAAGAAACCAAGAAATGAGTGAGGCAAGGGCAGGGCAGGCACCGGGTCTCTATCACAGTTGTGACCCGTTCTTGTGCAGCGGAGAAACCAAAACTTGCGTCACTGTTTTCAAGAGGTATTTGTAATTATCGTATGTACATAATATATGTATCGAATATATAATTATCTCTTAAATTCTTTCCACAGGATAATTTAATTATTCTTCTGGAAATAATCAACAGCTCAAATGAAACATTACATGAAATAACTCTGAGTCAAGTTTGTTAAAATCTGTTATATCATGGGTCGACTTACAGTGGATCTAATCGCTAAAAATAGTATCCATGTAAAGAACAGAAGAGATGAACCATTGGAACAATACCTAAAAAAATTGACTCATCTAAATTTTTCAAACAAGAATATTGATGAAATTGTGAGTTCACTTAATTGATTAAGGATAAGTTATATTCCCTGTTTTTAATTGTGTTTCTACATATATAATCTTTAAACTGCAGCATAGCAATCAGAACTGCTCTGTGCTTGCTCATCACCAACCCCTTCACTACTTACCCCTCCACTCGCCGTTTCCTGTCCTCTGCTCATCAAGTGTTCAGCCATTGGAAACAGTTTATTTATTCCTTCCAGACTCTTCTATATTTTAAACAGCTTCATCAATCTTGTCTTAGTTTTCTCTGCTGTAAGGCTTCTTTAGTTTATCCATTTAGCAGTGATCCCTTATTCCCAGAACTATTCTAATAAATTTCTTTTGTATCTGCTCCAAAGCTTTCATATACACTCAAAATCGTGCTGCCCAGAAATTGCAGGAAAACTCCAGGTAGCATTGAGTTAGTGTATATGTAGGTTTAGTTTACATCATGGATCTTTTTGTGCATCATGCACCAATTTACAGAGCCAGGATAATGCATTATTAATATCTCCTGCTACTTTGTGTGTAATCTCCCTCATGTGTGTATCATCTGCAAATTTTGAAATTATGCCATGTCCAAGTCCAAGCCGTTAATGAATACCATATCAAAAACAAGCAATGATCCTAAAACTAAGAACTGGGGGACTATACTGTGTATCTTACTTCAGTTTGAAACCATCCATTTACCACAATTCTGTTTCCTATTCCTTGGCCAATTTTGTATCCATGCTGCTTCAATTTACTAACAAAGCTATTGTCTAATACTTTATCAGACACCTTTTTAAAGTCCAAAGACATATCAACTGCTCCGCCTTCATCTACTGTCTGTTCCCTTTCAAAACCTCAATCACAAACACAGTTTGTCCTTAACAGACCCACAGTGGTTCTCCTTCATGTTTGTCCAAGTTGTTGTTAATTTTTTTTCCAGATTATTGTTTCCAAAAGGATCCCAGCCAATAAATTAACTGAGCAGTAATTACCAGGTTATTCACTTCCTCTTTTGTGGCTAGCTAGTAGGCAAGTACTGCAACTTCACGTCTTTCGTGTATGTTAATGCCATTTTGCTTGGCAAGATATGGTGAGTAAAATTACAGAGGAGTAGTGCATGGCTAGTTATGCATGAGATTAAAAGTGAAAATGCCATTTATATCTACTGAGTGTTTTTTTCTAAAACTATGTTTGCTTTTCCTTTTGTTTCAGGATGACCTCCCGGTATGCAAGAACCTGTCTGTTTTATATTTATATGACAACAACATCACACAGATTCATAATTTAGATTTTGCAATTAATCTCACCCATCTGTACCTGCAGAACAATAATATAACACACATTGCAAATCTCTCCTCGCTACAAAACCTCAGTAAATTGTAAGCGAATCCTCGCTTTTACTTTCTAAAATTAAAGTTTAAAACAAAAATATTGTGTGAATAATGAGTTGTCATGAGCTTAGGTAAGAAAGAACTTGCATTTATAAAGTGTTTTTTATAATTTTGAGGTATTCTAATTAATTACTTTTGAAGTATAGTAACTGTTTTAATGTCGTGAAAAGTTGAAGCCAGTGTCCATGCAAAAAAGGTCTCAAACACCAATGAAACAAAGACCAAATAGTGATTACTGACATTGGGTGGAATACCAGACAAATTCGCTTGCGAATCACAAGTCACACCATTTCCCAAGATTGTTTCCCTAACTTCTAAATATCTGAAAACTAACACAAAATTTTGATGTGTGGGAGTCAGGGTTGGGCTATTGTGGGGAATATAGAGTTGTAGAAGTATATAGTATGGAAACAGACCCTTCAGTCCAACTCGTCCATGCCGACCAGATGTCCTAAATTGATCTAGTCCCGTTTGCCAGCATTTGGCCCGTATCCCTTTAAACCCTTCCTATTCCATATATCCATCCAGATGCCTTTAATTGTAATTGTACTAGCCACCACCAATTCCTGTGGCAGCTCATTCCATACACGCATTTTCCCTCTGCATGAAAATGTGCCCCTTAGGTCCCTTTTAAATTTTTTCCCCTCTCTCCTTAAACCTATGCCATCTAGTTTTGGACTCCCCTACCCTGGGGAAAAGACCTTGGCTATTCACCCTATCTATGCCCTTCATGACTTTATAAACCTCTAAGGTAACCCCTCAGCAGTGGGCCCAAGTTTTCAACAGAAGTGAAGGGGTCATGGAAGGTTGTGTAGGAGATATAAGTGGTTGTGGAGGGAGCATGGTTGATATAAGGGAATGTAAGCAAGATTTCTTAAGTTTATTTATCAAAAGCTTTCTGACTCCATCGCAGGTTTCCCCCACCAAGATTCACAAACCGTTTTAACTAGTGGAGGTTTTCAGGAACCCACCTACCTTGAGGAAAATACCATGGGTGGAATCTGAATACAAGGATTAGAAATTTTCGTTTTCATTTTTGGTTTATTGGGAGTCAATGTAGGTCAGTGACCAAGAGATGCTGAATGAATGGGACTTGATACAAGCTGCGATAAGAGCAGCAGAATTTTGGGAGTTCAAATTTAAGAAGGGAAGAAAATGGAAGGCCACTGATGACAGCAATAGATTGGCAGGTTTGGAGTTCACTAAAGCATGGTTTGGCTTGATGTGCTGTGGCTGAGGCGGCACAGCAATTAATTGGAAGTATGCAGTCTTGTACAGTATATAGAATCAGAAGTTCAGCTCTCAGCCAAGGTAGGAGGACAGAGTTGCAAACAGTCTGAATCAACTTAAGAGAGTGGTCAGGGAGGGTGATGGGATTAGTGTCTAGAGACTGGATAGCTTCAATCTTTTCAACGTTTTGAAAATTTTGGCAGGAATCCAAGACATTGATGTTGGACACGCAGTCTGATAACATATAGTCATTGAAGGGTTTGAGAGAGGTGGTGTTGAGTGCATACTGTCAACATACAGACCTTACATTTCTTTTGGTAATATTACTGAGGGAGTGAATATAGATGGGTACAGGAGGATGTTGAGGATAGATCCTTGGCTTATTTTAGCCATTGATCCCTTGTTTTGCTGACACCAAGGGCTAGGTTTTTGTGGAACTGGGAAAAGTCTGGACTTTTAACTTTGGTGGGTGGGACCTGAATGCTGAGGACCCCACGTAAGCAAGAGATCAGTTTTTGTAAGCAAAGGTAAGTGGGCAGTTTGTGAGTCACATAGGAGGGCAGCTTGAACTCAGCAGTGACATTTGAACACTGTGTTCAAATATGCGAACATACGAAATAGGAGCCATTGTAGAACCTTCAGTCTCTCAAGCCTGCTCCACTACTCAAAAATATCACGGATGATCTGTGTGTGTTTCAAATTCCACATTCCCATCTATCTTCAATAACCCTTGGTTCTTCTGCCTACCAAGAATCTATCCGCCTTATCTTAGATATTCAATGACCCATCTCACTGCCTTCTGAGACAGAGGGCCCCAAAGTTGTGTAACTTCCTGATAGAAAAAAAATTTCTTCAACTCTGTCGTCAGAGGGTGACGTCTAATTTTAAAACTGCACCCTCTATTCTGGACTCACCTGCAAGAAGAAACATCCAACTTGACCAGACCATTCAGGATCTTATATGTTCCAATCAAGTCACCCCTCAGTCTTCTACATTCCAGTGGAAACAAGCCTACCTTGTCCAGCCTGTTCTCATAAGAGAACCCATGTATTCTGGATATCAATCTAATAAAACTCCTCTGAACTACCTGCAATGCCTTTACAGCTTTTCTCATATAAGGAAACCAAAGCTGAACACAGTATGTGAGATGTCTCACCCATGCCTCGTGTAACTGAAGCATAACATCCTTATTTTAATGTTGAATTCCTCTCATAATAAAGAGTAGTGCCTATTATCCTTCTTGGTTACTTGCTGTGTGCATACTAAATTTTTCTGACTCATGTACCAGTACATCTAAATCACCTGCAGAATTCTGCAGTAGTTCTCCATTTAAGTAATACTCTACATTTTTATTCTTCCTGCCAAAGTGAACTACGTCACATTTTCCCACATTGTACTCCATATGCCATAATTTTGCTGTCTCAGTCAAGCTATCCATATCCATCTGCAACTTCCTTATTTCTTCTTCACAGCGTATTTTCCTACCTATCTTGGTGTTGTCTGTGCATTTTGCTCTCATGCAATTGTTCCCCTCATGCAAGTAATTGATATAAATTATTAAAAGTTGAGATCCCGGTGCAGAACCCTGTGGGATTCCACTGTTCATTTTCTGCTGATGAGAAAACTCCCATATGTACGTACTAATTTCTGCCAACCAACAACCTTTTATTCATGCTAATATATTATCCTGTACACCATGAGTTATGCAATAACTTTTGATTTGACACCTTATCAAATGGCTTCTGTGAATCCAGTGAAGAACTTCTACAGGCTTCCCATTATCCACAATGCAAGGCACTCTTTCAAAGAGATTCAATAAATCGGTTAAACATGAATTCACTTTGACAAAACTATGTTGACTTCTTCTGACTACTTGGAGTTTTTCCAAGTACATGGCTGTGATCTACTTAATGATCAATTCTAATTCCTTCAAGTTAATTGGCCTGTAGTTTTCTGTTTTCTGCCTCCCTTCCTTCTTGATTAGAGGGGTTGTATTTAATTCTGTCCAGTCCAAAGGAACCTTTTCTGAACCTTGAGAATTTTGGATAGTGAACACCAACTCATCTAGTACCTCATCAGCAACCTCTTTTAAGACCCAAGGATGAAATCCATCTGGACTCAGAGACTTGTCAACCTCCAGTTTGCTTAGTATCACATCCACCATGATTGTAATTTCGCTAAGTTACTTCTCCCATCCACCTCCTGATCTACATATCTGGAATGATTTTGTATCTTCTATAGTGCATACAGAGGCAAGACATTTGCTCATTTCATCTGTCATTTCCTTACTATCTGCTATTAATTCACCATCCTCACTGTCTAGAGGATGAACACTCACTTTGCTTATAGTTTTCCCTTTTAAATACCTGTAGAAACTCTTAGAACCATAGAGTTATACAGCATGGAAACAGATCCTTTGGTCCAACTTAGCCGAAACGTTAAGTCTAATTTTGTCTTCACAAATGCCGACAGACCTGCTGAGCTTTTCCAGCAACTTCTATTTTTGTTTCCTCTAAATCTTTCCTATTCATTTACCCATCCAGATGCTGCTATCTGTTTTTACATTCTGAGCTAGCTTACTCTCTTTCTGTAATTTCTTCCTCCTGATTTAGTCATTCTGTGCATTTTTTATATTCTGACTTATCCTTTGACTTGCCACTCATCTTTGTGCAGTTATATGTACAACAATCCTTATTTGGTTGTTGCAAGGGCCTTAACTCACAGTGCAGGAGTCACAAATTGATCAAAACATGGAATGAGGAGCAGATATGCATTAGCATAGAAGAGCCATGGAACATATGAGGTGGTGTGTTTAGGGTGTTTGAGTTACCCCAGAGCCATGAGGGATAAATTGGGGGCATGAGCTAGCATGGAGGGTCATGGAGATATGAGGGTTCAGGAGGAGTGGATGGGATGGATTATTTGGTATGGATTGAAAGTATGGGTCATTGGAAGTATGAGGCAAAATGGGGTGGTTTGAGGAGCATGAATTGACACAAAGAAGCCATTGAGGTTGGGTGGTGGTGTCAAGAGGTTGTGAAGGATGTGAGCGCTAGAGGGCCTAATAGCATCTGAAACAATGACCACACCAACCTGACTGCACCCATGCCTACTTAAGATCTGTATATTAAATCAGTGAACCCAACTATAATCTGCTTCCACATTCCTGAGAGCAAAAATTGGGTCTTACAGGACTCTGTCATCTGGATTAATTTGCTAGATCAGGAAATTTCCCCACTCAAGCTGCTCACTTCAGTAGCAAAATTCCACCCCTTCCATAGGGTCTTTCAATTTTTTGGGACAGCTGAGAATCCTCAGTATGCAATATATTCTTTTCTTACAGGAATGTGCTTATTTTTACATGTAGGTATCTAGGTGGCAACTGCATTTCTGTAGTGGAAGAGTTGGAAGGATTAACAGAGCTTCGAGAATTGCATGTAGAGAACCAGTGCCTTCCCCTTGGAGAGAAGCTGCTGTTTGATCCTAGGACTCTCCAATCTCTAAAAGTAAGTAGTTGTTGCAGTTGCATTTGATAGTAACTTTCTTAGGTATAACTCAGTCTCTGATATTGTGGAACCATGTAGCTTAAAGTAGATCTTTCCTTACAGTAGACAGATGTAAAACTTAATGATTTTACATTTAATTTGAACTCAAATCAAAAACTTGTGACAATATGGGTCTGAATTGAATATACCCGGCAGTGAGCTTGGAGGGAGCGGGTATTTAATCAAGCAGGAGGTATGGAGTGGATACCCCAATGCCTTTGTGCTTCCACTCAATTAAGTTAGTTCAGGAAGGCTCATTAACAGCTTTCCTGCCTGGACACTAATTAAACTCACTTGAAGGTCTCCTCCTGTTGCCTTCGGTTTTGAACCATGCAGGAAGCCTGAAAAGCAAATCTCAGCTCCCAGGAGGGTGCTTTGTTCAAAGGCGCTTGAGTGCCTGATTGAGAGACCTGACATCAGGGAGCAATGGCGTGCTGAAAACCATTTCCTGCCCTTCCCTCTGACTGCTTTTTTCACCCCAGCCAGGAAGCCCCTCCTTATGACCCCCATCACTCACCTGCAATGTGAGTCCCTTCAATATTCTGCATTTTTGGTTGGTTTATTGTTGGCAACTGCCACCACTCCTAAAGGTGGTGGCGAGTACTGGAGCGCTGCTAGCTGCTGAGTGGGGTAGGGGCGAGAGTGCAATATTCCCCTTCCCAAAAATTATTTTAATTACATTTTGTAAACATATTTTAAAGTTTTGAATTTTGTGATGTTGTCCCTTTGAGAGGGTGTCACTTGTTATTCTAATTAATTTAGTTTAATTTGTTTCAAAGAAAGTAGATCTCCAAATTGTATGGCTCTTGTGGCACAGTGGTGGTCTCCCTACCTCTGAGTCAGGAGGCCTGGATTTACATCCAATTTATGGGAGGCAATGGCCTAGTGGTATTATTGCTGGACTGTTAATCTGGGGACCAAGGTTCAAATCCTGCCATGGCAGATGGTGGAATTTGAATTCAATAAATATCTGGAATTAAGAGTCTAATGATGACCATGAATCCATTTTTGATTGCTAGAAAAGCCCATCTGGTTAACTAATGTCCTTTAGGGAGGGAAATTGCCATCCTTACTTGGCCTGGCCTACATGTGACTCCAGACCCACAGCAGTGTGGTTGACTCTAACTGCCGTCTGGGCAATTAGGGGTGGGCAATAAATGCTGGCCCAGACAGTGATGCCCACATCCCATGATTGAATAAAAAAAACTTGCTCAAGACTTATGTAATAACTTATTTGAACAGGTTGCTTAGAAATATCTATATTCTGCTGGCCAAAGTGGCATTCACAGGCCCAGGTTGTGGTGCTTGTTCGGCCTGACTCTCTCTTGTGGTTACGTTGATGCCTGGGAGTCTCTGGAAAGAGATAAGGAGTGTCCTCCAGTCCTTTTGAAGCCTTCTCCAACATGAATACCGGGGGTTTGGCATGTATCACTGACATAGGATATTACCTTTTAATTTAAGTTTTCTTTAATTTTTAGGTTTCTTTACAGTAATTAATGCCCCTATCATTTGAGGTGGTTCACTGGTTGTTAGTACCAAAAATAAGTATATCTCAAATCCCTCTGCTTTGAGGGGGTTGGTTAACTCAGTTGGCTGGACAGCTGGTTTGCAATGCACAATGATGCCAACAGCATGGGTTTGGTTCCCATTGAGGTTACCATATAGGACTTCCCTTCTCAACCTCTCCCCTTCCCTGAAGTGTGGTGACCTACAGATTAAACCATTACCAGTCATCTCCCTCCAAAGAGATAGCAGCCCTATAGCTCCAGTGTCTCTTTAGAATTATATTTTTGTTTCATTTTTCCTTTCCCTGTTCTCTAACAAAATATATGACTTCACACTGCTTTGCATTATATTTTATTTGCCAAACAGCCCTCCATTCCGTAAACCTGTCTCTGATCTTTTGAAGTCTGTCATTGTGTTCCCTACAGTTTACAATACTCCTAAGTTTTGTGAGCTCCACATATTTTGAATTTGTGCCCTGCGCACCCACACCTATGTCATTAATATTGATTAAGAAAAACAGAGATCCTAGCACTGGCCCATTGGGAACCATATGTCAGCCATGGTCAAATGGCAGAGCAGGCTCAATGGAGTGAGTGGCCCAATTCTGGTCCGTGTTGAAATAACTCCACAGAGGCTGGTATCCTGTCACCAAGTCACCCTTTATTTACATGTGGAGAGTCCTTGACAGTAATCCAGCTCCCTCAGAGCCAGCTCTCAGAGTCAACAGAACCTTTGACATTCCTATTTATATCTGCTAGCAGGGGTTCTCTAATTGGACCAGATTAACAGGCCCAATCAAGGAACTCATATTCTATGAGGTCCACGTGGCTGACCTTGTTGCAATCACTACATCCCTCCCACTTGGAGTCCAAGGACATAGGTTGGTTCCATTTTTTGTAACTCCTCCTGGGGCGTTTTAGCAGCGGGTCAGATTACTCCAACTCTGCCTCTGATAAAGGTGGCAGATAACTTGTGGTAGCTTGCCTCTTACACTCAGAGTGTCTCGAAAGAAATTAATTTTCTTCTTCAGGCAGCAAAGGCGTCGACATTTGCTGTGTCCATCTCAGATTCCGAGATATCTTCAACACCTGAGAGGGACAACTCGTGAGTTCCTGGACAGTCGGAAAGTCAGTCAAGGAGCCGGGCACGTTTTGCTTCCGCACTGTTTGCGAGTTTGCAGCTTTCGTATGGCCCACATGCTTGTTCAGGACCATTACACCTGCCCGAACTTTATACATCACTGGACCTGACCTTATGTTGACCATTTCTCTTACTCATGCAGGGCCATTCTCATGGTTCCTACACCAGACTTTGTCCCCTGAAGTAAACTATCGCCTTTGCTTAGCAGAATCTTGCGTCTGGCATTGGTGTTCCTGTTGCCGTTTCACCCTTCCCACCAGGCCCAGGAAGATCAGATTTAACCCGGTGCTGAGTCTTTTCCCCATTAGCAACTCTGCTGCAAATTCGACTTTCGGAAATACTCAAATGCCCTGCTGGTAAACAATGGCCCATTATCTGTGACCAAAACTTCCGAGTCCGTGTATTGCAAAAGATGTGCGCAGCTTTTCTATCGTCATCCCTGTGTTTGATGAATGAACTCTATCCACGTCCAGCCACTTTGAATGGTCACCCACAATGACTAAGAACAATGAACCCATGCATAGTCAACATGTACCGGGTCCAGGGTTCACCCAGCCACTTAAACAAATGTGAGGGACTTGCTTTAATTTTTGTCCTTGTTGGCACTTTGGTCACTGTCCCACCCATCCAATCCTGGCCACCAGACATAAGTTCTCGCCAACATCTTCGTTTTGGAAATCCTGGATGACCCTTGTGGAGTTCAGCCAGTATCTGGCGGCAGCGTTTGCTTGGGATAATCACTCTTGTCGTCCATAATAATATACAGTCCTCTGTTGTGATTTGGTGTGTTGGGTTCTGAAAAGGTTTCAGTTCTGATTGTGATGGCCCTTTGGTTTCCCCCATTGTCACTAGCTGTTTTAGTTTTGCCAGGACCAGATATTTCTGCGCCCAAATTCAGCTGCAACTGAAAGTGTGTCCAGAAAATTTAAAATAATTATGGACTCTTCCAGTGGCGATGCCACCAGTGGTGCATCTGCCAGCAGGTTTTGCATCCGCATTTGCTACTTGTTATTTACACATGTGGTGAGTCCTTGACACTGATCCAGCTCCCACAGAGCCAGTTTTCAGTGAACACCACCTCTGACACTCCTGTTTATGTCTGTCAGCCAGGGTTCCCTGATTGGACCAGATTAACAGCCCCAATCAGGGACTTGATTTTGTATGAGATCCACCTGCTGACCTAGTTACAATCACTACAGGTACCTTCTATGCCTTCCTTGACCGTAGAGTCTTAAATACTTCCTCCACTGATGCTGGCCTTGTAGCTTCGGTTGTTATCCAGTGTTGTTTCCACACATTCTCCCCAGCTTCTCCAAGGCTTGTAAGAAGATTGGGTGTATAAGAACCATTGATATTCGATCAAGCGAACTGTGTTGAAAAGGCAAACAATGATATAAGAAGTGAATACAACATGATATGGAAACGCTTTCTTTCAATTGCTCGTTACCATGAGCAATTAACAATTAAGGATTAACCCTTAATGGTCTGGATTGAAGGTTTTGTTTTAAGCCCAACACTATACCTACCTAACCCTGTTTGATAATTCTTGTTCTTTTCTTGGTCCTCTCCCTGCTGTGCAGTTCAACAAAGTCAATCACTCATGTCAAACATTGTTGCACAGGATTGATTTGTGTACACCTCCTTTCAACAAACATGAATCAGGTACCATGAGTGTCCCATGTATTGCTGAATTATTGTTGAAGGTAGGGTTTATTTCAAAAAGCATTACGTAATGAATATTAACAGATGTAAATATACTACAAGTAGGAACCCACTACAGGAGACCTGCCCCACCATGGCAACACTTATGACTTAATTTTTTATTCTGAATCAGCCGTTATGGTTTCGTAATTTCGGATCCCACCTGATTAATTCACCCAGCTTGCCATATTTCCCATTATCAGAGTTTTTATAAAATTCTGCCACTGGAGTGTAAATGTTTAAACACACTCCATCCAATTGTTTTTAAAAATAATGATAAAGGGACTGATCTCCTGGCAACTTTTTAGGAATTAAAAATACCATCTATGATCAGTTTAAAAATCACTTATAGTCCACTATGTGCACTTGTAATCACTAAGATGCCTATTATTCTCTACAAAATACTTGTGTGATGAAATCATTAATGTAAACGTGATTACACTCACCTGCATTGACAGTAACTATTACAATTATTGTAAATTAAACATAATTGAAATGGATAATAGGAGATAAATTAAGAGTAATAGAAAATTTTCATTTTAAAACATCTACAGAGTTATTTTTATTTATACAGAAATCCTTGTGTGTTTTGAACATCAAGAAGAATAATATTGATGAGATAAAAGAATTGGCTTGTCTTGGGAACCTGAATCAGTTTATGGCTGAAGACAATCATATTCAAGATATAAAGGTAATCTTATCTCAAAAGCCTATTCTTAAGGAAGTCTCCACATGCTATTCTTTGTTCAGAGCTTCAAAAATGGGGAGGGAAACTGTAATTAGACCTTTACATCTTTCAGATGAGACTTTAAACTGGGACCCTGTCTGCTGTCGGGTGGGCATAAAATAAAATGATATTCTTTGAACAAATGGGAGAAAATTTTCTCGTATGTCCTGGCAAACATTTATCTCTCAACCAGTGTCACCAAAGTGGATTATCTGTCTTTGTTGTTAGTATGAATTTACAGTGCCGTGGAAATTACATTTATCTTTGATGGAATTGCTGGTATTTGTTGCTTATCCCTCATCATCTTTAGACAGAGTGGCTTGCTAGGCAATTTCAGAAGACATTTAAAAGCTTAGGTTCATTCTTAGGCCAGACCAGGCATATTTCTTTCCCGAAGGAAATTAGAGACCCATATGGGTTTTTGTGATATTTGATTATGGCTTCATGGTCACCATTAATGAGACTTTCAACTGTATTTGAATTCCATCAGCTTCTGTGGTAGAATTTCAACTGTGGTAGACCATAAACCTAGGCCTCTGAATTAGTCGTCTCATGCCATTACCAATAATCATCATTCCCATCCATAAGACTATAAAATGTAAGCGTAAAAGTAAACTATTCAGCCCATCGACTCTGCTGTACCATTCAATAAGATCATGGCTGACTCTGGTAATCCTCAAACTCTTCCTCCTCTTGCTGCCTTGCCTATAAATCAAGAGAGATTACTTTTGCAAAGTACTTCATTGGGTATAAAGTGCTTCTGGACATATTGAGGTCATGAAAGATGCTATATAAATTCAAGACTTTTGCTATTCTTTTATGATTTTCACCATTTTAAAAAATTTGTTACCTACGAAAATAGTTAGACAGCAGAAGGTCCATTAGCTACTCACTCTCAACTGTTCTTTCCCACAGCTCTGCAATTTTTTTCTCATCAGATGTTTATCCAATTCCCTTTTCAACACTCTCCATCATTCTGACTTACCCTCTATCAGCTGTGTTCAAACAAAAACTTTTCCTTATGTAATATTTGGTTCTTTCCTTTGAATTACCTTTGATTTCTGTCTCGTTCTGCCAGTGGGAATAGTTTCTCTGTATTTATTTTATCTAGACTCCTCATTATTGACATGAAAGGGCCAGCTGTTCCATCAAGACTGCTCCACAGCCACAATGGCTGTGGTCCAAGCACTTTATAGATTCATAGACTGATAATACTCATTTCTGTGCTGGCTTCGCAATTCACCTAGTGCCATTTTCCTACCTTTACCCATAGTCATGTAATTGTTTTCCTCTTCAGATAATGAAGCAATTCTCTTTTTAAGATATTAATTGAATCTACTCCTACCACATGCAGAGGCAGATCCTAATTAGGTGGCACGGTGGCTTGGTGGTTAGTACTGCTGCCTCACATCGCTGAGGACCCGGGTTCGATTCCAGCCTCGGGTGACTGTCTGTGTGGAGTTTGCACATTCTCCCTGTGTCTGTATGGGTTTCCTCCAGGTCCTCCAGTTTCCTCCCATAGTCCAAAGATGTGCAGGGTAGGTGAATTAGCCATGCTAAATTTTCCATAGCGCCCAGGGATGTTTAGGTTAGGTGGGTTAGACATGGGAAATTAGGGGAATGGGTCTGGGTGGGATGCTCTTCAGAGGGGCAGTGTGGACTTGTTGGGCTATATGGCCTGTTTCCACACTGTAGGGATTCTATGATGATTCTAATTTGTTAGGTGACGAATTTTTTTGTTATGTTGTTGCAGCTTCATTTGCCCATCTTAAATTGGTGTGTTCTGGTTCTTGATCTGTACCTCAATTCATCAGCTTTTCCCTCACTATTCTGTCCATGCCCTCCATGACTTTGAAAGTCTTCATAAATTCTTCTTTTAACCCACTCTGCTGCAAGAAGAACAGCCCCAGCTTCAATCTGTCCACATAACTGAAGTTCCTGATCGCTGTAATCATCCTTACGCATCTTTTCTGCATTCTTTCTGATACTTTCACATCCTTTCTAATATGTGATGTCCAGAACTGACTGCAATACTCATCTGAGACTAAATCATTGTTTAATACAGATTTATCAAAGCTTCCTTTTGTACTCAGCGCCCTTATTTATAAAGCCCAAGATCCCATTTGCTTTACTGCTGTTTCAGCTTGCCCTGTCACCTTCAGTTTTGGGGTATATATTTACTCCTAAGTCCCTTTGCTTATGCAATCCCATTAGAATTGTACCGTTTGGTTTATGTTTATTCTTGCAAACAAAATCACTTCATATTCCCCTGCATTAAATTTCATCTAACACTTCTCTGTCCTTTCCACCAACTCGTCTATGTCCTTTTGAACTTGAACACCACCTTTTTCTTTGTTCACAATACTTTCAGGTTTTGTGTCATCTGCAGCTTTCGCAGTTGTATCCTGCACATCAAAGGCTGGGCCATTAATTATGTCATGAAGAGCAAGAGCCCTTACCCCGACCCCTGGGGACCCCGCCAAAAACATTCATCCAATCTGAAAGACATTTAGCACAGCTGTCTGCTTCCTTTCAACAAGCAGCAAGCAATTTTCATATCCATGTCTAACTTTTCTCACAAGTCTGTTGTGCAGCACTTTATCAAACGCCTTTAGTAAGTCCTTGTGCACCATATCAACTGCATTTCCTTCATCAACCTTTGCTATTACTGCATCAAAAAAACTCAAGAAAGTTAGTTAAACATGATTTTCCCTCAAAATCCATGCTGGCATTCCTTAATTAACTGGCATTTACCCAAGTGTCTTCATTTTGTGCTGGATTATTGCCCCACCACTGAGATTAAATTGACAGATCTGCAATTCCTGGGCTTGCTTACATCATTTTTTTTTTGAACAGCAGCATAACATTTGCAATTCTCCAGTCCTTTGGAAACACCTCTGTATCTGGAATTGGAAAATTAAACCCCTGATGTTGGTGTTAATCCACTTCTTAGCCTTCCCTGTGTCCGCACGCTCCTTCCATCTAGTCATCATTTGGAGGAGGTAAAGCAAGTAAACACTCAGAGATAATAAAGGATAAGTGAGCTGTTGCAACAAGAGCAATGGTCACAATTCTGGATGCAGTTATCAGTTGAGTACTGTGAACTACTACAAAGTTCCCCAGTAGCTCCCTGAAATGATCCACTGGACTAAAAAAAAAATCAAGGGCAGCTTTAAAATTTAGGACTGCATAATATATTTCTACCTAGTCCTTAATGACCACAAATCTTGGCCCAGCAGCTGGCATAGGAGTGACATAATGACTCAGGAGTTCCCTAATTATGTTGTGCATTGGCTGTCAGTCATTTGAGATTGCTGCATCTAGGCCTGTAACTGTCTTGACCTAAGTGTGTATTAAGTCCATTGAGTTTTATTATTTTATGTCCTTTGAGTTTCCAAACTATCTTAGTTCATGCATTTTCTCTTTTCTCTTCAATTGTTACTTGGCTGAAATGCTAAAGCAAGCATGTTAGGATACCTAAACTAACATGAACAATTTTTAAAAATATTAAGAATGCCATTCACCTTCTTTTATATATTCTTACCTGATTTCCTGTTTATTTTGATTCAGTAAGAGCAAGAAATAGCTTACAGAAACTATGGGAGTGAGGTGGGGGGTGGGGTGCGGAAGTGGTGAGTGCGGGGGCACTATAGCCTAGTGGCATTTTTGCTAGACTATTCATCCAGAGACCTTGCCATGATCTCAAAAAATATATGAAATTCTTTCAAACCTAATTCTCCCATGAATTTATCTACATCAAACTGTAAAGTTCTAGAAGAGAGAGATTGCAAAGTACATTCTGAGTTACAATTTTATTACCTGTCCAGCCATTTTCCATTTTTATTGCTGAAGCATTCATTAATAGATAACATGGGATCATTTATTTTGAGTAGCTAGTTTTCTGATGTTACCATTTATCTTTAAATGGGAAGGTGTTTCTCTATTGTTTTAATGCATGTTATAATGAGAAGTAATGATAATGGTAGATAACAAGCAAAAACTTCAAATATTAGTTACTATAAATTGTCAAACGTAAAATTGTAGAAAAAATTATTATTCAATATATTTTCCAAGTTACTAAATATATGCAACCTTAGCACATAATTGATTTAGCTGTAGATTGTATCAGAGAAGATAAATTTATCCTCCTCACAATTTAGTCAGGAACAAGCTAAAAAATATAGATTTTTCTTAAAGAGATTATGACAGAAAGTCAGCTGGTTGACAAATTGGTGTCTGCAGTACAGTTAACAGAGTTGAACAAGACAGGCAAGATAAAGATTGGAGCACAGTGGTCAAATACAGGTTCATAACTAGGCATCATTAGCTGAAGAAAAGTCTGCTGCAGTGTTTGCTGAGCCAGTTGATTCTCATGCCTTGAATATAATTTGCTCTTGAGTATTTTCTGGCAGACCTCTGAGTGACGAGCATGACACGATCATTTATCAAAGACAACGAAACCCCCTAAAGTGAGTCCCTTTAGAACTGATTATTGAGTAGTTGGAAAGTGGAACCACTTTATTAGAGGCGGAAAGGCAATGTACAATAAAAACAAGTCCAAAGGGTAATCATATTTCCACTAGGACTAATGGTCTGTTAGATAAACGTTCTTCTTGAGACACTTGTCTTGCTTGGAAATGAGTTAGCTGTCAGCTAAATCAACAAAGCTTCTTTATGCAGGTTTTACCAAAGATAAATGAGTGCAGTTGTCTTTTTTGTGCTGCATTTAACTTTGTACGCAAGTTTTTTGAAACATAAACTTGAAATGAAGGTACACGATTGTTATTTATGTAATATTTACAACAATGAAATAAATCATGCTTAAAGTTTGTAATTGCAGTTCTTGCAACACAGAATTTGCTCTTTGAAAAATCTTGTTGTCGTGCACTAATATCTCTTTAAGTTAATATACTGTAATATGTGCTTTATTTTATATTATGCCCTATTACTTATATGTAGAAAATTACACCGTGTGAATCATTTATTACTGTGAAAATTTATTTGTTTTGTCGCTGTCAGTTAAAGATTTTATAAAAGCATGAAGCTTTTTGAACTCCAACTTTATTGAGAAATTATGCAAATTGACAATTAATATTGAGGTGAAATGGATGTACAGATTTTAAATGTTACAATCTTTGATTATTCACATATCCAGGAACTGGAATATGTCTTGAGCCAATGGCAAAAACTCTGGTATCTGAACCTGAGTGGAAATCCTGTCTGCCAGAAAGCAAAATACAGGGATAAAATAATGGTGTTGTCTACAAGCCTAGGTAAAGAAATTTAAGTATTATCTTCAATATTCCTTGACTGAGAATAGAAACAACATTCATTTCTAATAAGTGGGGAGTTTATTGGACATCATTCAATTCAGATTCAGATCTGAAGCCAGGCCACCCCTTAAGACTCAACAAACCCCAGGATTAGATATCTGCAGAGACCCCAGACCCAATATCTCCCACTTATCCTGACCTATGCTAAACATTCTATCACTTACCTACTCCTTGTTACCTTGTGTCAGAGAGAAAAACATATTACAAAGCTGTGTCAGACAAGTTAGGATAATGTATCTTAAGTAATAGTGAGCTGAGTTAGAGACCTGTTTTAAGAGTCCCGGGGAAGAAAACTGAAGAAAATAGCATGTAATGAATGTGCAGTAATTTGCCAAAAGGAAACTGATTACAGTCATATCAGTTAAGCAAGAGGCTTTAGCGTGGAGACAAGGTTTACTGTTTATTTAGATTTGAGTGACAGTAGGGGTATTGCTGGGGTAAAAGGGATGAATCTTTGATACTGGTGTTTAAATCAGATTGGTCCAAAAATTCTTGTTTGGTGTAATAAAGCTTCTGCTAAACCTGTATGTTCTTTTATTAGAAGTACATTGGCAGCCTCTTGTGTATATGTTCCCAGTGACTGAGCTCCACAGAAAACAAAAATGAAAATAAAATGTATTGTCTGTAAACCAGGTTCTACTTTGGGATCTGATTTGTCCAGAATTACCAATAGCTGGGATCATTGAAATGAATGTCGTGTTTGCATGCTATGTAAATCTTGGCACATCCTGAGATACAAATTTTTGTAAAGTCTAAATTTTTCTTATAGAGCCATCAGAGGGCCCTCTTGTGGCCCAGTGGTAGTGCCTGCAGCCCTGGAGGCTCGGGCTCAAGTCCCATCTGTTCCAGAGTGTGTAATAACATCATAGAATAGGTTGATTTGAAAAATAGATTAAATTTTTAAAAATCCAAAAGAAATCTAAAGAGAGAAGAATTACTACATGCTTTAATAGTAGTCAAATTTGACAAGTCATTTATAAAAAATAGTTTAACTTTGCAGCGTTCAGAAAATAATAGATCAAATATGCTACGCGCAGAATTATCGGTTAATCTTTATAGCTTAAATCTCTAAATAGTTTCATATTTATTCAAAACTTCAGAGTTCAACAAATTTCAAATTTTGATGTTTGAATAATTGGTGAATTGTTGCCATTGTTTACTTAGGGGTATGAATTTTATACGCCGTGTGCCAAGGTGATATGTGTGGCAGAATAAAGCATACCTTTCACATATAACTCAAAATTAAACATTTAAAATCAAACATGAAACTACAATACCTATAATCAGCATTTATAGATTCATATAATCCTTACAGAGTGAATGCAAGCCATTCTGTCTACTGAGTCCACGCCAATCCTTCAAAAAGCATCCCACCCAGACCCACTCCATCCCTGTGACCCTATATTCCCTGTGGCTAATCCACCTAAACTGCACACAGTGAACACAATGGGTAATTTAGTATGACCAGTCCACCTAACCTGTACGTCTTTGGACTGTGGGAGGAAACTCACGCAGACACAGGGAGAATGTGCAAATTCCACACAGACAGTTGCCCAAGGGTGGGATCAAACCCAGATCCCTGGTGCTGTGAGGCAGCAGTTCTAACCATTTAGCCACTGTGCCACCCCTTTGTACTACTCTTTTATAATCTTCATTTATATCTTCTTTCATAGTATACAAAATCAGGGACAGTCATTTATCATGTTTTATTTAGCTATGGCTTCAATTTCCCAGAATCGGATCACCTTTTCTTTGAATATTCATACAACTGAGTTAAACCTCTTTAGCTCCAAATACACTTGCAAAGTTTTAACCAAACATTTCCGGTCAGAAACTTTAAACTAAACCCCTTACGTTGAGATACCTGCTTCTTAATAATTCTGAACTATCTCCCTTCTTCAGGAGCAACTGTCTTACACATCCAACTTCAGCCAACACTGCTACAAAACTCCCATAATGAATCCAAAAAGACTTTTTCCGAGCTGGTGGGTGTTTCCCTAAGACAAAAGAAATTTTTGCATCCTTCTATCTGAAAAGTAATGCATAATTATTCACTCTGTTTGCTCATAATACTCACCCAAGTCATAACAAAACACCATTAATCTCTAGGAAGTATTTTTCATGTTGTATTTTAAAAGAAATCACCATGGCTACAAAACACCTAAAAGTTAATCACTGAATCCCTTCATTGATACAGACCAAGCTCACATGACATAAGTTAAAGATTTTAACACAAGTGTTCTTAAAATACCTATGAATCACACACCTTATATCATAATTATGTATTTCATTTCTCTCGTTGGACAAAGTGTACTGAAATAAGGCTTTGCTGTCCTATATTGCGAAAGCCAGCGGCTCCAATTCATTGGCACATGCACATTCCAGTCATGGGTCAGTAAGTGGCATGTGCTCACATTCCTTCCATGTTCAAGAGTACACCTTGAGGCCCTTCAGCTGGTGTGTCTTCTCGAGGGATTGTAACTAAAGTAAGCCAATCGTGAAATGTTAAGTTTCACTACTAATTGTGCAGTTGCTGTCTGTCATTTCCCTTTGAGGCTAAAAATGCCTGGCAATTGATGCTGCATGTAAAAGTTATCTTATCCATCTCGCTGTTGTAGTTACAGTTCTAAATTTCCAACACTCGGTCTTCCATTTGAATATTCAAAGTTAATTTAAAGTAGAAGTTGGGTCCTCTCATCAGTTATCCATTTTTACTGTGCTTAAGTTACTTGTTATGCATTAAGTGCCTGCCTGAAGATAATGGTAGCTCACTTATTTACATATTTTTACCCCACATTGACATATTTGTATCATAGGAGGGTGACTCCAATTCCAAGGCAATCTCACGTGTGCTGTTCAATTAAGGTTGGAGGAACTGATGCAAAAGATTTGGTTTTGATCCTACTGACTCTAAATACTTTACATACAAATTCCCTTCGCTAAGTATGATAACCCAATACAATCAACTAGTGTCATTGTATCCATTAAACAAGTCACTAATCATTATTATCAATAAAAATTGGAATTCAATCATTTTCTAATGTTATTTAGACTTAGGTGAGTCATTTCAAATCATTTTAAAACAATTGCTTGGAATCTTTAGCTTTTCCAGGTCAAGATCTAACTTTCTCACGCCTTGCGTCTTCATTGTTCTGGATCACTTTTGCTTTGAGTATGGTGATCTGCTCAAATTTTCTACAATTTTTTTTCTTTAGATTTCACTTTCTTCATTTCCATAATTTGGAATATAATTCACTTTATCCCACTATCTGAAATCCCTGAATAACACTGACTCAGATTTATGTTCCCTAATTTTATGTGACATTCTCTAACTTTTCACCTGCAGACCACTTCACCCAATAACACTAAAATAACATTACACATGGACGTAAAATTCACCAGCTGTCCCTTCATCTGGTTCCATCTTGAAGATAGTTCTTACTAAGTGTTCATACTCCTAAGTGTTTGCTGTTCAGAGCCAAATTTTTCTCCTTTTTTTCACTTTAATTTTGCTCACTTTAGCAGGTTTCAATGTGTTCAATTCTATTCTAATTACTTTAAGGTCAATTTCTCTAAGGAGTAAGTGTCAAGGCCTTGCTGATTTTAAATACGCTCTGTCACTTTACTGTCTACATTAACCATTTCATACCATGCTGTTTGTCAATTAGATGCATGTGACTGAAATCCATTCTTCAGTGGAAGTGTTTTTTCTTTAATATTGAATTTATTCATGTTCAAAAGAAATTATATAATTTTTCTTCTATACATTGAAACCACTGAAACTATATGTATGTGTTTTGTTATTTTCCCAGAATCTCTTTAAGTTTCGGGTAACTATTCCCTTTATGTGTTTTAGAATACCAACCTATGTGAATCTTAACATGATTAATTATTATTATTATTGTGTCCATGCTTAGTGGTTTTGGAATGCTTGCTTCTCAATATTTGATGTTTTACAGTAGTTATCCTGTCTTTGGCACATCATTAACAAATGGCTTGGATGGGTTAAAGATGATTCGATTAGAAAAGGACAAAGTATTTTTACTCCACTGTGTTATAATGTTGGAAATCTGCAGATTCACAAATTTTTGAAGGCTTTGGAAAACATGTTGCATTTGCAGTTATCTAAGAAAGAAAATAAGATCCATCCATCCTGTTTCAAGCAGAATGTGTTAATTCATCCACAAACATCCCTGAAAATTCAGAAGCTTAAAATTTGACAATGTCTTGGGAATTATAAATTTGTTTTGAGGAAGGGTCACTGGACCTGAAATGTTAACTCTGCTTTTTCTCCACAGGTGCTGCCAGACCTGCTGAGTTTATCCAGCAATTTCTGTTTTTGTATAAAATTTGAAGAGCTGTGCTGTCAATTTAAGTTGTACAGTTAATTCTCTGCTCAGTTAAAAGGGGTGGGGTAAAAGTTCGTGGACATAATTGCATCATCAGCACCTTTTTCAAACAAAGGCAAAAAACATGTGTCTTCTATTTTCCTGAACAAAGGTAAAAAACAATGTCCTTTGCTGGATTTCACTTCTTTGTTTCAAACTCTTTGATATCAGCTTCTCAGATTTTAGAACATATCTTCAGATGATAGTTTTTCATTCGATGAAAATTATTGTTCCAATGCATCAAAATTCCAAGATTTCCTTATTTTCTCTTAAGTACTGATTCACGTGAATAACGATTTAATATTGTATCTTTTATTAGATAGAATTAAAGCATCACCCATATAGTATAATAATACTTGAAAAATCACTCTGGCCAGAAAATGAAATTCTAAATTTGACAATTCAAACTTAAAAATTCTGGAGTTAGCCAAAACTGTTCCCTTGAACTGAATACGAAACAGATTGTACAGCATTTTAAGAAACACAGGAAATAATTTTGATTCTTCTATCTCAATTTGGCTTTTAAATGCCCATAATTAAAATTAGAGGTAAATTCTCACAAGCAAACCTTTAACATTCTGATTAGAAACCAAAGTAGCATAGCGTTTTTTTATGGTCACTAGTAGCTCCTTAAAAAGACAGAACACTTCGACCTCACAATTCTTCAATCAATTTGCATTTCACTATAACTCTCTTCCAGCCAATCATTGCGAAAAAAAAAACTTTCTTCATGTTGGCTGTATTGTTTTGTCATCTGCCGTTGGAGATAATATATTTTTATTTCCTCTTGTATAAAATTCATGACTTTAGACACATCCATGAGATCGCCTCTTAGGCTTTTCTGCTTTACGGAACAAACGATAGCTTCTCTATTTGTAATCCTTCATCCCTGGAGCCATTCTAATACTTCTTGACTATTTTTCACATCCTTCTAAAATGTAATGTGCAGAATTGAATATAATACTCCAGGTGTATTGAAATTGATGTTTACTATAGATTTAGTGTACCTCCCTGGCTTTTGCTAAACTACTGACCATATGACTTTCTTTCCTGGTCTCACGCTGAGTATTTTAAAAATTTCACTACCCTCACATATTATTCCTTACATGTTTCTCCTAAAGAAAACACTCTCAGCCCTTCTGTCCAAACAAATCACCACTCTATCTCCAACATCCCTTTCCTTTGAACATGCTCATGCCTTTAGTGCTCATCCTTCCTGTAAGTCTATTTTTGAATCTCGTCAATCAGGATTTTATCACTGCCCCATCACTGAAATAGCTCATAGCCAAGTTGACATCCCCTGTGACTGTGACTGATGTGCATTATCTGACCTTAATCTTCCTACTGCTTTAATGTGGCTTACCATTCTACCCTTTCTCTAGTTTGTTTCACTGCCATATAACTCAGTGAGATTTTCCTCACTTCTGTTATGGGCCAGACCAAAACCCCTTCAAATATCAAGGAGAGAGCCTACACCTTAACTTCTGTCTTATTTAAAGGCAAGTGTAAAGTGCTGTGTTCCAGATGTATTTCGATTGGTCACACTACTCAGCTTTAAGCAAAACACACTTTATTCTTTCATCCAGTTAAATACGAACAAAGAAGAATTCCTATAACTTTAACTCTGTTGGTAAACAACAGAATAATAGATTATTTAACTACTACATTACAACTGTTCCAATATAGCAAATCCCATAAACACACCCTTGGCAAAGGCAGATTCAGTAAGATAGATTATCTCACATGCAATGTTTCTCCAGTCCAGGAGAAAAGAACACCAAGACAAAATTCCTGCAGGGAGAGAAAACTCCAGCCTTTTGCTGTGGCTAAGAAAGACATACCAACTTCCACAGCCAACTTCAAAACCCCAACAGCTCCTGAAAGCTGACGTAAAACCCTGGTTCTGAAGGGAGCCTGATTCCACCCATTCACGTCGCTTCTTTTGCTCTAACTTTACAAAAAAAAACAGGGCCTCTCAAGCTGTTTATCTTATTAGGCTAGAAGAGATAACTCAGCACCTCTGTCTCAAAACCTGTCTTCAAAAGAAGCCAAGTCAAAATAGACCTCTTAAAGCCATTTTATCGTCACACTTCATCGAAGTTTCATCTAGTTAATCTTGGCATTTCTTCAACAATGGCCTATCTTCCACCTCTATACGTGCTAGCTTTGATAAATATGATGAGTTCTCCTAATTCTATTCTTTCCACCAACTGTCATTATACCTCCACCATATTGGGTTGCCAACCTCCTGATCCAAGACCCAGTCATAATTGAGCTTTAATGCCTTCTGGTTCAGTAAGTCAACAGACCACAGTTCCATCTTACTCTCTTTCACCATTGCAAGCTGAACCAAACTGTAATATCAGTGTCCTACTCAGCTCTGAATGGATCTTTTCATCATAAAATGCCTAACTGATCCTACATCATTTAAATGATATGTTATGAATTTTCTGACGAATTAACATGGCTTTGAAGAGAAATACAGTGCACTTGTATTCTTCAAACAATAGCCTGTACTTCGCTGCTTATGTTCTATAAAATGCTCCCATAACATACATCATGATTATCTACACAAGAGCAGCAGTAATCACTTGAAAATCAGTTATTTATTTCCTTTAAAAATCAGAGCTGTTCTCATTTAATTTTTGGAAACACTGCATTCCAGGGAAGGCTTTCCAAGCTGCAGGTTTTAAATTAAAGTTCTTATGGGATACGATCACAATCAATGGTTACCTACCAGGAATTGAGTATTCAGAATTAGTCAAATGTTAGTGCCAGAATTAGTGTTGCACAATTGGTGTCTTAATCAAGCCATTGACAAAAAACATGGGCCGGATTTTTAGAGAATTGGCAATCACAGTCAGTTTGTGAATCCACTCCTACATTTTATACATTAAGAAAGACCTATGCATTTCTCACAGGAGGTTCCAATCATGGCTCCTTCAGAAATACAGAGCATACTTTAAATCTGATCGGTCCCTTGTAGTGCAGGATTGTTGGGGGAATTGAAACGACATCTCCTTTCTAACATTAGTAGTTTTGTATTCTGTCACGTAGATGCCCAGCATCACACACAGCCACTTTTGCAGCATCTGTGAAAGGTTCAGTATGTAAGGTAAATGTGAGGTTAGTGTTCCAAGACATTAGGATGCCAAGTGGATAGGGGTCTACTTTGGTAGGACACAAGGTTAGAAGGAAGCAAGGTATTTGATAGAATGTTTGGGATAGGCAGGGATTGGAGATGAGGGTGGGGACAAAAAGGGCGATGTCAGGACAGTGGAGGGGATGTTGTCTGGTCCCAGGCAGAGTTCAAGTGGATGTTGATTCTGTAGCGATGCAGGTTAGCAGTTTTGGTGTAGGTCGTGGCATGGAGGGCTTTTAATCAGACTCTGGCAGGGATGTGCAGGATCCTTGGATGGGAAGCAAATGTTGGGTAAAAGGTGGGGTAAGGAGTAAGGGGATGTGCAGTTGTGGGGAGTGCATGGTAAATTGAAAAATTGGTTAAATAGTTACTCAGGAGTTAAACTAGGTTTTTAATTGCCTAACATTTCCTGGGTAAATAATAACAACCACAGTGGAATCTTCCGAATTGATCTAAATGGATATTTCCAGAGGGCTCCAGGTACAGGGGAATTGCCCTTCAGAATCTTCAACTTCCCAGACAATTCCATCAGAATCTGCTACATCAAGGATTCTGCAACTCATTGTCTAAGCTGCAGAACTGACTATCCGGCCATCAGAAAGTCCCTCTTCTAATTCTGAATTACTAGAAATATTTTGGACGATATGAATATATCAACAAGTTGCATTTTTAGGTCTAAATAGGTGAGGAATTTGAAAGGAAACATGATGAATCAAATATGTTCTGTTTTCAGAATCTGTGCACTTGAATTCTTGGCATACATGAGGAATTGAATTTAAAATCAAGTGGATCTAACCAAATTTGTAGACGCCGTTACGTTTTGCCTTTCCGGTGCACTCTGTTTCACACCTCTGCCAACTGCGTGCGTGTTCATAACCACTCAAGCCACCTTAACCAATCCTGCGTGGGTATTCATTTGATGGACAGTGCCTGGGAGTGAAAGCTGAAATCTCATGTTAATGAATGCAGCTCTCCAGTCCTCTCTGTGGTGTTCTATTCCTCGCACCCACTTATCATTGGTGGAGGGAAAAGCCGGAGATGACAGGAATTAATTCAGACTGATTACCTCATGAAGCATAGCATCGACGATTTATACAGAAAAAATCTTGAGCCCAGGCTTTCAAAGTCACTAGGCCCTGGTTGTTGCACTTAAGGCACCTCTTTTTTATTGGAGCTTTGCCTCCGTGTTCGGTTTCTTCATTCTCCCTGCCATACTGAAGCCAAATGTAGTGATAATTGTAGCACCCATGATTGAAAGTAAATGGTCTGAGCAGAACCCTTGAAGTAAGGCTTACAACTTTAAAAAGCAGACAAAAACTCATAGTAGTTCAATGCACTATAGCAACAGCCAGTAGAAATCAATCAGGAATTGACATGAAAGTTTTCTTTATCTATTCATGCAAATCTTGGTGTTGCTAGCTAGGCAAACTTTTATTATCCATTCCTAATTGCCCTGGAGAAGATGGTGATGAACTACCTTCTTGAACTGCTACAGTCTCTGGGGTGTAGAAACACCCATAGAAATGTAATGAATGGAGTTCCAGGATTTTGACCCAGAAACCATAAAGAAACAGCAATACAGTTCCAATTCTGGATGTTGTGTGTCTTGGAGGGGGCATTCCCATGGTGGTACTCCCATGCATCTGCTGACTTTGACCTTCTAGGTGGTAGAGTTTTGGAGTCACAATTTTGGAGCGTGCTTTCAGAAGAGCTTGGGTAAAATGCAGTAGTGCATCCTGTGGATGGTACACATTGCTCAGTAGTGAATCATAGAATTCTGACAGTACAGATAGAGGCCATTCAGAGCATCACGTCTGCACCAATCCTTGGAAAAGCATCCCACCCAGACCCAGTCCCCATTAACAATGGCCAATTTACATACCTGGACACTATAAGGGCAATTTGGCATGGCCAGTCTGCATATCTTTGGGCTGTGGGAGGAAACCAGAGCACTAAGCAGAAACCCGCACAAACACGAGAAGAACATGCAAACTCCACACTGTCACCCGAGGCTGGAGTTGAACTGGGGTCCCTGGCTCTGTAAGGCAGCAGTGCTAACCACTATGCCACCCTGCCGCAGAGTGAATGTTGAGGGTAGTATATGGGGTCCCAAATGGAAGCAAAACAGCAATGTCAGCACTGAAAATACCGAGCATGGGGTTTTGAGGCTTGTTTGGCTCAATAAGTATTTTTTGATTTGATTGATTGATTGAAGCCCCACATTATTGTTTGCCCTACTCACATTGGTCCCAGCTCTCCTGTTGAGGGCACCATGCTGAAATAGATCTCTAATTACTTTAGGGTACTACGTTAAAATTCATTTAACATCAAAGATTGTGGGTAACTATGAATCAGATGAACAGCAAATGCTGTTTGCTCACCGCTGACTGTAAAATTCACTGCCACCAGTTTCCATATATGTATAATATGGATATCTACATAGCACGTATGTCATTCTCAGCTGTGCTACCTGCCTGATAGGGGAGGCAGTGGCTTAGTGGTATTATCATTGGACTATTAATCTAGAGACCCTGGTAATATTCTGGGCATCCAGGTTTGAATCCCACTGTGGCAGATGGTGGATTGTGAATTCAATTAAAATCTGGAATTAAGAGTCTACTGATGACTATGAATCCATAATAAAAACCAAAAGAACTGTGGATGCTGTAAGTCAGGAACAAAAACAAAGTTGCTGGAAAAGCTCGAGATAACAAGCATGGGGCTGGATGAACACAGCAGGTCAAGCAGCATCATAGGAGCAGGAAAACTTGATGTTTCGGGCCTAAACCCTTCATCAGAAAAGATTTCTGATGAAGGGTT
>JAHRHZ010000052.1:31416967-31467131 GCA_024137785.1 Ginglymostoma cirratum | reverse complement strand
AGCAGCATCATAGGAGCAGGAAAGCTTGACGTTTCAGGCCTAGACCCAGACCCTTCTGGTGCCCGAAACGTCAAGCTTTCCTACTCCTATGATGATGCTTGGCCTGCTGTGTTCATCCAGCTCTACACCTTGTTATCTCAGTAAGACTAGAAATGGGTTTTCTCCAAGAAATATTATTCTCAAGTCAGGATATCATTTATAAATAAAATATTTTTACCTCCATTTATTTAATCACTCATTGAAGCCATCATATACAATATGTTTATTTTTGTATGACCTTTTCCTACACTTATTGAGGATATGAAAAATGATTGATGTACTGGAATCACAATACTCAGTGCACTGATGAGTAATTACAGAACATCTATGCGTGCACCAGGAATTCTACATAATCAATTTCGTTTAGTATGTTTAATTCCCTGATTTAAATCTGAGTTATGTAAAGAAAAGATGTTATTTAGCAGTATGAGCACATTGGCTCTCTAGATTACATAAACATCTCCATCAGAAAAATACTTCTCAGAAATTAACCTCTTATAAAATACTTCAATTTCCATATACTAAAGAAGGGAATGTCCGAAGAATACTTAATGTGGTCAAAAACAACAAAAAATTACACCTTTAAACAGTTAGAGCAATGTTTTGATTTATAGTATTTTATCTGCTCATGTAATGGTGTCAATGGTTTGTGTAGCTTTCCATTTTTTGCAATGGCACTGCAGGGATGCATAAATAAAGCAGTTGCTTTTGGATCATTTCCAATTCTTTGCATGTCATAGGTATAACATACTTTTCTTTTTAATTATATTTGTTTTCCATATTTGTTAATTATTCATCATAAATAACAAATCTGATTTGTTTTCTTGTTACTCACCATGATGGAGTGACTAATTCTGTATCTGCTACGATTTCATTGTCGTCTTGCAAATTAGTGGATTTAAATAAATGAGCATCATATGATATTTCTTGCATTCAGCCAACGTTTTATTGTAAAGGTGTCCCTATTTTTATCTGCAGAGGTCCTTGATGGAAAAGAGATAAATAATACAGTCAGACAGTTTTTATTAAACTGGAAAGCTTTCCGAGAAGCCAAGAAGAAAATTGCCACGGAAAAGCCAGAGGAGCAGGCTACACAACAGACATTAGGTACATTACATAAATATTTTAATCACTTTATTTTCAATTAATCCAGAGACCCAGGTAATGTTCTGGGGACCCGGGTTTGAATCCCACCGCAGCAGATGGTGGAATTTGAATTCAGTAAAAAAAAAATCTTGAATGAAGAGGCTAATGATGACCATGAATCCATTGTCGGTTGTTGGAAAAACCCATCTGATTCACTAATGTCCTTTAGGGAAGGAAACTGCCATCCTTACCTGGTCTGACCTGCATGTGGCTCCGGACCCACAGTAATGTAGTTGACTGCCGTCTGGGCAAGAAATGCTAGCCTAGCCAGTAATGCCCTCATCCCGTGAATGAATAAAGGAAAAAAAAGTGAAACAGAAAATACCAAGGATATGTGCAAAATAGGATGGGTATCAAATGGATAGAGAAAAAAGAAAGTGCTGGGGCAACGAAGCAGGTCTGGCAGCAGCAGTGCGGACAGAAGCAACGTTAATGTTTCAATCCAATATGTCTTGTACAGAACTGAGAGAGGCTGAAAAATGATAGTTTTATACTGTTGACATAGGTGGAGGAGGAGCAAATAAGACAGATAATGAGGATGTCCAGATAAAATACAAAGGGACTGCCAGTGGCAGCAGCAGAGAGATATAGATGTAAAGTAGGTATGTGCGCATAGTAGAAAATAAGTCAACTTTCTAGGAACAAACCCATGCAAACAACTGTGGGTGGGTAATAGGGGAAGGGGCTTTAATTAAAATGGAGGATTGTATTCATGCTGTAAAGTTGTTGAACTCAGTGTTTTGCTCTGAAAGCTGTAAAGTGCCTATGTGGAAAATAAGGTGCTGTTCCTCCACCTCTTAGTGGACTTCACTGGAGCACTGCAACAAGCGTGGGACAGAAATTTTAACAGGATGCTATTCTGAAACAAACAAAATCCATGACCATTACCATCTAGAAAGCCAAGGACAGCAGATACATGGAAACACTGCTACCTGCAAGTTCCCCTGCAAGCCACTCACCATCCTGACAGAAAATATATCACTCTTCCTTCACTTTAACCGGGTCAAAATACTGAAACTCCCTCCCTAATGGCTTTGTGGATCTGCTTACAGCAAATAGACCACTGTGGTTCAAGAAGGCAGCTCAGCACCACTTATCAAGGCCAGAAATGCCTATGTTCCAGAAGTTAAATTTTAAAAAACAATTAAATAGCAAGCAACTGGAGCATCGGGGTTATTCTTACAGATGGAACAGAGGTATTCTGGAAAGCAGTCACTCAGTCCGCATTTCTTCTTGCCAATGTTAAGGAGACTGCATTGTGATTAGTGAATATAGTAGACTAGAATGAAGAACCTGCAGGTAAACTGCTGCTTCATGTGGAAGATGTCTTTGGGGCCTTGGACATTGAGGAAGAAGGAGGTAAAAGGGCAAGCGTTACACCTTCTGTTAGAATTCTGATAGATTTAGAAGATGATATGGAGGGATGAGCAAGGGTTACGAGGCAGAGGAGTAGACCAGCATTTCAGGGAGAGAACCAGTACCTGCAGAATGCTGTTAAATAGGGGAATGCACGATGTGTTTGCTGATGGCTTCCTGCTGGAAGAGGTGGAAATGGCGGACAATAATTTTTCAAATCTGGAGACTGTTGGAGTGGAGTGTGAGGACAAGTGGAACTGTACTGATGTTCAGAGATGGAAGGGAAGAAATGAGGGCAGAAATGTGGGAAATGGGTCAAACATGGTTGAAGTACCCCTCAGTCATTGTGACAGGGATCCTGTGTTGATTAACAAGAGAAAGAAGATATTTTGGATACACCCCGTGGAAGATGACATCATTGGAAACAGATGCAAAATGAAATTGCACAGTGAGTGCAGACTGGAGAAATTAAAAATAAAACTGACAAGCTTCAAGCAGGATTTGATATTGTGAAGGTATTTTCTGAAGAAGGGTCTAGGCCCGAAACGTCAGCCTTCCTGCTCCTCTGATGCTGCTTGGCCTGCTGTGTTCATCCAGCTCTGCACCTTGTTATCTTTGATATTGTGAACCTTTTTTTATTTCCCCCCTTTACAGAATTGTCAATTTGTACACTGTTAATGCAATGTTAATTCATTGTTCATTAATGAAGAAATGTAACAATGACATCAGCTCCTAGGACAAGATCTCCCTTGTCTGCGCCAAATGTCTATGGGAAGGATCCCAATATTTTGAGATCCAATGATGGCAAAATGAAGATGAAAAGTGAGAGTGATGAAAAGAACAAGCCTTGACTCAAATTAATAATACATAACCAGACTTCCAACAAGACAACAGATGCTTTATGAGCCAGAAGGCCTGAAGATCCTGAATTGGCCTAATTAGCCATCTTCAGACTCATGAAAGACAATCATCCTTGACTGCAAGGGATAGCTAATATTTAATGGTATTTCTCAAAAGGAAAAGCTGGATAAATGTCACATTCAGAACAGAACTGAAGGCTATAAGTACAGGTCAGGAATATTGAGTGTCCTTCGTGCAACATTTCAGTAACTCTATTAGAATATATTAAATACATTGTATTATTCTTCTTTCAAATATTCTTTTGTTTTGCTTGTTTTTCCTGAGAAACAGAGAGAATCTGAATGTAGGATAATTTAATTTATTTCATGATATGTATTATTGAAGTATTGTTGAAGGACTGAGCTTTATGAGTTGAATTGTCTTTTATTAATACATATATGCTTATTATCTTGAGCTGTTATACATATTCTGGAAAAAGTAGAAAATGGAAAAAGTTGGAAAAAAAATTAAAAATTGAAGTTACTATTGATTGAATTGAATTGAATTGAAGTGGAGTTGACAAGCTAGTGCTATGAACTGATACATTCATTTCAGTCAGTTTAAAAATAATATATTGTAAAAATGAGCCCCTATATTAATTTTTGTTTTCTTCTGTTGGTTTAAAATGACCTAATATGATTTTTCTACAAGATCATCCACAAGTAATTCGGAATCATGCACTTAGAAGCTATACAACTCCTGGTATTCGCAGATTCAGGAAACCTGTTGATCATCTTACGAAGACTCCCAGCTTTTCATACTCTAGAGATGATGGAAAAAGTGTTTTACCTCCAGTACTTGAATCTAAGGGCATGGGTGATGGTGCGGAAAGAATCGGGTAAGGCACTACCATCTTCTGACATAGCCAAAATATGGAAAAATTAACTTTAATTTGATGGAATGCAACCCTTTACTTAAGTAATGTCTAGTTCTAATAGAGTGGGCACCTTTGTCCAGAATTAGTTAGGCTATTATTTCCTAATGCCAGTCTTGTGGCACAGTGGTAGCCAGAAAATTCAGAGTTCAAGTTCCATTCACAGCCATCAGATTTAGTATTAACTTGTAAGTCCTTCCAACATATGCCAATGACAAGTGGTTAGAGTGGGAGAGCTTCCTGGTTAGTCATGTGATGAAAAGAAAATTGGAGTCTCTACCATTCCTATCAGTAGCTCTGGGACTAGACTACAACATGCATGTATAAGTGCATGTTGCCATAGTAACTCCAGCTCCTTGATGAGGCGGGGATGAGGGGATCCATTAGCTCAGTTGGATAAACAATCAGTCTGGATTTGAAAGGTGGGAGAGAGAGACACAAGTTGCATGGTAGAACAAAAAGAATGGAAGACTGGAATACCTGTTGGAGAGACAGAGACTGAGGGGGTTGAGAGAGATGGGAACGCTTCAAAGTGGTAAGGGAATGGGGGGCCTCAAAGAGGAATGAACAGTTTCAAAGTTGTCAATAAATGTCAATCAGCTAACTAGGAAATCTTGAAATCACTGCAGTAATGAATTACTTGCAAATGACTATGGAATCTCTAGCTTTAGGCTGCATATGTTCAGGAGCTACTACATAGGAAAAATTAAGTGGATGCTATTGTAAAGAACACTGTGTCAATTATTGAATTTAAATTTGAGTTTCAGTAAGTGTTGTAACTACCTTGGTAAAATATTCCAGCTTTGTAAATATCTGATGAAAACACTAGTTTTCCCCGATCTGCCCTGCAGATGTGCTGAAAGTAATGACTTTTTACATTTTTAAGTGTATGTCAGTTACTTTGAACACAAGTTTGTAGTTAATGTACACCCATTATCTTTATCCAATTTAAATACAGTGATGTCTAGTAAGTGAATGATTTCTTTATGTGATATGGTTTTAAATATAATGGATGGTAAATAATTATTGAGGATATGCTGTTAATTTTATTCCTTTGTGAGTCCAAATATCCAACTTGTCAACATAATAAACAGAATGTAATGTTACTATGTGACTGCATCACCTAATAAAGAACATTGTGAGAACAAAAAATTAGCTCCTGAAAATCAAAAGTAGCCATTGAAGAAATCTCAAGAGCTTTTGTGCACAGCTGCAATGGAAGTAAGGGAGAGGCTAGAAAATGTAAATCCTTACTCCAACATTTTTAAAATGTAAATTAACAGTGGTTTTGGCAGCCATGCCATTACTGTTAGGTGGAGATGGAGAAACTCCCCGTTACAGAGTAGCCAGTGGCTGCTGCATATCCAGGAGTGCAAGGACAAAGGTGAGACCGTAGCCTATCTGGAGCACTGGTCATCTGGTCTGCAACTGGGGACAGCCATTAAGCAATTAAACGGGTCCATATTGCCTGTAGGAACTTGGAGTCTGGCTGGAAAATCTCAGTTGTTTTCCTTTACTTGGCCTTAAGTGACCCTTAATGAGTTGTGTATGCTACCTGTCATATGTGAGTGTATGGTCATGCTGCCCATCATGCACCTCACCCCATCTCGTCTTCACAAAAATTGACCAGAGTAGGATGGAGGTGGGGAAACTGGCATGCTATGCAACCAACCGGGCTGTTTCTAAATCTCAGCCTGCCTGTAATCCAAGGCCAGCAGATTTAAATCGCATTATAATCATTATGAGTTACACGACATTAAATAATTCAAATCTCTGTGAGAATGTCTGGTTTTATTTTTCAAAACAATACACAATGTAATAGTTCTCAGAATATTAGGAATTGATTTATAGATGATCTTTGGATAAAATCTATGTTAATCTATTTGAAAAATGTTAGTTACAAAAATAATTTTATGCACATCAAGCCACATACAGAAATTAACAACTTATATTAGCTGAAAAGTGAAAAGAAAATAAGATGCTTTTTCTGAATTCAAGACGTTATTATATTGTTTGTTCTTGTCAGTGTAGTCAGTACCATACAAGTGCTGAACAAAAGCTTCCACAATGCAAAAAATAAGAGATAATGAATGTTAAAGCTAGTACATTGTTGATCTTTGGTGTACCTGTTCTGTCTACTGCACTTTCTGCTAGCTAAACTGTGTAGTTAAAAATAATCAATGAAAATGACAGATTCTGAAAAAAAGCACCCATTGGTTTTATTTCATGTGTGAGCGGAGAGTGACTGTCTTGACCTCAGGGTTGCCTTTAAGCAAGCTCGGAGTCAGTGGGAATCAGGAACATACCTGGCACAAAGGAAGATGGTTTTGGTGGTTGGAGATCAGTCATCTCAGGTCCAGCATCCCTGCAGGAGTTCCTGAAGATAATGTCCTTGCCTGACTATCTTCATCAATGCTGCTTCATCAAAGCCCTTCCCTCCATCAAAAGGGCAGAAGTGGGGTTGTTCATTGATGATAGCACAATGTTCAGCATTATTCTGAACTCCTCAGATACTGAAGTAGTCCATGTTCAACAGCAATAGGATCTGGCTTGGGCTGACATATGTCAAGTAACATTTGTGCCACACAAGTGTCAGCAACAACATAATTTCCAACAAGAGAGAATGTAGCCATATCCCCTTGACTTTCAGTGGCATTGCCATCACTGAATTCTCCCACTATCAACATCCTGAGGGTTAGCATTGACCAGAAACTAAACTAGGCTAGTCATATAAGTAATGTGCAGGTCAGAGGCTAGGATCCTGCAGCAAGAAACTGACCTCCTGACTCCCCACAGCCTTTTCACCATCTACAAGGCACAAGTGTGATGGAATACTCCCCACTTGTGGATGAGTACAGCCCCAAACAAGACTCAAGAAGGCAGCCCAGCACCAAATTTTTAATGGCAACTCAGGATGGGCAATGAAGGTCAGCAGAGCCAGTAATGCTCACGTATCACAAGAGAATAAAAAAACTGAAAAAGTTTCTGTATGGGTTACTTTAGTAATTAGTTTTAATTTATGAGATAAAAGAAGCAATTACTATTTATCTTTGAATATGCCTCCTTTCTGTATGTGTTTTGTGTTAATAGAAAACAAAGTCATTTGCAGAGTATCAATTTTCTACCTATTTTATGAAATAGATTTCATAGGGTTACATATTTTTATTCAGAATCTCACTCTAGAATATTTAACTTGATTACATATTCAGTATGGAATGTAATATGCCCAACTTTAGTCCTGTTTTAATCAATTTTGCATTGATGTATGTCTTTGACCTTTTGACAACTAGTCACTTTAGATGGTTCAGTAAGAAAATGTAAACATTAGTTTGTTCCTCACATCAAGAATGTTTGCTTGGGTGAAGGTGAAATGGAAAAGATTAATATGTACTTAATGAAGTTTGGAAAATTGAGAGTACAATTAAATAATTGTATGAAAAATAGTAGTTAAAAACAGGTTTATTTAAACACTTATTTCCTTCCTTTTAGACCCCACAACCCTCCCATCAATAAGATTGATGAATAGCCTAGTGTTTGTACCTTCCAATCCAGTCTCAAAGTTTTTTTCCCCAGCAAATAAACAATATTTTCTTTTCTGTTAATGACCCAAAGGTTGTATCATTAAAGGAGAAAAGTAGACTTGCAGTCTCAGACGAAGAATTTTTTAAAAAATTTGCACATTGACATTTCATAACAGAGGTCTGACTTGCTTGATTAATTCTGGCCATGCCTCCTGAGTGGAAACAATGAAATTAGTTCTCCTTCTGGCTATTAGGGATATGGATTTTATTCACTGATACAATGCTTATTCAGACACTAAACAATTTCTGCATCCAGTATATAATTTGTTATATAAGAATTAAGATAAAGAGTTTTTTTAGATTTACATATTTTGCTTTAAGTAACACACATTCTATTGTAATTGCAAATGTTAAAGTAGTATTACAGTCAGTCGCAGATAAGTGAATAATGATTTACAACAAAATTGCATCAAGATTCAGTTCTTAGAATATGTAGCAAGAAAATACAATGCATATAATGTGAACGCCAAGCATTACAGAGTCACAGAAGGAGGCCACTCGACCCATTGCATGTAGCTTTCCAACAAGCATTATGACTTAATATTATTTGTCTCCTTTTCTTCATAATCTTGCATATTGTTTGTGTTCAAAGTGTCATGCAATGCTCTCTGAATTCCTCAATTGATTCTGTTTCCACCACTCTTTCAGGCAGTGCATTCCAAACCCAAACCACCCCTGCAAATTACATTAAATCTGTGCCCTTTTACAACCAGAAGAGTTTCTCACTGTCTAGTCATTACCTCTGATGACTTTGATACCTTCCTTTAGAACTCCTCTTAGTCTTCTTCTCTCCAAGGACAGCAGTCCGAACATCTCCAATCTATCCTCATAACTGAAATTTCTCCCCCCAGGAACCATTTTGTAAATCTCTTCTGCACTGTCATCAGTGTGTTCACATTCTTTCTTGTAGTGTGGTATCCAGAACGGTACACAATATTCTAGCTGAAGTCTAACAAATGTCTTATATACAAAGACAGAAACTTGTCTTTTGAAGAAGGGTCATTAGACCTGGAAAGTTAACTCTGCTTTCTCTCCACTGATGCTGCCAGACCTGCTGAGTTTCTTTCCAGCAATTTCTGTTTTTGTTTTTGAATTCTAGTATCCACAGTTGTATTTTGATAAGTGAAATAAGTTGAACATTATATATATGGCTACCTATACATTTCTCATATCTAGAAGTCAATTTGAATAATAGGGAAAATGTACATCCCTAAATAGTGAGCTTTAAAATAAAATTAATATAAGTTGTACAAAACCTTTAAAATAATTTTAAAGCTTTGGTAAAGACAACTGAAATCTGAAATGTTTCATTCTTCTCATACAGTAGTTATTACTTTGTAAGATAGTGATTAGTATAGTTCATTTATTTACTAACTCCATAAATGTCAAATTTTGGATCTTCACATCTCCCCACTACTCCTGTCTCCCAATATTGCTAACAGACAGTTTACCCTCCAATAACACCATTAAATTGGGGGAAAGAAAGGTTCTGAAACACATTACAGGGAAGATAGCAGATTGTAGACTGTTAGACTGTCAGGGGAGGCGATGGCCTCGTGGTATTGTCACTGGACTCTTAATCCAGAGACCCAGTATTCTGGGGATCTGGGTTTAAATCCTGCCAGGGCAGATGGTGGAATTGGAATTCAATAAAGACCTGGAATTAAGAGCCTAGTGATGACTGTGAATTGATTGTGGGGAAAATCCCATCTGGTTCACTAATGTCCTTTAAGGAAGGAAACTGCCATTCTTACCTGGTCCAGCCTACACGTGACTCCAGACCCACAGCGATGTGGTTGACTCTTAACTGCCCTCTAGACAACTAGGGATGAACAATAAATGTTGCCTAGCCAGCAACACCCTCATCCTGTGAATGAATAAAGAAGATGGGTTTGGGTCTGACATCTTTAACTGCACTATCTGCAGCAGAACCTTCAGTTGCCCAGGGGCCTAAGGTTTGAAAGTCCTTCCTAAACCTCTCAGGCTCCCTAAGGGCTTGATGTTCATCAAGGAGATTGGTATCAGGTCTCAGCAATTTTCTCAACTCCATTGCAATCATTCTTCCATCCTGGCCATACCACTCACCCTGCTTTCATGTTGGAAAGGCAGGCATATGCTTGAGATGGGACACTGTATCCAGAGACAAGCCTAGGGAGGTGACAGAGACAGGCCTAGAAAGGGTTCTGAAACTGACAAAATAAGCAAACAGGCTTTGATATCTTTGAAAAGTACTGTTTATAACATCTTGAAAATGTTAATCACAACACTCATTCCTTGTACCAATGAGAAAAAGCTATAATCCACTTACCACCTTTTAATCTAAACAAACAAAAAGCATTGAAAAAATGAAAGAAGTAACTGTTTCTTACAACCTTATACATCTGTCAATCAAACATCCCTTCAAGATGTGTAAATAGATTCCTGCTGAATGGAGTCCATTACCATCCTTGGAGCCAAGCCAAGCATGCATAGTGAGGCCATCTTGCAATTGTTTCAATAAAGCAGGTTGAGGAGATAACCAGGCATTTCATTTTTCAGATGGACTCATTATGAATGTTTGATTGAGTTCCAGAAATTGTTAATTGACTCACCTCAGAAGGGAAACAAAAACAGAAATTGCTGGAAAAGCTCAGCAGGTCTGGCAGCATCTGTGGAGACAAATCAGAGTTAACATTTCGGGTCAAGTGACCTTACTTGGAACTCCAGTTAACTGTAATTTCTCTCCACAGATGCTGCCAGACCTTTTCTAGCAATTTCTGTTTTTGTTTCTGTTTTACAGCATCCGTAGTTCTTTTGGTTTTTGTTTGGTATTCATCTTAGAAGGGGTCTGTTTACTCAACTTGAAGGCAAATGTCTGCTTTATTTGATTGACATTTTTATGACCTTGTAATAACATGATTTTTGAATATTTTTTCTAAATTCCTGTGTGTGTGTTTGGTTCAGATGAAAAGGTGTGAACTGGATTAAAGATATCCTTGATGGGACTTTCAATGTCTCGATTTTATTAATAGCTTTATGAAAATGTAAGAGGGGCATTGTTTTTCAAAATGAATGAAGATTCTCTTCAAAGAGGAGGAGTGAGAGGAGTCATACAGCCTTTTAACTTTAAAGAGCTGGTCTTTTTGCTCTTGGCAGATTGAAATTAATTTGAAAAGTTTAACGATGGAATTTTGGGTGAGGAGATACTGAGGCTGATGGAATGACTGTTTCAGTGGGGTTGAGGCTGATGGAGTGGAATTCATGTGGAGACTGAGATTGAGGGAGGGCAACAGGCTGGAGAATTAAAGTGGAGATTGAAATAGTTTAGAGTGATTTGGCGCACTGACTGCAAGGGAAGAGAATATATAAAATCTCCAGAAATTGAATGTGCTTTGAAGGACAAAATCTTTTCATAAAAAATTGAAAAAGTGAATGGATGATGAGATGCATGAATGAAGGAAAGATGTCGGAGCATTATGAGGTGGAGTGCAAAGGAACTTGGTGATTATTATAGCAACAGCTTAGTTGTGGGCTCATGATAGTGTGTAGTCTGGCAATGTACCAAGATTTCTTAGTGCAAGTTAATTACTCATTGCTAACCTCCTCTTCCCTCCTTTTCAAATCTTTTTATTGGACCTCATTGTGCCGTTCTGCAAACACCAAGTGAATAAAGACAGCACCCAAGGGGATGACCAACTACTTCAAGCATTTTAGGGCAAGGGTTTAAAGTTTGAGTTTTTCATTTTACTGGTCTGGTTTCCTGATTACTGTGCAACTGAAGTTGGCACAAAAGATTGCAAAAATTGAACGTAATTTGAATAACTTGAGTATCTGTCAGTTTTTGCACTAGTTTTTAAATGCGTAACATTGAAAGTAAGCCTTGTCCATGAAACTGTCAATTCCCCTAGGATGAATTAATCACTGTTGGCAATTTCTGCTAATTACATTGTATCTCACCTTCTTTGCTGCCATACTTTATTGCAAGTGCCTCTGGTTGCTTGGTTCTGGTTAATTCATCCCTTTGAATAATTATACCATTTTATTGTGAATTGTGCCCTGACAATGTCTCCTATCCAATGTTGTTATTGTCTGGAACTTACATTGTACTTACATTGGAAGGGGTGGAGGGCTTATCTTGTCAAATCTGAAGCTCGGCCAGTGCAATGTCATGCACTAACACCTGAAAGTATGAAGAGCAGTGCCCTGAATAATTTAGAAGCCTGATTTACTGTGCTGAACCAGTCATGGCTCTGACAGACATTGCCAGTGCTAAATGTATTGGCATGAGTATGTCACCCATCAATTCCAGGTTCATGATGTCTTGGCATAAGCAATCTTGTAGCTGCTGATAGCACCTACTGGAACTTGTGAATTTTCATTCAGAGATTCACTGTTGTTGTTATCCTTGCAAGGAAATTAACTTGTTCATTAGATACTGAATCCTTTGCTGAATCTAGTGTAAGGTCCTCAGCAACTGGTGTCTATCTAAGTGGAGGAATGACATCAGTCTTTCTTGAATTGAATACCTCAGTGCCAATGTAGCGTGCTGTAAGAATCAGCAATTAGACTTTGAATCTAATAATTTGAAGGCTACTCTGGCTTCAGGATCTATGCTAGCATTTGTGTCTTTATCTTCATGATGGGATGGGAAGATTTTGCAGGTATGCCTTTGTTGTAAGTCATTTTTTTTGAGCAAAGCAGGAAACAATTGAACCTTGGTTCTGGCTTCATTCTTCTCTCTGTTCTGGTTCTGCTGCTGCTGTAGCTGCAAAAGTAAAGACAAAGGCAGAGATGAAGTCCAGAAGTAAACTATAAATAGGAATTGGGATACAAAGCAACAGAGAGAGAGAGAGAAAAACAGTAAATGAATGTGATACACATTATTAATGATTTTCCCAAAATTTAGTTCTTAAATTTTATGACTAATTTGACCAGAATAAACTTGGGACTATCAAACTGCAGCACTCATTCAACACATGGGCCTAAAACAGTCATTTGGAACGGATAAGCCACAGAAACTCACAATCATAGTTGTGAATTCCATTTCTAGATTCTTTTTGGCTCAGTCAGTCTTGAATTTATAAGTGAAATGGATGCAACACTGCCAATGATATTGAGTTATACTTGGGGTTAAAGACTTGAGTCTTTCTGTGCAATAACCAACTCCAAATCTAACTTTTCAATGACATTTTTCAGTAGTGTGCCAGTAAATTTCCACTGCTCAACAAATAAGGAATTTTGACTAGCTACAGTCTGAAAAGAAAATATATTATGAACCTGCAGCATTTAACTTTTGTGTTTCTTTCCACAGATGCTGTTAGAACTTCTGAGTATTTTCAGCAATTTCTGTTTTTCGTAAGATTTACATCATCTGCAGTATCTTGATTTCCGAATTTTGTTTTGTGGTTCAGAATTTGCGATTGGCTGATTTTGCAAAGCTGACTTATTCATCGGTTGTGATTGGTCAGCGAAGCAACACACAATTATATTATCCCTCCATGTTTTCTTGCAATTCCTCCTTAGTTTACTTGCACTTTACTCCACCCCATTTCATTATCCATATGTAAAATTCTATATGGAAGTTAATTTTGTTTAAATTTAAACTGCATTCTTGAATCACTGAAGACTATCTGGTGTAGGTACACACAGTGCTGTTAGGGAGCATGTTTCAGGATATTGATCAGGTGTCAGTGAGTGAACGACAATATCATTCCAACTCTGGGGGTGAGGGGTGAGGCAGTGACATAGCGGTAAGAAATGGCTTGTAATCCATAGTTCCAGATTAATATACTGCGACTTGGGTTCAGATCCCACCATGACAGATGGTGAAATTTGAATTCAATAAAAATCTAAAATAAAAGAACATGTACTGTCAATTGTCATATAACCCCAACTGGTTCACTAATGCCCTTTAGGAAAGGAAATCTGATGCCCTTACATGGTCTGTCTCACATATACTGCAGACCCAAAGACATCTGGTTGACTCTTAACTGCCCTCTGGGTGATTAGGAATGAGCAAAAACGCTGACCTAGCCAGTGACGCCCACATCCCAAGAATTAGATTTCTCATGAATATATAAACATACAGATTAGGAACAGCAATTTGCCATTTGGGCCCTGTACTCAGTTCCACCATTTAATAAGATTATGGCTGATCTGATTGTGGCCATAATTCCAAATCCATGTCTACCCCGATAATTTTTAACTTCTTTTTTAGTCAAGAATCTATCTACAACTGCCTTACAAAATATTAAATGACTCCATCTCTCTGGGCAAGACAGTTCCAAATTTTCACACCATTCTTCAAAAAGACATTCCTCCCCATCTCTGTTTTAAATGGGACACCCCTTGTTTTAAAAGTGTGTCCCTTGGTTCTCGTCTGTCCCAAAGAGAAAACATTTTTCAGTGTCCACTCTGTCAAGTCCTTTCAGGATCTGATATGGTTCGATAAATCGCCTTTCACCCTTCTAAACTCCAATGGCTAAAGGGGCAGCCAGTCCAACCTATCCTCACAAGATAAACTCTCATCTCAGTTATCAGTCAAGTGAATTTTTTGTGAACTGGTTCTAATTCTCTTAGATGAGGAGATCAAAACGGTACACAGTACGTTAGATCTTGCCTCACCAATGTCTATACATCTATAGTACCACATTCTTGCATTTAGATTTAATTCCCCTTGCAATTAAGAAGTCAATTCCAATTGTCTTTGCTAATCATGCTAACATAGTTATTGTGATTCAAGTGCCAATATATGCAGATCTCTGTATATCTCGAGTTCTGCAAATTTCTCTACATTTAAATAATACACTGCTTTTCTATTCTTCTTGCCAAAATGGGCAATCACTCACTTAGCTGACCTATCCATTTCCAGACTCCTCTTGTCCTTGCACAACTTAGTTTCTTACCTATCTCTGTACCATTAGCAAATTTAGCAATTATACATTTGGGCCTTTCATGCAAGTTATTTATATAGATTGTAAATAATTAAGGCTCCAACCCTGATCTCTGCCGCACCCAACTTGTGATAACCTGCCAACCCACAAAAGACCCTTTTATGCCCACTCTTTGCTTCCTATTAGCCAAACTAATCCCCTTTCCAGGCTGATATCTTACCCCCCATACCATGAATTCCGATGTCGCATAGTATCCTTTAACATGGTACCTTGTCAAATGCCGATGGAAATTTAAGTACAGTATATCCACTGGTTTCCCCTTTATCAACTTTGTATGTTATTTCTAGTACTTTGCTCAGAAATTATTTCTCTTTCATAAAACCATGTTGACTCTGCCTGATTGCATTAAGATTTTCTAAAGTGTCCTGCTATAACATCCTTAATAATAGATTCCCAAATTTTCCCAATGACTGGTGTTAAGTTAACCAGCCTAGAGCTCTTGCTTTCTGTTTCCTCCCTTTCTTGAATAGAGGAGTCACATTTGCTATTTTTCAATGGATCTTTTCTAGACTGTAACAAATTTTTGGAAAATTAAAACTAATGCATGTACTATCTCAGCAGCCACTTCTTTTTACACCTCTCTGTAAGTCTATAAGAATGAAGTCAACAAGAGCCAGGGGACCTGTCAGGTTTTAGTTCTAATAATTTTCTCAACACCCTTTCCTGTAATTATTTTAAGTTCCTTGCTCCCTTTCACATTCTAATTCACAATTATTTCCAGAATGTTATGTGACTTCCACAGTGAAGATGGATGCAAACTATCTGTTCAATCAGTCCACTATTTCCTTATTTTCCATTATTAATTCCTCACCTCACTCTCTAAAGGACCAATATTTACTTAATCTTTTTCTGTTTAAATATTAGCTTAATCTCTTTTTTTATATTTCTAGCTAGATCTCTTGCACACTAATTTCGCCCTCCTTATCAGTCTATTAGCCATTCTTTGCTGTTTTTTATATTCTTTACAATCTTCTAATTTGCAGCTCATGTCTGGAGAATTATTGCTTTCTTTAATTTCCTTTAATTATCCATGGTCAGTGTGCTTTTCCCTTAAAATTTTTTTCCCACTGAAGTGTATATTTTCTGAGTATTCTGAAATATCTCCTTAAATATTGACCACTGTATTTCTACTGACCTAATCCTAATCTAGTGTGTGTCTTCATGCCCTCATAATTGTCCTTGTTTACATTTAAAACACTAGCCTTTGTTCACTCTTCTTTCCCTCAAACTCAATGCAGTGTTCAGTCATATTTTGATCACAGCTACCTTGGGGATATCTTTACAGTAAGGTAATAAATTAATCCTAATAATTAGTTATAAGTACATAGGAACAGGAGTAGGCCATTCAGCCCATAGAACCTGCTGCACCATTCAATATGACCGTGGCTGATAACTCATTTCTGTGCTTTTGTTCATCTCTCTCTGTTGCACCAAAACCACCCTAAACTGAGTTACTCCTGTACTTTACTGGGATTGCTATCCTTCCTGGTCCGAGACCAGACTGGCTTGGGAGATAAGTCCTGGAGGCGAGTCCCGGACCGGAGGCCGGTGTGGGGAGGCAAGTCCTAGACTGAAGGCCATTGTGGAGCAGCGTGTCCCAGACTGGAGGCCACCATGGGAGGTGAGGGCCTTGTGGACTGGATGCGAGTCCTTGCGTTTTGAAGCCCAGCATGGTCTGGAGAGTAGGTGCTGGCATGGACTTGGTGAAAAGGACTGTAATTCAAGTACTTTATAAAAATGTTTTATTCTTATGCTGGAGTTTTTGAGTTATTCAAGTACTTTAAAAAAAATCTTTATATCGTAATGCAGGACTTTTATTTATTATTCTTTCAATTCTGTAACAAATATTAAGTATCTGTACCTAGGTATCCTGTACCTAAGATGGCGCCCTAAGTGGCGACATTGCAAACTTTTCACTGCACTCATTTGAGTGTCCATGACAATAAAGCTAATACTAATTCTAGTTCTACAAGTCACATATGCTTGAATATCCAGAATATACATGAATAGGCAGAGAATAGAGAGATATGGACCACATAGATGCAGAATGCTTTTAGTTAAGAAAGACGTCATATGTTGGCACAGTCTTGGTGGGCCGAAGGGCCTGTCCTTGTGCTGTAATGTTCTTATTCTTATCCCAGTATTTGCTATCTTGTAGCCATTTCTCTGTAATGGCTATTAGATGATACATCCCTATTTCTATTTGCGCTTTCAGTTAATCTGTTTTGTTAATAATGTGCCCATTCAAATTTAGACCTTTAAGTCCTGTCTTTTTAACACATTTTATTCTAACCCTATCTACTGTTGCATGCTTAGGTTTGCACACTTTGTCCCTTCCAATCACGTTCTTAATACCATTTCCCTTATTGCTGCCTTGCTGTCTTGTGTCACCTTCTCTGTTTAATTTATAGAATCTTTTTAAATCTAATCCCTTTCCCTGCTATTTAGCTTAAGGCTTTCTGCACCATGCTGGTTATGCGACTCACCAGGACTCTTGTTCCAGCAATCATCCCAACGTTACACATCACACTTTCCCCTGTACTGGTGCTGGTGCCCCATGAATTGAAACCCATTCTTCCAATTCCAATCTTTGAGCCATACATCCATCTATTTAATTTAACTTAGCCATTCTTAACCCTATGCCAAATTCTTTCATGGCTCAGGTTATAATGCAGAGATTATTACTTGGAGTTCTGCTTTTTAACTTAGCCCCTTGCTCATACTCAGTCACAAGAACCTCTTCATTATTCTGCTGTTTGCTTGCCTTCACAGCAAAATTTCTTGCAGCAATTCAGAACTCTCCTGGGGTCCCTTTAAGTAGAGAGCTTTCTTTGACTAATCCAGTATGTGATCTGTGATTGAGCAAGAAACCCAGAATTAGAATGTTAGTGCCATGTCTGAGTTAAACAGCCTCTACATAGTCTACATCTCCAGCATTCAATCAGTTCCTGACCCATGACAGATCCCAGTCATCAATCTTAATGAACTGATTGGCAGGTTATCTTGTTATCTTGCTGGTAGGGGCAGCGTGTTAGTCGCCATCCAATGTGCTCACTCGACAGTTTTTACAAAAAGAGAAAATTGCACACAGCCCACCTGAGTTTGCCTAAAACTGACCGTTAACCATGTTAATGATAATAAAACCTAGACAAACAAGGAAAATCTAGGATAACAGAAAATTCTTAAAATACACAGCAAGACTGGCAATGTTTGTGGAGAAAGAAATAGAATTAACCTTTCAGATTGATTACAATTCATCAGAGCTGAAAATGTAGACTTAAATATGAAGAATCAAAAGCATGAATTACGGTTAAAAATAAAGCCTAGTTTAGTGCATTGGTATTCCAGTGCTCTCTATTTTTATGCATGTATTTAAACTTTCTTCCTAGTCTGTTAAACTTGCCCTTCACGTAAGGTTTTTGTTCTTTTAATAGAAACAGAAATTCATTGCACAGATATTGACATAGAATGGTTTTGTAAACCTCAAATGAACCATTACGTACAATAAAAGCTACTTTAAGTAGGTATTCCTTGAATGAATGTGCCTCCTCAAGTTTCAGTGGCAGTCAAGCAGAGGCTAGACTGACAGGATGTAGAACTCCCATTGCAGTTACAATGTGCTGTACCGCAAATCTGAGTTTATGCTTTCTTCCAATTGAAAGGTTGATGATGATTTGGTCACAACCACTTTTTGCCAACATGGCAATATTTTATATCTCTTTATTTGTAATATAATCTTGAAAATGAATTATGTAAATGTGATATGGTATGACACCTCTTTATTTATTTAGATTTTTTTGTCAGAAGTATTTAAGTTAATTAAAATGCCCAATTATATCAGTTATTATATATGTATGTATGGAATTATGGCTACTATCAACATCTAAACAAGGGAACCAGGAATAAACAATAAAATGTGGTTTGGAAGAATCAATTTCCTTTAATTCAGTAATTTCACTGAACCGTTGAGTTTGCTTTCTTGCATGTCCACCCTGCCAGAAGTCAAATGAACAAGAGCACATTACATTTGATGAGCAGTTTGACAATAGTCATTTGCTGCATTTGATCCATAACTAATGTTTCTAAGCAAAGTGCGATAAGTAGCCTAACTAGCAATGAATGTCGTGTCTGCAAGAAAACAGTGAATGGTCTTTTTCGCAGTATTTTTTTCAAATGGAAGGCAATATGTTTTGTTTACCATTCTGGTTTAGTCCAAATTAAAAAAAAATCTGACATTCTGTTTGGCTGTCAGAAAGAAAGCAAGAACATTCTATGTTAGCCATTTAAATATCAGAACAAAGTGGCATCAGTCACTGGGAAGTTCATGCCATTTTTCTGATTGTCCTGATTTTGTATGCATATAGATTTTTCAACAAAGTCTGTTCTCTGAAAGGAGAAGGATCACATTTAATTTAGTAAAACCCTGATGAAGACTTTAAACAAATAGTCAAAATGCACATGAGTACAGAAATAGGAAAATAGGGCAGATGAATGCATAGCTCAAGAGTTCATGCCGGAGGGAGGGTTTTAGATTCTTGTAACACTGTGACCATTTATGAAGAAGGTGGGACCTCTACAAGTGGGATGTTTTGCACCTGAACCATAATGGGACTAACATCATTGTGGGAAGGTTTGCTAGTGCTGTTGGGGGGAGTTTAAACTCATTTGGCATGAGCAGGGTACACAAAGTGTTAGTTCAACAGTGATACAACATACCTGAGAAAAGGAATTTAGGCAGAGGGAGTTCAGACTTGTTAAGTCTCAAGAGACAAAGGCAAGGTCTCTACTTTAATGATGAGAGTATTATAGATTAGGCAAATGAGTCAAGGCCTTGGATTGGCATGTGGAATTGTGACTTTGCTGCCAGAACAGAGACATGGTTGAGAGAGGGACAGGATTGGCAACTTAACATTAATAGAACATAGAACAGTACAGCACAGGAGCAGGATGGGACCTTTTGCCCATCATTATCTGTGCCCTGGGATATAGAATTATCAGGTAGGACAGGGGAGGGTGTAAAAGAGGAGGTGGTGTTGCATTATTAATTAATCAGTCAGTTACTGCTCTAAGGAGGGACAAAATCTTGGAAGGGTTGTCAAATGAGGCTTTGTGGGTCAAGTTTGGGAATAAAAGTGAGTCAATCACACTGATAGGTGTGTACTATACAGCCCCAAATAATAAGCAGGCAATTAAGGACCAAATACGTAGTTAATTTACTGAGATTTGTAAAAACAATAGTGGGGTAATTATATTAGAGGATTTCAATTTCCCCAACATTGATTGGGATAAAAATAGTATAAAGGATTTTAGTGGGTGCAGATTTTTTGAAATGTATTCAGGAAAGCTTTATAATCAATATGTAGATGGTCAGTGCTGGACTTAATGCTGGAGAATGAAGCCAGACAAGTGTTTGAGGTGGCATTGGATGAACATTTTAGTGATAGTGACTGCAACACATTAAGTTGTAAGTTTGCTACACAAAAGAAGAAAGATGATTTGTGAAAAGGGTATTGTGTTGCAGGAAGGCAGATTATATTAAAATAAGACAAGATCTGGCCAAAGTAGCCTGGAAAGCACTACTTGAGGATAAATCCACACCAGAACAGTGGGAGGATTCAAAAAAGATTTGGGGAGAGTACAGGCCCAACATGTTCCCTTTAGGGTGAAATGTAGGAGTAACAAGCCCAGGGAACCCTAGATGTCTAGGAATATTCAGAACTAACTAAAAAGGAAAAGGGAAACACATCACACGTACAAAGGGAGCCAACCAACAGAGACCCTACTGAAGTATAGAATGTGCAGGGGGAGCTTACGAGAGCAATCAGAGGAGCACGAAAAATAAATGCTATAAATCATGTGGTGCAATAATATTATAAAATAATAAATAATTTTAAATGGCAGGCAAGATTAGGGTGAATCCCAAGATATTCTACAATTCTATCAAGGGGAAGAGAATAACCAGGGAAAGAGTAGTGCTCATTAGGGACCAAGAGAGCAATCTATGCAAGAAGCTGGAGGACATGACAGGGTGTTAAACGAATACTTCACATCTGTCTTCACTCAGGAGGAGAATGTCGGTACAGAATTCAGGAAGGTTGACTGTGAAGCTCCTGGGCAGATTGATGGAAAGAGTGAGGAGGTATTGGAGGTTTTGGCTCATTTAAAAGTGGACAAGTTCAGATGAATTATATCCCAAGTCACTAATTCCTGTCTGACCAAAGGAGAGGTGCCAGAGAACTGGAGGACAGTTATTGTGGTTCCGTTTTTCAAGAATGGTGGTAGAAATAAACCAGGGAATTATAGACAGTGTCACAACAAGGATAGGGAAACTACTGGAAAATATTCTGAAGGAGAGAATTAGTCTGTATTTAAGTCAATCAGTGATAGTCAGCATGACTTCGTCAGATGGAGGTCATGCCTCACAATCTGGTTGAATTTTTTGAAGAAGTGATCAAGTGTGCAGATGAGAATAGTGTAGTTGATGTAGTTTATAGCATTTTAAGCAAAGCATTTGACATGGTCCCACATGGGAAACTGATAAATAAGCTAAATTCACATGGAATCAATGGTAACTTGGCAAGTTGAATCCAAAATTGGCTTAGTGGCAAGAGACAGAGGGTGGTGTTAAAAGGCTGTTTTTGTGATAGGGCTGATGTCCTGTGGCATACCACAAGTATCAGTGCTGGGTCCCCTATTGTTCATGATATATATAAATGATGTCAATGAGAATGTCAGGGAGATGATAATTAGGTTTGCGAATGACATGAAGATTGGTTGATTGACAGTAAGGAAAAAGGTATTAGGTTACAGAAGGATGTAATTGGCTTGGTCAGAGAGCGGATCAGTGGCAGATAGAATTTAAGTGTGAGGTGATACAATTTGGAAGAAGTAACAAGACAAGGGAGTACTCAATGAACATGGGACTCTAGGAAGCTCAGAGTCATAGAAATCTACAGCACTGAAGAAGGTTCTTCAGCCCATCGTGTCTGTGCTGGTGAAAACCAATCACCTATTTTATTCCCAGAGGAAGATCGGGATCTTGTGTGCTTGTGCTCAAATCCCTGAAAGTGGCTGGTCAGGTTATAATGTAGTTAAGAAAGCATACAGGGCACTTGCATTTATCAGCCGTGGCATAGATAATAAGAGCAGGGAGGTCACATTAGAGCTCTTCAGAACTTTGGTTAGGCCACAGCTGGAGTACTGTGTGCAGTTCCGGTCACTACACTTTAGGAAGGATGTGATTGCACTGGAGGGAGTGCAGAGGAGATTCATCAGGATGTTGCCCAGGATGGAACACTTTAACTGTGAAGAGAGGCTGAATAAGCTTGGGTTGTTTTCTTTGGAGCAGAGGGGGCTGGGGGGGCCTGATAGAGGTTTATAAGATTATGTGGGGCATAGACAAGGTGGATAGAAATCAGCTGTTCCCCTTAGTTGAAGGGACAATAACAAGGGAGCACATTTAAAGGTGATAGGCATTGGTACAGACTCAATGGACTAAAGGGCTTCTTCTGTACTTTATGGTTCAATAAAAAGCAGTAATTTACATTTTGAAATATAACTCGCAACTGGTAATGTCAAATATACTTCTTCAATTAATATTGGCACTTTCTGCAGAACAATTAGGGATGGACAATAGATACTGGCCTAGTCAATGACATTCACATTGTGTGAACGAATAAAAAAAAACTTGCAACTGATATATCAATCAGCGGAACTTAAATCCCATACAATAAATATTACATAAGAACTTTCTGACTAAAAGTTATCCTTTTGGAATGATGACCTTCTATTTTGTTTGTTAACTAACAACTATTGAACTGAAGCAAACTTTGCTTTTACCAATCATTTTTAAATTTACAATCTTTAATTTTATTCCCTGCATATCTCTGTAATTTCCTAAAGCACCATAATCACTTCCTTTCTAACCATTCCATTCCTTGAACCTTATCCTTGGGTACACTTTCTCTTCCTTCAGCCATCTTGGTTTAATGTTTTGAAAACTCTTCGTAAATACCTCCACTTTTCCAAATCTCTCTACTCCTCTAAGACTATCTTTAAAACTTGTTTCTTTGATCAAATTTCTGATCACCCATTTTTTTCCTTCAAAGTACTTTAGGATGTTTTTCTACATAAATTTGTTTTGTAAATTAGATCTGAAGATGAATTCAGGAGAATCGCTTTCGACTATTAAAATTGATGTTACCTAAATAAAGCATTTTTAAAAGTGCTTTATGCCTGACAGGATTGCTACACAGCAGCAACATTAAACTGGAGAATGAAGAAAACCAGTTTAAGATGAGCGAAATAACCGCTATCAATTCTTTAATTTTTATGATGAAATACAACTTTAAAATGAATCTTAGATATTTCAGTTTACGCAAAATCTTTGCTATGTTGGTTAATCATTAGTAATTTGTATCAACCAACCAATCTGATGAAGATCTTTGTTTATTGCACAATAGAACAAAACAAAGTTTATAATAGATTGGCAACATCCTGGAGGGGATTTTTGCATGTGCCACATGTGTAATGTACATGCACAAGGTAAAGGCAAAATTGCCATTTCCATTGCTAATGAGCTATAGGACTGCTTTTGCATTAGAGAGAGACAGCTGGTAACAGTTTAACCTGAGGGTCACCACACTTCAGGTGAGGGGTAAGGTTGAGAAGGTAAGACCTTCTTGGTAACCTCAGCTGGTGTTGGAATTGAACCCATGTTATTGATCTCACTCTGCTTTGCAAACCAGCTGGCCAATCAACTGAGCTAACTGACCGACGCCCTCATTTAAATATACTATATACTGTAGATATACTTGTTATAAATCATATACATTAGAATGCACTATTCCCATCTGGTGTATTTCTCTGTATTGTGTTCACCATATATTTGTAAAATACCAACAGTTCATATGATACACCTAACCATTTTTTCATGGTGTGGTAATTGCTGGCAATGGCAGTGTTTGTAACCCATCCCTAATTTATCTTGAACTGAGTGGTCTGTTAGGCCATTTGAGAGGGCAGTTAAGAAACAACCGTATTGCTATAGGTCCTGCATGCCGGTCAAACCGAAGAGGCAGGCATAGCTTGGGCCCATGCGGGTTCCCATGGCCACGCCCTTAGTCTGTAGGAAATGGGAGGAGTTGAAGGAGAAGCTGTTAAGGGTAAGGACAGGTTTGGTTAAGCGGATGAGGGTGTCGTTGGAGGGGGACTGGTTGGGCCTGCGGGAGAGGAAGAAGTGGAGGGCTTTTAACCCATCTGCTTGGGGAATGTAAGTGTACAGGGATGGGACATCCATACTGAAGATGAGGTGTTGGGGGCCAGGGAATTGGAAGTCTTGGAGGAGGTGGAGGGCGTGGGAGGTGTCCCGGACGTAGGTGGGGAGTTCCTGGACCGGGGGGAGAAAATAGAGTCAAGGTAAGTTATTTCAGAGCTCCCTTCTCCCTCCCCCATTTCTGAAGAAGGGTCCTGACCAAAACGTCAGCTTTCCTGCACCTCTGATGCTGCCTGGCCTGCTGTGTTCCTCCAGCTCTACACTGTGTTATCTCTGACTCCAGCATTGGCAGGTCTTACTATCTCTAAGTTTGGGAGATTTCCTTCCATAAATGACATGAGTGAATCAGGTGAGTTATTCCAAAAAATGGAGATAGTTGTTATGATTGCCAATACTAAGATGAACTTTTCGTTCCAGATTTATGGCCTGGGGGTGGGTTAGCTCAGTTGAGTGGATAGTTAGTTTGTGATGCAGAGTAATGCCAGCAAAGTGCATTCAGTTCCGGCACTGGCTGAGGTTATCACAAAGGATTCTTCTTCTAACCTCTTCCTCACCTGAGGTGTGGTGATCCTCGGGTTAAACAATACCAGTTGCTTTTCTGTAACAAGGGAGTAGGACTATGGTGAATTTGCCCTTACTCTTTTTTTAATACAAATTTCCTTAGCTGTTGTATTAGTATTTTAACTTGTATTCCCAGAGCATGGGGTGGCACAGTGGCTGACACTAGCAGTGGCTAGGGACTAGGGTTCAATTCTAGGCTTCAATTAGAAGACTGTGTGGGTTGCCTCCAGGTGCTCCAGTTTCTTCCCACTGTCTAAGAATGTGGAGGTTAGGTGGATTGGCCATGGGAAATGCAGGGTTACAGAAATTGGATGCGATGCTATTCGGAGGGTGGACTCAATGGGCCAAATGGCCTGCTTCCACACTGTAGGGATTCTATGATTACCTGGGCTTCTAGAATATTATTCTAGTGACATTAACACTATGCCATCATTTTCCCCTAACATAGAAGGGCTCATCCAGGAGTTGAACTTGGACATCACACGTACTCATTCAATGAAAGTTCCAAAGCAAGAATCGTATTTTAGACCAGTGAACCACAGTAATACTAGAGAGCTGTAAAATGTGTTCCATGCATTTGTTGGAGTCTGATTAATTTACACAGACCCAAACAGAAAGTGCTGGAGAAACTCAGCAGGTCTGGCAGCATCTTTAGAGAATGAAGCAAAGTTAATGCTTCGAGTCCATTGACCCTTTGTCTCTCTATGGATGCTGACAGAACAGCTGAGTTTCTCCAGCACTTATTGTTAGATTTCTAACATCCACAGTTCTTTCTTTTGATTTAAATGTACACAAACATTGATTTGAGATTTGTGTTTTGAGTTAAGGTTTTAAAGCAATGCAGAGATTTTTGCATTTAATTCAGAATGAGATTCCAGTTAAACCTGTCAAACCAAGAGAACTCATATTTGTGTTCTTTTCTTCTAGGACACAACCAGTCAGATTTTTGTTGATGCCTTCTCACATGGTGACTAAGGTAAAGTATGCAGCTATTTGGGTGAGAATCATTTTTGGTTGTACTGCCTTTATAATAGGGAATTAAATAAGTGATATCGATGCAGTGGCTGACTCACAGTTAATTAAAAATAACAATGTTCTCCAAATATATTCTTGCAAAATCATGATCAACCCTCAAGAAAGAATTAATCAACTGTTGAACTTTGTTTTGAAAGCCTATGGTTGTAAACTTTGTAATCCTTTGGCTGTACAGCGAGTTTCTGATTTACAAACACTCAACTAATGAACGCTCACATTTTCGAACTGCACATGATTGTAATTTTAAATATCCAACTTATGAACATTTTCTGTACTTAAAAATGTCTGCTTTATATTGTCCTGCATTCTCTTTTGACTTGTGTACAAAGTGTCTTGCAAATGGAATCAGCTCCCCAGCTGATGATGCATGAATCCCCTTACTGCTGGAGCTGAGCCGAACCAACTGACTGCTACCCACTCCCCAGATATGATTGGACAGATCCCCTGATCAAGAGTGCCCAAGCTGATGACTGACTCTATCCAAGCCCCTGGACTATGTGTGAACTGTGCCTGTGACTGAAGATACAAGGAACCCCTGAGCAATAGCAGTCCCCCTCTTGAGTGGACTGAGGACCAGTTCCACTCACTTTCTGGTATGTTTGGTTGAATGCATGTGCATTGTGTTTGCCACGCAGGCAGCTGGTACATGCTGTAGGTATTAGATTGACATTTTGGTCTGTGTGTAAAGCAGCACTGATTGCCTTTATGCTGTGATTGAAGCTCTAATATGCCAAATGGCATGGCAAGGCAAGGAATGGATACTGCGAGCATGCAAGTAGATGCAAAGTTAGCACCTCCTAAGAGAGCAACAAGCAGCCCTAAGATATTAGCCTGGTCCAGGCCATGAGCTGGGTACACCAGGTGTCATTGCTGCCACCTTTTAAAGCTAGATCCTGATGTACCCTATAATGTAAGTCTATGCTTCATAAACGGATTGGGGAGGTGCCATGATGGTCATGAGGGGTTAGCAGATGTCAACTGCCATTGTCTGTGGATGAGGGATGAGTGTAGCTGGTGCCCATGTATGGTGCCCTGGGTGCTGTTTGGTGCTGAGCATCATGCAGGCTGTTCGCAACAGCAGTAAGCTGAAGTCAGCAGAATGCCTGCTCTGACTTCCATGCTTGTTTGGCAGATTTGATAGTAAGCTAGAGAGTTGAATAATAATGAGGTGAGTTGCAGTGTTAATACGATGCTGAACAAGCTATAATCCTTCTTCATTGGCAACTTGCCATTACCTGTCAAAAAACTCACCTCACAACTTGGCAAATATGTAAAAAATGGAACATGATGTTCCTGATGTCAAGATAGGCCTCATCAGACTTCTCATTTGATTCTGCAACAAATCTCGCCACAGCCCACGTCAATCAGAACTCTATATGATTCTGCTCTGTATGCCACTGATTATACTTACTATAACATTGTGCCAAACATAGAAAATAATTGCCAGTTGCAATGCTTTTTATATATTATCCTTTGAGGTACGACAATTCCTTTATTCCTTCATGGGATGAGGGTGTCACTGGCTAGGTAGCATTTATTGCCCCTCCCTAATTGCCCAGAGGGCTGTTAAGAGTCAACCACATTGCTGTGGGTCTGGAGTCACATGTAATCCAGACCGGGTAAGGATGGGTGAGTTTCCTTCCTTAAAGGACATTAGTGAACCAGATGGGTTTTCCTGACAATCGGCAATGGATTCACAGTCATCATTAGATTCTTAATTCCAGATATTTATTGAATTCAAATTCCACCATCTGCTGTGGCGGGATTTGAACCCACGTCCCCAGAATGTTGTCCGGGTCTCTGGATTAACAGTCCAGCAATAGTACCACTAGGCCATCTCCTCACCGTTATTGGAATGCTGTGGGCTAACTTTAATAATTGATAACAATATGCTAATGCATATCTTACTAAAATATTTCTAGTTACTTTCCATGTTGGCTTTCAACTCCACTATTGCACCACTAACCCTTCCTTACAACTTTTTTTAAAATTTGCTTATGGGATGCGAGTGTTTCTGGCTTAGCCAACATTTATTGCCCACCCTGAAATTGCCCAGTGATCAGTTAAGAGTCAACCATATTGCTATGGGTCAGGAGTCACATGTAGACCAGACCAGGTAAGGGTAGCAAAGAACAAAGAACAAAGAAAATTACAGCACAGGAACAGGCCCTTCGGCCCTCCAAGCCTGTGCCGATCCAGATCCTCTATCTAAACCTGTCGCCTATTTTCCAAGGATCTATATCCCTCTGCTCCCTGCCCATTCATGTATCTGTCTAGATACATCTTAAATGACACTATTGTGCCTGCCTCTACCACCTCCACTGGCAACGCGTTCCAGGCACCCACCACCCTCTGCGAAAAGAACTTTCCACGCACATCTCCCTTAAACTTTTCCCCTCTTACCTTGAAACTGTGACCCCTAGTAATTGAGTCTCCCACTCTGGGAAATAGCTTCTTGCTATCCACCCTGTCTACACCTCTCATGATTTTGTAGACCTCAATCAGGTCCCCCCTCAACCTCCATCTTTCTAATGTAAATAATTCTAATCTACTCAACCTCTCTTCATAGCTAGCGCCCTCCATACCAGGCAACATCCTGGTGAACCTCCTCTGCACCCTCTCCAAAGCATCCACATCCTTTTGGTAATGTGGTGACCAGAACTGTATGCAGTATTCCAAATGTGGTTGAACCAAAGTCCTATACAACTGTAACATGACCTGCCAACTCTTGTACTCAGTACCCTGTCCGATGAATGAAAGCATGCCGTATGCCTTCTTGACCACTCTATCGACCTGCGTTGCCACCTTCAGGGTACAATGGACCTGAACACCCAGATCTCTCTGTGCATCAATTTTCCCCAGGGCTTTTCCATTTACCGTATAGGTTGCTCTTGAATTGGATCTTCCAAAATGCATCACCTCACATTTGCCTGGATTGAACTCCATCTGCCATTTCTCCGCCCAACTCTCCAATCCATCTGTATTCCGCTGCATTCTCCGACAGTCCCCTTCACTCTCTGCTGCTCCACCAATCTTAGTGTCATCTGCAAACTTGCTAATCAGACCATCTATACCTTCCTCCAGATCATTTATGTATATCACAAACAACAGTGGTCCCAACAGTTCTTCCCTTAAAGAGATTAGTGAACCAGTTGGGTTTTTGCTCTGACAATCGTCAGTGGGTTTCAATTATCATGCTTAGAGTCTTAATTCCAGACTTTTTTTTGCTATAGAATTCAAATTCCACCCTCTGCCATGGCAGGATTTGACCCCAGGCCCCCAGAAAATTGTCCAAGTGTCTGGATTAATAGTCTAGTGACAATACCACTGGGTCATCTCCTCCCCATATCAACCTTAGCAATTCAGGTTGTAGCTGAAGATTACACTGTCTTTATTGTGGAGCCTATTTATTGATTCCCTGCTAGATTTATTTATTTCAAACCTTCTAGGTGTTATGAACATATGTGCCTTGAGTGATTTTATGTGAAGGATTCTGCCCCCAAACACATGTGCTGTGATATTTTGGGACACCACAGTAAGGTTCTTTTCTATAGGTAACAATGGGCTGGATTCAATTGCAGGTTTTGGGACTTGGTTGAAATGGGGGTTCTGAATCCAGCTCGGCATTTTTATGGAAGTTGGCTTCCTAACTGACCGCAAACATGTTTGCTATTCTGTTTTGAATGCCAGGTAGGCTTGCAATGCTGTAGTACCAATAAGAGAGGCTACAGCTCTAGATCCTTGGCAGCCCCACATGTAGAGGTGAGCACTGTACAGGCAGAGCTCACAACATAGCGCACAACAGTGAAAAGGTAAGCAAGATCTATGTCAGTAGGTTCGGAGGCATGAAGAGGAAACCCCTCCAATGGATCAGGTTTCATTAAGATGCTCATGGGTCTGTCATTGAGACATGAAGCCTCTGGCATGCATCACCCCTTGTCTGCCATAATGATACCACCTGCATTGAGATGGGTTAGGATTAGGCACACAGCAGGAAACACTGTCAGTTAAAAAGCCACAAAGTAGCAAAATTGCTCATAATTGAGTCATAAGTAGTATAATTGGCTGTCTAAACTAATGGCAGGTGGGAATGTATTGATAAGCCGACCCAAATTGGTACTTTTCTGTTTTCCTGAATCTCCTACATCCAAGACCACCATCACAATCCAATGTCTCTTCTTCTATTGAGTGGTGGAAGCTCTGTTTTTGTCTAAACAGGTGCTATATGAGTTGTTGTATGTGCAGTTAAAAAAAATCTGCACCTCACCATGGGATAGGTTTCTACCATCATCTTCTTTCAGTATATGAATCTACAGGGCTGCTTGTTTTAGTGCGGTAGAAGAAAGTCACTTCTAACTAGAAGAAGCTTTGCACTGAACAAGAAGCAGTTTATTAGATATTTGCAACCAGTTACATTGATATGATAGATGATGTTCTAGAGTCTATAAGGAGCACCTAGATGTTACGTTTTACTCCTTCAAGATTCTAAACTGTTCTGCCCACAAATCTATCATCAGAGTATGCTAACTACAGCATATTATTTGTGCCAGCCTGTAGTGCATTGAAAAGAGGCTCTTGAATTGTTATCTCAGGATTACTCCCTGTGCCATGGGCCAGTTAGGCCATAAATACGGAGAATGTATTGTTGAATGCATGGCTGAAGAGCTGGTGTAGGAGGGAGAGCTTCAGATATATCGATCATTAGGATCTCTTCCAGGACAGGAAGGACCTCTTCAAAAGGATGGTTTGTACTTAAATTGGGACACCAATATCCTTGCAGGGAGGTTTGCTAATGCTCTTGTGAGGGTTTAAAATAGTGTGGCAGGGATTGGGAACTACAGCAGTAGGTTAGAATGTGGAGAAGGCAGAGGTTAAGCCAATTAAGTCTAATTGGGAACATGGTGGGACTGGCAGTTTGAAATGCATTAGTTTCAATTCAAGGAGCATAACAGGTAAAACAGGTGATCTTAGAACCTGGATTAGAACATGCAACTGTGATGTTGTAGTGATTACAGAAACTTGGTTGAGGTAAGGGTGCGACTGGCAGCTCAATGTTCCATGGTTTAGGTGTTTCAGATGAGGTAGAATGGGGTGTTAAACGGGTGGAGGAGTTGCATTAGTGATTAACAAGATGTCACAGCTGCACTTAGAGAGGACATCTTGGAGGGCTCATCCAGCAAGGTCATAGGGGTAGAACTGAGGAGAATGAAAGGTGCAATCACTATGATGAGATTATGCTACAGGGCCTCCCAGTAAAACAACAGTGTTGTTGTAATGGGTGATTTTAGCTTCCCCAATACTGACTGGGGCTCCCTTTGTGCCAGGGGCTTAGTTGAGGCAGAATTTGTTAAGTGCATCTGGGATGGTTTCTGGAAACAATATGTAGATAGTCCAACTAGGAAGGGGCTGTACTAGACCTTGTGTTGGTGAATGAGCCTGGCCAGGTGATCAAAATTTCAGTGGGGAAGCATTTTGGGAATAGTGATCATAATTCCGTAAGTTTTAAGCTAGTTATGGATAAAGATAAGACTGGTCCTCAGGTGAAAGTGCTAAATTAGGGGAAGGCTAATTACAACAGGAACTGGAGGAATTAGATTTATGATGCTATTTGAGGGTAAATCTACATCTGACATGTAGAAGTCTTTTAAAGGCCAGTTGATCAGAGTTCAGGACCAGTACGTTATTCCAAGGATGGAACAAAAATATGGCAAGATTCGGGAATCCTAGATAACAAGGGATGTTGAAAGTTTAGTCGAAAGGAAAATGAAGGCTTAGGAAACTAAAATCAGACAAAGCCCTTGAGGAATATAAAGGAAGAAGGAAAGAACGTAAACAAGGAATTAGGAGGGCTAAAAGGAGCCATGAAGTGTCCTTGGCAAGTAGGATTAAGGAGAATTCCCAAGGCATTTTATATGTATATTAGGAGCAAGAGGGTAGTTAGGGAAAGCTAGGTCCACTCAATGACAAAGGAAGAAATTTATCCTTGAAGTCAGAGGAACTGGGTAAGGTCCTTAATGAGTACTTTGCATCAGTATTCACCGAGGAGAACAACATAGATGATGGTAAGATTATGGAGGGGTATATTGATATTTGGGGTGTGTCAATAGTAAGAAAGAGGAAATGTTGGATGTCTTGAAAAACATTAGGTAGTTTCATCCCTGGTGCCTGATGGGATCCATCCACAGATACTGAGGGAGACAACGGAGGATATTGCTGGGGCATTGACAGAGATCTTTGAACCCTGTTTAGCCACCGAGGCCCCAGAAGACTGGAGGATAGCCTGTGATATTCCTTTATTTACAAAGTGCAGCAGAGATAATCTGGGAAATTATAGGCGGGTGAGCCTCACATCAGCGGTAGGGAAATGGTTGGAGAAGATTCTTATGGATAGGATTTGCTCGCATTTGGAAAATAATAGACTTGTTAAAAATAGTCAGCATGGCTTTGTGCAAGGGGAGGTCTTGATTCAAAAATTTGATTCAGATTTTGAGGAAGTGACGAAGATAATTGATGAAGGTAGCACACTGGATGTTATCTACATGGACTTTACGAAAGAATTTGACAAGGTCCCTCGTGGTTGCCTGGTCCAGAAGGATAAATCATATGGTGAGTTGGCAAATTGGATACAAAATTAGCTTAGTCATAAAGACAAAGGGTAACTGTGGAGGGCTGTTTTTCTGACTGGAGGTCTGTGCCAATGATATTCCGCAAGGATCAGTGCTGGGATCTCTGTTGTTTGTAATATACATAAATAATTTGGGTGAAAATATAGATGATCTGACTAGTAAGTTTGTAGATGACATGAAAATTGGTGCAGTTGTGGATGGTGAGGAAGATGGTCAAATAATACAGCAGGATATAGATCAGTTGGAAAGTTGGGCAGAGAAATGGCAGATGGAGTTTAGTCTTGACAAGTGTGAGGTGATGTATTTTGGGAGGTCAAATCCAGGAGGAAAATATACAGTAAATAGCAGATCCCTTAGGAGCATTGATATGCAGAGAGATCTTGTGGTTCAAGTGGAACCACAGGAGATGCTTGAGATACTAAATGAGTATTTCCCTTCAATTTTTACTGTAGAGAAGGACATGGAAGCCAGAGAACTTAGGGAAATAAATAGTGATATCTTGAAAAGTGTCCATATTACAGAGGAAGAGGTGCTGTAGATCTTAAAACACATAAAGGTAGATAAATCCTCAGGGCCTGATCAGGTGTTTCCCAGAACTTTGTGGGAGACTAGGGAACAGATTATTGGGCCCTTTACTGAGATATTTGTGTCATTGATAGCCACAGGTGAGATGCCAGAAGACTGAAAGTTAGCTAATATGGTGACATTACTTCAGAAAGGCAGTCAGGAAAAGCCAGGGAACTATAGACCAGTGAGCTTTACATCAACGGTTGGTAAGTTGTTAGAGGGGATTCAGAGAGACAGAGTTTATATATGGTTGGAAAGGCAAGTTCAGATGAGGGATGGTCAATGCAGCATTATGCGTGAGAAATTGTGTATCACTAACTTGATTGAGTTTTTTGAGGAGGTGACAAAGAAGATTGATGAAGGCAGAGCATAGACGTTATCTATATGGACTTTAGTAAAACATTTGATAAGATTCCGCATGGTAGACTGGCTAGTAAGGTTGGATCACGTAGGATCCAGGGGGAGCTAGCCAATTGGATACAAAATTGGCTTGATGGTAGAAGACAGAGGGAAGTGGTGGAGGGACTTCTTTGGACTGGAAGCCTGTGACCAGTGGTGTACCACAAGGATCAGTGCTGGGTCCACTGCTTTTTGTTATTGGTATAAATAATTTGGATGTGAATATAGGAGGTATGGTTAGTAAGTTTGCAGATGGCACCAAATTGGTGGTATAGTGGATAGTGAAGAAGATTATCTCAGATTACAATGGGCCAATGGGCCAAGGAGTGGCAGATGGAGTTTAATTTAGATAAATGTGAGCTGTTGCATTTTGGTAAGGCAAATCAGGGCAAGACTTTTATACAGTAAATGGTAGGCCCTGGAGAGTGTTGCCAAACAAAGAGGCTTTGAGGTGCAGGTGCATTGTTCCTAAAAAGTGCAGTCATATGTAGACAGGGTGATAAAGAAAGTGTTTTGCCTTCATTGGTCATAACATTGAGTACAGGATTTGGGATGTCATGTTATGGTTATACAGAACATTGGTAAGGCCACTTTTAAAGTACTGTGTGCAGTTCTGGTCACTGTTCTACCAGAAGGATGTTGTTAAACTTGAGAGGGTGCAGAAAAGATTTTCAAGGATGTTGCCGAGACTGGAAGACTAAATAGGCTGGGGCTTTTTTCCTTGTAGCATTGAAGACTGAGGGGTGACCTTATAGTGGTTTATAAAATCATGAAGGGCCTGAATAGGGTGAATAGCCAAGGTGTTTTTCCTAGGGTGGGGAAGTTCAAAACTAGAGGACATAGGTTTAAGGTGAGAGAGGAGAGATTTAAAAAGGACGTGGGAGGGGAATAACTTTTTCACGTGTGTGGAATGAGCTGCCAGAGGAAGTGGTGGAGGCGGGTACAGTTACAACACTTAAAAGGCATCTGGAAGGGTATATGAATAGGAAGTGTTTAGAGGGATATGGGCCAAATGCTGGCAAATGGAACTAGGTTAGATTGGGATGTCTGGTCACTGCGGATGAGTTGGACCAAAGGGTCTGTTTCCTTGCTGTATGACTCTATGACTCAAAGTCCATAGCTCCCTGAAAGTGGCAACACAAGTGGATAAAGTGGCAAAGAAGGTGTATGGCATGCTTGCCTTCATCGGTCAGGGCATTGAGTACAAAAGTTAGCAAGTCATGTTGCATCCATTTAAAACGTTAGTTAAGCCACATTTGGAGTATTCTGTGCAGTTCCACTCAGCACAGGCTTTGGAGAGAGGGTAAAAGAGGTTTACTAGGATGTTACCTGCATTGGAGTGTTAACTATAAGGAGAGATTGGACACACTTGAATTGTTTTCACTAGACTGTCAGAGGCTGAGGGGCAATCTAGAGTCATAGGGTCTTACAGCGCAGAAACAGACCTTTTGGTCCAACTGAGCCACGTCACCCAAGTTTTTCAAACTAAAATAGTCCCACTTCCCTGCGGTTGGCCCATATCCCTCTAAACCTTTCCCATTCATGCACCTGTTGAAATGTCTTTTAAATGTTGTAAGTGTACCTGCATCTACGACTTCCTCCAGTAGTTTATTCCACATATGAACCACCCTCTATGGGATAAAGTTGCCCCTCAGGTCCCTTTTAAATCTTTCCATGCTTACCTTAAAAATATGCCCCATAGTCTTGAACTCCCCCATCCTAGGGAAAAGGCCTTTGCTATTTATCCTATCTATATGCCTCTCATGATCTTAGTATACAAAATTATGAGAGGCATGGATAGAGTGGTTATTTTGTAGGGTGGAAATGTCAAAAACAAGGTGAGAGGGAGAAAGTTTAAAGAGGCAAGTTTTTATGTTGTGTCTGGTAGGTGCCTGGTATGTGCTGCCATGGAAGGTGGTAGAAGCAGATGTGTTTGCAACTTCTAAAAGGCATTTAGATAGACACATGAACAGGCAGAGAATAGAGGGATATGACTGCAGTGATTGTAACGAGGTCAGCCAGGTGGCCCTCATAGATTATGAGGTCCCTGATTGGGCCTGTTAACCTGGTACAATCGAGGACCTCTGGTTGACAGAAATAAACAGGGGTGTCAGACATCCTGTTCACTCTGAGAGCTGGCTGTGGGGAAGCCAGACTCGTGTCAAGTACTGTGCACGTGTAAATAAAGGGTGACATGGTGATGGGATACCAGCCTCTGTGGAGTTATTTCAGTGTTGATGAGAGAAAAAGATACACTCCTATAGAAATTTGTTTGCAACAGTTGTCAGGGTAAGCATTTCTGGCATTATGCCTTAATTTGGGAAACTTGACTCATTCAGTCCTGCTGTCAAAGACTTGGCCCAATATGTGGAAAGAATGCCTTACTTTTTCCGGGCAAATGACATTGGAGCAGATGTAAAGCAATGAATAATTTTCCTGACAGCTTATGAACCTGTAGCTTTTCCGGTTATTAGGAGCCTAACGTTTCCTGAGACAACAGATACTAAATGTTTTGAAGCATTGCTGAATTTAGTTAAGGAATATTATGACCACAAGCCTCCTCTAATTCTGAGATGCTATTGGTTTTACTTGGCAGTTTGAGAACCAGGGGAATCGTGTCAGGAGTTTTGATGATGTTAAGATGACTGGCAGAGGCACGTGACTTTGGTTTAACCCTTAATGAGATGCTGAGAGACCATTTGGTATGTGGGATTGATGATGTAACCATGAAAAAGCACCTACCATCAGAAGCCCAACTGGACTTCAAACAGGCACTACAACGGGCTTTATCATTGGAAAATGCAGCATGTGGAGCTTATGAGTTACAGAGTACACCAACGGAATTGGGCAACCCTGCCAGGCCAACTAAGCTTGGGGGACACCACATGAGTGAAGGCACATGCATAGCCTCACTCAGGACATATCCTGAAGAGAGGGACACTAGGTCAGCCTACAGCAAACCCCAAAATAAAGCCAAGCTTTGGCCAAATGATTAACATTTTCTTCAGGATCCGGCTGGCCAGCCATTGTGGTTGCTGTTGGTATGCAGATTCAAAACAGGAAAAGAGTCCCACTAGACCTGAATTAAATAAGAGAACTCATAGGCCAATATCCAGGAGCGTGCATTCCCTGGAAAGCCCACCTGCATCTGGCTTGGAACAGTTAAGTTGCTGAGCAACATCCAAACCAGAACCAATCAAAATAAATGTCTGGTTAAATGGCCATCCGGTTCTAATGGAGGTTGATACTAGCATGGCTGTATCGGTGGCTACAGAACCAGTCTTTAACAAAATTCGCTCTGGACTCCAACCTTTAAGTTTGTATAAGAGACCTTGGCTAGACTGAGAACCTATACCGGGGAACCTTTACAGATTAAGGGTACAACTTTGGTTCTGGACCCTTATGAGAAGCAGTTGGTTAACTTACCACTGATTGTAGTAAAAGGCTTGGACCCAAGCCTGATGGGGCAAAACTGGTTGAGAAAGATTCACCTAGATTGGCTCAACACTTTTCAATTAGAAAATGGCTGCCTGAGTGAAGTCCAAATTAAATACCCAGAGGTTTTTCACAAAGGTCTAGGGACTGTCAAAGGAGTCAAGATCACCTTGCACATTGACAAGGAACCAATCCACATTTCTGGAAGGCTCACCAAGTGCCATTTGCCTTATAAGCAAAAGTAGAGGCAGAAATCATGAGGCTGGAAAGTGAAGGAATCATCAAACCAGTACAGTTTGCAGAATGGGCATTAGACCAATTATGAAGCCCAACAGGTTGGTTTGCCTTTGTGGGGATTTTAAACAAATGGTAAACCACTTCTCGCAGTTGAATAAATACCCAGTCTCTTGCGTAGAGGACTTATACACAAAGCTGGCGGGGTTGCTGTCATTCACGAAGCTGGACATCAGCCATGCGTACCTGCAATTGTGGTTAGATGAGGATTTCCTGAGGTATAGTAAAATTAATACCCATAAAAGTTCATACCAGTATGCAAGACTGCTAGTTGGGGTATCTTCAGCCTGTGCCATTTTTCAGCAGACAATGGAAAAAGTTTTACAGGGTCTGCCCCATGTCGCCATTTATCTCGATGACAGGCTAATAACAGTGAAGACCAATAAAGAATACTTAGAAAAGTTGGATGTAGTCCTTAGACGTTTCTCCAAGGCAGGTATGCATCTTAGAAGGGAAAATGTGTGTTCCGTGCACCCCAAGTGACCTACTTGGGCCACAGAGTCGACAAAACCAGGTTACACCCTTTGGAAGATAAAATGAGCGCGATAAAATGTGCCTCAGGTCCATCTTGGCATCTTTACATCTGCTATTGAAGAAGGGTCAGCCTTGGAAGTGGTCTCATAGCCAAGGCATAACTTTTAGGTAAGTGGAGAAGCAATTATCATCACCTGAGGTATTGGCCCACTATGATCTCAAGCAAAATCTGATGCTGACATGCGATGCCTTCCTATACGGTGTCGGGGTAGTATTGGCTCACAGATAGCCCAATGGAGAGGAACACCCAATAGCAAATGTTTCCTGGACTTTGGCCAATGCAGAGCGCAAATACGCCCAGACAGACAAAAAAAGGTTTGGCGGTCATCTTTGGTGTGAAAAAGTTACACCAATACCTTTAGACATAAATTTGTGATAGGAACAGACCACACTCAAAGAGGACAAGGCCATGCCGCACATAGCTTCAGGTCAAATTCAGCAGTGGGCTCTTATTCTAAGTGTATATAATTACAAGTTGGAACACCGTCCGGGAGGCCAAGTAGCAAATGTGGATGCATTTAGCTGCCTCCCGCTGGAAGATGCACCACCAGTGGTGCCACCACCGGAAGAGTCTGTTCTGGTTTTAAAATTTCTGGTCAACCTTCTGGTCACCGCTGACAATATTAGACTGTGGACACACAAAGATCCCATCCTGGGAAAACTAAAACAGCTGGTGGTGATATGGGAAACAAAAGGACCATCGCAAAGAGAATTGAAACCTTTCTGGATCCGGTGAGACCAGGTCACCCTAGAGAAAGCATTTTACTATGGGAAGCATGAGTGATTGTCCTCAGCAAAGGTTGCTGCCAGATACTGGCTGAACTCCATCAAGGTCGTCCAGGAGTGTCCAAGATGACAATATTAGCGAGAGGTTATGTCTAGTGGCCAGGATTGGATGCAGACATAGCCACATTGGTGGGGCAGTACCACAGTGCCAACAAGGACAAAAATTACTGTCAGCAGCTCTCTGTTCTTCGTAGGAATGTCTGGATAAACACCGGACTTGATTACACGTCGACTATGCAGGTTCCTTTATGGGCTCAATGTTCTTAGTTATTGTGAACACCTACTCAAAGTGGCTGGATGTGTATAGCATTCATTCATTACACACGCTGAGCTGATGATAGAAAAGCTGTGAGCATCTTTTGCAATAGATGGACTCCCTGAAGTCTTGGTCACAGACAACAGTCCATCATTTACCAGCAGGGAATTTGAGTATTTCCTAAAGTTGAATGGTATACGGCATAAATGGACACCTCCCTTTCATCTATCATCTAATAGTCTAATGGAAAGAGCAGTCCAAACTCTGAAGGCAGGCTTAAAAGAAACAGACTACAGCTTCGCTCAATGCCAAACTGTCCCAGTTCTTATTTGATTATCAGACCACCCCTCATGCAACTACAGGGATAGCTCCAGCGGAGTTGATAATGCGGAGAAGACTCTGCACCAAGTTAAATCTGATCTTCATGGACCTGAAACAGCATCAGGAATGCCAGTGCCGGATATGAGACTCCTCCAAATGAGAGAGACAGCTTATTTCAGGGGATGATGTTTGGTGCCGAAACCACAGAAATGACCCTGCATGGGTAAGAGGCGTGGTCAACGTGAGGTCAGGCTCCGTAAAGTCCAAAGTTCAGACAGGTGAGGTGTGGTCCACATGAAAGTTGCAAACTCACAAACGGGACATGAAAAAAACATACTGGCCCCTCAGAACAGCTGGAAAGTCTGTTGTAATTTGTGGGTTTTCCCCCTCCGTCTAGTATCGAAGAAACCTCAGATTCTGAGATGGATGCAATGGATGTCACAGCCTCAAGGCCTTTACTGCCTGCAGAAGAGAATGAATTTCTTTCAAGATGCTCCAGATGCAAGAGGCAGCTACGCACCAGTACACACTGCCCATATCTGAGACTGCATCGGAGGAACTGGACTTTGTCCAAAAACACCCCAGGAGAGGCTACAAGAAAAAGAGCAGGCCTATGTCCCCAGACTTAGAGGGGGAGGGACGTAGTGATTGTAACAAAATCAGCCAGGTGGACCTCATAGAATATGAATTCCCTAACTGGAGTTGTTAACCTATTTGATCAGGAAGCCCTAGCTGACAGATATAAACAGGAGTCTGTAAGCACTGCTGCTGTGCAGCAGTAGTGTAAGAAAGAAAATGAATAAACAGGTGTCTCTGAGGATTTGTTCACTCTGAAAGCTGGCTCCGAGGAAGCTGATCAGTGTCAAAGACTTTCCATGTGTAAATAAAGAACGACTAGGTGATGGGATACCAGCCTCTTTGGAGTTACTTCAGACTCAAATATGTTAGCCTTATTTAAACTTGAGAGAGCCAATAGTTTCTCCAAATAAACACCAGGAAAACCAATGTCATTGGCAAAATGTTCACAGATAGGTCGTATGTATGTTCAAAGAATAAAAACTCTAAAAGTTGGGATCCTGACATGATCCCACTTATTTCTGGCTTCACCTGGTCAGGTTTGAAAGTCTGTTGAAATCCCCAAGTAGCTGTCAGAGTAAGTCATTTAGATATCTTAATAGGGAATCAATTTTTTTAAGCAAGTATTCTGATTCCAGCAGCCAGAATGGCTCCAGGGATGAGGAACTTTGATTAGGAAAGTATATTGGAGAAGGTAGAAATGTTTTCTTAGATAAATAAGACTGAGAGATTTGAAAGAGGTATTCAAAATCGTAAGATGTCTGGACAGGGTAAATAGGAAGAAACTTTGTACTTGAGAAAGTATCAAGATGAGAGAGCACAAATCATTGAATCATAAAATTCCTATAGTGTGGAAGCAGGCCATTTGGCCCATTGAGTCTACACCAACACTCCAAAGAGCATCCCACCCAATCCACCCCCTGTAACCTTGCATTTCCCACCTAGCCCACACATCCCTGGACACTATGGACAATTTAGCATGGCCAATCCACTTAACCTCCACATCTTTAGACTGTGAGAGGAGCATCCAGAGAAAACCCACACAGACACGGTGAGAATGTGCAAACTCCACACAAAAAGTCATTGGAAGCCAAAATTGAACCCAGGTCCCTAGTGCTGTGAGGCAGCAGTGTTAACCATCAAGCCACTTAAAGTAATTAGTAAAAGAAACAAAAATGATAAGAGGAAATACTTTTTCACACAGCGACTAGTGAGACTTCCTGAGAGTGTTGGAGGCAGATTTAATTGAGGCTTCCAAAAGGGAATTAGACAGCTGTGTTGAAAGGACAATTGTGTAAATTGATAGAGAGTAAGCAGTGTTGGCACTGTATGAATTGCTCATTCAAAGAACCAGTACAGACATTATGAGCTGAATGGCCTCATCCTGTACTGTAATAACTGTCATTTTCAAAGTGCATTTATTTTCTGAGCTGTCAGTAACTTGCCAGGGTCAACCAGCTTCTGAAATAAAATTGACAAGATGGGAGGACTCTGACTAGTGATAATGAAGAGCTCCAGTGTTGAATACGTAATAACAGTGTTAACAACATGGCTCCTAAGATGGTACTCTCACTACTTGTTGGTTAATTGCAACAATTTAGCAAGGCTACTTAGACAGGAACTTCTAAACCCTTTATACCTACCATCTAGAAGTACAAGGACAGCAGATGGGAATGCGACACCTTTAAGTTACTCTCCATGCCACTCATCATCCTTATTGCCATTCCTTCAGTGTCACTGGTTTGAAGTTCTGAAATTCCATCTCAAATGTACTTACACCAAATGAACTTCAGTTGTTCAAGAATGCAACTCATCATGGCCTTTTCGTGGGTAACTAGAGATGGGCAATACATGCTGGCCGAACCAGTGAATGAAAAATAGATCTTGGAAGTCAATTAATTTCTTGGACTCCAACACCAGCAGTAGTAGCAGCAGCTACCTTCTCTTCAGCTACATGCCATTCAGGAGGACAGAAGGAATATTCATAAAGATCCAGTTCAAAGAAGGCGTGACACTCAACACAGAGTCAACAGGAGAAAATAATCTCACCAAACCTGGCTAAGCATCAGTGCCTTAGGAAACTTTGGCTTTCACAGGAGGTTGTTATTGACATCTGCATCCTGAAACTTGATCTCATTCCCTGTGGACCAGGTAAGCACGCATTTCCAGTGGCTGCAAAGGTACCTGTTTCTGGAGGAACAATCCATTCTGCAATACTATTGCAACACCTAACACCCCACTGCTGGATGTCTGCCCTTCCCTGGACCTGTTTCCCTTTATTGCAAGGCACTGGAACAGTTATGACTGTTATGAAATCGCTTATATGTGAGGCAAACGAGGCCATCATTTGTAAAGGGTCATTGTGTGACTAGGGTCCAAGGGGGGAATAGGATGAGGTAAACAGGTAAATGGTGATTATTGCTGTTCAGAAGGTGAGATTCCTGGAATGATTGGAGCTGCGAGTTATGTTGTTCTGAGAGTGCTGTACAAAATAATGCCGGAAATGTGACGACTACGGGGCTTGGCACCTGAGTATTTTGTCGCTCATCTTTGAACACCTTCTCATGTCCGCTATCACTCACTACCCTGTCTCCAGCTGAGAGAGACTGCTGCTGCAAACTTTGTTTGCTTGTCTGCTTCATTAGAAAGGCTGTAGTTTTCCTCCCTTCCTAAGAGAGCTCATTTCAGTACTGTCTCAGTAGTTTAAACCACTGTGATATCTAAAAGGAATAAAACTAGACAGACAAGTCAGCATCAACCTAGGCACCACAAAAGAAAACAGCAAACCCAGTCCTATCGATCTTGCACATTCCTCATTAACATCTGGAGGTTTGTGCCTAAATTGGGGAGTTGTCCTGCTGACTAATCAAGCAACAGCTTGACAGAACCATACTTATAATTATAACTTGCAGACGAGGTTCCAGCTGTTATGGACCAGACCAACCTCCCCCACCACAAATATATATAAGAAGGTAGCCTAGACCCCCCCTAACTTTTCCTTATTTTAAAGGTAAATGTAAGGTGTTGTGTTCCAACTGCAATTCAGTTGGGCAAATTACTTGACTTAAGCAAAACACAATATACTACAGTTAAAATACAACAAAATAAAAAGAAAAGAATCGGCTTAGCTATAAGTCCATTGAAATGCTTAATCAAATAATAGGTACAGTAATTATTACTAATTAACTGTTCCAATATAATAACATTCCGTAAAAACTCCCTTAGCAAAAGGCAAATTCAGAAAACAGATTGTCTCACATGTAACTCCCGCAGCCCAGGAGAAAAAGTTCAAGAGAACACTGAGAGAGTGTGGCAGAGAGAGATGTACTGTTGTAACAGACCCAGCAACAACTGCTACGGCTGTAAAACTAATAAACTAAAAATCCTGGTTCTGTGAGAGCTTGAGCACACCCATTTATTTTATTGTTTATTGTATATTTTGTAAAATTGTATATTTTGCTTTTATTGTTCCTTCTTTTGGAATAAAGCCCCAAGGCCTCACAAGCTGTTTATAAATTTTCAATGGACAACTCGGCACCTCTGTCTTAAAACCTTTCTTTAAAACAAAGCCAGGAGAAAATAGACCTCTTAAAGCCATAGTATCATCGCACAGCCAAAACCATCAGCATTCCTAGGTACTTCCTGGCGCACTGGGAGGACGGACGAACCAGGGATAGTGACAGTGTAGTAAACAGTTGGAAGGGAATTGCCCTGGGAATCCTAAATATTGATTCCAAATCCCAGTCATTTTTCAGACATAGGCAAGGAAACCTTTTTACCAATTACTCCCGACTGCCCTCTCTTCAACTGATGAATCAGAGGTCTTCTAGGTTGAACACCAGTTGGAAGAAGCCTTAAGAGTGACAAAGGCAGAATATTATCTGGGTAAGATCTTTATGTACATCACTTAGTGCACCACTACTGACCATCTGTACAAGTCCTGACATATCTTCCACACTATGTATGTGCCAGGTGAGTCATACAGTCATGCAGAATGGCAACAGGCCCTTTGGGCCAACTTGTCAAGGCCGACCAGGTTTCCTAAACTGAACTCATCCCATTTGCCTGCATTTGGCCCTTATCTCTCTAAACCTTTCCTATCCATGTATATGTCCAAATGTCTTTTCAATGTTGTAATTGTATTTGTCCCTACCACTTCATCTGGCAACTCGTTCTATACATGCAAGTCCCTTTTAAATCTTTCCCCTCTCACCTTGAACCTGTACCGTCTAGTTTTGGACTCCCCTACCCTGGGACAAAGACCTTGGCTATTCACCTTATCTATGCCCACCATGATTTTATAAACCTCTATAAAGTCACCCCTCAGCTTCCTACACTCCGGGGAAATAAATCCCAGCTTATCCAGCCTCTCCTTATAACTCAAACCTTCTGGTCACAGTAACATGCTTGTAAATCTTTTTTTGCATCCTTTCCAGTTTAATAACATCCTTCCTGTAGCAAGGCGACCAGAATTGTATGCAGTACTCCAAGTGCGGTCTCACCGTTGTCTTGTACAGCTATAATATGATGTCCCAACTCATGTGCTCAATGCTCTGACCAATGAGGGCAAACATGCCAAATGCCTTCTTCACCAGCTGCATGGAGGGAATTAATAAAATGGAAAAGTCTATTTGATCACATCCTCACAATCTGGCTATAGCAGTGCATCTGTCCATGAGGATATTAGTAGGAATAATTAGTAAAGTGATGGAAGGCGTCATCAACAATGCTATCAAGAAGCACCTGCTCAACAATAACCTGCTCAATGATGCCCAGTTTGGATTCTGCCAGGGCCTCTCAGCTCCTGACCTCATTACAGCCTTGGTTCATACATGGACAAAAGAGCTGAATTCCAGAGGTGAGATGAGAGTAACAGCCCTTGACATCAAGGCTGCATTCAACTGGGTGTGGTATCCAGGAGCCCTAGCAAAACTGGAATCAATGGGTATCAGGAGGCAAACTTTCCGGCGTATGGAATCATACCTGACACACAGGAAGATAGTTGTGGTTGTTGGAGGTTAATCGTCTCAGGTCCAGGACATCTCGGCAGGATTTCCTCAGGGTAGTGTCCTCAGCTCAACCATCTTCAGTTGCTTCATCAATGACCTTTCCTCCTTCATAAGGTCAGAAGTGGGGATCTTCTTGGATGATTGCACAATGTTCAGCACCATTCACGACTCCTCAAAAACTGGAGCAGTCCCATGTTCAAATGCAACAAGATCTGGACAATATCCAGAGTTGGGCTGACAAGTGGCAAGTAACATTCGCGCACATAAATGCCAGCCCATGACCATCACGAATAAGAGACAATCTAACCACTGCCCCTTGGCATTCAATGGTGTTACCATCACTGAATCCCCTACCAACAGCATTCTGGGGGTTACCATTGACCAGAAACTCAACTGGACTCACAACATAAACACAGTGACTACAACAGCAGGAAGAGCTGCAGATGCTGCAGTCAGAGTCAACACAGTGTGGAGATGGAGGAACACAACTGGTCAGGCAGGATCAGAGGAACAGGAGAATCAACATTTAGGGTCAGGAGCCTTCATCAGGATTCGTCGACATTTCAGGTTGGGACCCTTCTCAGTCCTGACGAAAGGTCCCGATCCGAAACGTCGACTCTCCTGTTCCTGTGATGCTGCCTGACCTGCTGTGTTCCTCCAGCTCCACACGGTGTAGACTGTGGCTACAAGAGCAGGTCAGAAGCTAGGAATACTGTGGCAAGTAACTCACCTCCTGACTCCTCAAAGCCTGTCCACCACCTATAAGGCACAGGTCAGGAGTGTGATGGAATACCCCCTGCTTGCTTGGATGAGTACAGCCCCTACAACACTCAAGAAGCTTAACACCATCCAGGACCAAGCAGCCTGCTTGATTGGCACTGTATCCACATGCATCCACTTCCTCGACCGCCTACGCTTAGTAGCAACAGTAAGTACTTTTTACAAGATACACTACAGAAATTCATCAAAGATCCTCAGGGAGCACCTTCCAAACTCATGGCCACTTCCATCTAGAAGGTCGAGGACAGTAGATATATGGAAACACCACCACATTCAAGTTCCCCTCCAAGCCACTCACCATCCTGACTTGGAAATGTATCACCGTTCCTCCAGTGTCACTGGGTCAAACTCCTGGAATTCCCTCCCTAATGGCATTGTGGGTCAACTCACAGCAGGTGGACTGCAGCAGTTCAGGAAGGGAGCTCACCACCACCTTCTCAAGGGCAACTAGGGATGAGCAATAAATGCTGGCCAGCCAGTGATGCCCACAGCCCACAGCCCACAAATGAATATACTCCCCCATAACCCACACACCCCTGAACACTATGGGCAATATAGCATGGCCAATCCACCTAGCCTGCACATCTTTGGACTGTGGGAGGAAACCGGAGCACCCGGAGGAAACCCACGCAGACACGGGAAGAACGTGCAAACTCCGCACAGACAGTCCCAACAGACCCAGGTCCCTGGCGCTGTGAGGCTGCAGTGCTAACCACTGAGCCACCGTGCCACCCCAAGGAGTTCAGTGGTTCAAGAAAACATCTCCCCAGCACGGGTACAAGAAATGCTTGCATAGCCAGGGACAACCACATTCCTTGAACAAATAAGTTCCACCAGGTAGCAGTGAGGAATTGGTGTAGGGGGTTGGGAATGTGGGGGGTGGTGGTGGGGGTGGGGGCAACCTTCCCAGGCCTCCTCTCCAGCCTTAGAATTGCTGCATTCTCAAACTTGTATGTATACCTGTATGTATACCTTTCTGGCCCTTCTTTAGTTAGAAATCCTTCCTTCGACAAATCTGGTGCATTATCTGCCCACTCTCTCAATTGGTCAGGGAACCTAGAAATGAAATACTAATGCCATGCCTCAGTTTAAGAGCTTGATGAAAATCCTCTATGGATATCAACCAATTCCCAATCCATTAATAGTCCCACCATTTCAGCAAGAAATAAGTTTTGAATATTCTGTAGTTTGTCATTGATTGCTGTCTAAAAATACCATTCACCAGTTATGGAATCAGTTGCCTCTCCTGGCCATTATTTCAGGCAGCACCAGATTATTCACAGTGTCTTAGTTGACCCTGAGCTGAGCCATATCTCTCCAACAACAAGTCTGTCCCCTTCGACATTGATAATATCACCTTAATTCTGTTCTCACTTCATTCTATCTGCTATACAAATCCTCATCCATCCTTTATTTCACTCCAGGCTCAATTATTCCAATGATTTCCTGGGGGTCTCCCATTTTCCACTTTCTATTCACTCAAAACTCATCCAATACCCTGCTAGTCATTGGCTGACTTGCACCAAGACCCTATTACCCATTTCTGAACCCACTCACCTACATTTGTGCTCACCTGTGCCTTCGTTTTAAAATTCTCATATTTATTTACAAATTACATGGCCCTGCCCCTACAAACTCTGAGCCTCCCTGCATCCTACAATCGCTGGTCCTTTTCCACTCCTGGCCTCACATGCAGCCACCAGTTTCTTTGTCCCACCAGTGCTTTCTGTTGTCTAGACCTTAAGCTCTGGATTTCTCTGCTTAAGCCTCTCCACACCTCTTCCCCAATACGTGTTTCTTAAGATGTGTCTGTTAACGAACCTTCTAGTATGAGTCCAAATTTCACCTTCATCGGTATCATTTTTTTCCTGATTACGATCTAGTGATTTGAGATCTAATACATTTATCTACATTAGGGTGCTATATAAATGCAAATAATTGTCAATTTATAGTCTATAATTGTATGTTTACTGATTAAAAATAGAAGCTTATGGAATCTTTTGTTACTGTAACTTTAGAGTCAATTCTTTTTAATTCAGTATCCATGCTCCATTTCAGTGATTGAGAGTGGAGCTCTATGTGTGTGACAGCCCTGGTGGCAGCTTGCTGGTGTAAGAAGGATACTGCTCATTGTGAACGGATATTGTAATTATTGGTCTGACTTTATAATTACACCCTTCGTGTATTTTTGTGCTCAACAAGTCAAATTTAGATTTAATGTTGGACTTGTATTTTTTTTACAAACTTGACTCGACAGATCTTTATTTGTTGAACCTAATTTTTTTATTGAACCCAAAATAAGGTCAGAAGTGGGAATGTTCACTGATGATTGCATATTGTTCAGTACTATTTGTGACTCCTACAATGCTGAAACAGTCTACGTTCATACGCAGGGAAAGCTGACAACATTTAGGCTTAAGCCACCAAATGACAAAAGTAACATTTGTGCTACACAAGTGCCAGGCAATTACATCTCCAACAAGAAAGAAACTGATCATTTCCTTTTGACATTCAGTGGCATTACCACCACTGGTTTCCCCCACTGTCCACATAGTTCCCCCACAGTTACCCTTGATCAAAATCCAAATCGGAACAGCCATCTAAATACTGTGGCTACAACAGCAAGTCAGAGGCTGGGCATTCTGTGGCAAGTAACTTACCTCCTGACTCTTACCATCATCTACAAAAAACAACTCGAGAGTGTGATGGTATATTCTCCATCAACACTCAAGAAGCTCAACAATATCCAGGACAAAGCAGTCCACTTGGTCAGCACTCTATCCACTACCTTAAACATCCTCTTGCTCCAGCAGCGATGCATGTGCTAGCAGCATCCATTATATACAAGATACATATGTCTTTGTTACCACCTTATACACCTAGACAGAAAAGGGCAGCTGATCTATGTGAATTCCCCTGCAAGCCACACACCATCCTGACTAGAACTACATTGCCCTTTCTTCACTGTTGTCAGTTCAAATTCTTAGAACTCCCTAAAAGCACTGTGAATGTACCTACATCAGATGGACTGCAGGAGTTCAAGAAGGGGGCTTATCACCACCTTCTCAAGGGAAGTAGGGATGAGTAGCAAACCTTGCTGGGCTCACATTTCTTGACAACAAATTACTTTTTGGTTTTACATGTATTCAATTATGGAAGGGACTGCGAATAAACAATACTAAATTTCACCACGAAAACAGTTTTTTCTGATGAAGGGTTTAGGCCCGAAACGTCAAGTTTTCCTGCTCCTATGATGCTGCTTGACCTGCTGTGTTCATCCAGCCCCATGCTTGTACTCTCGTATTTAAAACATTTGTTGCTTTGATTTAATTGTTCATTATGTTAAACATGCGTTGATAATCGAATCTTTTTTGGCACAGAATCGCGGTTTAAGGAAAACTTCCTCCTTTGCGTCAGAGCAGAATATTGCTGAACCTCAGGTCCAACATCACTGACACTGCCAACTGAGATCGAAGATCCAAACAATATAGTCACCATTCACTGATGTCGGAAACGCATTAGTCATATTTTGTTTTACTTTGAAAGATACGAATGTGATTATTTACTCAAATTTATTTCATTAAATGTGCTGTCGAAGTATTTTGTCGTTTTTAAAAAAAATAATATTTAGGCTGGGTAAATCCATAAAAAACATACTAAACAGTTTAGTAGCAAAAATAGCCACACGTTGTGAATTGATTTTCGGGTTGTAGTCGAGAAGTTCACCATGTTTTTACTTCACTTTCTTGTGTTCGGTAATATTAAAATTCTGTCACAATACAATTCTTATTATGGCTTACAATGATGCTACGCGCCCGACGACAGAACAAGATAATCGATTGGATATTTTGTCGCTCTTGTCCACCCTTGTGCGGAGTTCACATTATCTTGTCTAAAGTGAGCTGCCGACTGCAAAACCATTACTTTCGGATTTACCTGATTACTGAATCTTTGCTTCAGTTTGTGTTTTTAAGTATATTTCAGTCCATACGTGTGAATATTTAGAGTATCGGAAACATCATCAACTTTAAATGAAAAGTATAAATGCAAAAATTTATACTGGAACATTATTCTTCTAACCCTTAAATAACACAGTGTGGTCCCGACCCGAAACGTCAGCTTTCCTGCTCCCCTGATGCTGCCTGGCCTGCTGTGTTCCTCCAGCTCCACACTGTTTTACCTCAGACTCCAGCATCGGCAGTTCTTACTATCTCGTTCTTTAAACCCTTTCCTCGCCGCTATTATTGTCACGTGAGCAATCGTTTATCTCTATTTAACCTAAATGGGTCAACACTAAAACAAACAATTTAGCATTGACTGCGCTTAAGAAAAATGAAACGTTAAAATAATCGGGACTATTTTGGCTCCGTTGCACAACACAGAACAGATTTACTTGCTTCAGAGTTAGTAGGAACTGCGCATGCTGGAGAATCTGAGCTATGCAAAGTGTAGAGCTGGATGAACACAGCAGGCCAAGAAGCATCAGCTGGAGAATCTGAGATATGCAAGGTGTAGAGCTGGATGAACACAGCAGGCCAAGCATCTGCTCTCATATGCTGCCTCGCCTGCTGTGTTCATCCAGCTCTACACCTTGTATGTCACAGATTTACTTGCATTGACAGTGTTTTAAAGCGTTGTCTAAACTATCAAAAAGTCCTTGCACGAACTATATTTTGAAGCTTTTGTCAGTGTTAAGTAGAGAGTAATTTAAGAGATTGGATTATTTGGGGGCATTTTATAAGGACATTTTATCGTTCAAATTCAATTTTTAAATCCATCATTGGTATCTTCAATATAACATTTTATGATAAACGAGATAACAAGCATGGGGCTGGATGAACACAGCAGGTCAAGCAGCATCATATTCCTGCTCCTATGATGCT
>JAHRHZ010000052.1:31368537-31391967 GCA_024137785.1 Ginglymostoma cirratum | reverse complement strand
GACCCCCTCTAATTCTAAGGCTGTGCCCACGGGTCCTAGTATCCCCACCTAACGGAAACAACTTCCCAGCGTCCACCCTTTCTAAGCCATGCATTATCTTGTAAGTTTCTATTAGTTCTCCCCTCAACCTTCTAAACTCTAATGAATACAATCCCAGGATCCTCAGCCATTCATGGGAAACAGGTATCATTAGCTAGGGCAGCATTTATTGCCCATTCCTAATTGCCCTGGAGAAGGTGGTGGTGAGCTGCCTTCTTCACACGTTGCATTCCTCAATGGTGTTAGGAGTTCCTGGGTTTTAACCCAGTGACACGAAAAGTGACATAGTTCCAATTCTGTGCTGTGTAGCTTGGAGGGTAACTTGTGTTCCCACATGTCCTCTGCCCTTTTCCCTCAACGTGGTAGAGGTCATGGTCTGAAAAGTGCTATTGGAGGAGCTTTGTTGAGTTACTGCAGTGCATCTTGTAGCTGGTACTCATTGTTGCTACTATGAGCCAGAGGTAAAGGGAGTCAATGTTGAAGGTGCTGGATGGGATGCCAATTTATCAGGTTGCTTTGTCCTGGATGGTTTCAAGCTTCCTGAGTGAAGCTGCACCCATCCAGTTAAGTGGAGCGAATTCCATTATATTCCTGACTTGCGTCTTGTAGATGGTGGACAGGCTTTGGACATACAGCAGGTGAGTTATTCACAGTAGAATTCCTAGCCTCTGCCTTGCTGCTGCAGTCTCAGAATTTACATGAATAATCCAGTTCAGTTTCTGATCAATGATATCTCCCAGGATGTTGAAAGCAAGGAATTCTACATTAGTAATGCCAGCAAATATCAAAGAGTGATGGTTAGATTCTCCCTTGATGGAGTTGGTCATCACTTGTATGCATGAATGTTACTTGCCACTTATCAGCCCAAGCTTGGATGTTGTCCAGTTGCTACTGCGTATGGACATGAACTGCATCAGAACCTCAGGTGTCACAAATATTGCAGAACACTGTATAATCAACAAATTCCAGAGATGAGGTGAGAGTGACAGCCCTTGATATCATGGCTACATGACCGAGTGTGGCATCAAGGAGCCCTAGCAAAACTGGTATCAATGGGTATCAGGGGACTAACTCTCCAGTGGTCGGAGTCATAACTGGCACACAGGAAGATGGTCATGTTCGTTGGCAGTCAATCATCTCAGCTCCAGAACATCTCTGCAGGAGCTCCTCAGGGTAGTGTCCTCGGCCAACTATCTTCAGCTGCTTCATCAATGACCTTCCCTCCATCATCAGGGCAGAAGTGGGGACATTTGATGATGACTGCACAATATTCAGCACCATTCGTGATTCCTCAGATACTGAAGCAGTCCGTATTCAGATGCAACAAGATCTGGACAATATCCAGGCTTGGGTTGACAAGTGGCAACTGACAGTCACGCCACACAAATGCCAAGCTATGACCATCACCAGTAAGAGACAATCCAACCACCACCCTTGACCTCCACGATCAACATTCTGGGGGGTTATCATTGACCAGACACTCACTGGACTCACCACATAAACACAGTGGCTACAAGAGCAGGCTAGAAACTAGGAATACTGCGGCGAGTAACTCACCTCCTGACTCCCCAAAGCCTGTCCACCATCTACAAGGCACAAGTGAGGTGTGTGATGGAATACTCCCCACTTGCCTGGATGAGTGCAGCTCCAACAACACTCAAGAAGCTTGACACCATCAAGGACAAAGCAGCCCACTTGATTGGCATGACATCCACAAGCATCCACTCCCTCCACCACCGATGCTCAGTAGCAGCAGTGTTAACTATCTACAAGATGCACTGCAGAAATTCACCAAAGATCCTGAGACAGCACCTTCCAAACCCATAACCATTTCCATCTAGAAGGACAAGGGCAGCAGATATATGGGAACACCACCATATCCAGGTTCCCCTCCAAGCCACTCACCATCTTGACTTGGAAATATATCACCGTTCCTTCACTGTCGCTGGGTCAAAATCCTGGAATTCCCTCTCTAATGGCCTTGTGGGTCAACCTACAGCATGTGGACTGCAGCAGTTCAAGAAGGCAGCTTACTACCATCTTCTCAAGGGCAACTAGGGATGGTCAAGAAATGCTGGCCCAGCCAGCAATGCCCACATCCCACAAATGAATAGTAAAAAAAAACCATACTCCTGGCCATATGATGTGGGGGCAGGGGTGCAGGAATGTAATTAATAAAGCAGCTAAACGTGATTGAGCCTAGGATACTACCCCAAGGAGCTCCTGCAGTGATGTCCTGGAGTTGAGATAATTGAATTCCAACAACTACAACTGCAGGTATGTCAGGTGTTGCTCCAACCAGCAGAAATCTTTTCCTCTGGTTCTCAGTGACTCTGGCTTTGCTAGGCAGGGCTCATTGATACCATACTCAATCAAATACTTATGAAGGGCAATCACTCTCAGTTCACCACTGGAAGTCAACTCTTTTGTCCAAATTTGAACCAAGGTTGGAACGAAGTCAGGAGCTGAGTGGCCCTAGTAGAACACAAACTGGGTGTCAGTGAGCAGAGTAAGTGAGTACTGATAAGACTGATATGACCATTTCAATTACCTTCATTAACAAATCACCCATGTGCGATTAAACAGTCATAATTCCAAGGTCCAGGACTATGTGGTGAGGGATATAATAAAACTTGTGGCCGCTGCTGTCATGGTGCAATAGGGAAAGACCACCAGCTAAGGTCTTTCTATCAATACATAACAAGGGTCTGTTACACTGCCAGATACCTTGGTAGACTTAATAGAAATATAAATTGTTTCCTTTCACGTTTGGAAAATGCCTTTTTAGTTGCAACTGGGTTGAAGCTCTAATGAGGAATGTCAAAATTTCATTATATTTTCTGCAAAGTCTATACGAATGTGTTTTGTACTTAACACCAGAAATTGCTGGTGAAACTCAGCATATTAAAAATGCCGGAGAAACTCAGTAGGTCTGGCAGTATATGTGGAGAGAGAACCTAAGTCAATGTTTTGAGTACAGTGGCCTTTCTTCAGGGTTTTATTTTATTATTTTGCACTTGCATTTACTTATTGATACTTTATGTATAAAGTATATTTTTGAAAAATAAAAAATGAACAGTAATAAACCATCTCTCAGATTACTGGTGGCAATATCAGTAATAAACCGTCTCTCAGATTACTGTCAGTAATATCGGTAATAAACCTTCTCTCAGATTACCGTCAGTAATACTGGCAATAAATGGTGTCTCAAATTACTGTCAGAAATATCAGTAACGAATCATCTCTCAGTTTACCATCAGTAATAAAAACCATCTCTCAGATTACTGTCAGTAATATCAGTAATAATCCTGTCTCTCAGATTACCGTCAGCAACATTAGTAATAAACCATCTCTCAGATTACCATCAGTAATAAACCGTCCCTCAGATTGCCGTCAGTACTATCAGTAATAAACCGTGTCTCAGATTGCCATCAGTAATATCAGTAATAAACTGTCTCTTAGATTGCCATCAGTAATATCACTAATAAACTCTCACATTGCCATCAGTAATATCAGTAATAAACTGTTTCTCAGATTGCCGTCAGTAATATCTGTAATAAATTCTCAAATTACCGTCAGTACTATCAGTAATAAACCGTCTCTGCCTTTTATAATTCCTGACGTTGTTCTGAGGCACGAGTGTATGCCGCGCGTCCCCGCTGGGGACACAGGCGCGCGCGGTCGGAGACGGGCGCGTATTTTTGCAGGTCTGTGCTTGGCGCCGAGGAGGAGCCGGACGAAAAATGGTTTCAAGAATCGCTTCTCCTCAGGTCGAGTGTATTGTGGTCGGCTCTGGCTCGGGGATAAACCGTCCCCTGACAGTTACAGGCCGGAGGAGAAGCAGCTTGCTTTTAGGAGCCCGGCTGTGAGCGTCGGAGAGTGGGAGAGGGAGAGCGGGAAAACTCCCCATGGATCCGGAAAGAGCGGGTAAATCCCCCATGGATCCGGAAAGAGCGGGTAAATCACTGTTCTGGGATGTGGGGGAGGGCCAGCTTTCAGCTAACCCAGCCATTTTGCAGAGGAGAAATAGGCCCATATTTAATATCACTTGCAACTTGTGGCTCGATTTAAATTGTAAACATAGTTAAGATATAGTTCAGTCAGTATCTAATGACTTTGTAAACTGATCTGGCAAGAGATACTGCCAGATTAATGGCCCTTTCTTTCTTTTTAGTGTAATGTGAAAGGCAATTTCCCACACACTGTGTGTTTCTGATTGATTAATATTAATATACTGTATCCTGTGAATAATATAAAGCACATGGAAACTATTAAATGCAGGTTTATTAACGAACAGTTTCCTGAATTTAAATTTGCAAACATTGAATAGTTCAGAGGGTAATCAAGTAATTTGGAGATCAAATAATTTTATTTGAATATTATGCTTTTGTTTTACTCCCCACACACCACTGGTATCAAAATCAGTGTTTGCAAGACCAAATAATCTACAAAACCAATACATCTGTCCGTTTGTACAACTTTATTACAGTTCTTCTGGATATTTATTTACTTTGTTAAAAGTGCTGACTCTGGCAGGTACATCTTATTGTCACTTTTTCAGCAACATCGTTGTGTCAACATCTATGGAATTTTCCATTGTCAACATTCTTGATGAGGAAACCAGTACTGTATTCCCAGCTGGCATTACGTGTATTAGCATATTTTGAATGATGTGCTGTCTCATTCATTTAGGATTTGAGAATTATTTCCTGTTCCCAAAAAACTGAAATAAACTAGAGATTCAATTATTAAAACTTTATCAAGCAAACTTATCATTGACAAATGTTGTACTCAGTTGTCAACTTAACTGACAATAAGCCAAAACCAGTTAGGTCATGGAACTCAAAGTTTCCACTTTTCTGTCCACAGTTTAAAGGCAAAGGCTTACAGAGTTGTTAAAAAAAATTAGTAAACTTGAGGATCGGGAGCATTTCTATAAATCATCAAAAGTCAAGTTCGAAACTGAAAAAGAAAGAAAATAGAATCTGAAAGTGAACTAGCAAGAAACAAAAATGGGTTGTAAAAGCTTTTACAGATATGTAAAAAATAGGAAAGAAAGCAAAGACAAATGTGGTCCCACCACAGGCAGGAACAGAATTTATAACAGGGAATAAGGAAGTAACAGTGAAACTAAACATGTTTATTGAGCTTGTCTTCATGAGGAAGACATAAAGATTTTCCAGGAATACTAAAGAACCAACAGACTATCAAGATTCAAAATGGAAAGAAACTGTTATTTGTAGGAAAGGAGTACATCAAAAATTAATGGAACTGAAAGTTAATTAATTCCCTGTACCTGAAACTCTACATCCAGAGTCAGGTTTTTCAAACAATACAGTCACTAGGGGATCATTGTCAGGAGACTAAACCTGAGTGAGATATACATCAAGTGATTAGCAAATTAGGTTAAAGTGGGAATTCAGTGCATGGGGGAAAGAGGTGCTTTAAATCAGGTTTATTGCAACTAGTAAAGTTTGTTATGTATTACTCAGATTTATCACTGCTAGTCAGGTTTACCAACAGCTGTAAAGTCTATTAGGTTAAGGCCAAGTAAGATAAAGTTATTGTAGGAAAACCAAAATAAATAATATAAAAGTAAGGCATGGCAGCAAAGGTTGAGCACATAGAATGCAATTGTATATAGACTGAAAGAGGTCGTGCACGCTACCGTTAACTTAGATGACCACAGTGCAATAAGTGCCACCAGTTGCTGAAACTTGAGCTTGGGTTCAGAGCTCATTTGGCAGCTGGAGTCACTGATGCATCCGCAAGTCTGAGAACGATGTTGATAGCACGTTGAATCATAGAATCCCTCCAGTGTGGAAACAGGCCCTTCGGCCCAACAAGTCTGCACTGACCCTCAAAGCATGCCACCCAGAATCATCCCCCTATAACCCAACTAACCTACACATCCCTGAACACTATAGGCAATTTAATTTGGCCAAGGCTGCGCATCTTTGGACTGTGGGGGGAAACCGGAGCACCTGGAAGAAACCGATGCAGACAAGGGGAGAATGTGCAAACTCCACACAGACAGTTGCCCGAGGCTCGAATTGAACTCGGGTCCCTGGCGCTGTGAGGCAGTAGTGCTAACCACTGAGCCACCTCACTGCCTCCCAGATGCGGTCACACCACACCTAGGAGCATGGAGACAGAAGAAGAATGGGTGATTGCCAAGCATCCATGAGAAACAAGTAGGTAGTGCAGTAGACCCCTCAAGTCCTGCTTGATAATCAGTATTCCATTTCAGGTGCAGGTGAGGATATTAGTTCCTTGAAGGAGTGCAGTCAGAGCCAAGTTCATGGCATTATGGGCCACTCAGCAGTACAGGAGGAAACGGGAAGAGCAGTAGGCATTTCTGTAGCTATAAATGTGATTCCAGGATAGTTTGTTACATTCTTTGTAGCAGGCTCAAAGAAGTCATGGAGCAGCTCAGGACATTGTTTTGTGGGTTTGTGAACAGCCAGAGGTCCTGGTTTGAATGCACAAATTAAGGAAAATTGGTGTCATGTAATTGCAGTAATGGAGACTGCTACAGGGTGATCAAGATTGAGCACTGATTATCCAGGGATATTCAGCCTTTAAGAGGGATTGGCAAAAAGGAAAATGTTGTGGGTAGCACTGTTTTTATAGGGGCAAGATCCTTGCATGAGTAAGCGATCATCTTGGCTCAAAGGATCAAGTTGTAGAACCAGGTTAGGGTGGAGCTAAGAAAGAGAACAACAGATAAGTAATATGATTGTGCTCAGTATAATTAAGGAAATTAGCAATACAGTGTTGAAAATACTGTAATAATGGACAACTTCAATTTACACACAAACTGGGTTACTAGTGGGGCACTGATGCTGTGGAGGATTAATTCCTGGAGTGTGAGATGAGTTTCTGGATTAGTATGTTGTGGAGCCAACTTTGGTGTCAGGCTATTTTGGATTTAGTGTGTAATGAGAAAGGGTGATTTAATAATCTTATGACCATAATATGGTAGAATTTCAAATCAGGTATTAGTGTGATGCAGTTCATTCTCAAACGAGGACCTTAAATCTAAACAAAGGAAATTAAGAAGGTATGAGGGGCAGTTGGCAATGTTGGATTGGGAAAATGCAGTAAAATAAAATAAGAGATGAATCAATAACGGTTAATGAACAAAGTTAAAAATTGTATTAGGTCAGATGAAGTGACTTCTGAGAATAGCAGAAAAAGTAGTAAGTGTGAAGATTCTGAGAAATTTAGAACCCAGCAAAGGAGATCAAGAAACTCATTTAGGAAGGGAAAAGAGAGTGTGAATACAAACCATTGAGGATGAACTGTAAAAACTTTTTTTTTAGGTATGTGAAAAGGAAAGAATTAGCTGGGACAAATACAGATTCATTACTAATGGAGACGGGAAAGTTTACAGTGGAAAAGAGGGAAACAGAGGAGAAAAAAAACCCTCATTTTGTTTCTGGCTTCACAGAAGAAGGTGCAGAAAGCCTCAGATATACAGAATGATCAAGGGATTTGTGAAATGGAGGAAAATAAAATTGATGTTATCAAAGAGGTTGTACTTTAAGGTTGATAAATCCTATGTACCAAATGACCTTCATCCTAGAATGTTGGAGGGGGCTGGAGAGATAGTGGATGCATTGGTGGTTATCTTTCAAAATTGTATAGATTCTGAAAAAAGTTCCCTCAGACTGGAAATAGCAAATATAACCCCACTATTTAAGAAGGAAGGAAAGAGAATGGAGACTGTTAGCTACAGGCCTGTTAGTTTAGGGACAGTGTTTGATTATATTATAAGGGATATAATAAATGGACGTTTGGAAAAGAATGATAAAGTTAGGCAGAGCCAGAATGGATTTACAGATGGGAAATTGTGTTTGACAAATTGGAGTTTTTTTGAAGATATTACTTGTACCATTGATGAGGGACAACCAATGGATATGGAGTATTTGAGTTTTCCGAAGACAACTGATAAAGTCCTTTAGGGGACATTGTGACCATATGAATTAGGAGCAGAAATAGGCCTTTGAGGTTCCGCAGCCATTCAATAGATCAAGGCTGATCTGTGGGTGATTGAATTCCATACTCCCATCTACCTCTCTGATAAACTTCAATTCCCAAGAATCTATTTACCTCTGCTTTAATGATCACAGCTCCTCTGCCTTCTGAGGCAGAGTTCCAAAGTCACACAACCTTCCAGAAAATTCTCTTCACCTCTGTCCTAAAAGAACGACCCTTAATTTTAAGAGTGGCTGCCAGTTCTGGACTCATCTGCGAGAGCTGACATCCTTTCCACATCCCTTCAAGCCTGTTCAGGAGTCCGGAACCAGGGCTCATGGTCTCAGGAAATGGGCAGGCCATTTAGGACTAAAATGAGACTAAAATGAAAACTTTTCACCCAGAGATTGTCAAGTAGAATTGTCTTCCACAGAAAGTGGTTGAGGCCAAAACACTGAAGGTTTTCAGAAAGGAGATAGATATAGTTCTTAGTACTAAAGAAATTAAAGGGTATGGGATGAAATTGGGAAAAGGGTACTGGGTTGGATGATAATTATGATCCTGTTGAATGGTAGAGCAGGCTTGAAGGGCCGAATGATCTACTCCTGTTCTTAATTTCGATATTTCTATGTTCAGTTCCTTTCATTGACATTCTGTTAGCCTTCGTAATTATTTCCGTACTAATTGTGAATCAAGAACCGGAACATCTAGAAGTTATTCGAAGTTATATTTTATTCATAATTTTAATCATTTAAAAGATTGCGTAATATTGTTAGAGTTGCCAGCTGTTACTCTGAGTGTTTAATTTAGATAGTTTTCTAGTAGTCATATAAGCAATGATGTGGAGGTGCTGATGTTGGACTAGGATGGACAAGGTCAAAAATCACACGACACCAGGTTATAGTTCAATAGGTTTATTTGAAGACAACGAGCTTTCGGAGTCTCGCTCCTTCTTCAGGTGTCAATGAGAGAGGTGGCATCAGACACAGAATTTATAGGCAAAAGATCAAAGGGTCGTAGAACTGATGCGAGTGTTTTCAACAAACCTAAGATGGCTGTTTGTTCAATACGTTCGCATCAGTTCTATGACCCTTTGATCTTTTGCCTATAAATTCTGTGTCTGATGCCAGCTCTCTCACTGACACCTGAAAAAGGAGTAAAACTCCGAATGCTTGTCTTCAAATGAACCTAATGGAGTATAACTTGGTGTTGTGTGATTTTTGACCTCGTATAAGCAAGCCTTTGGGAAGACCGAAGGGCTACTTGAAAGCACAGCGTCTGACATTGTAATGATGTATCAGGAGGATTTAAAAACCAATTTTTAAATAGATTAATTAATATTAAAGGACCCCTTTTGTAATCTCTACACTGCAGATAGTAATCCAATAAACAATATGTTTGAGAGTAGAAATTGAATATTAAAAGTCAAAAGATTAGGGCTGTTGGAAAACTAAGCAGAGAAATGTAGTTTACATCACATATATCTATTCCTGTTTGCAACCACTTAGTATTTTCAAAGTACAATCATTCCCTAATTTCTTTCATAAATACTGGATCTAAGATTGCTCTCCTTAACAGTGGGTTAATAATGGCTTCTCTATCTCTCCTCAAAGTCTCTAGCTTTTTAATTTCCTCTGTCTGAAGAATTTATGAATTTTGTGATTGGTTTCTAAGATATAATCCATGTATCCTTGATGTTTATCCAGGAATAAAGGCCAGTCAAAACATATTTTATAAAAAAACTACAGCAAAGTTGCCAATCATAGAGAAAGTAGAACATACAGAAAATATTTGCAGCGCTAAGGAATTCTTCCAAGTATAAGACTCTGGAGCATGGAATCATGAACATCAGTTTACCTATGTTCTTGAAAACTGTATAACTGAGTCAATTATATTTGTCAGAATAAAATAAGTCTTAAGACAAAGTTGCAAATTACAATATTAGTATATGATGCCCTCCTGATATAGGATAATCTTCATCCAATACCAGGAATCTATTGCCAAACTTCATCTTGTCTCACCTTATCTACTTCCAAAAATCTCATGCATGCATTTATTATTTCTGGACTTCTTGCAATGTACCGCTGGCCAGCCACTCATGTTCTATCATTAGCATTAGTAAACAAAATTTATAATCAAGCCACATAAACAGATTATTTCGGTAGATGATTACAGTTGATAAAAAGATAGGTTAGGAAGAGAACCAGAGAGGTTTAGTGGGGAAATTTCAGAGCTTTAGCACCTTGACAGCTGAAGCATGACTACCAATCATGGAGCAATCATTATTGAAGATGTTCGGAGATCAGAATTGAATGAGTACAGAGAGATGTACAACTGGAGGACATTACAGAAATAGGGAAGTATATGACCGTGGAGGAATTTGAAAGCAAAAACCTAATTCAAATTGACTAACAAAGAATAAATAACATCATGTAGTATTTATAAAACGGTAACATGGCATTTGACCCAGTGGGTCCATCCGAATTTTATGTGACATCTAAGCCCACATGCACCTTCTCCAGTCTATTGTCATATGGTTATATTTCTTCTTTTTCCCATAAGTTTATTTATCATCTTCTTAAATGCACTTAACACTAATTTTTTAAATTTACTGCTCATGGTAGCTAGTTCCACAGTCCAATCGCTCACTGGGTAAAGAAGTTTCTTTTGAATTCTTTGCTAAATTTTTAATGACTATCACATATTGTACTAAACCCTGTATCACCCACAAATGGAACTATTTTTTTTCTAGATCTATTTTGTCAAATGCTTTCATAATCTTAAAGACATCTGTCGGGCCACTTTCTTTTCTAGAGAAATGAGCTCCAACTTTGTTAAAAATTTTCTGTTAGTTACTGTTTAACACATCAATTCTGATATTCTGGAAAGTCTCTTTTGCACCTTCTTACCTGCCATTTTATCCTTTTTTAAAACATCAAGATCAGAACTTTTAACAATACTCCGTTTCATCTAACCAAGGTTTTGTACAAGTTTAACATAACTTTTCTGTTTTTTAGTTTTGACCCCCTCAATACTTTGTTTCCAGTCCTCTGCTTTTTTTAATGGCCTTATTAACCTCCATCACTGCTTTTAGTGATTTTAGTAGAAATAAAAAATATGCGTCTAAATGTAATGAATCTTCCTGTTTATCAAACCAACAATTGCATTTTAAGAAAATAATTGGTGTTCACTTGCCTAATTAATTAAGTCATCCAGTAATTCTTAAGATAATTACTTTGCACAAAATCTTAAAATTGCTTCGGTTAAGTATTGTACATTAATAACAAAGTTGAGTCATAACTATTGAAATGTCCATAAATGATAAATTGGGCTACAAAAATGTGGATTGTTTCTTAGACTAGCTACTGCAGGTGTCATCATAAATCATGTTAGCAGCTGCATGATCTAATTTAGATGATAAATTGGCCCTTGCCATGGGGGCATCATGGTTAGAGCTGTCCAGTAGACCTGACCATGCCCTTGTTCTCCAAAGAAACAGAAGAGAGAATGTTAGTGGTCAGAGATTTAATTCTGTTTAGCCTTTTGTTTAGTTGTCTCTGTGGTATCATAATTTTGTGTGGGTCAAAGTCTTGAAATGAACTTGCAGTGAAAATGCGACTCTAGTTGAATTGGGAGTACTGTTATCATGCTGTGAAGCCATGATCTTTGTACGTTGCTTATTAATCTTTTAACATATTTGCATATGTCATTATACCAGTTAGTTTTTCTATTATTTGGTTATAATGAGTATCACTTTAAATAAATTACCTTCCATTCATAATTACTTAATTGTGCATGATTTTTGATAAATATCCTTGTATTTAAACTGTCTTTACTTTGATGTGAATTACCTTGTAGAAGAAAGATGTTCCCAAGTATGTACTCTTTACATGTTTGAACTTTTGTTTCCGTTAAGGTAATAGTGCAAATTTACTTTGTCTGTATCCTTCAATACCACTACAATGAATTATACCTTTTATTTCAGCCCTGAAAATCCCCATGTCTGTCCAGTATTCTTTATAACCTGTGCAACATAAGGGATCAGCTCCATGACTTTTTGTGCACTGCTGCTTCTCAGTCCTAGAAAATGACTCTCGTTTTGTCGTAAACCTTTTCTAGCACTCGAAACACAACTTGACCAGAACGTTGTTTATAATGCATTTTAATAATAACATTCTAAGAGTTTTATTTTGCTGGTCTGCAATTATTGAATATATTGAACACTTATTCCGAACCTCCTCGGTTTCTTCCAGCTTGTTTCTGGAGTATTTTTATTGCCCTTTTTTTTCTATCCAGCGTTGAGCACTTCATACTCAACAGAACAAAACTTCATTTCAAAACCATGAAGTAAAAGCAGAGCTTCTGAAAGTGCAGAATAGGTCCGTCCATTTTTATGCACACAGACCTAACTGCTAAAATGATCTTCGGGACTGCCTCCTTTCATTGCTCAGGCCAGTCTTGTTTGGTGTAACCTACAATTTTAATGTATTTGCTTTGAAAAACATGAACGGTTACAACTTCATAAAAAAAATTTTTTTCCAATGTTGCTGTATAGAACTGTTTGAATTTGCCTTAACCAATGTGCTGAACAAGTTTAGGCCTTTAAATTGATAATCAATACATGTCCATATAACCATTTTATTAAAATTTACTGACCTTGCACAAATTGTTCCCAGTCACAATTGACATTGAAGACTAACTATCATCGATGTTGAGAGAGACAAAAAAAACTGCAGATGCTGGAATCCAAGGTAGACAAACAGGAGGCTGGAAGAACAAAGCAAGCCAGGCAGCATCTTGAGGAAAGGAGCATTCTCTCTCCTGTTTCTTTGGAGAACAAGGTCATGGTCAGGTCCACTGGACAGCTCTAACCATGATGCCCCCATGGCAAGGGCCAATTTATCATCTAAATCAGATCATGCAGCTGCTAACATGATTTATGATGACACCTGCAGGAAAGGAGCAGTCAACGTTTAGGTATAACCCTTCTTTAGGACTGGATGTGGGGGTAGGGGGAGCTGCAGATAAAGGTGGGGAGGGTGGAGGTGGAATGGTGGTGATACGTGGACACTGGTAGTAGGTACGACCTGGTTGATCGATGGGAGGGATGAATCTGATTGGTGGCTGGAAGGGAGGGTCAGAAGGTGGAATGGAAGGGAGGATGTGGGGCTGGAAGGGAAGCTGGGGGGATGGGTGGGAAGGTCATTTGAATTTGGACAACTCAGTGTTGAGTCCTCCAGGCTGTAGGGTGTCCAGGCAGAAGATAAGGTGTTCTTCCAATTTGCATTGCGAGTTGTTGCGACGCTGGAGGAGGCCGAGGACGGACATGTCGGAGGGAGAATGGAGCAAGGAGTTGAAATGGGCGGTGACCAGGAGGTTAGGTTGGCTGTTATGGGCCAGGCGAAGATGCTCAGTTAAACGGTCACCTAGTACACATTTGGTCTCACCGATTTAGAGAAGACGTCAATGGGAGCACCGGGTGCAATAGACTAGGTTGAAGGAGATGCAGGTGAAGCTCTGTCTCATTTGGAAGGAGTGTTTAGAGCCCTGAATGGAGGTGAGGGAGGTGGTGTAAGGGCAGATGTTGCATCTTTTACGGTTTTCAAATTTGCATTGTGAGTCTCTGCGACACTGGAGGAGACTGAGAATGGACATGTCTCCATCGCATCTGCTGTGACGAGGAGACGTTCCACTCCCAAACATCCCAGACGTCTCCGTCACATCTGCTCTGACCAGGAGCATCCCGGATGTCTGCCCTAACAATTTCCATCCCACCCTTAAAATCATGGTCTATCTCAGACACCTCCCTCCCCTTTCTTGACCTCTCCATTTCCATGTCTGGGCCAACATTTACTGTAAACCCATAGCTACCCAGACTACACCACCTCCCAACCTGTATCCTGCAAAAACTCCATCCTGTTTTTCCCAATTCCTCCATCTCCATCTCCATCTCATCTGCTTTGACGAGGAGGCGTTCCACTCCCAAGCATCCCGGATGTCCGCCTTTTTCAAACAATTCCCCCCCCCCGCCCAAAACATAATAAAGATAGGGCCCCCCTTGTCCTCCCTTTCCACCTCATCAGCCTGTGCATCCACTGTATCATTCTTAAACACTTCTGTCAGCTCCAATTAGACCCCACCACCTGGAACATCTTCCACTCCCCATTCCTCTCTGCCTTCTGCCACTGTTTAGTTCACACCCCACTCCCCACTAACCACGACAACCTGCTTGGTACCTTCCCCGTAACTGTAAAAGATGCAACGCCTGCCCACACACCACCTGCCTCGCCTCCATTCAGGGCCCTAATCACTTCTTCCAAGTGAGGCAGAGCTTCACCTACATCTCCTCCAACCTAGTTTATTGCATCCGGCGTTCCCGTTGCGGTCTTCACTACGTCAGCAAAACCAAACGTAGACTAGGTGACCGTTTCGCCAACTTAACCTCCCGGCCACCATCCATTTGAACTCCCTGCCCTACTCCCTCTCTTACATGTCCATCCTTGGCCTCTTTCACAGCGACTTGTAGCACAAGTTTGAAGAACGACACTTTATCTTCCGTCTGGGCTCCCTACAGCCTGGAGGACTCAACATTGAGTTCTCCAATTTCAAATGACCTTCCCACCCATCTCCCCGGACCCCCCTTCCAGTCCACCACCTCCCTTCCATTCCACCTTCTGACCCTCCCTTCCAGCCACCAACTGGATTCATCCCTCCCATCGTCCAACCAGATCATACTTACTACAGTGTCCACTTATCACCACAATGCCATCTCCGCCCCCCCCCCCCCCTCCCTGCCCCCATCTTTATCTGCAGCTTGCCCTACCCCCACATCCAGTCCTGAAGAAGGGTTATACCCAAAACGTTGACTGCTCCTTTCCTCCAGATGCTGCCTGGCTGGATGTGTTCTTCCAGCCTTCTGTTGTCTATCATCGGTGTTGCATTGGAATAATGCAAGTAAAACCATGAAATAAAAGCAGAACATTCTAGAAATGCTGTGGAAGTGCCCGTGTTGGACTGGGGTGGACAAGGTCACAAATCACACGATATCAGGTTATAGTCCAACAGGTTTATTTGAATGAAGGGGCTACAGTCTGAAAATTTGTGTTCTCACAAAAATCTGTTGGACTATAACCTGGTGTTGTGTGATTTCTGATCTTCTAGATATGCAGAACAGGTCCATCAGGTTTTAAGAGACCAATTTGTTGTTTTAGCTGTACGTTTTGTTTGAACCTGAAAGCTTAAAGTCATGACTTAATTAACTTTATACTGTTATAAACAATTACAGATGACAAATATCTTTATCAGATGTCAGCACACAATTTGGAAATTACCACTAATAAAAATTTACAGTTAATTGGAATGGCCTTTACCATGGAAATGGTGCTTTGGTGAATAAGAAGGTAAAATTTTATATATATTTATTCCTTATAATTTGTAGAACCTGCAAGATTGACCTGTCCGTCCTCCCTGGACTGACGTATCTCCTCCCTACCCCCCTACCTACACTCACCTTTACTGGCTCCATCCCCGCCTCTTCGACTTGTCTGCCTCCTCTCCACCTATCCTCTCCTCTATCCATCCTCTGTCCGCCTCCCCCTCTCTCCCTATTTATTTCAGAACCCTCTTCCCCTCCCCCATTTCTGATGAAGGGTTTAGGCCCGAAATGTCAAGTTTTCCTGCTCCTATGATGCTGCTTGACCTGCTGTGTTCATCCAGCCCCATGTTTGTTACATCGTTTTTAAGCTGTTAGGTAGCTTTGAAAAGTACTTTATTTAAGGTATGTTCTAATTGCATGTAACTTACAAAAATGTCTATATTTAACTTGAATTGGATTATTGCTGGAATGATGATGAATACGATTGCCGTTTACCCATCTGACAGTATAATGGGGATATCTTATTAATTCTGAGTTTCCAGCATCAAATATTCTGCATCTCAAAACTTATCTTTTGAAACAAAAGATGCAACTTTTGAAGTAACAAATCATGACTGTCCATTTAAATTACGTACTTGTAGCATGGCAGTGGATTGGATGGCAAGAGTGGATCAGATTGGTGCTAATAGCATGAAGTTTGTGGATGTGCCCCTGCAAAATAATCATATTCTGGCCCTCAATGCTCATGCAGTTTCTTCCCCTAAGATGGTACATGTCACCGTTCCAGCACCTGGCCAGCTTAACACTGCAACTTTTACTGGAATGTCAGCTATCAGGTTTAATTGTTTGTCTTCTAATTTATTGAGTATTTTGGTTGAAGATTGGTTCTCCCTCTTGTAACAGCACAACCACATGACCATGTTAACTATTAAACTTTTTAAGCAAGTAAAACCTTGTTATTTTGGACCTGAGTTCCAAATTTGATGATGGGAGTGAAAGAATACCAATTGGTTTCGCCAATATTTCCATATATTTGAAAAGATATATGGAGATACCTTTTATTGATTGATTTTTTTTTTTTTTTTAAAAACCAATTTATTGTAACATTATACATTTAGAGACCAGGGATTTGAGATCCCTCTTTGCCCTCAATTGCAAAATCGATCTGGATTTGTCCCAAGTTTTATTAGTTATTGATTTCTCACTTTTTAAATTTTAAATATAATGTCACAGGACTCTTATTTTTCCCAAATATTGCCACATTTACTTTTTATGTTAGGGAACCAATTGCATAATCCAACCAGGCAGGATGTTGCTGACAATGATGTCACTGACGGCATCTTCATAGATGTGGGAAGTGCTCTGCCCAGTGTGTGGTATCAAAGATCCAGCCTAGGAAATGGAAATATTGATCCAAAATAGGATGTGATTGATGGAAATAAGAAGTGGTTAGCACTGCTGCATCACAGCACCAGGGATGCGGGTTCGATTCCACACTTGGGCGACTGTGTGGAGGTTGAACATTTTCCTTCTGTCTGTGCAGGTTTCCTCTGGGTGCTCCAGTTTCCTCCCACAGTCCAAAGATGTACAGGCTAGGTGGATTGGCCATGTTAAATTGCCCATAGTGTGCAGGGTTACAGGGATAGGGTAAGGGGGTGGTCTGGGTGGGATACTCTTTGAAGGGTCAGTGTGGACACAATGGGCCAAATGGCCTGATTCCACACTGCAGGGATTCTATGATAACTTTTAAAAACCTTTTACATTTCAATTAGGCAAGATTGTTTTGTGGTAACCATGTTGTAGTATATTAGTTTATATAGACCCTGGGTTGTTTGAGTAATTTGTGATGTAGGCTAATACAGTGGATTATTATGGCAGTTAAGGTGAGAATGGTGATATATTCTGCTTTATGGTTTGGTCACAATCCATAGTCGGTTCTGATATAACGTGTGTTTCTTCAACACAAATTGGCTTTAACGCGATTGAAGAATTTAGACCACTCTTTGTAAAACGCGAATTTTCCTTATCTGTATGAGCTATAATGCGATTCTGACCCAATTAGTTTAAATGGAGCAGCTATTGCACGATTTACTTATAATGCGAGATCACACAAGAATGGAACTATCATGTTATATCAGAACCAATTGTATTAATCAGCTCTTCCAATAGAGAGAAAATTATCTGTTCCACATTTTGGTGAATTCACATGCTTGAAGCTTCTGTTGTTGTGGATTGGGGAAAAGAGCCTGGATGAGTGTAGCTCTTAAGAAGTCTCAAGAAGCTTGGCACCATTGACGCCAAAGTAACTGCTTGATTGGTGCATCACCCACCTACCTTTCAACATTCACTCCCTGTACCACTGCATAGTGGCAACAGTGTCTACCATCTACAAAGAGTTTTATAGAGTTATACAGATCCTTTAGTTCGCCTTGTCTGTGCCATAAAACGGCTTGCCAAGCCTCTTGAACAACATCTTCTCACCCATGACCCCTATCACCTAGAAGGACAAGGGTAGCAAATGCATGGAAGCACACCACCTGCAAATTCCCTTGCAAATCACACACATTTCCTGTCTTGGATAATTGCCATTACTTCACTGTCACTGGATCCAAAAGGTGGAACTGTTTTTTTTTCCCTTTAATAATATTGGTTTACTTACTCCTGATAAACTGTAGCACTTCAAAATATTGGCTCACCATCCCCTTTCCAAGGGCAGTTGGGGATTGGCAATAAATGCTGACCTTGCCCCCAACACACTCATCTTATAAAAGAATCTTCCTAACTATGTTAGCCGAAATGTAGAAACCCAGAGAAAATGGTCAATTTTATTTCAGTTGCATGTTACAGTTAAAATGTGTTGAATGCATTAAAAGTTTAGAAAATGTTTAGATATATGTTTGTTCATGATTACAGATGATGTCCACGACTACATATTCTGGTAGCTGTGTGAATGAATGTTAGACTGATTTTTCGATGACCATCACAGAGGTAAATGTGGTTAATGAACAAGGTAACTTTTCAACTTAGCCCACATTGCAGCTGGAACTGTGAAGATTACCTTTGCCGTTTACCCATCTGATATAAACATCATGTGGATATCTACGTGTTCTGAGTTTCCAGCAAAGTTAAAAATTTGTTTGCTAAAATTTCAATTGTTTACACCAAATGCATTGACATCATTGCCTAAAATAGTGAGTTCATAAAATCCCTACAGTGCAGATAGAGTCATTGAGCCCATCAAGTCTGCACCAAATCTCCAAAAGCATCTCATCCAAGGCCCCACCTTCCTAATCAGCTTGAACTAGCAAGCAGTAACATTTTCCAACAGTCCAGACAATTTCAGGCCTGGTCATTTATTTGCCTTGACAGCTCCCCTTGACGATAACTCTGACAATTCCTCTTGACACTTGGAACTGTTAAGAACGATAGGGCTTGACATTAGAGCTGTGAAAAACAAATGACAACAAGTATGCTCATCCATGCTTAAAATCCCCAGAAGTCATCTGGACTCTTGCACGTTGTCTCCAAACTCCCAAACTGAGTGACCTCCTCCATAGGTGACCTGGGACCGTATCTAAAAGGGTACATTGCCTTTCCAAAAGGGCAGACTGGCTGTCGAGATAATTCCATAAAGTTTTGACTTATTCCTACAAGGTCTAATCTCTGCATTTTGTGTTTCAGACACCCAAATTACCAAGACCATGTGTGGACACAATTGCTGATTTGTATGGGCAGCTGAATCTGTGAAATGTGTATGTCCCCCTTGCCCCCACAAAAATGGTAGATTGCCATGTTTGAGGCTGAGACTTCCGATTCTTGGCCATACAGTCGTAGAGATATACAGCGCAGAAACAGACCCTTTGATCCAACTCGTCCATGCTGATCAGATATCCTAAATTAGTCCCATTTACCAGCATCCCTCTAAACCCTTCCTATTCATGTACCCATCCAGATGCCTTGTAAATGTTGTAATTGCACCAGCCTTAACTATTTCCTCTGGCAGCTCATTCCATACATGCATTACCCTCTGTGGAAAAGTTGTCCCTTAGGTCCCTTTTTAAATCTTTCCCCTGTCACCTTAAACCATTGCCCTACCTTGAACTACCCTACCCTGGGCAAAGGACCTTGGCTATTTGTGCTATCCATGCCCCTCATGATTGTACAAACCTCTACAAGGTCACCCCTCAGCCTCCGCTCAACGGAAAATAGCCCCAGCCTATTCAGCCTCTCCCTATTGCTCAAACCCTCCATTCCTGGCAATATTCTTGTAAATTTTTTCTGCACTCTTTCAAGTTTCACAACATCTTTCCTATAGCAGGGAGACCAGAATTGAGCCCTGTATGCCAAACCATAAGACCATAAGACATAGGAACAGAAATTAGGCCATTCGGCCCATCGAGTCTGCTCCACCATTCAACCATGACTGATAAATTCCTCAACCCCATTCTCCCGCTTTCTCCCTGTAACCCTTGATCCCCTTTATAATCAAGAACCTATCTCCGTCTTAAACGTACTCAATGACCTGGCCTCCACAGCCTTCTGTGGCAGTGAATTCCATAGATCCACCACTCTCTGGCTGAAGAAGTTTCTCCTTATCTCTGTTCTAAAAGGTCTTCCCTTTACTCTGAGGCTGTGCCCTCGTCCTAGTCTCTCCTACCAGTGGAAGCATCTTCCCAACATGAACTCTGCTCAAGTCATTCAGTATTCTGTAAGATTCAATTAGATCCCCCCCTCAACCTTCTAAATTCCAATGAGTATAGTCCCAGAGTCCTCAAATGTTCCTCATATGTTAAGCTTTCCATTCCTGGGACCATTCTCGTGAACCTCCTCTGAAAGGCTCCAGGGCCAGTACATCCTTCCTGAGATATGGAGCCCAGAACCCCACACAGTACTCCAAATGTGGCCTGACCAGAGCCTTATAAAGTCTCAATAGGACTTCCCGGCTTTTATGTTCAAGTCCTCTCAAAATAAATGCCAACATTGCATTTTCCTTCTTGACTACTGACTCAACCTGCAAGTTTACCTTGAGAGAATCCTGGACTAGAACTCCCAAGTCTCTTTGCACTTCAGACTTTGGCATTTTCTCCCCATGTAGAAAATAGTCCATGCTTTTATTCTCCTTACCAAAGTGCATGACCTCACACTTTCCCACATTGTATTCCATCTGCCACTTCTTTGCCCACTCTCCTAACCTGTCCAAATCCTTCTGCAGCCTCCCCGCCTCCTCAATACTACCTGTCCCTCCACCTATCTTTGTATCATCTGCAAACTTAGCCAGAATGCCCACGGTTCCTTCATCTAGATCGTTAATGTATAAAGTGAAAAGTTGTGGTCCCAACACTGATCCTTGCAGAACACCACGAGTCACCGGCTGCCATCCTGAGAAAGACCCTTTTATCCCCACTCTCTGCTTTCTGCCAGACAGCCAATCTTCTATCCATGCTAGCACCTTGTCTCTAACACCATGGGCCCTTATCTTACTCAGCAGCCTCCTATGCGGCACCTTGTCAAAGGCCTTCTTGAAGTCCAGGTAGATAACATCTATTGGCTCTCCTTGGTCTACCCTACTCGTTACTTCCTCAGAGAATTCTAGCAGATTTGTCAGGCATGACGTCTCCTTGATGAAACCATGCTGACTTTGCCCAACTTTACCACACACTTCCAAATATTCAGAAATCTCATCCTTTACAGTGGACCCAAAATCTTACTCATGACCGAGGTTAGGCTAATCGGCCTGTAATTTTCGATCTTTTGCCTTACTCCCTTTTTAAACAGGAGTGTCATGTTAGTGATTTTCCAGTTCTCTGGGACCCTCCCTGACTCTAGCAATTCCTGGTACAATGATGTCTGGTACAGCTGCGATATAACATCCCAACTCCTGTATTCAGTACATCGACCAATAAGGGCAAGTGTGCCAAATGTCTTCCCTACCCTGTCAACCTGTGACCCCACCTTCGAGGAACTGTGAACCTGCACTCCAAGGTCACTTTGTTTAGCAACACTCCCCAGAACCCTACATTAAGTGTTATATCCTGCCCTGATTTGCTTTACCAAAATGCAGCCCCTCACATTTATCCAAATTAAACTCCATCTGCCACTCCTCAGCCCATTGACCCATCTCATCAAGGTCCCATTGTACTCTGAGATAACCTTCTTAACTGTCCACTAATTCTCCAATTTTGCGATCATATGCAAACTTACTAACCATTCCTTCAATCCACATCATTTATGTAAGTGACAAAAAAGCAGTGGACACGGCACCAGTCTTTGTGGCACACTGCTGGTCACAGGCCTGTGGTCCGAAAAACAACCCTCCACGACCAGCCTCTTTCATATCTGTCATTTTTGTATGCTTTTGCAAAAATTCAGGTCTTTGAGTTTCTCCATGTCTTGATTTCTTTCTAATTATCAAATATGTAAATCAGAAACTTTACCTCTTTACAACTTCAATTATAATGTATATACAGCATGTTAAACTAGTAAGACCAGTTTGAAGTACTGTAATATAAACCTATTCAAAATCATTTGTGCACCTCAAGGTTTACTGCAGGAGAATCCTATGGAATAGTCCTATCTCTGGGTGTGTTTGCAAAATGTAAGTCTAGTGGAGAGTTTTATGAACAGATAGCTCGACCTAAGATGGTGGCATGGCTGATATTTTCTGATCTAAAAAATGTTTGGTATGCCAACATAACTTTTTTTCCTGTTGTTGGTCACAGCTATTTGAGCCTGATTATGAAGTCCACTACCATACGGTGAGTTTAACTTTTCTTAAAAGTTGAGCTTAGATAAATGTCAGTATTTTGCAGATGAACAGATGTGAATTAAGCTATTTTGTGATCTCGGCCTGTAGCTGTAAAATTCCAAAAGAAGTTGCAAAACTGTTGATTTGAGAATTATTTCCCATGAAGTCATACAGCACCCTTTGGTCCAACTCTTCCATGTTGACCAGTTTCCTCAAACTAATGCTTGAAGAAGATATTTAACTTTTTTTTTTTTTTTATTGAGAGTATTCAGAAGGTTTGAATCACTTGTAATCCTTAATGAACCAAATTCAACATGACCATATATCCAGATGATATGCAAAACAGTGGCAAAAGGTTTAAGAACTCTGCCTGTGTACTTGCTTCGGATATGGTGACTTCCAGCAGCTAATCATAATCTCCGTGTGTTCCCTGTTCATTTTTCATCTGCATTCTCTTTCAGAAAATTAGGAATGATTGGGTTAATATTTGTTCAATAATTTTGAAAAAAACTGAGGTATTAACTTGGTAGTACATCTTTTAATATTTTACTTTTTATCCCCTTCCATCTCCTAAACAGAACGTTTCTGTAGACACCAAGGTTTATCTCCTGTACTCAGGAGCTCACCTATGAGTTTGATGAGTGCTGGCATGTCATTTGGCTGAATCACATCTCAGTCAAACATTTAGTTTCTACAAATACATTTGCATTGTGTGACTGTAGAGCAGTCAAGAATGGGAGACCTGACCATTTAAACTCTTCTAAAATTTTGCTCAATTATTAATCCACCACCAGGGATGAAACAAATAGTTAACAGCAAATAGTGCAATTCAAACCTGGGGCTTCCTAGTCTGTATAGTTAAGAACTTAATCCTGGTAAGAGGAATCATGGTGGGATCAGTGCTTTCAAATTTAAAGTTTTGGCCCAGTTATTTTGATCTACATGAAATTCCTGACACAGTATGATGTGGATAACCTTTAATGAATATAATAATGCAACTGATTTAAACAGACGAAGTCATTATCCTAAATCCCTTCATGTATGCCCTAATCGTGAGTGCCTGTATCCAACAACATTTTTGTCAGTGCTGAATGAGAGAGGAAGAAGAGGTTTCTAAAAAGGCAAGTGCTATAGCTAAAATCATCCAAAACTGCCTTTTTCAATAAAATATGTTTGTCTCCTATTTGGACTTCTTTTCAGAGACCGCTTTTTGTTAGGCTCAAGGCTTTGCTTTGTGAGGTGTGGAGCTGGATGAACACAGCAGGCCAAGCAGCATCATAGGAGCAGGAAA
>JAHRHZ010000052.1:31330349-31368137 GCA_024137785.1 Ginglymostoma cirratum | reverse complement strand
TTTCCTGCTCCTATGATGCTGCTTGGCCTGCTGTGTTCATCCAGCTCCACACCTTGTTATCTCGGATTCTCCAGCATCTGCAGTTCCTATTATCTTTGTGAGATTCTGTTTGTACTTAATTTTTGAGAAACCTCATCTAAATGCTTCAAAATGAGATGTCTACAGACGTTTTTCTTATGTGCTGTATATGTCGGAAGTAAAGCAAAATAATTAGCAAGAGGCTGTCATGGAAGTCAGTTGAATTTGGTAGCACTAGAGAACAGCTACATCTTTGCAAGGTAACTTTATAGATCCCCATTGTCCCTCTGAAAAAAAGCATCAGTTTACCTGTGAAGCACTTCCTAATGCAGTGCTTCCCGGACATTTTCTCGGTGTGACCTAATTTTAATTCCTCAGATTTGTGAGACCCACTGAGTAAACATTTTGGTGTTGAGAGTTGTTGGTATGAAGGGGTGGGGTTGGAGAGAGGAGTGTGAGAGAGTTGATGGGAAGGCCTCCAAATAGTCTATTAAGTCATGTCCCTCAATAACAAAAAAGCAAGTGTTTGAACTAACCTCATTGAATCAGTTCAAACTTCACTGCAGCCATTGCTGCTGTGTGATTTACAACTCCAAAAATTCATATCTGGGTCACAACTACAATTTGGGAAGCATGTGTTAGTGCTGATTACATAAAAATAAAACAAGCCCTGAGCGCACAGACAGAAGAAAGCAACAGCAGTGCTAAGTTTTTTTTGTCACAGGATCATTCTGGGAAGTTAGTTGTGTTCTGTACCAAGTTAGTTAATTTTGAGTTACTACATAGTCCTTGAGAAATCTTGTGTCTTCTTCAAAATAAATTTTGACCCATCGCATATTATATCCTCTAAACATTGCTGGAGAGCCCGACTACAAGGTGAGAAAATTAACATTGGCCAACTTGTCTTTGAGATGTTTTAGAGTCTCACTGATGTCTTCAATATGACCACATCTGCTTCTACATTGCATAAAAGGATTTTCCCCGCTTTGTCCTAGACCTTCTTTATACTCTCTTAATTAGTAAATTACTGGAAGCCAAATGTAAGAAATTGGTGACAGAGCGCTTAGAAAAATCATATGATTAAGCAAAATTAGCATGGTCTTATGAAAAGGAACTTGTATTTGACAAAGTTTTTTTGGGGGGGAATGTAACTAGACATGTTGATTAAGGGGAGTCAGTAGATTTCAAAAAGCATTCAATTAGGTCACTTGAAAGGGTATTGCACAAAATAAAAGTCTTGAGGATAAAATATTAGCATGGATAGAAAATTGATTAAAGACTAGACAAGACAGTATAAACAAGAGGCTCATTTTCAGGCTGGCAGGCTCTCGTGGGTAATGCAAGGATCAGTACTTGGCACCAGCTATTTAAAATCTATATTAATTATTTAGATTATGGTACTATGTTTAATGTATTGAGGTTGCTGATGATCTAAAGCTATGTTGTAAGTTAGCTGTGAGGATGACACAAGGAACTAAAGCGATATAGACAAAAGTAGTGAGTGGACAAAAAGGCGGTCACACAAGTATCATAATGGAGAAATATGAAGTTATTCATTTTTGGTAGGAAGAATTAAAAATAGTTTCTAACCATTAAGATAGTACTAAGTACTAATATTCAGAGGGGTTTAGATACAAAGCACAGAAAATTAACATTCAGTACAGCAAGCATTAGGAAAGCAAATGCCATGTTGGTCTTTATTACAATGAAGTTGCAGTACAAAAGGACGGAAGTGTTGATGCATTGTTCAAGGCTTTGGTGAGACCAAGTACTGTGGATGGTTTTTGTCTTGCTACCTGAGGAAGGCTAAATTTCAATCAACCTTTAGATCATGAGCAACCTCAATACATTACACTTGGAGAGGGATGCAGCAAAAATTCGCTTGGTTGATTCCTCAGATTAGGTAAGTACCATTTTGAGGAGAATATACCTATGTACTTCAGAGTTTGGAAGAATCAAACATCGTCTCATTGAAATGTGCAAGATTCTGAGAGAATTTGATATGGCACATGCTGAGAAGCTTTTTTTCCGTCAAGGGTATAGTACGTGTGTGCTATAGTTTGAGAATAAGAGGTCGGCAATTTAGCAATGCGATGAGAAATTTCTCCACTCTAAGAGGTTTGTGAATCTTGAGAATTCTTTACCCTAGTAGGTCGAGTGGTCAGTCTTTGAGTATGTTCAAGGTTGAGATTGACAGATTTTTGGACTACCAGGGAAACAAAGGACTAAGAGGAAAATGGAATTGAGATTGAAGATTAGACACAATCTGATTAAATGGTGGGATAGACGCCAGGAGCTGTATGGCCTATTCCTGCTACTGGTTCTTAAATTATGTCTGTCTAAATCACATGCAGGTATTCTGATTTTTAAATAAATGAAATACAAATTGTACATTCCTTTTGATTGCAGTTAATAACCAATTTCTACTGATGTTGTTCAAGGTTTTCCATCTCTTGCTGAGTCCTTTACTGAAACCCAACAATCTAACTGAAGAATGGTGGTTGTTGGATACTTTATTTAGTATCTTCTGGATTTACTACTGGAGCTTTATGGAACTGGAATCTAGAAAAGCTTCAAAGACCCAATTTTTGCAAAAAGGATTTGGAAATGTCTTAAATAGTTGAATTTTTCATTTGACATTCCAACCTAAATGTTTTGGGAGCACATTGCCTTCGATCAACTTCACATGGTATGTGACAAGGTTAACCTAGAAAGTATGGGAGGGAAAATAGAATGCATCTTAGAGAATTCTACTCTGGAAAATAATGTTGCTTCTGTAACTGTGGGAATAGTTCTGCAAAGTCTTTTTCCAGATGGATTTTTGTATATGCACAATAGGCTGTAGTGTTGTGTAAGGACAATTGGATTTTGTTCTGTAAGTTTCACTCCATCCTGAAGTTAAACTTTGCAGCATCATCATTCTTTTTCAGTACAGACTTTGTCTTTTGAGCTGTTTTCAACAAATTATCCTTTTCTAACATGGCTGGATGGAGATGCAATTTTCTCTGAAATATTACTGAACAAATTTATTGATCTCAATATCACTGAACATTCAGTTAAGTGAATTGTCTAATGTTGAGCCTAGCCATTGAAGTGAAAATGGATTGTACATTACAATATGTTAGATTTTGGGACACAGTTTGTATCAATGTGCTGTATCTCTTGTTTTGAGACAAGTATACCTTGATTGATAAATAGCTGTTTGACAAGTAATCATTAAAATTGATTAATTTAATGACCACATTCAAAAAACTTGTTCAATTTTATCCATTTTTAGCTTGTTAAAGAGGCAGCATTGAAAAGATCATTGGGAATATTGAGCTGAATCTTACCAGAAATTGCCTTTGTGCCAATTTTGGAGAGTGTCATGGAGGATTTCTCCTTGCAAGCTGTAGCATGTTTTTTCATGATATCTTTCCAAACTCACCACATTACATCTGTATCATGCCCCATAGTGCCCTAGGCAGAAGTACCATACACTGTTGTGACCTCCCAGATTCCTGGCTCTACTTTTAAACCCATGCATTGGGTTGAATGCTGGCAATCTGCAGCTGGCCAGCATTAGTTTTATTTGCTCCAGGCATGCCAGACAAAGAATCGTTGGCACCTGCTTTGCTGATGGGAATTTGGAGGTCCTGCTGTACAGGAGGGTGCTTTCAGTCACTGCCCTTGGAATACGCTCTGAGATGTTAATGAACAAGCAGTAAGCTGGAGTCACCAGGTGAACTGTTCTGACTGATTTTGGAAACTGTCACCCCTAGTTTCTATCCATTAAGTGGGATTACGGGAAGTTGAATCTCAATGAGGTGAGAATGTGTAAAATTGAAGGTGCTAATGATGTAAATAGGCCTCTCACTGCTCACGAGCGAAAATCTCATCTCACCGTTCAAACAGTAGTTTGGAAAATGGGACATGTTGCTCCTCACAGCAGGATCCTCATTGCCGATCTTGTCAATCTCCCACCTTTCTTGCCATTGCCTATGTTATTGACTGGCTGGGAAGATTCCACTCATTGTCTTTGATACACAGGCATTTTTAGAATTCACGTTGAAACAATAGTGCCTTTGTGCTGCAAAATAAGGTTTATTATTCCTCATTTAACTGTCTGAAAGGAATCCCAATAGTGGTATTGCAATATTTTGTTTTTATTAACATTTTTTCAATCTGCTTTTGTGGGAATGTTATTTTTACATTTTATTTTGAAATAATTAAGAAACCGCACTGTTGTTACTTTTGCAGAATGAAAATCCTTCCAGCAGGAGCTACTTATGAACAGTTGATGGATTATAATGTCACTTGAGACTCAAATCATTGAGACAAATTTTTTGCGTGAATTGAGATTGCTGAAGATGAGGGGATGTAGTGAAACCCAGTTAAAAATAATTTTCATTAAAAGTTGTACTTTAAAGTAATAAACCAATAAAGTTATTATATTTTTAAAATTTGTTGTTTCCCTTTAAATGAAATGAACTAGTTCCTGTTCAGACCATTAAAATCAGTGCCCAGGAAGGCTTGTACATACAAACTGCTGAGGCATGGGGCTAAAATTAATCTATTTCCGAAAAACAGGTGAAATTAATAGGCTCCTAACTAAAACCGAATCAAAACATGAAGGAAAAATCTCCCATCACATCTATTACATAACAGATACAAATGAAGAAAAAGTCAAATTGTTCATTTGAACAAAGAACATTACAGCACAGGAATAGGCCCTTCGGCCCTCCAAGCCTGCGCCTATCCAGATCCTCTATCTAAACCTGTCACCTATTTTCCAAGGATCTGTATCCCTCTGCTCCCTGCCCATTCATGTATCTGTCTAGATACATCTTAAATGACACTATCGTGCCTGCCTCTACCACCTCCACTGGCAACGCGTTCCAGGCACCCACTACCCTCTGCGTAAAGAACTTTCCATGCATATCTCCCTTAAACTTTTCCCCTCTCACCTTTGAAATCGTGACCCCTAGCAGTTGAGTCCCCCACTCTGGGGGAAAAAGCTTCTTGCTATCCACCCTGTCTATACCTGTCATGATTTTGTAGGCCTCAATCAGGTTCCCCCTCTGTCTTTCTAATGTAAATAATCCTAATCTACTCAACCTCTCTTCATAGCTAGCGCCCTCCATACCAGCAACATCCTGGTGAACCTCCTCTGCACCCTCTCCAAAGCATCCACGTCCTTTTGGTAATGTGGCGACCAGAACTGTACACAGTATTCCAAATGTGGTTGAACCAAAGTCCTATACAACTGTAACAGGACCTGCCAATTCTTGTTCTCAATATCCCATCCGATGACTGAAAGCATGTCATATGCCTTCTTGACCACTCTATTGACCTGTGTTGCCACCTTCAGGGTACAATGGACCTGAACACCGTGATCTCTCTGTGCATCAATTTTCCCCAGGGCTTTTCCATTTCTGTATAGGATGCTCTTGAATTGGATCTTCCAAAATGCATCACCTTGCATTTGCCTGGATTGAACTCCATCTGCCATTTCTCCGCCCAACTGTCCAATCTATCTATATTCTGCTGCATTGTCCGACAGTCACCTTCACTATCTGCTACTCCACCAATCTTAGTGTCATCTGCAAACTTGCTAATCAGACCATCTATACCTTCCTCCAGATCATTTATGTATTTCACAAACAACAGTGGTCCCAACATGGATCCCTGTGGAACACCACTGGTCACAGTATCCATTTTGAGAAACTCCCTTCCACTACAACTGTGTCTCCTGTTGCCCAGCGAGTTCTCTATCCATCTAGCTAGTACACTCTGGACCCCATGCAACTTCACTTACTCCATCAGCCTACCATGGGGAACCTTATCAAACACCTTACTGAAGTCCATGCATGTGACATCTACAGCCCTTCCCTCATCTATCAACTTTGTCACTTCCTCAAAGAATTCTATCAAGTTGATAAGACATGACCTTCCCTGCACAAAACCATGCTGCCTATCACTAATAAGCCCATTTTCTTCCAAATGTAAACAGATCCTATCCCTGAGTATCTTCTCCAGCAGCTTCCCCACCTCCGACGTCAGGCTCACCGGTCTGTAATTTCCTGGGTTCGCCTTGCTACTCTTCTTAAACAAGGGGACAACATTAGCAATTCTCCAGTCCTCTGCGACCTCACCCATGCTCAAGGGTGCTGCAAAGATATCTGTTAAGGTTTGGTTCGAGTGTACCTTTGGTTGAAAATAACAGTGCCAGCAGAGCAAATCCTGAACTACTTCAAGCATGTTCTTAGGTTTTTGATTGTAATTCTGATTCTAAAATTGATGCTTTGTATTACAGATATATTATGTGACATTTCTTACATTAGTCATACAGCATGAACAGACTATCTTGATGTATTACTTTTTTGAAGTGCTATGTAATACCAAACTAGATTTACATATTTATAGTTTAACCTCCTTTAGTCCTCCAGCACTGTAGTGCCCTAGGAGAGATGTGCTGAAGAATTTCTTTCTATTTTAAACTATTTATGGGCTTTACTTTTAATTGAATATGCTTATTAAGCATTTTAAACTAAAACAAAACATGCAATTAGAAAATGCTACTTAACTTCATAAAAAGTAGAGACTTTAAATGTTCATCTATTTCTGGTGGGGAAGTGATCATCACAATAATACTAAACAAATAAATAGTCTGTATGTTTTATACTTCACAGTCCATCACCTTTTACTTGGTTTCTGAAATTAATAGCCACTAATAATGAAAAATAAGGATCACATATGAAAATATTAATTTTATCTTTTCTTTTTGAACGCATAGTTCTGGAGATCAGAGGGACCTTTGTGTATACATCCATTATTCCTGAAGGTAGCAAGTACAGTGTGGTTAAGGTGGCAGATGGGACACTTGCCTTTATTGGCCAAGGTTATGCTGGAATTGTATAAAATGCTAACTGGCCACAACAGGAACACTGTGCAGTTCTGCTCACCACAGTATAGGGAGAAAGTGAATGCAGTAGAAAGGGTGCTGCCTGGGGTGGAGGGTCTGAATTAAGAGGAAGGACTAGATAGGCAGGGGTTGTTGTCTTCGAACAATGAAGTTTGAGAGAAGATCTGTTTGAGACGTGTAAGATTGAGGGGCATTGATCAATCACTTTTCTCATTAGAAGAGGGGTTAATAACTGGGGGCATAATCTTCTACCTATTACCTTCAATCTAAGAGGTTGTTAAAGAGAAGCTGTTTTTAAAGACAATGGAGGGAATATGGAACACACTGACTGAAATTATAGTTGAATCAGAAACTTTTGTAAAATGTTATTAGCATTTATATAACCACTTGAGTTCTCATAGCTTCCAGGGCAATGGGCTAAGAGCTGGTAACTGGGGTGAGTGAAGTCAGGACAGATATAATGGGCTGAAAGATCTCAATCTGCTGTAACCAAGAAAGTTTGTGTCAAATTGAAAGTGAAAAACATATTGTGGCAGAGATTAGTGGTAGAAAATTAGGAAAGTTTTTAAAAGCCAACAAATGATGACCACAAAAGGGGAGAAAATAAATTTTAAGGGTAAACTAGCAAATATAAATGTAAAAATGGACATATATTACAAATATTATTTAAATAGATTGTGAAAAGCTACAGTACAGAGGGATTTGGAGATCCTTGCAGGAACCATAAAAATCATACAAGTTCAACCGATAATAGAGAAGCCAAATGAGATGTAGGCCTTTATTTCGAAGAGAATTGGTTATAAAAATAGGGAAGCCTTGCTAAAACTATACAAGGCACTAGTTAGACCACAAATAGAATACTAGAACAATTTTGGTCCCCTTATCTGAGGAAAGATATACAGTACTGGTGTTGGAGGCAATCCAGAGAAGTCCATTACATTGTTCAAGATATGGAGGACTGTTCTTATGAGAAGATGTTGATTAGGCTTGTACTCAATTAGAGTTTAGGAAGAATAGGAGACCAAATGGAAAGGGGAGGGGGGGTGTCAAAGGGGGTGGGGTTTGGGAAAGGAAACCAAGGGAGAAGAAGGACCAGGAGAAGTAAAGAAGAGGGGGACTCACCTTGCCAGGCCTTTTTTCTCCCTCTCCTCCCCCTTACCATCGCTCCCCCTTACCAACTCCCAACATTTTCCCTTCTCCCTTCTTTACTCACCCTGCTTGTATCTCAACAGTGACAATTGAACAGCAAACGGAAAATATGAAGTACAAAAGTTATGGATTTGCAGCTAGTCAGAGAATATTTGTTCAAGCTTAAAATTGTATTGTCTGTTCTGTCCTCATATGCTGTTTGACTTAAGTGCTTACAGTATTTGCTGCTTTTGTTCTAGATTTTCAGTATCTACAATGTCTTAATCAAAGAGGCACAATGGAGATATTGTCAGAGGTTCTAATGTTACAGCTTACTGTGAATTGTCAAGCAGTGCTTGTTAATATATATAACAATTTCATATCAAAACCAAAAAGAGACATTTAGTGGTAGGCAGTGACTCTTGTATTTGTTGAAATAAATGTTGTATGTGTAAGTACGATCAAATTATTTGTTCAAAAAGTCAGAATGCTGTCAATAGTTGCAGAGATCCTCAATAAATCTCTCAGTTCATGTATATTACCAGCATCCGCAGCTGCTCAATATTGTAATTATAATGAAACAGTCGTCTGCCATGATGCTACAGTATATTGATTTTTATCTTGCCTTTACTAAGTTTCAAGGAATGTTCAATGTTAAATAGCAGTCAAAATTGTGAGTCAGACGATCATTAATCTTGCTTGCTTGACTGTTTTTGGATACTGTCATATAAAGAAGATCAATTAGTCAAATATGATGCTACAGGATGGGCAAATGGGAGGAATGCTTTAGGTGTACAGCTCTAGGTGATAACATCCTTAGAGGATTTGCTAATAACTGACAAATTTTGGCAGCTGTGGCAAGGGGAATCGGTGACTAACTAATTCAAATTTCTGCTGTGAAGAAAGAAGTAAAAATGCCTATTTGTGCACTGAGATGATTATCAGTTGGACTTTCCTTGCGGGATTATGTTGCCCACAAAGTGGAGCTATTAATAATAGCAATGTTGTTTAACACATTGCAAACACAAATGTGTGCAAATATTTGGAAATGCACCAATCTATGCAGTCCAAATGGCAGCCATTTGTGGTCAACAATCCCATAGTCTGCAATGACATTTTAATGAATCTGTTTTTGGTGGTTGTTGGATTTTATTCCTTCTGACTTTTTCCTATGGAAAAGAATGGGTTAAATACAAAATGGTGTTTCAAATGAATTCGTTCAGTTTGTCATATGCTGAGGTGGCTCCTACAAAAAAGGGTATTGATATATTGATGAGTTAGATATTGAAGATGTTACTCATAACAACCAAGAACACTAAGTAATCTATAGGTCATCTCAGACTCCCATTAGGGACAACAACTCATGACTCACGAGTGGCACTGGACCTTACACTATCCAACCTGGTATCACAGTTCATGTCAGGGGTCAAAATGCCAGCACAGGGGTGATGTGTGTCTGGGACTGATAATCAAGTAGCCAGTGGGCTTTTAACATGAGAGGATTGGCAGTTATATTGGGCATGCCTAGAGTTGGTGTATTATCCTATGATACACGATGCTTTAGTACCATTAAGTCATCAGCAGATGCCACTACAAAACTAAACTACTACATGCTGAAACCTGAAATAAAAAACAAAGTGCCCAAAATGCTCATCAGGTCAGGCAGCATCTGAGAAAAATAGTTAATATTTCAAGGTGATCACCCTTCATCAGAACTGAAAAAAATACTAATGTAATATAAAACAAAGAACTGTGATGCTGGAAATCTGAAAGAGAAACAAATTGCTGGAGAAACTCAGCAGGTTATAGGTTTTAGGCAATTGAAAAGTATGGGGTGGGGTTGGAAAAACATGTATGAAAGCATAGGGGGGAAGAAAATAAACAACAAAAAAATTCTACGGTACAAAAACCAAAAGAAGTAGTAACGCAAATACAGAAAAGGAGTGTGTAGATGAGGTGTGAATAGTTGGATAGCAGCTGTCCATATCCAAAGTAAAGAAATAATAAAAGAAGAGAAAACTGAATCAGTGGAAAATAACTCGTAAAACAAAATGGAGCACAAAGGTTATAAGTTAACATGAGCTCTGTCGTGTTCAAAAGGTTGTAGGGTGTCGAGTCGAATATATTCCTAACTGAACCCTAGTTTTCCTCAATAAAAACTGAAAGAACTGTTGATGCTATCAATCAGAAACAAAAACAGAAATTGGTGGAAAAGCTCAGCAGGTCTGGCAGCATCCATGGCGAAAAATCAGAGTTAACGTTTCATAGAAACATGGAAAATAGGAGCAGGAGGAGGCTATTCGGCCCTTCGAGTCAGCTCTGCCATTCTTCTCAATCATTGTTGATAATCCAACTCAATAGCCTAATGCTCCTTTTTCCCCATAGCCTTAGATCCTATTCACCCCAAGTGCTATGACTAGTTGCCTCTTGAATACATTCAATGTTTTGGCATCAACTACTTCCTGTGGTAATGAATTCCACAGGCTCACCACTCTTTGGGTGAAGAAATGTCTCCTCATCTCCATCCTAAAAGATCTACCCCAAATCCGCATACTGTGACGCCTGGTTCTGTACACACCCACCTTCGGGAAGATCGTCCCTGCATCTACCCTGTCTGGTCCTGTTAAAATTTTATAAGTCTTTACGAGATCCCCACTCATTCATCTGAACTCTAGCAAAAACAATCCCAACTTAGTCAGTCTCTCTTTGTACATCAGACCCACCATCCCCAGAATCAGCCTGGTAAACCTTCGCTGCACTCCCTTGAGAACAAGAGCATTCTTCCTCAGAAAAGGAGGCCAAAACCACACACAATATTCTAGGTGTGGCCTCACCAAGGCCTTGTATCACTGACACAACACATCCCTGTTCCTGTACTCAAAACCTCTTGCAATGAAGGCCAACATACCATTTGCCTTCTTTACCGCCTGCTGGACCTGCTTACTTATCTTCAGCGACTGGTCCACAAGATGCCCATGTCCCGCTGCACACTCCCATCTTCCAATTTACAGCCATTCAGGTAGTAATCTGCGTTCTTGTTTTTGATTCCAAAGTGAATAACCTCACATTTATCCAAATTATACTGCATCTGCCATTGATTTGCTCAGTCATCCAACCTGTCGAGACCATGCTGAAGGATCTCTGCATCCTTGTCACAGTTCACCCACAGATACCCAGTTTGGTATCATATGCAAACTTGAAGATGTTACATTTTGTTCCCTCATCAAAATCATTAGTAAATATTGTGAATTGCTGGGGTCCCAGCACCAATCCCTGTGGCAACCCACTGGTTAATGCCTGCCAATTTGAAAAGGACCCATTAATTCCTACTCTTTGTTTCCTGTCTGCCAACCAGATTCCTATCCATCTCAATACACTTCCTCCCAATCCCATGCGCTTTAATCTTGCACATTAATTTTTTATGTGGGACTTTGTCAAAAGCTTTCTAAAAGTCCAAATATACTACATCGACTGGCACCCCTTTGTCAATTCTACTAGTTAAATCGTCATAGAATTCCAACAGATTTGTCAAGCATGATTTCCCATTCATAAAACCATGCTGATTCTGTCTGATCCTGCCACTGCTCTCGAAATGTTCTGCTATAAAATCCTTGACAATGGATTCCAGAATTTTCCCCACTACCGATGTTAGGCTCACTGGTCTATAATCCCCTGTTTTCTCTCTACTTCCCTTTTTGAATATTGGAGTGATATTAGCCACCCTCCAATCTGCAGGGACTGTTCCAGAGTCTTTAGAATCCTGGAAGATGACCACCAATGCATCCACTATTTCTAGAGCTACTTCCTTAAGTACTCTGGGATGTAGATTATCAGGCTCTGAGAATTTATTGGCTTTCAATCCCAAATATTTTTCCAGCACCATTTCTTTACCAATATTGATCTTCCTCAGTTCTTCCCTCTCACTAAACCTTGCATTCTCCAGCAATTCAGATACCTGATTTGTGTCCTCTTTTGTGAAGACAAAAGCAAAGTATGTATTCAGTTCCTCGGCTATACCTTTGTCCCCTATTGTACATTCCCCCATTTCTGTCTGTAGGGGACCTACACTTATCTTTACCAATCTCTTTCTCTTCACATACCTATAGAAACTCTTTGCGTCAATTTTTATCTTCCCTGCCAGCTTACTTTTGTACTCTATTTCCCCCTTCTTAATCAATCCCTTGGTCCATTTTGCTGAATTCTAATCTCCCAATCCTCAGATTTATTATTTTTCTTGGCCAATCTGAATGCTTCTTCCTTGAATCGGATACTGTCTCTTATTTCTTTTGTAAGCCATGGATTGGCCCTCTTACCCATTTTGCTTTTGTGATAGACAGAAATAAACAGTTGTTGCAGTTCCCCCATACATTCCTTGAATGTTTGCCATTGCTCATCCACTGTCATCCCTTTAAATTACTCTTCTCAATCTCTCACAACCAATTCACACCTCATATCCTTGTAGTTTCCTTTATTAAAGTTCAGCACCCTAGTCTCCAAATCAACAACCTCACTCTCCATCTTGATAAAAAAATTCTATCATTATTATGGTTGGTCGGTCTTGCACAGCTAGATTGGCAGTGATTCCCTTCTCATTACACAGCACCCAGTTTAAGATGGCTTGCTCTCTAGTTGGTTTCAACACATATTGGTCAAGAAAACCATCCCATATACACTCCAGGAATCCCTCCTCCATGGCATTGTGGCTAATTTGATTTGCCCAATCTATCTGCAAATTAAAATCACCCATGATCACTGATATTCCCAAATCACATGCATCTCCACTTTACTATTTGATGCCATTCTTGACATCACCACTGCAGTTTAAGTGTCTATGTATGTCACCTACTAATGTTTTTTGCCCCTTGGTATTTCTCAACTCTACCCATACAGAGGCCACACTGTCACAGCTAATATCCTTTCTCACTATTGTGTTAATTTCTTCTCTGACCAGCAATGCCACTCTGCCACCTTTTCCTTTTTGCCTGTCCTTCCGAAATACTGAATAATTTGGGATATTCAGTTCCCATCCCTGGTCACCCTGCAGCCATGTCTCCATAATCCCAATTATATCAGATCCATTTACATCTGTCTATGCGATTAGTTCATCTACTTTATTGCAGATGCTCCGCACATTAAGGCATAAAGCCTTTAAGCTTGTCCTTTTAACAGTGTTTGTCTCCTCCTTATTTTTCTCAATAGCTCTGTTTGAATTTGTCCTTGGTTTCTCAGCCTATCACTTTTCTTTTTCCGTTGTCTAACTTTGGGTCGAGTGACCCTTCCTCAGGACCCTAGTTTTCCTCCCCTTATTTATTCTTTGACGCTTCAACAGTTTCCAGTTTCTAAGGAGAAATGTTTTGCGTAAAATGCATGGTTCTAAGCTATCCTTCCCCATGACCATTAGTAGCTGATGAAGAAATCATATTAACATTGAAAGATATTTATTTTTAAAAATATGCATTGGTGTCCCCATCCATACACAGATGTATATCAGCGTTGTGAATATTGTTAGTTAAAAAGTGAATATTGCAAACATTAAAACAGTTACTTAATTTGCTAAAAAAAAAGGACCAATTAATAGGTATGACCAGCACTTTGAATTTTTGGTGCATAACAAACATTCTTACTACCACCTAGTGTTTGCAGTAAGCCAGTAAATCAACCAGAACTGAAAGCATCTTAATTCATTGAGTTTTTTTTATTTCTGGAGTTGATTAAAACCTTCTAATATCACTGATATATTTAAATACTGCAAAAGATACACCACTATCTTCCTTTTTTTTAAAGAATTAATACAGTATTATTAGTGCATATATTCCTGGAATTTCCTCTGGATTTGCATAAAGGTACAACTGTAGGTGGATGCACATTAAATATGTGGGTTAATAGATTGCAAAATATTTACTGAGATTTGCCTGGGTAACTACAATATGGTCAAGTCTCCAAGGTCTTTTAAGTCAGCCCATGAAAGTCTCCATCTAAATAAATCTCACCCTCAAAACTGGCCATGCCCCCAAGTCTGAAAAAATGACTCCAACTTCTATGCATATTAGCACATTACACATGGATTCCAATACACAGGAGGAAACTAGATATAAAAGGGATCACTTTTTGTTCTGGTCTTTTAAATTCACTTTCATGATCTGAATATAAGATTAAAAATTAAAGTAGTTTGTCAGTCTGCAGAAATTAAACCTGCTGTGCCCAGTGTGTGTAAATGATGGTGAAGACTTGAAATTTAAATTCCAAGACTCAAAGAAAAAGTACACTTCTGTATTTTCAGGCTTTCTTATGGCCCCTCATGTTTTTGTTGATTTACACCCAATTTAAGTTTGGGTGTCCTGAAAATAATTGAAATGCATGACATGTAATTGGCCATGGCAGAATGAAGGCCATATTGAGTATATTTTCATTTCTAACTCCCAGGATGCTTTAGAGGAGAAAACTTCAATTTTTTTATGATAACAACTAATGTATTTTTACAAAGAAAGACATATAGCATCCAAATTCAGTAAATTATAACACATTAGAGTGATGCCATATGTCAAAAACATTAGATGTTCGGGCAGCCAGTAGATGAAAACCAAGACACAAAATTACAGTTGGAAAATATAAAGCAGAGAGACACGTTAAATATATGGACTAGCCATCAGGGGTTTAAATGATGTCAATGCAGCAGGCTCAGAGTTTACAAGATTCCTGATTTATGAAAGTAATACAACACCTAACTATGGTTCAACATGAAGGAAAGCTGGATTAGCTGCAACTTGTGAAGAAAATGGGCCACTTAAGAACATACTTTAGAAGGATGTATTGAATGTATAAAAAATTGTGGGTATTGTCATCAAAAATGATTTAAAGGGGATGAAATTGGAATTGCCAGTAGTGCAAGATGAGAGTGGACAAAATTTAACTTTAACTTAGCAAAGTAGGAAGTCAGATTCACTGTGAGAAAGTTTTATTCTTCACACAGGCATATGAAAAGGCATTCTAAAAGTGATCATGAGGATTATGTCTTACAGCCTTCAAACTATGGAAAACTACAAAACCACCAAAAGGGAAATGTAAGATATTAGGGTGTAGTTAATTGTTAGGTTGAGGCCTCCTAGAGCATGAACCTTGAGGGTTGGGGAGAATTTCTGACTGTAATTCCTAAGTTGATGACGTGCTTCTGTCTCTCACAGAAATTCATTTGCTTGATTCTCTTTTTATTTGTATGGACAATCTGAAGTGATAATGTAGATTTTTGCTATTCCAATACTTACTTTCTGTCTCTAAATAATATTCAAATCATGACTGTTCTTTTGATATTACAGATAGCATAATGTCCATGCTGACTTTATTTCAAGTAACGTGATTCCAAATAAAACAAGCCCAATCAATTCTAGAGACAAGCAACCGTAACAAGACCTATCATATTAATGAATGCAATTCATCAAACAAAATATTTGTTCCTAAAAGAATCTATTTTTCCTTACTTAAGCATAATGGCCTGGGAAAGAATGAGGTATTTGTGAAACTGGGAATAAAATAACAATTATACCAAAAGAGAAATACATAAAGTGAAAATATTACGTTTCCATCTTGTGAATACTGACTATTGTTGAAAAATAACATTTTGTTAAAGCTTTCATCTTGTACTCATCAGGACAATCCACAAGACATGGCAATGTGAAAATAAACAGTATTTCATACTGTATGAGAAGACAGAGTTGATTGGTTGGCAAGTTTACTTGATTGGTAAAGATGTTGTCTTGAAGAATGCAATAGTTAGATGTTGACTGAAAGTTAATTCCCAGGTTTTGTTTAAGTTTATATCAAGTTGGCTTAACCTTGATTGGTCTAAGCCTGGTCCTGAAAAATGAACCAGAAAATGTTTTGAGTTACAGGTGAGTTACAACAAAGCACAATACAGAGCATGTGGTGTCCATTAATGCTCTCAATGGTTATAGACAGAGCTGGGCATTGGGGGGATACAGTCCTTTAATTCCATCTCCAACCCCATTTTGATTTAGTCCCTTCCCTCTCGCCCTACCTCCCCAGCACTTTTGATGGTTGTCTGTGCCCTTTATGGGCTTTGCATGTAAATATTGAATTGGCTACATGGGTGTTTTTATTATTGGAGGTTGCGGTGGGGGTGGTGGGGGTTGGAAGGCGGGGAGTGGGTCTTCCTGAAGAAGTATTGGCTTAGTTTTGTTTTTGCAGATTCTTGAGGACGCTGAGAGAAAGTGGTTCTCCAAGCTCTGCTGAATTAATTTAATTCCTAGCTCTGGCCAGGCTCTTTGGCTCCATCACTATGGCACTTATTGGAATATGATGATCAGTCGCTGATCAGTTCTGATCCAAATCATCAATTATCATCCTCTTGACATTAAAAGGATACTAATTTCAGTATTAAAATTGGCTACCATCCAAAATAAGTAGACGCTCCAGGTATTGAACTCTTAATAATACCCTAATCACCAGTGTTCATGAGGCATTAAGGCTGTTGATTCTAATTGCAGGCTGATGGTGCCAGGTTTGGGTAATGAAAATTGACCCTGGCTGATCTGATGTTTTAAAATTGAACTGTTTGGATGGTCAGGCACAAAGACATGTAAATTCAGTGAGAACATTTTCTAAGTCCAAGAGTGTAAAACAAATGTAGAGCAATCTGCTTTGCACATGTCAAAAAACATGAAGATTCATTCTAGATTGAAGAGTTTCATTGTTAGGCATCAGGAGAGACACAACAGTGTGAATCAACTGCCAAAATTAACTCACTCCACTTACAGGACTGATGCCACTGAAACTCAGCAGATATCTATGGTAGGATCCAAATCATACCTAAAGAAAGTCATAAATCTTACCAAATACATTAAAATTTGCATTACAGGATGTTTATCCATATTTAGGCACAATTTTAGGTGTTTTCTAGTTTGGATAAAATACTATACATTGTCAGAATATAATGCAGGCTTATTCAGTTTAAGAAAACTAAAATTTGGCACAGACGACACTGCTTTCAAGTTACGCGAACCCAACACCCACTTGACACACACAAGGGTCCAGTTCTAATTTTCTGATTTCCAATGTGATTTTATATGTTATAGAAATAATCACACATAGTTGCCAAGTGAATGATTATATTTAATGCCAAGGATTAGATTAGCTACTTACATTGAGTTCTGTCCTTTAACTCAATAAAAAGTGGTTGAACAATAAATTTATTAAATATTAGTACTCCACATTTTATATATTAAATTAGAAATATTCAATAAATCTGTATTTTCACTAATAACTTATTGCTTTATTTTTATATTTTTGATATGTAGTGACACATACAAAACACTTACTAAAAAGTAACAATAATAAAATGGTAGTGTTAATTGGCAAATTTTGACTACAATGCAAATAAATCTGTTTTAAGTTATTCTTCAGAAAAGTGCACAGACATCCCAGGAGCATATGTATAGCAGAACTGTAACAGCTGTTGATGGAACTGTGCCAAATATATATCTCTTTGATTTAAGCTATGCTCATCACACAGCTCAAAAGGAAACACCGCATTGGGAGCCACACATAACACTGAGGTACCTACAGAAATTAATAAAGATTAGTTCAATTTATGGTTATCCACTACATCCTGTATAAGCTAACGGTACACAAAGGGCCTTCTAAACATTAAATGCATTCTGGACAAAAAAAAAACCAAAAGAACTGTGGATGGTGGAAATCTGAAACAAAAACACAAATTGCTGGAAAATGTCTGGCAGCATCTGTGGAGAGGAATCAGAGTTAATGTTTTGGGTTCAGTGACTCTTCTTCAAAACATTCTGGGTGGCACAGTGGCTCTGTAGTTAGCACTGCTGCCTCACAGTGCAAGGGACCAGGGTTCAATTCAACCCTTGGGTGACTTTCTGTGTTGAGTTTGCACATTCTTCCCACGTCTGCTGGGATTTCCATCCACAGTCCAAAGATATGCAGGTTACGTGGATTGGCAATGCTAAATTGCCCATAGTGTGCAGTGATGTGCAGGCTAGGTGGATTAACCACAGGAAATGCAGGGTTACAGGGATAGGGTAGGGGGCTGAGTCTGGGTGGGATGCTTTTCAGAGGGTTGGTGTGAGCTCAATGAACCGAATGGCCTTCTTCAACACTGTAGGGATTCTATGCTGCCAGACCTGGTGGCATTTTCCTGCAGTTTCTGTTTTTGTTGAAAATGCATCCTTTGTTTGCAATCACAATCTAGAATTTACATTTTTGCTTTAAGACATGCAACAATCATTACCATGCCTTGCAGTGATGGAAATTTCATATAGCAAAATTGCAATGACAGCATCCTGTTCCAGTACTTTGTTTCTCAGGCTGAGTTTGGCGTGTGTTTCCGACAATGACATTCTGTGAATTAGAAAAATATTCAGAAGTCTAAAACATAAATGCTTTAACCGTTGCTCTAATGAAAAAGGATAAGCTGTGAAACTCTACATGCTTCCATGCAATTCAATTGCAGTAACAAATCATGTTTCACATTATATATAGCTTTGAACTATATATTATTTGAAAACATTTTATTCATACTTTTAAAAGAGAAGACAATTACCTAATCAAATGATTTCCTGGAGAGTTAAACTGTAAGACAAAACCTTAAATATTTAATATTAAATATTTAATTTACTATCAAATTACACATTTACAGTATTATTTTGCACCTATGCAGACCATAGATGTAATATATAATACAACTATTATAATACGGTGTAGATGCAGAAGGGATGTTTCCCCCGGGCTGTGGGGTTCAGGACCAGGGGACGTAGTTTCATAACAAAAGGCAAGCCATTGCAGACTGATTTGAGGAGGAACTTCTTCATTCACTTCAATCACTGAAATTCTTTACCCCAGAGAGTAGTGGAAGCTCAGTCATTAAGTAAATTCAAGGCAGGTATTGATAGATCTCTAGTCACTAATTACACCATGGGATATGGGAATAGCACAGGAATATGACATTGAGGAAGATGATCAGCCATGATCTAGAGGATGGGGCAGGCCCAAGAGACTGAAAGGCCTGATCTTACTCCAATATTTCTATAACAAATACAACTTAAAATTTGAGTAGATTATTAAAATCAGGTTTGTCTCATTTGCTGCCTGTAGCTATTGAGAATGAATGTGTGCATATAAAGAACCAGATTTTCATCCTGGAGGCTGGTAAAGAGACTCTGGAAAATTTTCAATGTGCCCACTTCAAGAGATACTGGCTTCAGTGGAGCAATTTCCATCATCCACATGTGGGTGCTAGATCATAGCATCCCTACAGTGTGGGAACAGGCCCTTTGAGCCAACAAGTCCACACCAATCCTCAGAGCATCCCACCCAGACCCATCCCCCTATAATGCACCTAATCTACACATCCCTGACACATTCTGGCAATTTAGTATGGCCAATCCACCTAGCCTGCACATTTTTGGACTGCGGGAAGAAACCGGACACCTGAGGGAAACCCATGCAGACACGGGGAGAATGTGCAAACTCCACACAGACAGTCGTCTCAGGGTGGAATCACACCTGGGTTCCTGGTGCTGTGAGGCAGCAGTGCTAACCACTGAGCCACCATGCCATCCCTAGTTGAACTCTTGCCAACCAACCCTGGAGAAATTTCACACACAGCCACTGAGGCTGCCAAATGCCAAGGTGGGTTGTTTAAAAGGCTAACCCAGTATTGAGGGACTTAGCTCCATCTGGTTTTTTAAAAAAGGCCCGACAGCCCTGACATTCCACACACCTCCACTGCTCCATCCTTGCTATCTCATGCTACCCATGTCAAGGTATACACCTTTACAGTGTCATTCATCCAGACCTCCTTGGTCTCTTCAAGGTCTCTTGTTGCTGACTGAATAAGAAAGACAGTGTTTCACCAGAGCTGCATGTACCTTGCTTTCCTCAACTCTCTGTTTAGAATTCCTCATGATTTGGTAGCCTGTCTGTGTTTCCCCTGTTTCAGTTACAGTATTACTTGGTTCTGTGTTCCAAAATCCACATATTTATCAGCGAGTCTATAAAGGAGCAAGTTTCCAGATTCCTCTGCGTCTGTAAATCCATTCAAGATGGTAGCAGTGGAGTAGGCAGCGTTCGGGTCTTCAGCCCGGGGCTTGTCAATCCGTCCACTTTTCCTCCCTTTTCGTCCTTTCTTTTTTCTAAGATTTTTATAAGTTACGTTGGAGAAGCTGAGAGCCAGAGCGAAGCAGGCTGGAGGCTTGGAGTGGCTGAGAGCCAGAATGTAACAGTTGGAGATCTGTAGCAGTGCGGAGAAGCTGAGAACTTGAGCAAAGTGGGCTGGAGGCCTGGAGTGGTGCAGAGCAGCAGAGGGCTGCAGCAAAGTGGGCTGGAGGCCTGAAGCGGTACGGAGTGGCTAAGGGCTGGAGCAAAGTGGGCAGGAGGCTTGGGGCGGTGCGGAGTGACTAAGGGCTGGAGCAAAGTGGAATGGCTGAGAGCTGGAGCGGAGTGGCGACAGTTGTTGGACTAGGGTCTGGTGCAGGCAGTCGGCGGCTTGCGAAGCCGGTCAGACCACATATGGAAACCCCTGCGCTGAGCTACAGCAATGTTTATCCTTTTAACAATGTCTTGTTTCTAACTTATACTATGAATCACTGTAAGGTAATGCAACTTCTTTTCTTTTTTATTCCATTTTTTGTTTCTAAGATTTGTAACTAGGTACTTTGTACCTAAGATGGCGCAATGAGAGGTGACATCGCAAACATTTCACAGTACTTCTGTACTTGAGTACATGTGACAGTAAAGGATATTCTATTCTATTCTAATTTAAAGAAGCAGTTAAGAGTCAACCATATTGCTGTGGATCTGCAATCACATACAGATTAGACCAGGTAAGGACAGCGGATTCCGTTTTCTGATGGGCATTAGTGAACCAGATGATACTTTATGACAACCTACCAGTTCCATGGTGACCGTTACAGGCAAGATTTTAATTTTATATTTTATTAAATATGTCAGTTTGTGGGACTTGAACCATGTCCTCAGTGTATTATACTAGCTCAGTGAATTATTAGTCAAGTAACATTACCACTATACCATCATCGCCTGCATAAAAAGCTTGCATGTAGACCACAGCTAACAACTCAGATGTGTGAGACGCAACACTTCAAAAAGTTGGCTCAACTCCATAAAAATTGTGGAGAAGGATATGCCAATCTCTGCAGTGGAGCTGACCACGTCAGCAATACAGGGTGTGAGCTCATAGCCCATCAGCCCACAACCTGAAGAGGCACTTCTGAAAATTCAAAATCCTGGGAATGTGCAGGGAATCCTGGAATCAGGTCACAGATGCCATTTTTTAAAAAAAATGTCTCCCAAATTCCCTAACTGAGTGAACAGTTGTTTTGTATTCATCAAGCATGGGATATGGGAAATAGGGTATATCTTTTCAGTGCCTGACAATTCCAGATCAGGTCCAGGTGGATATTGAGTAAATATCCCTCCACTCTACTCCAATATAATGTATCCTATAATTTCAAATTAGAAATGCAGGAATATCCATTATCTTTCTGGTTCTGTGGCATTAGAAAACATTGTTATTTTAAAATATGCGAGTTTTATGACTAATTATTTCATGCCTTCACTGTGTTTAGCATGCTTTGAAACCCAAGGGAGGCTAGAATATTAACAAACAGTGTTTTTCACATTTGTTGTATTTTTGCAGTAGTCCAAAAGACATAGGTAAAAAGTTAACAGATCCTCTCATTGAAATATAGACTATCTCGTAGGATATAAAGGGGGTTGAGAACGTTAGGACTAACTTTATTAGATTCTCAATCGGATTTTTTCAATAGTTACATTTGCTTTGAACAAACTTCACTATTTTAGCTGAGATTGGTTACGAAACTGCTCCAACTTTCAACTGATGCTACAATTGTTCTCCCTCAATGAATAAGACTGTATATTTTATTTACAAAATATTACTCAGTGATGAATTTTCATAAAAATAACTTACAGTGCTTTCAGTGCAGTGGGGCAAATTTTAGATCCATGGACAGGATCAGTTCGGACTCTCCGACTTGCAGTGTAATACCCTTGTATGAGCCTCTCGGCCTCGGAAGTAAGTTCAGCCTGCTGGTTTCTGGCAAATGCTAGCAGCTGATCAAGATGTGTTTTAAATCAGGAGACATAAAGTCACAGACTGATCAGAAGCAGTCCAGAAGAATATATCTTACTTGATTCCTAAATACACATTTACTCAACTATTTTTCAATTTATTAAGTAAAACTGCAAATTTAGTAAATGTGTATTAACTAAAGAACTTATGACATTTAAATCAATTTCAGAATTGAAACCCATTCCTCCAGGTGAATCACATTTTATTTTAGGCCAGCAAGTAAAATGTCTAAATCCTTCACATTCAGAAAATGGACATAGATGAAGAACTAAGATCGAAGCTAGAGAAACTAATTTATAAACCGTAATGAACGCAAAGGCATTGCCATTTTTATAAAATTGGTCATTACTTTGTGCTCTGCACAGCAGATTTTCATTCATAATCTGATTATCTCCATGTCCTTAGAGGAGGGCTCTTAAATTGATATGATTTTGTTATCAATAAATGTGCTTAAAAATTAAACCCAATTAAAATCAACCTTTGCATTGTTGCTTGGAATCCAAAGGTGTTGAAATGTATTTTTAACACTTGATATGTGTTTTACAGCTCACCCTTATATTTATAGAAACTTAATGCTTACGCCATGAATCTATTCATGTTGTCTGGCGGTTTTTCAAAGTTGACCAAGGGCCTCTGATTTTATCTTTAATTATCAATAGTTCTTTTCAGTTTAAAATAGTTGCTCAAATTTTACAACGTTTTGTTACAAGAGTTTAACTCTTGCAGCATCAAACTGCCACCAAACAGCAATTGGTTTCTCCTTTATGAGTCAGAGTGCACACAAATGATTGACAAAAGGATTTTACTCTGGATCCACAAATGAAAAAAGCAGTGCTTATCAACCTTCTTAATCACTGCATGACCATGATGTTATGGCACTGCTCGTGTATTTTTGAAATTCATACTAATTTCTCGAATATATACTCTTTATCATAAAACTGGTTGTTTGACCAGACATATAATAATAATCAATCTTCCAGCACTTGCAATTATATGCATTAGGTGAGAATAAAAACAGGAGTGGCTTTACAACAGATACAATTTGGAGCAGCATTTTGGCGTCCGATTCACCTGAGCAGCCTGATGTAAGATCCTTCAATGAACCATTGATAGCTGTTTGATAAAAAGGGCACAAGAATTATTTTTGAAGGATGTTCTGTGGGCATAGGAGAAGCACTGGAAAGCTCCCCTTGACCTCAGAAAAAATCTTACAGGTTTCTATAGGTCCATCATCCAGATTTAGTTCTCCTTTCCTCTCCACATGTCCTCCCTCCACAAGCCAAATCTGTTTCCACCCCTGACAACTGGCATGCTATAATGCAGTGTTTTTTTTGGTGCTGACAGCTCAACAGCAACATTCAAATGAGTCATGTACATGGTAGTTCATGCATTCCAACACCAGCTTTGGGTCGGTGGCACAGTTAATTAACTGACTTGGTCCTTATTTCAGGTGACAATCAACCATTTAAGAATAAGTTAAAATTACACCACTTTGGTCACAGATGAATGACAAAGAGAATTGCTATGACAAGAATGAAAGTAAATATTTCAATCATTTGTGAAATGTGTTTACAACAAAACCACACATTAATTTGGATGTTAGTTAGGCAGGTACCATATGGAGATATACTTTAATCTTATATTAATGGTCATTTCAGCATTTACACAATTTGACAGTGAAGGTCCTAAAATGAAAATAAGTATTGATCCTCATTTAGGCAACACTATTTTAGTCAACACTGTTGTAATAAGGTTTTCCTTTTGGTTCATGGATTAGCAACTAGACCAATTTCTTATTTTTACCTTTTCATAGTCTTGTGTTGTAAATTTCTGCAGTGCTGGATAAAGAGGCTTGCTTGGATTCATAGCTTCACTCAGTACATGCTGTATTACATGCACAGGTGAATGGTAGTTGGATGATTCACCACAGTAAATCAACAGACCAAAACCATCAACCAGATTAGCTGGGACTGAGCTGATGTCCTAAGTTAAAGAAACAACAAAAAATCAACAAGTTTTAAAAAGAAAAAAATGTATAAATTAAAATTGGACACCTTTTGGGTTTCTATCTCCCCATTTGCACTTTAAAACAATAGTAGCAGGACCAAATAAAACCAATCTATTGTATGGTTCCAGCTCATTTCAGTTATTGGGTAGGTTTCATATAAGTAGTTGAAGCATCGCATAGAAACCTCATGAATATATATTAATTGAAATCAAATGGCACAGTCACGATCCATGAACCAATTTCATCTCTGCTTGCTGAATTACTGCTTCCAACCCAACCAGTATGGCATTCCATGTTCAGATCCAGTTATTTTGTGCATTCACAAAAAGCAGTTGGGGTTCAAATAATAAAAACTGATTGCTTATTTGCTATTGTACTATACCTGTCATCTGTGGGCTTCAAGGCTTAAAAGGTTTGACATCTTTCCCTCTAAAAGAGCTATGCTCCCTCTTTCTCCAAGTACTTCAAATACTTTGGCACAGTAGCTCAGAGGTTAGCACTGCTCACAGCACCAGCAACCCAGGATCAATTCCAGCCTTGGGTGACATTCTGTGTGGAGTCTGCACATTCTCCCCATGTCTGTGAGGGTTTTCTCTGGGTACTCTGGTTTCCTCCCATAGTCCAAAGATGTGTAGGTTAGGTGGATTGGCCATGCTAAACTGTCCACAGTGTCCAGGGATGTGTAGGTTAAGTGGGTTAACCATGGGAAATACACAGTTACAGGGATAGGTTAAGGGGGTGAGTCTGGGTGGGATGCTCTTCAGAAATTTGGTGTGGGCTTGTTGGGCTGAATGGCCTGCTTCCATACTGCAGAGATTCTATTCTATGATTCATCCCAGTTAAGGTGCAGATGCACCTTCACATCGGTGACGTGCTGGATCTTGTAACCTCCAGTCCAATAAACTACCAACAGGAAGAATGACAGCTTAGTGAATTAATGTAAATACACATTGTCATACACAAAGGACTTCTGAGGTGCAGTGGTAATGTTCCTATCTCTGAGCCAGGAAACCTGGGTTCAGGTTCCACCTGCTCCAGAGGTATGTCACAACATTTCTGAAAGGGTTGATTAGGAAATATATGCACACTTGACAAAAAGGGCTTTTGTGGTGCAGTGGCCTCTGAACTAGAAGGGGTGGGTCAAATCCCACCTGCTTAATAAGTGTGTACTAACACCATTGTACAGGTTAATTAGAACACATACAATACTTCACACACTCAATATATGTTCAAACTGAAAATCACCCGCAATTTTGCTTTAAACAACCCTGGGAAGAATTTAACTTGACACAAATATTAATTAATAATTGATTTGTAGTCTGGACACAAAAATCTGATAAGTTTCCAAAATGGCCATGCAAAACAATTTTCCATTTAAAAATAAAATTAACATAGGTGCAAATATTCTTAACATGATATTAGCTATAGTTGAACTAATGATAATGAGACAGTAACTATTACTTACTTTACTCTTCTAAAATGACTTGGTCCTCAGTGTTTTATCCCAGTACGAATCATGTTTTTTTCCCTCACATGAAGATTCTAAGCCCCGAAGTTATGAAAACCTGGGCTTTTTCAAAGTCATCACCTTCAAACCTTAATATTGTTAACATTGAACAGTATAATCATGGAAGAAAGGTGAAATTTGAAATTGATATTGACAACATGAGGAATCAGTGTGCCTACCATGTATGACTTTGACAAGGGGCAACATATTTGAATAATACAAGATTAGAAAGCATCGTAAATAGATTTGTGAAGGGTGAGTCATGTCAGACTAACGTAGCTTCTTTTTGAGGACGTCACTAACATGGTGGGTAATGGATACCTGTGCATATCACTTACTGTCTGTCTCCAATCTCTCAACCTATTTCAGCACATGCCATAAGATCACCTCCAATTCTGTGGATATTCGTTTTTACTGATAGTCTCTTGTGGAGAAGATTATCAAATATACTCCTGTTTTTCCTGGTTCTCTCCCCCAACCACCCCTCCACACCCCACCAAGGAAAGAAAAACATTTTTAAGCTTAGCCTTCTTTGGGCTGTAAGTTGCTTTGTTGTTGGGTTGATCCAGTAGGATACTCAATACTACTTCTCATTCTGGTCACTGAGTAAACGTTGCAATCTACTGTTGATGACATCATGGGGGCCCAAATTGTCTGTAAAGGGAATTGTATAGTTTTCAATTCATGTCTTTGCCATGTATGCATGGGAGAAGATGAAACTGGAATCTGTCAGTTTCTGATGATTCCAGAGTGGAAAAGAATTGCTCCTGTGGCACAGTGGTAGTGTCCCCATCTCTGAGCCTGAAGTCCTTGGGTTCAAGTCCCACCTGCTCCAGATGTTTGCACTAACATAGCACATTTAAAATCAGGCCCTGTTATTCCTGGAATTATCACAAAAGATTTAAGAGCTTTAGTGGTGCAATGGTAGGAGATCTATCTTAGAGCCAGGAGGTCCAGGTTCAAGTCCCACCTGTTCTAAAAGTGTGTAATAACATTTCTGAGCTGCTTGATTAGAAAAAAGCATTTTTTTAAAAACAGTATGGATTCCGACAAACTAGGAAAGCCTGCAGAATAGGCCACAGCCATGAAGCAGAGAGGAGAGATCATGGAGGGAGGAACATACATGGAGGTGTGAATGATTGGGCAGTATGAATGTGTAGAGCTGGCAATGGGATCTGTGACTGTGATGGACTGGTGGGTGGTAAGTTTGTTGGGGCAGAAGAAAATATTCTTGCTCCTCCTGGCCCACAGCATTCAACTTACTTAAGGAAAGCTTCATGGATCCAACCCAACTTCCCTTTAATCTACACTGATTCCCTGGAAACCTAGCAAAAATGGGTAAAAGGAAACCTTTTAAAATGGAAAGATGCCACCTCAATTAAAAAGCTTATTGACTATTCATTTCCTAAGAGGAAACCGGTTTTGTCACAACCCACCACATCCTATCTACCTCCACTAAAACCTGGTGAGTTAGGATCTAGATTTGAGATTTAAAGTTAATTTTACATTTCACTTGCCACAAACGCATCCATTTCTGGGGACTAAAATTTCTCTCATTATTTCAGGCTGGGCTTCTCTAAATACATCAGCAATGTTTAAAGCGATTACTGGCAGAAGACTGCAAGATTACTTCCCACTTTTAGAGTGGCTGCAGCATATATGCAAAAGAAAATAATTTTAAATTGTGTCAATTTTTTTATCTAAAGTGCTAACTACTGATTTCAACTTTTATTTAATAAGAACATAAGTTTAATTCAACATCACACACCTGTGATATACATTATCCTTGGACAGAATAAGATACTGCCTGGCTTTTTTTCTTACCATTGAACCAATTACAGCATCTTCTTGTTGCATAGCTTTCTTTAGGTGACTATCAGCATCAGCCAAAGCCCAGAAGTTGCACTGGATTGGAAAGGACATCTGTTGATCAACATCTTCTCCAAACTTTTTCCCAGAAATAAACACTGTGGTACTCCTAGTCTCTAAAACTAATACATACACAAGACACGGTTTCAATGCAAAATTCTATTAAATACCAACTACATAGTGTTGATGGTAATGAACTGTAGAGCATACCTGTCTGAAGTAAATCAAGTTTGTCTTTTCTGTATGAAAAAAGTTCTCCTATATAGCAGATACCTCCTTTAGCCAGTAAGGCAGAGCCAGCCTGAACTTTGGCAGTGCCAGTTCCATGTTCATCTTTCGAGACTGTAGCAAACATTTCATATGACGGTAAATGTCGCACTCCACAAGGCACAAGGCTCAAACTATATGTTAACAGCCTACAGAAAAATGGAAAAATCTTCATGAAAACAGGCCCGGATAGATAACTGTAGAGTAGGAGGAGATTTTATCCTCATAGTTAAGACTACAAAAGGCATGAATATCACCCAAAAATGGAAAGTGTTTGATGCTGGTAGACAAGACTCTGGGCCAAATGCTGGAAAATGAGATTAGAATGAGATTGGAAGATAGATGCTTGATGACCAGTACAAACATGCAGGGCTGAAGAGCCTTTTGTCACACTGTAAAAATTCTACAACACTACGTATTTGGGAAAAGTTCAATAGGGTTGGAAAACTGCCAATGTAACACTTTTATTTCAATAAGAAAAAAGACAAAAATCAGGTAAGTATAGATCAGTTACCTTAACGTCTGTTATTTGGAAGATGTCAGAGTCTGTTGTAAAGGGTGTAATGGCAGAGCATTTAGGAATACATAAATGATCAAACAGAGTCAGTATGACTTTATGAAAGAGAAATCATGTGTGACAAATTTATACTTTGAGGAGGGAACACGCAAGATAGATAAATGTGAAGCAGTGAAGACAATATATGTTGGGGAGTCTAGGACAGAGGATACAATCTCAGAAAGTACTTGATAAGGTATCACACATTAGGCTACTTAATATGACTTTATCATGTTGGATGCAGGATATTAGCATGGATAGAGGAATGACTAACTAATAGAAGAAGAGGGTTGGGATAAGGGGAGCATTTTATAGGTGTCAATCTGTAACTAGTAGAGTGCCATAGGGATCAGTGCTGTTGCTACGATGTTTATAAATATATATTTATGACTTGGATGAGGAAACTGAATGAATTATTGCTGATGACATGAAAATAAGTGGAAGCATGACACAAGGAGTCGGCAGAGGAATGTATACAGGTTAAGCGAGTGTGTAAAAATCTGGCAGGTGGCATATAATGTGGGAAAATGTGTGAAGTTATGCTTGTTGGCAGCAAGGATAGAAACCATTAACATTATTTAATGAAGAAACACTGCAGAAAACTACAGAGGGCTTTGGGAGTCCTTTTGCAGGAGTCACAAAAAGCTAGCACCCAAGTTCAGCAGGTAATAAGGAAGGCAACTGGGATGTTGCAGAGGGAATAGCATATAAAAGTAGAGAAGTTTTGCTTATAAAAGGCATTAGTCAGACCACATCAGAGATAGTAAAAACTGCAAATGCTGGAGTCAGAGATAACACAGTGTGGAGCTGGAGGAGCACAGCTGAAGAATTTATGAAGAAGGGTCCCGTCCCGAAACGTCAACTTTCCTGCTCCTCTGATGCTGCCTGGCCCGCTGATCTTCTCCAGCTCCACACTGTGTTATCACTAGTCAGACCACAGTTGTGAACAGTTTTGGGCTCCTTATCTAAGGAAAGATATACTGGCATTGGAGGTAGGCCAAAGAAAGTTCACTAGGCTATTCTTGGGCATTGGAGGATTATCTAAAGAGGGGAGGTTGAGTAGGTTGGGCAGGAATGAGAGGCAACCTTATCAAAACATACAAGATTCACTGGGGACTCAATAGGTAAGATGTGCAGAAGTTGTTTCCCCTTGTTGGACAGTCCAGGACAGAGGATATAATCTCAGAATAAGGGCTCACACATTTAAAACAGGGATAAGGAGGAATTTCTTCTTTCATTGGGTAGTGAATCTGTGGAATTTTTCACCGCACAGTACTGCCAAGGTTGGATTTGTAAGTATATTCAAGAGATCAGCCACTATTTCATTGAATGGTAAAACAGATTCAATAGGCTTAATGGCCCACTTCTACTCCTATGTCTATAGACTTGTGTTTTTGGGCAGAACAAGGTTAGGTTTACTTTTCTCACAGGTTGATCAATGTCTGGAGCAAGACACCAAAAGAAGGAATGAAAATTTATTCCTGATAGAACCTTAAGATGGCATGTGATACCAAAGTTATCACATAATTTAGAAGGTATTTCCTCGATATGACTCCGAGGTAATAAAAAAGAGGTAAGGGCTTGCCTATTGCCTAGGAAGGACTGTGGAGACATTTTTTTTCAAGGACTTCTGAGCTTGCAGTAGATCTGTTTCTTGCCTCTCCTACTATAGGTGGGACGAGTACGTATGATGACCTTTGGTCATCCTGGGTACATAAATATAAACATGGGTCTAGTCTCCACATCTACGTAAAGTTGTTAAATGACTATGCAAGCACCCCTAACTAAAACAACCTATAAAACTGATTAAGTCTATTCCTCAAATAAAGCACTGGGTGAAAACAGACCAAGGGTAGAATCATATCCAATCATTAATACTGGTGGACAATTAAACAACAAACTGTAGGAGAACTGTTCTTGACCATTCCCGGTCTCAATGATGGTGAAGCCCAGCAATATAAGTGCAAAAGACAAAGCTGCAGTGTTTGCAACCATCATCAGCCAAAAGTGTAAAGTAAATAATCCATCTCGACCTCATCCAGAGGCCTTCAGCTTCACAAATGCCAGTCTTCAGCCAATTCAATTTATTCAACCAGCTGTCAAGAGAAGTTGAATATGCTGGAAGCAGCAAAAGCTTCACCACTAACAATATCTTAGATCTAGGGCTAAAGACTTGTGCTTTAGAACCAGGGCACTCCCTGGTTAAGTTGTTCAGGTACAGCTTCAACACTGAAATTTGCCTGTTGAAAACCACTAAGAGTGTCCTATTCACAAAAGAACAGAACAAATACAATCTGGACAATTAGCATTACTGGGTTTCCAACTTTATTACAGCCTTAGTCCAAACATGGCCAAAAGAGTTGAACACAGAGTGACTGCCCTTGAGCAAAAGGTTTTTACTGGTTGACATATCTAACAAAAAGTAAAATGGTTCTGGTTGTTGGAATTCAATCATCTTAGTCTCAGGATATTTCTGCATGAGTTCCTCAGGGGAATGTCCTAGGTCTAAACCATCTTCAGAAATAGCCTCCCTTCCCTCATGAGGGAGATGGTGGGGATGTTCATTAATGATTGCAGAGTGCTTAGTTCCATTTGTTACTACACAGATAATGAAGCAGTCCATGGCCACATGCAGCAAAACTTGGACGAGATTCAGGCTAGTGTTAACACCAGGTAATATTTGGATCAAACAAGTGCCAGGGAATGATCATCTCCAACAAGAATTTAACATCTCCTCTTGACATTCAATGGCATTACCATTGTAATACCCAACCATAAAATATTGCCTTTGCCCAGAAACTACATTAATACTAGGCAGAAATTTAACTGTCTTGGAGAAGTGGGTTTAGATACAGATGTGGTTATGATGTCCTGAAACATGGTGTTTGCTCAGAAACCCAACATTATCCTGTAGCTTCCAAATCTTTTCCAGGTGCATTTGCAGGCGAGCAAGATTCACCTGTAGAACTGTCAATAAGTAATTAAAATAACTAAAGAAACGATTAACTCAGGATTTAACCAGCATTCTGTCTTTAACAATCCGTGTACAGGTTTCATAAGCAGGTTAGAACATCTCAATGTCAACTAGCCCAAAAACATGGTGGCATGCGTCTTCTTCAGTAAAACTGACCGCCTGTGCCTTCAAACAGGGAAACTGAATAGCTGCACCCACGGATAAAGTGGATGCTCACAGCACTTTTTCTGAGAATATGCAGTAACAGTTTATCAGGTGATTTCCAACTACTTTGAAGTCATTTCATCTGTCTTTGACTTCGCTCGTCTCAATCTGCACTGCTCTGCTGGCAGCCTTCAATGTGGTATGGTAACAACCTAATCAGCTCTACCTAGGTCCTCTGATGAAGGATAAGTAATGTAGCAAGGTCAAAAGCAGCAGCAGCAACAGCACTTTAGCTCCTTTTTCACAATCCGTTCCACAGGGCAAAAGGGATAGGTATAAAGACCCAGCCCCAAGGAGGTGAAACCCACAATTCAGTCTCTACAAACAAAGGATTACCTCACTCAACGTTGTGCACTAGTGCCTCAGGAGATTCAGTTCTTCACGTTAAGTCATTGCTGACATCTGCAACCTCCTGGAACAAAGCTTTCATTCCATTTAACCAGGTGATATACCTTCCTTGGAGTTCTGTGATATTTTATCCAGTAAGGAGGGAAAACAGAGAGTTGTGGCTGTGAGAAGTGGACAATGTTGGTGAGGGAATTTTATTTTGTCGCAGGTGACTGAGAGATATGGGTAGGAGATGACGCACAGATGACAATGAGTGTTGACTATTTAGATCTGGAAAGACCTGAAAAGAAGAATGAGTGCAGTTGCAAGATATATTATTCTGAGGACTGCTGTGCAGATGAATGTCAGAAGTCACATGACACCAGGTTATAGTCTAACAGGCTTATTTGAGGAGCGCTGCCTCTTCGTCAGGTGAATGTGGGGAAATTCAGAATGAGGAAGGTGGCACCTGAAAGATGTATGTCTCTCGCATCTCTTGCACCAGTTATTCACTTCCTTGGCCACTTCCATCATGTCTGCTTTGTCTGAGAGGCTGCCTCTTCTCATTATTGATCGACACAAATTTCAGTTACTCAGATTCTGCAGCAAGACCTCAGTAAACATCAACGATGTATTCACAGCATCCCCGCACTCTCTTCCATTCTTGTTGTTGCAACAATATAAATAAATGAACAGTTTAATCCAAGTTTAGATGGGTCCCTTTAATGTGAAATCCTTCCATTTACATTTCATCATGTTGTCTCGTCTGCCCTCTCTGGTAAGGAAATCAGAAGCAGGATGCTAATGCCAGACTATGTTAAAGTACCATCATGGCAAAGTCTGAATTTTATTTTTCATTTAAACAGTTTGAGCATTGCTGACAAGCATTTTTTTCTGTCCCAAATTGCCCTTGAGATGATTTAACCACGAGAGTACATGTTCACCCAATAGGGACTGAGTTCTAGTAATTTGACCTGGTGACAGTGAAAGAACAGGAACATAATTCCAGGTCAGGTTCTTCTTAGGCAGTCCCTTGGAATTGAGGATGGTTTTCTTCCTCTCCAACATTGTGGTTCCCGATTAGTTGAATACTGGACCCACCACAGAAGAGGCATGTGAGTTTTGCTGGTGGCTTGGATCACCAAGTTTAAGTGTGCTCCTTCTGATATTTACACCTGGCCTTCATCTAAGCCTGTAGGAGACACTTGAAATAGTTGACTCCTTTGTGATGTTTGTTCTCCAATTTGGATGGTCTTAGGCAAGAGAGTTCTGCAAGTTGACGAGTATGTTGTATTTTTCAAAAAAGGTTTGTGGTTATTCAGGATAATATATGGTTCTGAGAAGAGTTTGCAGTGGTGCTGTTCTCATGCATCCACTACCTATCATTCTAGGTAATAGACGTTGCAGAATAGGGAGGTGCAGTTGAAGGAACATGGTGAGTTGTTTCTTGTAAATATTGCACATTGCATCCATAGTGAGCCAGTGATGGGAAGAATGAATGTTTAAGGTGATGCATGGGGTACCATTCAAGCTGGCTGCTTCGTCCTGAATGGTGTCAGACTTTCTGAGTATTGTCTGTGCAGCACTTATCCAGGCATGCGGGGAATATTCTGTCACATTCCTGACTTGAGTGTTGTAGGAGGTAGACATACATGTACTGGAAGAATCAGAACATAAGTAACTTGCTACTGGATTCCCAGCTTCTGGCCTGCTCTTAAAATCACAGTATTTGGTTGGTCCTCTTACCTTTCTGATAAATGGTAACCTCTGAGATGTTGATGATTCTTGACTCACTGATGGTCTCCTTGCTGTGTGCAGATCTGTCAGAATGAAATTCTGCCTACTGTTAGAAGAACAGATTAGAAATTAGGAATTTTAAGATAAGTCAACTGTGACTCTCCAAAGAAATAGGAGAGGGACTGAAGTCAATCTTTAAACACAAATGTTCAGCTTATTTGAACTCTTGGAACAGCCATACTTCCACAGGCTTTGCTTGTCATGTTGGGTGATCCCAAAGGAAGATCTGCTGCCTGCTTTATCTGTTAGAGACAAACTACCAGTAGCGACAGTTATGACTGACCTAATTTTTTTTTTTGCCTGTGATTTTGTCCAGAGTGCTACCAGGGACATCCTGAGGATCTCACTGTACCCTGTACACACACACACATAAGGCAGTTGGTGAATGAATAATTTGCCAGAGCTGAAAATCTCATAAACCTTACCTTCCCCTCACCCACCCTTTGCTGGCGATAGCCAAAATAAGCATGTAGGTGGATCTGACTCTCTGGATGTATTCTATCTGGCCATTGGCACCATCAATTACACTATGCACAGCTAATGTACAACCACAGAAATGGGTTTCTAAGTGTGTTCCAAATTTGCTGGGAGCTATCATGATGGATTCATAGTGCATCAGTCTAACATTTCAAATGTTTTACTTCTATGGAACAGATTTAAGGGATGCCTTTTAAGAGAGACAGGAAATGTCTCTTCAAACGTGGCATGAAAACATTGAGAAATCTTGACAGTGGAGTGCAGACATGCTACAATGAGAGCTTCATGTCCATCTTGTGTCACAGAAAAATCCACTGGAATGTTTAACAAGGGCTTCAAGTGCTTGGAGTACAGACCATTGAGAGTGCCCAGAATAATAATGATCTGTTATGTTCTGGGAAGGTTCACCTAGGTGTAAAATGTAAGAAATGAAATCTTGCAATCAACTCTAACCACCAGATCAATCACCTCACCTCAAGGAGTCCTCCTTGATAAATTAAATTTATCATGCGTTGGCATTCATGAAGCAAGTGAAAGGGGATACTGGCATTCAAAACACTAAAAGGAAGCATGGAAGGGTAATTAATAAATAACCATTACATGACATTATTAGAAAAGGAATCTTAACAATGTAGTATTTTATTACCATCCTTATACATACTCTTGATGTATTTGAATTTTTGTTTCTTACACAAATGAAGCATCTCATGTGGCTTCAGGTAGAGTGTTTGCTGGCTTGACTGCTCTGATGCTTTTGAACTGCTGAGAAAACTTCTCCTTCTGCAACTGTGCAGGAGGAAATTCAACATTGAGAAGTGAGGCTATATGTTTTATATTGGTTGTGGGTGGAGGTGGAGGTTGGAATACAGGAGACAAATGGGAGTGAATCTTCTACCTTCATGCCCCTTTTTTCTGTCATCCATCACTGGACCAGGAGCACATCATCCTACTGTAGAACAGTTTGACAGCAATCAATAGCACATTGCAAGGCTAGATATGTTAAGATCTAGTTTTAAGGCAGCAGCCAAATTTTTACTCAACCTAACATGGCGGCAATTCTGGCCTGCGTGGATTCATTTGGCAGTTCAGCTTTAACCTGCATGGAACTGGCTATTCCCTCCATTGCTGACAGTTTCTCAATTCCATTTATCAACAATCAAAGTGAACACTTTCATCCTCTCCACTGTTGTGAAGAGTGTCTTTTGCACATCTCTCAGTACTCGACCAAGTTGCTGACACTTTCTTCTTAGAATTCTCCTTCATAACAATAATGCCGAGGTTTCAGCATCTCTGTCCAACTAAGCATAGGGTAGTGTGAATTACCCTCAAAGCAGACTGTCAACAGTTGTCCTTGCCACCCATCAAGGTCTGCTTATTCTGGTTGGTGAGATACAAATCACTACATGAAAACCCAACTAAGGATCTAATTAATCCGGTGCTATATATCCTATGATGGTGCATCCTCCAAAGAAATAAGGTCCTCTGAAGAATCATCCTCATGAATGCTTTGCAACACTTGCTGCACATGAGACCCTGGAAGATGAAAGTAAACTATGATTTAGATGTCATGATGTTTTATAATTTTGGCAATAACTGCACTCAGTCTGTTTGGTTCAGTAATTGTTTCAAATAAAGTTAGCATATATGTCAGAGATATTTGTAATTCCATCAATGGCAAATTGTGAGCTTCCTGTTTATCTCTGATGAACAAGGATGCATAGAATGGTGGTGCTAGAAAGGTAGGCAGTGTTCAGGCTCCTGGGCCCTTCAGCTCCAGGCGACCGCTTTCTCTCTTCTTTCCTATCTTTTTGGCTTCTTTCTTTTTCTTTAGATTCTTCCTGTTGGTGGTGGTGGAGGGGAGCGGTGACTCCAGGTATTGGCTCGGCGATGGCTTCAGCAGGGACCAAGGACTCCTGGTGGTGGTAGGCCTGGAGCAGGCACTCCTGGTTATCGGCATGGTGGCGGCAGCTCCTGGTTGTGATAGGCCGAGAGCTGAGGTCTCACGGTTGTTGGCACAGTGGCAGTGGAGCTGGGGGGTCTTGGATGCGGGGCAAGTGAGGGTCCAGCATGGCACCTGGCATCAGGGGCATGGTGGACACAGCGACTAAGAGATGGCACCTAGAGAGTGGTGACTCTGACGTTGGTGGGTCGGGCACAGATGTCATTGGTTGGCTGGCTCAGCTTCATCCTTTTATTCTTGAAGCATTTGAATGGCACTAGATTTTGGCGACAGTTAACTTTTCAGTGTATTTTACTGTGTTGTTCATTGTAGAGTACAGGTGACAATAAAACATGACACACACATGTCTACATGCACCCCTACCCACATACCTACTTTTTGGAAAGTCATAAGGGACTGGAGGGTTTGAGTTATGAGGAGAGTCGCAGAGTCATACAGCATGGAAACAGGCCGCTTGGTCCAACTCATCCATACCAAATAAGATTACCAAATTAAACTAGGCCTACTTGTTTGCATTTGGCTCATATCCCTCTGAACTCTTCCTATTCATGTACCTGTCCAAATGCTTTTAAATGTTGTGACTGTACCCAGATCCATCAGTTGCTCTGGCATTCTACATACAAACCACTCCCTGTGAAATAGCTGTCCCCCAGGTCCCTTTTTAAATTCTCTCCTCTCGCCTTAAAAATATGCCCCCTAGTTTTGAACACCCCACACTAGGGAAAAGACCTTTGCTATTCTATAAAGTCACCCCCTCAACCCCCTATGCTTCAGTGAAAAAAATCCCCATAGTATCAAAGCAGGACATTCGGCCCACTGAGTCCACACCGATCCTCTGAACAGCATCCTACCCAATCCCTGTAACCATGTACTTTCCATGGTTAATTCACCCAACCATCATATTCATGGACACTATGGGCAATTTAGCACGGCCAATCCACCTAACCTGCACATCTTTGAACTGCGGGAGGAAACCGGAGCTCCCGGAGGAAACCCAAGCAGACATGGAGAGAACACACAAACTCCACACAGACAGTCACTCGAGGACGGAACTGAACCCAGGCCCTTGGTGTTATGAGAAAGCAGTGCTAACCAATGAGCCACCATGCCACCCTCTCCAACCCTGCAGGCTTGGCAAAATCGTGGTAAATATTTTCTGAACCTTCTCCAATTTATTATATCCTTCCCACAGCAGGGCGACCAGAACTGTGCATAGTACTCCAAAAGTGGCCTCACCAAAGTCCTATACAACCTCAACATGACATATGTAAGCTGCAGAAGTAACAGGTTTCAATTCATGTGGCACCACCATCAGTACATGGGAAAGATGCTCCCATGAAATGCACTCTACTAAAATAAAACTGGGATCAGTGTCCTGACAAGTTCAAAAAATGGGGTGGTTGATAGACATTTAAACTCATAGGTGGTAGGCGTGGGATTAAGGTGAAGGTTTCTTTTTTTAATACCAAAGAGAAAAGTAAAGGCTGTATAGCAGACTGATGGTTTGTGTGAATCGAGCAGAGTGTGGCAGGAAGAGAGATAACAAGCATGGGGCTGGATGAACACAGCAGGTCAAGCAGCATCACAGGAGCAGGAAAACTTGACGTTTCGGGCCTAAACCCTTTTCTGATGAAGGGTTTAGGCCC